>AP026125.1:1200000-1800000 GCA_030295235.1 Fistulifera solaris | reverse complement strand
TGCACTTGTATTCCGAGCTAGCAAGAGCCACCGGCAGAGCCATGAAGCCGTCGATTCCACCCTTGTCCATCCAGCAAGTTTCGATACACTTGGCATACTTTTTTGCTGAATCTCGCATTTTATTCACCCAAGTATGAGATGGCCCATCAACTGCATCTGGATTGTTACTTCCAGTGGGATTCTCGAGCTTGGCAAATTTCTTGACGAGATCAAAAACAGCTTTGCGACATTCTAAGATTCCTGATTGATTTTTGACAGCTTGCTTCTGGCGAGCGACAGCTTGAGAAAGCTCATCCCTCTGAGAGGCGTAACTCACAGTTCCATACTGCCTTGCTTGTAGCGACTTGACTTTTTTATTGCCGCTGTCCAACTTCCGGCTTCTTGGCATTGTCACCGTCATCTCCGTCCGTTGCTTTCGCCGTTATCATTGTTGTCTGCAGTGAACAAAGATCGAGTTAATGATGAAGGGTTCCGTAAGAGAGAGCGATCACGAATTTTCGTACCTATTTCCATATCTTCATGGGCATGCAAGCGCAGGTACACAATTTTTTTCTTATTGGCGAACATCCAGATGTTCTGCTTGACAGTGACACTCAAATCGCCGAAAAGCTGATTGAACTCCTCCTCCGCACTCAGTTGCTTCCCCTTTGCTTCCTTACCGCAACGAGAATTCCGTCCGAACGTCGTGTGGCTGATAGTGATGCCGAGTTCTTTCTTGACGAAGAAATTTGCCACGTCAATGATGTTCATGTCCGTGGATGTTGTGTCGTCGTTGTTTTTGCGATGATCGACATTGGCGACCCAAATAGACTCCCATCCCGATACCCTGTTCAAGTCGCTGGAGATGCGGTTGACGACGATAATCGGCAAAAAAGCGTAAGAGCGTCTTGATGGTAAACGGAGGTGTCCGTTTTTAGCGTGATGGCGCGGACTTCAACAAGGCGACGTCTTCGATTGGCTGATTTTTCGGCGTACTTTCAAAAGAACGCACGCCCTCTCAAGGTAACGGCTCTGAATGCCGAAAATGGCAAAGAGAAAACCAGTCTTTCTAAGTGAATGCGTTCCAACAGTCATGTGTTTAGGATCGTACTCTGGCCCCAAAGAGGTCTTAATACAGTTCTGTATTATAGAACAACCGAAAAAACGGTGAGTGCGGAGTAAACAACAGCCACTTTCAGTACAACGATTTGAATTTGAATTTTGAAACGCACCTTGAGTCTCTTAAGAAAGTCGTCGTACTTTACTGGCTCTTCGAATGATCGTCTCAACTGGCTTTTATCTTTGAAGCGCTTGCATATGACCGGAGAGCTCTTTCCATTCCGGAAACAAGTATCCTTTACGCATTCCTCCAATGCCAGCAGCGTAGATGTCGCCAACAAATGTCGAACAGGACAAAATTCCGGATGGTCATCGTCAGCGATAAATCACGGGAGTATCGTGTACTGATTGCTATCTTTCCCCATGACTTGGAGAGTCAGAAACAGAACGGATTCTTCGCCAGGCTCGGTCGATACAGCGAAGTGGTCTTTCGGAAAGTCCAGCAACATGATATTACAGACCTCCCTGCCAGCGCAGAAACAACTTAATGCCGAGGGAGGATCATGACGTAGAGCTGCTGATTCTTCATCGATCCAATCGGGCCTCCTTTCCTCGAGTTCAGAAGCTGACGCACGCATCATCCGGATTTGTTTCGGGCGTCAATTGAAAATTCCCTTTCTTCTCGTGATTTTTCAACAAAGTCAAATGCAAGCAGTCATATTCTTTCTTCACGTCAATATATTCAAGCGGGTTGCCTCGAGGCTTCAAAAGTGCGTTGTTGAGATGATCGGCGACGCACAAAGGTTTCGAAAGCCCTCGCGAAAAATCGATCGGAATTTCCTCGCCAGCGTTCATCTTTCTTTGTGTTCAGTTCCGGCACAATGCTCGCAATGACCCTGGTATGGCCCGTTCAGAAAATCATGCTCGCTATGAACAAGTTTGAAGGCCGCCATCGACTTCTCAAGGCAAGTAGGACTGCTCCACTTTCCTGCTTCCATCATCGGCACCATCGGCTCATTCGGTCCGTAAATTTTCTGCCACATGACCTGATTACCGAGAGGATCCAAAACGTGCTTAGCTTTGGCTGTAATCTTCCATTTCCAGTACAGACAAATAGTTTCGGGTTGCGCCGGAAGCGGATTGAATGCGCGATACGTGTCACTCATGATAGCTGCCGACGGTAGTCCTTAATTTTAATAGAGAAATGATACAACTCGCGCCACATTCGCTTGTAGTCTTTGATTGTTTCATCATTACTGTCGGTTCTGCGCATTGCTGTGCGAGTGATCGGCTTCTGCTTGGAAGTATTGAGACTATATTTGATATGCAATTTGTGGATTTCCGAGATAGCCTCGGCCTCTTCCCTCGGCCGTTCACGCTAATGTTGACCGTATGTCCGAGCTTTCTGGGACGGAAAGTAGCGGCAGTATTGTCCGAATTGTCGACATTAGTAGAGACACGCATTGTTTTGCTTCTTATTTAACAATTAATACGCTAGTTTGATCATTTTCGATCGTCCATTGTGAGATTGCGAGGGAAAAAAACCAAAAAAGTGGTCGGTAGCGAGCTTTTTCTGACGTTCGAAAAGAGGCTTGGTATGTGACAAAATGTCCTACGACATTGATTGTACTGTAACTATGAAAAAAACTAGGCGATCGACCCGGTGTGCACCTGGTGTGCACCGGGCCAGGTGCACGCCCGGTGCACTTTCCCATCACGGCCCACCACCGTGTTAAATTATCCTTTGTCTACTTCTTTTAGTTATATATACTAAGAGAAGATGATATTCTGTGGTTGTGCACCAGGCACACCGGGTCCATCCGGTACTCAAGTTCCGACTATGCGGCACTGACGAGCTTTTCGTTCTCAATGTGCGAACACCTCCGAAAAAAAACTTCGCAGTCTGCGCGTCGCACGGTAAACTTTACCTTTCTACCCTCAACCCCATCGCAGAAAGCCAAATCGTCATCTCACATTTTCAGCTCATCGACGACGACCGAAACAAAAATCACAGCAATCGACATGTAAAACAGATAAAACTCGTTTAATCATGTAAATTACCTATTAATATGTAGTTATATGTATGATGACCTATGCATTGCCGACCTACTGGCATTTGCACTTGTATTCCGAGCTAGCAAGAGCCACCGGCAGAGCCATGAAGCCGTCGATTCCACCCTTGTCCATCCAGCAAGTTTCGATACACTTGGCATACTTTTTTGCTGAATCTCGCATTTTATTCACCCAAGTATGAGATGGCCCATCAACTGCATCTGGATTGTTACTTCCAGTGGGATTCTCGAGCTTGGCAAATTTCTTGACGAGATCAAAAACAGCTTTCGCGACATTCTAAGATTCCTGATTGATTTTTGACAGCTTGCTTCTGGCGAGCGACAGCTTGAGAAAGCTCATCCCTCTGAGAGGCGTAACTCACAGTTCCATACTGCCTTGCCAGCGACTTGACTTTTTATTGCCGCTGTCCAACTTCCGGCTTCTTGGCATTGTCACCGTCATCTCCGTCCGTTGCTTTCGGCCGTTATCATTGTTGTCTGCAGTGAACAAAGATCGAGTTAATGATGAAGGGTTCCGTAAGAGAGAGACGATCACGAATTTTCGTACCTATTTCCATATCTTCATGGGCATGCAAGCGCAGGTACACAATTTTTTTCTTATTGGCGAACATCCAGATGTTCTGCTTGACAGTGACACTCAAATCGCCGAAAAGCTGATTGAACTCCTCCTCCGCACTCAGTTGCTTCCCCTTTGCTTCCGCCGCGAACGAGAATTCCGTCGAACGTCGTGTGGCTGATAGTGATGCCGAGTTCTTTCTTGACGAAGAAATTTGCCACGTCAATGATGTTCATGTCCGTGGATGTTGTGTCGTCGTTGTTTTTGCGATGATCGACATTGGCGACCCAAATAGACTCCCATCCCGATACCCTGTTCAAGTCGCTGGAGATGCGGTTGACGGCGATAATCGGCAAAAAAGCGTAAGAGCGTCTTGATGGTAAACGGAGGTGTCCGTTTTAGCGTGATGGCGCGCGGACTTCAACAAGGCGACGTCTTCGATTGGCTGATTTTTCGGCGTACTTTCAAAAGAACGCCGCTCTCAAGGTAACGGCTCTGAATGCCGAAAATGGCAAAGAGAAAACCAGTCTTTCTAAGTGAATGCGTTCCAACAGTCATGTGTTTAGGATCGTACTCTGGCCCCAAAGAGGTCTTAATACAGTTCTGTATTATAGAACAACCGAAAAAACGGTGAGTGCGGAGTAAACAACAGCCACTTTCAGTACAACGATTTGAATTTGAATTTTGAAACGCACCTTGAGTCTCTTAAGAAAGTCGTCGTACTTTACTGGCTCTTCGAATGATCGTCTCAACTGGCTTTTATCTTTGAAGCGCGCTTGCATATGACCGGAGAGCTCTTTCCATTCCGGAAACAAGTATCCTTTACGCATTCCTCCAATGCCAGCAGCGTAGATGTCGCCAACAAATGTCGAACAGGACAAAATTCGGATGGTCATCGTCAGCGATAAATCACGGAGTATCGTGTACTGATTGCTATCTTTCCCCATGACTTGGAGAGTCAGAAACAGAACGGATTCTTCGCCAGGCTCGGTCGATACAGCGAAGTGGTCTTTCGGAAAGTCCAGCAACATGATATTACAGACCTCCCTGCCGCGCAGAAACAACTTAATGCCGAGGGAGGATCATGACGTGAGAGCTGCTGATTCTTCATCGATCCAATCGGGCCTCCTTTCCTCGAGTTCAGAAGCTGACGCACGCATCATCCGGATTTGTTTCGGCCGTCAATTGAAAATTCCCTTTCTTCGTGATTTTTCAACAAAGTCAAATGCAAGCAGTCATATTCTTTCTTCACGTCAATATATTCAAGCGGGTTGCCTCGAGGCTTCAAAAGTGCGTTGTTGAGATGATCGGCGCACAAAGGTTTCGAAAGCCCTCGCGAAAAATCGATCGGAATTTCCTCGCCGCGTTCATCTTTCTTTGTGTTCAGTTCCGCACAATGCTCGCGAATGACCCTGGTATGGCCCGTTCAGAAAATCATGCTCGCTATGAACAAGTTTGAAGGCCGCCATCGACTTCTCAAGGCAAGTAGGACTGCTCCACTTTCCTGCTTCATCATCGGCACCATCGGCTCATTCGGTCCGTAAATTTTCTGCCACATGACCTGATTACCGAGAGGATCCAAAACGTGCTTAGCTTTGGCTGTAATCTTCCATTTCCAGTACAGACAAATAGTTTCGGGTTGCGCCGGAAGCGGATTGAATGCGCGATACGTGTCACTCATGATAGCTGCCGTACGGTAGTCCTTAATTTTAATAGAGAAATGATACAACTCGCCACATTCGCTTGTAGTCTTTGATTGTTTCATCATTACTGTCGGTTCTGCGCATTGCTGTGCGAGTGATCGGCTTCTGCTTGGAAGTATTGAGACTATATTTGATATGCAATTTGTGGATTTCCGAGATAGCCTCGGCCTCTTCCCTCGGCCGTTCACGCTAATGTTGACCGTATGTCCGAGCTTTCTGGGACGGAAAGTAGCGGCAGTATTGTCCGAATTGTCGACATTAGTAGAGACACGCATTGTTTTGCTTCTTATTTAACAATTAATACGCTAGTTTGATCATTTTCGATCGTCCATTGTGAGATTGCGAGGGAAAAAAACCAAAAAAGTGGTCGGCGCGAGCTTTTTCGGACGTTCGAAAAGAGGCTTGGTATGTGACAAAATGTCCTACGACATTGATTGTACTGTAACTATGAAAAAACTAGGCGATCGACCCGGTGTGCACCTGGTGTGCACCGGGCCAGGTGCACGCCCGGTGCACTTTCCCATCACGGCCCACCACCGTGTTAAATTATCCTTTGTCTACTTCTTTTAGTTATATATACTAAGAGAAGATCTTTTCTTCCAAAAAAAAAATAAGGCGGGATGTGGATGTTGGGTGTTGGGTGGACGAGAGGTGCGCCGTGCGTCTGACGGACAGTAAGTTTAGTAGTCGTACGGGTACTTCTACTATGGCATTTATTGAAAAATCGGTACTCAGGTTTTTTCTGCCACCGAAAAATATTGCGATGACAAAAACGACAATGAAAGCAAAATCCGACCAACAATATTTGTAACGAAAGTGAAGCTTTAACATCGACCGCCTCACATTCGGAAAGGATTTCTAACATCACCGAGAATCTCTTTCTCGATATAATCAGCAGCGTGACGTGTTCTCTCATTGCACATCCAAGGCACTAATGAGACAATCCATCACTCTCCTCGGACTTTTCATTTGCTTGCATTGCCCAGCGCCGTCGGTGGGCTTTCAGACTACATCGCTTAACCAGTACAAAGCGAGACGCGTAACGCACAGACTGCCCGCGGCTTCCTTTGATTCATCCGACAGTGCGCCGATCAAACTGCCGAAACAATTGAAAAGAAAGCGTTGACTACATTTCCTCGATATTTAGAAATTGAATGCTGGAAACGACCAGAATTGCGGGGTTTAGAACCGGTCTTGCAGGCGGTGGCGGAAGCGTGTAAACAAATCAACCGTATCGTACAAAGGGCGCAGACCGATGATGTGTATGGCGTGGCAGTGGATGTGGCAGGAAATCCTCTCGAAGAAAATGTACAAGGAGAGGTTCAACAAAAACTCGATGTACTTTGTAACACGATCATGATGCAAGCATTTTGTGGCAGCAGCTGTAATATTCATTCCGTCGCCTCGGAAGAAGATGATGAACCCCGATGTTGCGCCGATGTCATGGTAAGATTCAACCACATGTGCAACGTGACCGAGCAAGATAGAATCTCACCCGCTATTTTGTCTCACGATGGAAGAATGATTCTGTGTTTGGTCAAGGGGAATACATCGCCGTCTTCGATCCGATTGACGGGTCGAAAAACATTGACGCTTCACTTCCGGTGGGAAGCATTTTTGGTATCTATCGCACGCAGCCAGGAAAGCCAGTGAATGCCGATAGCTTCCTTCAGGATGGTAATTCATTGGTGGCAGCTGGATATTGCCTGTACTCGTAAGTCGTAATCGGCTTGCTTCGCCTGCTCGCGTAATCTCATCTTACTCATATTCTCTGTTCGGTCAAAAGTGCAACGACAATCTTAGTGCTTACTTTAGGATCGGGTGTGGATGGCTTTACTTTGGATCCTGATGTGTCCAGATTCCTACACACTCATCAAGATATCCGAATCCCTTCGAATGGAGCCATTTACAGCTTCAACGAGGCCAACTACAACGACTTCGACGAACCAGTTCAGAAGTATCTCAGCGCATTGAAACATGGCTCCAGCTCAATAAAAAAGCGGTAAGAGTTTGTCAGCAATCAATTTATATTTGATCCGCATGGGTGGCTTATTCATTTTCTCTTATTCCAAAAGATCCACGGCACGGTATATTGGATCTATGGTTGCCGATGTTCACAATGTTCTCATCAACGGTGGAATTTATGGATATCCTCGAACTTTGGGCAACAAAGAAGGAAAGCTACGTCTGCTTTACGAATCGGCACCCATGGCAATGATCATGGAACAAGCGGGAGGAGCTGGGTCGACAGGAAGCAGGAGAATACTTGACGTCAAGCCGAAAGAAACACATCAAAGGTGAGTTTGCTTGCACGGAATGTTGATGGTGTTCAGAAGCAGGACTAGCTCACCTTTTATCGACTTGCTTGATTAGGGTTCCCACCTTTTTAGGCAGTATAGAAAACGTCTTCGAGTTGGACCAATTTTACAAATACTACAGCGATGAACAAGTAAATGGCAACACATCAGAACAGCTATAAACTCTAGGAGATGAAGATATAATTATTTCTTAAAGCGATGTTCGAGTCAACTAGAAGAACTAGCTTGCTATAGGTTTCTAGCGCGTAGACCTAGTTTTTGTTGTTTTATTTTCAATAACACGAGAGATCTGCGAACGACCCGATCCCTATAACCAAACTTCTTTCATGTAATCGTCCGTACGACACACCTAAATAATGACAGCCAAGAAAACTTTGAAATTTCGACGCCGAGCAAAATTTTTCCGCATTCTACAACACAGACTGGACTTGAAGTTCATAACTCAGCAGCATGATATCGTCTCTAGCATGGGTGCCCAGGGGCGTCGCAGACCCAAACCCCAAGCGGTACGAGATAAGCAGCACGGAACGCGAGCTTCTAGAAATGATGGAGAAACAAGGAGGCGACATGGCGGAGCTCGAATCCAAATTGATGGCGAAACTGGACAAAAGGAGAAAATCGTTCTGCCGAAAGTCGAAAATACGCTTCCAGCGGACCTGAGAATGGACGAATATTCGAGTGACGAAGAAGACGTAGCCGACTTGCTCATGGCGGGGGACGAAACAGACCCCGGTGACGAGGGAGGAACAAGAGGATGACCCAGCCGACGAGGCCAGCAAAGAAGACGAATCCGGCGCTTCGGTTTCCGATGACGAAGATGATGATCTTTCGGATGTACCTGATACGAGAGAGTTTGACGCGTTGAACGTCGAAGGTCTTGAAGCTATGCGTTTTGCAGATTCGGGGATGACCGGTGGTATGTATGCCACAACCGACGACGATGAAAACAGTGATACTGAAGATATAGAACTGAAAGAAGACGACGCAATTTTAGTTGTTGCAAAAACAGAGGAGGTGAGAGATTGCTTGGCTTAGGGGCAGCTGCATTGGTCGACCCAGTCCTACTTTACAAAGTTCTAACGAATGTGATTTGCAGGATTTCGCGAGTTTGGAAGTTCACGTGTACGATCAAGTGACTGGAAACCTATTTGTGCACCACGATATTCCGTTGCCATCTTATCCATTGTGTCTCGCTCACGGACAAGTCGCTACAGGTGGACGAACTGGAAATTTCTGCGCCGTCGGAACCTTCTCTCCTGGTATTGAGATTTGGAATTTGGATATTATGAATGCCCTTGAACCAACATGCGTATTAGGTGGAGAAGATACTTCAGCAGCGGATGATTTGTTGAAATTGCAAATGCTAAAAGCCGCCGCAGGTAAACAACCGGAAAAGAGAAGGAAGCCCCTTCCTAGTGGGCTACGACCGGGTAGCCACGAGGAAGCTGTCATGTCGCTTTCTTGGAACACGATTCATAGACAAGTGCTCGCCAGTGGATCTGCAGATAAAACTGTAAAGCTATGGGACGTCACTCGGGAATCTGGGAACATCAACGAGCGCTGCGATTCGGCCACATTCTCCCATCACCGAGACAAAGTACAGTGCGTAGCGTGGCATCCGTCGGAGGGTACCTTACTCGCAACAGGATCGTTTGACCGCACCGTCGCACTTTTAGATGCCCGTACGAATGGCGAAAATTTAAAGAGCATCAAATTACCGTCCGATTGCGAGGCCATTGCTTGGGATCCTTTTCATTCGGAGTATCTCACCGTCTTAAGCGAAGATGGGTCGATGAGTTGCTGGGACGTGAGATCGTTTCAAAGCTCATCACCACTTTGGACCCACATAGTAAACGAATATGGCGGTGTGACGAATTTGGCTTACAATCATAAAGTCCCCGGAATGATGGCTACATGTTCGAGGGACGCCACTGTGTCATTGTGGAACGCTTACGCACAAAACAATGCACCCGCAGCAAACATCTCACCAAGATTAATCACGACTAAGGACATGTGCGTGGGCAAGCTGTTTGCTTTATCGTTTTATCCATCTACTCCGTGGTTGCTGGGATGCGGTGGTTCAGGAAACCAGCTTGCTCTATGGGATATGTCGTCGGAGGAATCTCTGCAAGCCGCCTTCGACCCAGAGAGAAGTGGTGGTGCCACGGAAGAATCTACACCCACGAACAGCCAAGAAGATTTTGAAGCCATGATGAAGAAGGATACGACAGTAGAAAAGGCCCGAACCGATCAGTCGACAGCAAACTCAAAGAAGAAGAAAGGCAAGGGAAAGAAAAAGGCCCATAGAGCGGGTCATTGAGTACAGGCCGACTGCGCGAATTGTAATTTGTAGCAATAGCAAAAAATGTTTGATTCGCCTCATCTATCTGTCTAGTAGAAGGGAAGCGATTCTACTTCTGGTAAAAATGCCGTTTTGTTCTTTCAATAGCGCGATTTCCAGCCGGGTATCTTTCTGTAGCAAAGCACCTCGACAACCTTCGTTGCCCTCTTGTTCTCGAAGTAGCTTCAACAATTCGTTCACGCCTTCTTCTACTGTGATGGAAGCAAAGTCAATATCCGTTTTTCTCAACCGACGTTGTACCGATTTCGCAATGGGTTCGCCACTCGTTGTGTCCAGTCCTCCCCGAGACACATGGCGCGCACGGGATAGGCCCCCGTTAGATCCACGAGCCAAAGAGACGGAACGGCGGAGTCCATGACCGGAAATGCAAGCAAGCATGCCGAACTCAACGTTCGAATCTGAGTGTAGACATGAGGATGAGAAAATTGAGAGACAAAAGACACCATGTAGTTCTTAAATGATTCTTCTTGCTTACCTGATCCGAGAGAGCGCATCGAGCCATACAAACAGAAAGCTGTGACGCCAAGTACTTGCGATAATGTGTCATCGAAGGAAGACCATATTCTAGGATTTCAGTGGCTGCGACCTCTTTGATTTTCTCAAACAAATAATCGCCGTCCGCTCTCCATCCACACGCCACAAATGCCGTCCCAAATCGATCGACCGAACGAATGCGAAAGGGACCGGCATAATTCTCGGGCAAGTCGAGGAACCAGTCGTCCGAAGCTTGCGGATGAATGGAATATAAAAGAGGCTCTTCCGCTGAAGAAGTATGCGCAGCTATGAGGGCCACGCCGTCTTTACAAACAGCTCCAAGAACCATCGGGGCCCCCGTCACAAACGAATCGATGCCGGCTCTTCCTGGCATGTCATTGTTGTTGGCTAGCGACGACGCCACCGCAAATGGATCAACAATAAATGCGATCAAATAAATGGGAGTTAGCAGGAAGTAGGAACGCATTGAAGTGAATAATAAAAGCCAGATAAAGGTATGGAATAGATTGATTGATATTATTATTTTATGTCGGGTCCTTGTTTTGTCGGGTTGCCCACATTTTCTAGCCACGAGAAAAACCACACCCCAACATTTTCTGGGTACGTGAAAAGCCATTCGCCCACATTTTCTGGATACGCGAAAAACCACTCGCCCAAATTTTCTGGAGACGCGAAAAACCACTGGCCCACATTTTCTGGACACGCGAAAAATTACCCTCACACATTTTCAGGACACGTGAAAAACCACACTCCCACATTTTCTGGACACGCGAAAAACCACACCCCACATTTTCTGGACACGTGAAAAATCACAAGCCTACACATTTTCTGGAGACGTGAAAAATCACTCACCCACATTTTCTGGACACGTGACACGTGAACGTGAAAAAATACTCCGTATCTTTTTGCTTTTTGATGCTTGTTTTGCCATCATCATTGACACTTGACACATTTGTTCGAGTTGAGCATTCTCACTTGGCGAACATCGTCGGCGACACTACGTTGTTTATTTTCATTTATTATCACAAGCAAACATAAAACGAATGGCTTCGACACCCCACACGAGCAACTCCCCTGCGTCTCGAGAGAGTCGTCCACATGACAAGTCCGCCAACAATCACCATGCGTCTCCTGCATCGCATTCGTTCCAAATACCGCATTCCCCGCCGCACACTCGACGCGGACTCGTGGGTTCTCCAGTTATGACATTAGGAAAAGCTCCCGTTGGTCATTATCCTCCGACGTCCCCTTATACGACGCGTTCGGTTCCGGGGTCGCCGCATTATCACCATCATCCGACGAATCACCATCACAATCCGATGATACCACTATCGGTATTACCGCGCATGCCGTTTCTGACCCCCGATCATGCCGAACAGCGCAAAGCGATGGAAGCGGCCGCTTCTGCTGAACGGCAGCGGGCCAAAGAACTGGAAATCAAAGAAGCGGGTATGAGTCTGGAAGAACTTCGTCTTGTTTTAAAGCGAGAACGACAACGCATGGGCCGCATTGCTGGAGATTTAGCGGCCATGCGAACCGTGGCAGGTCATTCTCAATTGGAAGCAGAAGTGATGGAAGAAGGTCGAGTCAACTCTTTAATGAGAAAGATGGATAAGATACAGGAAGAGAAAGGTCGTATCATTTTGGAATTGGAGAGTGAAGAAGAAATGGTACGTGTTTGTTTTGTGTTTGAATTGCTTGTGATTTCTGTATTTTTGTTTTGCTCAGCTCGTTGGTTCACGCACAGTTGACCAACACGCTACAAAAGAAGCTCGACGCCGTACGCGCAGAGAAACGACTGCTAGAGCATACGATCGAGCAAGAGAAATCTGCCAATGAGAAACTTCGAAAGCAACTCACAAATATGAAGATCAATATCTTCCAACGGCAGATGCATTGGAAGAAGAAGACGAAATGGAAGAAGAAGAGTGAGTAGGGCAAAGGGTCGTCTTTTCTATACTTTGTACAATAATTAGAAACTTTCATCTTGGTAGCCTTGGAGCTAAGCACTATCTGACTCTGATATAATAGAAAGTTGCATTTCGAGTTCCTCTAAACTGTTTCTTCCTTTGATTGTTGCGTGATTCGCATTTGTGTCGTCTTGTACTGGACCCATAGTCATCAAATGATTTTTCACCAGCAAAAGCGCTTGGATATTTTTAGACACTTCATTAGAGTGATCGCACTGATCTTGGCTTTCCTTCCGCTTGGCGTCCATGACCGTTCGGCCAATCAAGACTCCAATTCTCCTCGAGACATCAAAATGATCGCGATAGCCGGCCTCAAAACCGGACTGTAGCGCACTTTCTTTCGCCACATCGTACATTTCATGGTATCCAATTACTTTGTGGCGTTCCTTTAGAGCATTGGTTTCCGCTTGTATCAATCCGGAATGCATTTCGAAGCCGTCGGTGCAGGTTCTACGACTGTCGTCCTCGACCGAAGCGCCAAAAAATTCATCCTCATCGCTTTCTGAATTCCAGGTGGCCATGTCCCAAAATTACAATCTCAAAGATATTAGCTAGTTGATTGGTATGTATGACGTATTGAACAATTGATGAAATGATTGTAAAAGTCGTCCTTTCACGTCGTCGTATTCCTTCATTTTTTCCTTACGATCCCCTTGCGAAATGTTACGGATTTTATTTACTAGAGAGACACGAAGAACGACGAGTTGTAATTAGACAAACTAAAACCATTTCAGGACTATCGACATCTGTGTAGTTAGAAACCCTTAAACGATCAATGGAATTGATCGACCTCATTAAGGTTACTAATCTTTTTTGGCGCATAACCTTAGTCATAAGTTCGAAATCGATCTTCAATTAAGGGTTTCAATCTACACATTCAACCATAGTCTAAAATGGTTTTGAAACTTGTAACTAGAAACCATAATTTTGTATGTCGTACTATTAAGTAAAAAACGCAACATTTTGCAAGGCAATTGCACGGCAAAATTCAAAGTTTGGCATGCGTGACCTAAAAATGCCATACGACTCCTCTCATGGGTGTGAGTGTGACTCAGTCATTCTGATCAAGCATGAGATCATCGCATCAGCAAAAGAAAAACCTAACAATAAGATGGTTTTACAGATTTGACGATCTTCATCCTTCGTCATATCACTTGTCTTCAAAGTGGCACAATACAGCATCATCGTATGCAGTTGCGGAGTTCCGAACGAGAGCCGTTGATTGCATCTTCCCCAGAAATTCATAAGAATACCAATCGAACTATGAAGATTTTCGTTTCCACTTTGGCGGCCCTGATGGTTTACACCAGCCAGGCATGGATGACACCGCAAGCCCTTCAGAAAGCTGCGGCTGCGGCTTCATTCTCGGCGGCTCTCTCGGCGGCACCACTGATTGTTAACGCAGTTGATTTTACGGGGTCGTACGCCGATCCTAACCATCCCAATTGCCAACGAGTGATCAATGTACAGGGAGCCTCTGCTACGTTGTCCGGCACCGACGGAAACCCGGGATGCCCCGCCGATGGAAGTGGAAAGGCGTGGAAGCTTACAGGGAACGTTGATGGATCGACCATCTTTGTCGATTTCTCGCCCAAAGGAGGTCCTCCGGCGTTGAAGGGAGTATGGGATGACGCCGCTCCGGCTGGTATTAAATGGCCCGATGGTAACAAATGGACTCTTAAGAATTAATAGTATTCTTTATTTGAAGTTGTTTTAAATAAATCGAAAAAACGCATGCACATGTTTCACTTTTTACGACGTGCATTCCAAAGGTCCAACAACTCTTTTTTCTTGCGTTCTTCTTCGACCAAGCGTGCCTTCTCTTCTTCATCCTCATCGTCAACAGGTGTGTTTTCAAGTTCAATGCCTCTTAATCGTGTAAGAGCTTGACCTACTTCGAATCTCCGGGGACGAAAGGCGTGACCGATGGACGCCAGCAGTGTATCACGACGAAGCGATGCACTGCGTGTGTCATCACCGAGCACTACACTAGCAAAATCCGTCTCGTCTATGCATGTGTCCATCTTTTCCAAAAGTGCCTTCAATCCTATCTCCGGATGTCTGCTAGATTCTTCCAGTAACCACACTAAGCAAAGTCCGCAGCCATACAGTTGCGATTTCTTTCCCATGAGTTGTTCACATTTGGACATATCTACCAAGCGATCTTCATCATTGTCGTCGTGGTAGTGATGCTCCAAACTGGATTCATGAGAGTGGTATAAGGAAAACGCATGACCACCTTCAATCAGTGCCACTCCTGTCTGATCATGACCGATCGTTTTTAAGAAATGAAATGTCGGTCGTCGTGGAATGGGCGTGCCTGTCTTTTCCCAACTTAGTCGATGAACAACACCACGACCTCCATATTGAACGTGACCATGTGAAAACTGCCGACTCACAGATCGTGCTTTTTCTGTGGCATCTCGGCATGTGTACTTGTCCATCAAGATAACCGCATCCGGAACATCTAACCAATCACCAACACCACCGACTACAACAATCGAAGAAATACCGTGACTCGCATACAAACCATTCACACGATACAGTAACGGCGTGATACTTTCATCCATGACCAGCGAGCGCATCCGACCGTCTCGCGCCATAAAGTTGGCTGCTGAAACATCTTCGTCCACCAATAAGGCCGAACATCCCATTTCGATCGCTTCTACCACATTGGCGGCTTGACTGGTCGATCCAGACGCTTCATTGGTCGAGAACCGCGTTGTGTCAACCGCTTCGGACGCACCGGGCAATGTCGGAAGATTGGAAATGAACGCACTAATGTTGCAGTTGTTCACATAGCGCCCATCTTCCGCACGTACGGTCACAGCGTCCGTGACAGTGACCGAGAACTCTCTTCCATCCCCCGGTATTTTGTTGTACACTCCACAGGCAATGGTTCGTAACAATGTTGATTTGCCATGATACCCTCCACCAACGATTAACGAAATACCTTCCGGGACGAGTAAACCACTCAAGCGGATAGTACTAGCATCATCATCAGACGTCAAAGAAGATTCCGGTATTTCGGCGCACAGAAAAGGTCGCAATCGTACCAAGGAAACCTCCAAAGTGCCATTCATTTTACTATCTGGAGGGGCATCAAAAGGGACAGCGGGAGGACTGGCCATGGGGGCATGACTAGCTCCACTCTTGCGAGGCAAAATGGCTCCGTTTGCAACAAAAGCGACAGCCTTTTTACTTTCAACTGTTCACGAAGACGGTCTTGTAAGACAGCCGTAGCAACGTGATTCATCATTTCCTTCGTAAATTCTTGTGTTGCGAATAATTGGGAAAGGTAATTGCCAGTAGCATTTCGTAAATGCAACTCCAAGTCCTCGCCATTCTTATCGATCTCCATGGCTTCGTCTTTCGCGTGCAAAAACAAACGAAGCCCAATATGCAATTCATTCTTGGATGTACACCGAATATCAGTTCTCTCTAAAATGAAAGGTACAACCGATGATGCGTTCGCTTGCCGTCCCCGCTCTCCAGCTTTCTTCATGGTCGACATCGTGGCACTCCAAAGCGCCCACCGTATTATATACATTCCACACTCACTCGCAGCTGTCGTTCGTTCCCCCAGTCTTCTTGCTACAAAATCGGCTAATGCCGTTCTCGCTGTTTTGCCGCCTTCCAAAAAAGCTGCCCAAACTAGCTGGCTCCCGTGCACCGACGAAAACAAGTCGGAAAGGTCACACGATGCCGACACAATTCTCGTCGAGTGAAGACCCGCATCCTTTCGCAGCATACGCGCAGGATCTTCTCGAATTGCCAAGTTCCACATACTGAAGTGCTGCTGATTGGCGACTAGACTCAAATATTATTGCTTCGTATCATTGAATTACTGTTGTTTGATGCCGTCACAATTTTGGAAAATGCAAAAAAAGCGAACAAAATTTTTTTTATATACGGAGTATAAAAAAGTAACCTCGTTTTATTCGCAATAAAGGCAGGAAAAGAAAAAACTCCACACTCCCACATTTTCTGGGCGAGTAAAACACCACTCACCCAGATTTTCTGGAGCCTTGAAAACACAACACTCCCAGATTTTATGGGAGGGTCAGAAATTTGTGCGCGAGAGTTTTAGTACACCCCCAAAACTATTCACGTTATACGGAGTAATAAAATCATACAGAAATTCTATGGTGGTGTAGAAACCTCTGGACCAATGTTTTTGATTTTGCCGAAACGCTGTGCACGTTCCAAAAATTCTGGAGACGGTGTTTTGATGATAACAATGATCAAACGAAAGAGAAAGCAAATTCCAGAAATTCTGGAATATTTATTTATGCTCTTACAGAAATTCTGTTGTGGTCCAGAGATTCTGGACCAGTGTCTTCGATCCGACCGAAGCGCTGTGAGCGTTCCAGAAAATTTGGGAAATTGTGCTTTGGACTTTGGATCTCATAGCGAACGAAAGTGGGCGATCCCGAAAAGTTGAAAAGTGTGTTTTGGGATCACAACGAAAGAAAGTGCAAATTCCAGAAATTCTGGAATTGCTATATATCTGATCATGCAAAATTTTGTGGTGTTCCAGAAATTCTGGACCAGTGTCTTCGATCCGACCGAAGCGCTGTGAGCGTTCCAGAAAATTTGGGAAATTGTGCTTTGGAACATAGCGAACGAAAGAGCGCGGTCCCGAAAACTTGGAAAGTGTGATTTGTGTTTTGGGGTCACAACGAAAGAAAGTGCAAATTCCAGAAATTCTGAAAATGCTATATATCTGATCATACAAAAATTTTGTGGTGTTCCAGAAATTCTGGACCAGTGTCTTCGATCCGACCGAAGCGCTGTGAGCGTTCCAGCAAGTTCGGGAAATTGTGCTTTGGAACATAGCGAACGAAAGAGCGCGGTCCCGAAAACTTGGAAAGTGTGATTTGTGTTTTGGGATCACAACGAAAGAAAAAGCAAATTCCAGAAATTCTGAAAATGCTATATATCTGATCATACAAAATTTTGTGGTGTTCCAGAAATTCTGGACCAGTGTCTTCGATCCGACCGAAGCGCTGTGAGCGTTCCAGCAAGTTCGGGAAATTGTGCTTTGGAACATAGCGAACGAAAGAGCGCGGTCCCGAAAACTTGGAAAGTTTGTTTTGGGAAAACGAAAGAAAGTGCAAATTCCAGAAATTCTGGAATAATTGGTTTACGGGAACCACGACAGCATCATTTCAGTCATGAACATTATTCTAAAGTCTACACGAAAGCCCATTTGCACGAATTTCGTCCTTTTTTAGCTTCGTAGGGCTCAATTAATTTTCATTAAAATGTAGAAACGCATTGGCAATGCAGAGTTCGTATTCACTCGTTCTAGATGCATGCTGGTCGCTTCTCGCATTTTTTTACTGTAGGCCAAAGTGTTGGTTTACGGGAACCACGACAGCATCATTTCAGTCATGAACATTATTCTAAAGTCTACACGAAAGCCCATTTGCACGAATTTCGTCCTTTTTTTTAGCTTCGTAGGGCTCAATTAATTTTCATTAAAATGTAGAAACGCATTGGCAATGCAGAGGTCGTATTCACTCGTTCTAGATGCATGCTGGTCGCTTCTCGCATTTTTTTAATGTAGGCGTGTCTTCGATCCAATCGAAACGAATTTTTGATGTCCCTCCTCTCATTTCAATCGAAAATGGAACCACGACGAACATCGCAACGTCTTACACACAAGCGAAAGCTCTTGTCGGACGTGCTTCAGTTGCAAAGCAAGCAAGATTGTCATCGACCCAAGCCCGGCGACATAAGTGCGTTTCGCAACGACTGTGGTATCTTACCCAGTGAATGATACTTGATTCAGGCGAGTGTCACCGAGAGCGTTCCTTGGGGACATGTTTGCGGATATCCGACAGATCGAGGTACGATCGACATGAGTGGCGAAGCAGCATGAAGCCATCTTTCACAAACACTTAACCTCTGTCTTTTACTGCGCCAGGCGACCTTTACGGGGAGCGCATTACACACAATCCAGTGCGGCCAATATGACACCACAAGGCAAGTGACAGCCGCGATACTTCTATTCATAGGTATGCTTTTCTAGGTCCTTCTCATATCATTGCGTTGTTTGATATACACCTACAGGTCGAGCAATTCGCGATGCGGCCATTCGATTTGGGAATGGTGAAACGCTCCCATTCACCCCGTGCAAGAAAGGATACATGCCCATCGTGGACGGTGAACGAAAGTTTGCTTGTCCACTTCATGATAAGGAGCGTCGAAAGAGAGTGCAAAAGAGGGTTTTCGTAAAGGGGAATTTGACTTGAACTTTTTATGGAGTCGTTGGGAAGAAACAAGTCAACCATCACGGAAGGACAAAGAGGAATGGCAGATTTCAACCAAAGGTGGTGAAGCTAATCAACAATTAATGAACAAAAGATGAAAATGACATGTCACGTCGATCATGAAAAGGATGGCAAATGACATTGACAATCATTCAGATGTTCGTATAAACAGCTGATTATTTAACTGTCGGATATTGTTTCTATTTACTGTTTCTCCTTTCTTCCCCGACTTTTGTTACAATTCATCGCTCACACGACGAGGATTGAAGACATGCATTTTTGAGTCGGATCGATCCAATATCCATCCACACCCGGTCCCGACCACTTGACTGTATCCTTCACTCGGCACCATTCATCGGGACAGTACGGCTCTCTCATACTTGTTCCCATCATCTCAAGTACAGGGAGATCTGAAGGCGTGTAATTGTCTTGGGTCCAGATAGGAGGCACAGCGTAATGCCCCTCCATTCGATGGTCTATTTCGGTCCAACCGTGCTTGGGATAGTAATGGACGAAAACACTCGTGTACCAAGTGCCGTGGAACTTGCGCGGACGTCCATGAAAGCACTTGGAACTCTCGTAAAACAGAATATCTCCGGGTGTCAAGATGACCTCATGGGTACGTCCGTTGAAATCTTCAATGAAAATCGGCCAAGGTTCCGCGTCATCCGACGAGGCAATGTGCAAAATGAAGCTCACAATGTGCGTTTGCATTCGATCCACGTGCATATACAAGTTACTCTCATTGCGATAAAGACGGAAACCATAAGCTTGATGCGCTGTCAACTCCATACCGACCCACTCTTCGGCGTACGGGTGCAATTCACGGAGCACTCGTGCGGTCAAATCCGGACGGTCAATCATCCACGGAACGGGGCCAGTAATGACGTCCTGTTTTTCCTCCAAACGAACATTGGGAAGTCCATCGTAAATCCCTTGACGAAGAGCTTGGAGAAGGCCCTCGGGGCAGCGTGCTAGACCAAAGCCGTGTTCGGTAAAATTGGGGGCCAACAGAGAGGATCGGACGGTTTGATAGTATGCTTCGTAACGGGCACCGCTTGTTTTGAGGCGAGCGATTTGCTCAAAACGCTCTTCCATTAGTTGTCGCCAGCCGGGAGTGTCGGGAACGTATTTTTGCAGCGGCCATGTGTAGTTTCGTTTGTGATACTCCAGAACCCTTTCTTCTTCGACGAGCTGACCGACACAACCCGTCAAAATAGAGGCAATCAAGCTACATAACAACAGAAATCGCATCGTAACTTCTCAACAACTCTCTCAGAGTATTCTGCAAGTGAAATAATGCAAAAGAGAATTGATAAAACGATTCGCTTTTGATGATTTGTTCCAATGCCAATTAAAAGGAAGGCAAATAATGTCGCTGAGCTGATTTTGACCGTTTGGCGAATGCCAGGCAGATTGTCGTGTAAGCGTGAACGAGCAAGGAAAATTTCAGAACTCAGAGAACTCCCAGACGACTCACGGTTCGGATTGCACCTCTGCGTCAAATCACTCTGACTTGAAATGTAACAAGTACCTGTACGTTTTCTGCGTACACTACTGGTACCTCGTACACTCCATGTTCCATGTAACGGTCTGCTTTTCAGCGATCGGCGATCGGTCGAAAAGGACGAAGGATAAGGTTCAGAACAGAGGCATGTTGAAGATCGACGCGTTTCGCGTTTTTCTTCTTTTTACACCTGTAGGTAGCTCACGCAACAAAACGAGTTCATGAAACAAGCGAACTTTATTATACTTGTATTTGCAAATCTATTTTCTGACATTCATCTTGTCTTCATCGACTGCCCATTCGCGTGTTAGGGAAGCGAAATTTATTCAGGGAACAAAGCGGAATTTAATATAGAATACAGAGAGAATGCGTCGATTTCAACCGAACATTCTTCTTGCCAGCATTGTTACACTTTCGTTCCTTCGCACTGCGTCGGGGTTCTCAATTTCAACAAATTCATTAACTCGGATTCTTACAGACTCTTCCCCGAACTTAAGATGCAGAACGTCCTCGTCTCGTCTTTCTATGTGGAGTAGCGACGATGAAATACAAGGTATCGACCGCGTCAAATCATGCATCCCTTACATGCTTCCCCCTGATCGATGGAGATCATTTTGGGCGATTCATTTATAACAGCATCCCACCATTGGGTGCCGTTGATGACTTTCTCCTGGGTCCATTCGTTACGATAAATCGACAACTTCCCTTTCTGAGTCTCATTCTGTTTACGGCTTTTACTTTGGGAACTCGTTTCAACGTTGACATGAATCGCAACGTCCGCTTCAATGCTCAACAAGCTGCTCTCATCGATTTAGCTCTCATTTTCCCCGAGCTCATTGGCAGTTCGTTCGCCGGAGAACCACTTCCGAGAGCACTGGTGGCATCGTCCATGAATTTTGTGTGGATCGGTTACATGTCGCTGGTCGTATACAGCATCTACAGCAATCTGCGCGGCAAGAGACCAGATCAAATACCATTCATTAGTAATGGAGCTGACCTTATGGTCGGGCCCTTTTAATATGTCTAGACGAATAAACTTTAGGATTGAATTGTTCACCTGGAGCCCTTGTTTGATGCCAATCCCTAACGAAGTTAGAAGATGATCTGTAGATCCGGTGTAAATCACATTAGGGGCATCCAGGTATCGCCTTTTCCATGAAGTCTTTCAAATGTGTTTCTTGTATACAAACTCAAGCGTCCTCGTGTTTCTTTTGAATCGTTTTTCGTCGTTTAAGTGCAGCTGGTTCCAAAGCTGATATATCAAAGCCGTTAACGACTGCTTCACGGGCCAAGATTTCGTTTTGCAAAACTAATTCAGCCTCCTTCCTCTCCAAGTGCTTCAAGTACTTGACCATCACGGAACATTCGGTTCGTAACTTGTGCATTTCGTCTTCCGTGCTGACTTCTACGTCCGTCGACGTCAATATTTCGGGCGTCACCAAGTCGCTCATATCAACGACTGCGAATCAAATAAAAGTTTACGATACAGATAAGCTCAACGATGCAACACAAGCTCAAAATCAAATACTCCGGGGTATTACGGAGTTTTATAGCGGCGACTGAAGAGTACCGATAAGACGAGAACACCATTTACAGTCAACCTGGTATCGTCGGCTTTCTCCCTTTGCCCAAGTCTAATCGGCTTTTTACCTTTGCCCTTTGCCCAAGTCTAACAGCTTTGAATACTGTGAAACAATATAGAAAATAAATCGAATTCAGTGTGATTTCCGCGTAGTTACATCAAATTACTCTTATCTTATGTTTCCATCATTTGACTGGCGCAGTAACTCAAGCAGATGTTGTATTTGCGCTGGATCGACTTGAGCTTGTGGCTGATAGGGTTGATTACGGATGACTGAAGGGAAAGAGCTCCCAAATTGGCCCACATTTGCATTCGAGCTTGGTGCAGCCCCAATCTGGGAGAGAAGTGCGAGAACCCCGATCATTTGATCCTGAGTACTGACAGGTGCGCTAGCTGCACCTGCGACCTGCTGCAATGCCAAATATTGCTGACGAAGCTGATCGGGGAGTTGTCCCGCCAAAAGATGAGCTCTCGCGTTACCCGAATTCAACAAGTCGATGGAAGAGAGCGCATTGCTTAACAGTAGAGGGTCCTGTGTATGGGCGCTGCTTCCCGTTGGAAAGTTCAATCCTGGCACTAAGGACGCCACGTCCAACTTCTGGGACCCAGCAGTGGCCTGCACACTATCCCCTTCTGCTCCAAGAAGTTGAGAACGAAGGAGCTCATTTTCCTTGCGGAGTTTCTCCAATTCTTCTGTCCTTTCCCGATTCTTCTTTCGTTGATCGTCACCATCTCTGGACAGTTGAGCAACAGTTTTCTACATTGAAGCAAGCCGAGTGATTAGTATGGGTATACTTTCGCAAGGTAATACAGATGCAACCTACCTGTAAATCAGAAATGATAGACTTTCGTCGTTGCCGAGACTGAAAGGCTGAAAGTCGATTGGCAGCACGACGTTCGTTTCGCTTCATTCCTTCGTCCGCCTCTTCTTCCTCAGGCTCATCTCTGGCTCTCTTCTTGTTAGACTTACGACGTTGTGGCGTCTGTGACCTGCCTTGATCAGGGCGCTTCTTCTTTTCGTCATTATCGTCCGCTTGATTGGTGTCTTCCTCGTCGGAAGTCCCCTGATAGCCGTCCGATTGAGTCTCCGATTCCGAGTCATTGATTTTATTCACCTTGTCATGTACCGATACCGATTCCGCCATTGCACTTGTCAATACCGTCAGATAAAATTCAAGCGCGATAGAAAATTTCTCAAAATGATCGATTTGATCACCGGCGAACGGAGAAACATTTCAGTTGTGCCTTTTTTTGCAGTGGCGTAGAGGTCGTGATTTTCCCTTTCGGTAGGCCACGAGAAACGAAACCGAAATAGCGCGAAGAGAGGAGAGGGAGGGAGGCGACGACGACGACGACGACGAGGTGGCATTTTCGCAGTTTTTCTTGCTTCCGATCTTTTCCAGAAGGTGTACTCATTATGCCTAGTCTCCGGTCTGCAGCAAGGAGCAAAAGTACTAAATACTTAGAGGGTTAATTTCTCTTTCAGACCTACACATGAAACGTGTGCCACTCTGCGCGTCACATTCAGATTCTTCGCTGAAACGAGATGAAGCACGGCAGAGCACAATTTCTGGTGCCATACGTTAGTCTATTCGATCTTATGATGAAGTATGACAGCCGTTGACTATGCAATCATGAGAACATACTGGTAGCATCTCGGAGAAAGAAAACTCCGTACTCGAGTATTTGTGCATCACACACTCCACAGACATTGTTTATCGGTTCGTGTTTTGGACGGTGCTGATGCCTATGGCCTATGGCAAGCCATGAATCTAAAATCTCAATAATAGCTATGGTGATTAATTATTGGTGACAACGACTAACGACCTCTCAATGATAAGTGGCACAAGAAAATACAAATCAAGCGATTCTATGGCTTGTTGGCGATTACATTGTACCTGTTGGGAAAGAGACTTCTAGTCTCCATCGTCCGCCCTTTTTTTTATCTAATCTCACGACAACAAAGCAGTAGTCTCATCCGCATTTTGGATCGGCGATCCAGTCATCTTTTACTCGACTCAGTATCCTGACGATCCTTCCGTAGTCGCTGAAGTCTCCGTTTCCTTCTCCAATTGCTAGACAAGGGCCAGATAGACAAAAATGCAAGAAGTATCCCTAAAAACCCCACAACATAGGCATGATGATAATCGATCCAATTAGCAACACTTCCACATTTGCCCTCGAGTGACATTCTAAACACCTGACACATTCTTTCAAAAGGAGAGAACTGAAGCGTTTCAACTGATCCTCGAGAAAAATCTGAATGCGACAAGATATTTAAAATGCCCTCTCGCTCGAGAAGAAAGCCACCAAGAGCCTGTTCAAACTATGTTAGATGGGCCCTAAAAGTCCCAATTATCGAACAGTTCATGACTTACCACACTTGGGCTTCTTGCGATGCCACAAACACCGGGAAGTCCGTTAGAACCATCTCGGCGCGCGACACGTACAAATCCGTTTTCTCCCCAGCCTTTTCCCCATGAGTTTCTAGCTATCCACCAACGATTATCTGCATCTTCTCCATACCCAACAATCAATAATGCATGGTTCGCACCTTGTTTACACCTAAGTGAGTCAAAAATCCCTCCACTGTACGTCAAAAAGGAATGATCGCCTCCATTTATACCAACAGCAATAGGCCCGATGTATCGAAGTGCCAGTTCCATATGCCTCTCATGATTTGGAGAAATAACTCCCCAAGATCTGACCGACGCAACTGGCTTACGAACTCTTTGTTTCTTGCAAGTGTCCTCGGATCCAGTGTACGGGTAGTCCTCCCAACTCGCGAGCCCGTATCGGTGTATAAAGTAGAACGCCAAGAGAGGATTTCCTCCTGTACAACCTTGGTCAGCAGCTGTATCACAGTCAAGAAGTTCTTGAATTGAAAGATTCAATGACTGGAATGCCTCCATTTCCACCGACTGTGCACGAGCGATTGCCTCTTGCTGTATTTCATCCGAAATGTTGTGGTAGCCGTGAGTTGAATCCTGGAAACTTAGAGAGGCTTCATGCCGAGCTGCACTGGCTTCGAGCGAGCCAGCAGCTGCGAACGCCCAGCAAGACCCACAAGCGCCCTTTTAAAGTTTCGTTATTAGATCCAGTCATTCTCAAACAGCATAGTAGCGCTGAACCCACTCATGTGCTTACCTGGTCAAATGCATCATGTACAATGGGTACACCATCTAAGTTGAAAAAGAACAAAGAATGACAAATGCTCATTTCAATGAGTTCGAGACGCTCGTTTTGGATAGATCAACGGCAGATCTCATGCAGAAAAACGTACCTGGGTTTTCATCTGTAGCCCAATTTAAGTAAGTTGAAAAGTCGTTATTTTTGTTGGCATCCGACACCGTCTGTGAATTACTAGACTTCCGATATACTGCGTTTGGGTTGCTGCGTAATGAATAGAGTGCTCCATTTCCATCGCCGTTTTTGGCGTACGTGGCTTCAAAGGGATCTTGGTTGTTCATCGGCATTTCTATAGCCACGTCGGGTAAGTCTTTGTAGTAGCTTTTCTCTTTCTTATGCTTTTTCGGATTCATTTTGTTGTAGGCGCCATGACCGATCGCCATATCTGCCGCTATTTGGTGAATTCTTTGCTCGCTCAGTTCTTCAAATACCTTATCTGAATTGTCAAAAGAGCTGGTTTGGTTCTGACTCCGACCGTCGTCCCGGGTCCGGAGATAACGCTGATGAAGATCCGTTTCGCTTTCACTAGCGAGCACCGAGTTTAGATCCAAGTGAGCAAACCGATTCAACGCTACTGTGAAACCGTTTTCCGATTGTTGGTTGTGTTCATGAACGAACACTACATTGCGAACAAAGTTGCGCATCGAGTCGCTAATCTCGTATCCTTGTTCGCCGTTCCGACGAAGATGCGTATCAATGACTTTACCATCGTGGAGAGTGTAATGAGCTGCGTGCTGTGTGTACAGAGCGACGCAGCTTCGATCCAACTGGACGGCCCGATGATTGGTCGTTTTTCTTTCGAAAACAAAATCTGCAAGCGCCGACTTGCTGCATTCTTCGAGTAGACGGTCGTCGTAATGGAATCGACTGTCGACCATGTTTCAAAGGTTTTGTGTTTTCAATTATACGTTGATTGCAAGTGTTGTGGGCAGGAAATGAAATTGTTGACACCACTCATTTTTGAGGACGCTTTTTTGCCTTCCGTTTTCTGTGTTGCAGTTGCAAGTTGCAACGGAATGTCAAAATTATTGTACTTGCATTTAATTTATTAGAGATAGCGTTCGCTGATGACGGGTCCCACCGTCCCACCATTTGATGACGATCCTCTCGTGACTCGTACGATTCACAGGTCATTATTGTCATTGATCTAAGAAGTTACAGTTAAATGTTATAATGTTTTCGCGTAAATTACAGTCTAGGCGAGGACTAGGACAATGGGGTCCAAATAATTCATGCGCTCTCAATTGAGATAACGAATGTATGTAAAGAAAAATGAATGATGAGTAGGATAGATTTCTTTTGCGTTTTAAAACCTTGATTTCAAGCACTTTGCTACTCCGTCTCTTTTGTGAGACAGTACTCCTATATTTTGAGCAAGTTAGATCACTGGAAGAGCAAATTTCACTTATTATCTAGAGGATATTTACGGTGTTTTGAGGTCACAGACGCGTGCTAAAGTGTATAGCGTATAACGCCTCCTTCGTATTGAAGGATTCGGTTGAGTTCTTTGGCGGTGGAGCAACGAGAGGTAATCAAACGGGAAAAATTCGATTAATTTTATTGTCTGATGGTCGTAGTAATTTGCATTTACAAATCTCGTCTCATTAGTTGGATTTGCATCTCTCTTACACAATCCAATTAGCTCGTCTGATTCGGCTGAAGTTGACCTAGATCTTTCTGGGAAATGACATTGTACAAATCCTGAGCCTCCTTTTACATTTCTCATAGTGGTTCACTCCCTCCTTTCGGTAGCAATGAATGACCCTCTGACGCAATAATTTGACGGTTTCGTAAGCGACTTGACGTTCACGAGCCCGTTGCTCTACGGACTGTAAAAACGCCACGGGATCTTTGGCACGTCCTCTCTGTGAAAGACAAAAATTAAGATCAATCTATACGAAATGCGGGTTGCAATGCTTCTACATTGCCACGTGCAAAAACAGAAAGCAGAAAAGCACCTTACCTCCACACCGCGGTCTTCGTGTTGATAGGCATTTAACTTTCCCTCAAAGACTTTTGGGTCGTCGTACATATCCGTCATTTTGCAAGGAAATCTGATAGGGAAACGATAATTAAAACGATTGTGTGAATGAAATGGAGGCGATTGTAAATGCTTGAAACACAATAATCGGCGTTTCTCGCAACTTTTTATCAGCAGCGCAAACGACGCAAAGGTGCGGATGACAGACGGCTTTGTACAGCATTTTGTATACAAGCTTGCATGCGGTACTCACCGTTGCAACGCAAATGCTTTTCGTTTATTTGTATTGTTGACTTGCGATCAATTCTATTAGTCTATCATATCAAGATACGTTTCACTTCAAATCTTTCGGTTCCAATCGTTCGTCGCATATATGATTTTCTCGTATGCTTGGTGGCATGAGAACGTTATAAATCATCTCTCCGTCATGAATGTTTCGGTGGCAGTTGTTCTACTCATGTTCACCTATTCATTTACTGCAGCGAAATCCTTTTCTCTGAACCGGTTTAACCAACAAAAATGGATGCGAGATGATGTGAAAGTTCCGTCTTCTGTCGAAAGAGTGCATGTGATTATTCTAGTTCACGGATGGATGGGCAATTCTTCGGAATTGCGATTTCTGGAGACGACTTTGAACCAACTCGCACAAGCTCATCACGACAAGGATCCATCTACATGTTTCGTTGTACACAGCGCGAAAGCCAATGATGGAAATACTATGGACGGAATAGCTGCTGGTGGTGGTCGCGTGGCAGCAGAAGTAAACGGAATTCTTGCCGACATTCAAACGAATGACAAGCTACAAGTCTCTTTGTCGTTTGTAGGAAATTCCTTGGGAGGCCTTTATGCACGTTACGCTCTATCAGAGATTTCAGCACTTCGAGAAGGAACGATCCGACCGAGTGTCTTTTGTACCATAGCAACCCCGCATTTGGGTGTCAGCGAACACACGTTTCTGCCGATTCCACGCTTGCTGGAGCACTTCATCGCCCGCACTATGATGGGAACTGGATGTGATCTTTTTCGCATCTCCAACGTCATCGACCGAATGACCACCGAGCGTCGTTTCGTCGAGCCTCTCCGGAAATTTTCCACCCGATTGGCGTATATCAATGCTCACAATACTGACTTTCAAGTACCCACACCCACGGCTGGCTTCTTGTGCGATAGCACAGAGATTAACCATTACAGAATACCCACGTCCGCAGATATGCCACATGAAGTGTTCCGAGCTCACACCGCTCGACGAAACGAGATAGAGTACCCGAGCATGACAAAACCGATTTCTGTACAAAAAATGGCCGGGCGTTTGGATGAAATGGGATGGATGAAAGTATTTTGTGATGTTCGAGAGCATGTTCTAGCCGTTCCACTGCCTCCGTTTCCTCCGTTTCTCGTTAATACCTCGCAAGCTCAGGGGGAATGTGATAGGAGACTGGCATAGTTCGTCTGATTTATTGCGCTTGTACGGCTCACAACAGATTGAACAAAAGAGGAAATTGTATATGCCTTTTGGGCACACAGTATGTAAGTGTCAGAGCAACTCGCTACAGTAAGTCTGCGGTGCTTAATTCAAGTGTACTCATTGAATTGTTATTATTACTTGTTAGTGGTCGCAAATGCGAAGTCTCGACTGTACGAGCAATGGAATAGTGGAGGTAGGCCAATCATGAGACAGCTTGCAACAGAGCTTCTCCAATTTATCACATCAGAACAAACGATTGTTTATCCAAAATTATCCAGCGAAAAGCGTCAATAGAAGATGAACAGTATTGTGCGATCAACTGAGTTCATTAGGTTCATTGCGGGAGACCACTTTGACGATGCACTTGGAAAGTGGACATCTCATTTATCTCGGTATGAGCCTGTCGTGTTTGACAATATCATCTGGTTGGCTCAAAGCGCCTAAAATGGCCGACAAACAAGAAAGTCGCTGGGTTTGAGTTAATAGTATGCGTTGGGACGCTGTGGTTGATGGTGCTGCTGTGCTTGTTTTGACGAGAAAACTTTTCAATGTTAAGACTTCAATAATCGGATTTGACAACACGCTTCCAAGCGTCCGAAATGCGTTTCTTTTGAATGGTCATATTCTCTCACGAGTTGCCAAGAAATCTATGCAAAGGTCGTCGATCTGTTGGAGATAAGATTGCGCAAAGAAAACAGCCAAAAATGATTGACGATACAAAATGTCCAGACACACGATCTGAACCTTTGCATAAGCTTAATGGGATGCTATGCGTGCTTTTTGCGTGTTCATTTTCCAATTGGACGGTTTACATTGTAGTTCAAATGAGTGCATTCGTTGCATCTGCACCGCCCTAGAACAATAATCAAATAGTGACTTGAGCCAGTCCCGTAAGACTTTGAAATTTCAAAAAAAGATTGCGATCTTTTCGAAACGATCTTCGAGCTTCGTGAACACTTTTTTATGTTCCGAATGATTCTTTCTAGGCCAGTCGTGTAGCCTTTGCATTTGCATACCTTGCATATCTTTCATTGCAAAGTATCGTTGCAGCGTTGGTTCATCATACAACCCACCTGTCAGCTCACCTTCATCCTTTTCGAAACGAAACTTTCAGCACTTAACTACCCGTCATGACGAAAGATACCGATCTTGTGAGAGGATTTGAAACCATCTGTTTGCACGGTGGTTACCTGCCCGATGCCACGACAAGCCGGGGCGTTCCCCTCTACCGAACGGCTCCTTACGCCTTCAAGAGTACCGATCATGCGGCGAAACTATTCGCGTTGCAGGAACTGGGAAATATTTACACGAGATTGACCAATCCAACGACGGATATCTTGGAGAAGCGCTTTTCGTTGCTCGAAGGAACGCACGAGATGGCGGGCTTGGCGTTCGCGTCTGGAACTGCTGCCATCCACAACACTATCATCAATCTCGCGGAACAAGGCGACAATATTGTTTCTGCTCAGAACCTCTATGGTGGCACGTACACAATGTTCAACGATATCTTGCCCAAGTTCGGTATCACGATCAAGTTTGTTGACATTCAAGATCTCGAAGCCGACAAAGCCGCTATTGATGACAAGACACGCGCTATCTTTTGCGAAACCGTCAGCAATCCCGCCCTGGAGATTTCTCCCTTGGAAGAGCTCGGCCAATTGGCTTCGGAGACCGGGTTGCCCTTGATCGTCGATGATACTTTCACCACGCCCTACCTCTGCCGTCCTTTTGAATACGGTGCCTCCATTATTGTCCATTCGCTTACCAAATGGAGCGGAGGACAGGGTACTGGCATTGGTGGCATTGTTACTACCAAGCCATTCAACTGGGCTGGCGGAAGGCATCCTCTCTTTACGGAACCAGACACCAGCTATGGTGGTTTGCGATGGGGGATCGATTTGCCCGAACAGTTGTTACCGTTGGCATTCATACTACGCATGCGCACGGTGCCATTGCGTAATCTGGGTGCGTGCATCAGCCCTGACAACAGCTGGATGTTTCTACAAGGACTAGAAACGCTTCCTTTGCGTATGGAGCGTCATTGCGAGAACGCCCTCAAAGTTGCCAACTTCTTGAAAGATCATCCCAGTATTGAATGGATCAAATACCCTGGTCTTCCTGGTGACAAGGAGTACGAACGTAATCTCAAGTATTTAAACGGAAAAGGTGGTTCGTTGGTTGTCTTTGAAATCAGAGGTGGATCGGAGGCCGGAAGGAAATTCATTGATAGTCTTAAATTATTCAGTCATGTTGCCAACGTGGGCGATGCAAAGTCCTTGGCTATCAACCCTGCTACGACGACGCATTCGCAAATGAACGAGGAACAACAGCGTAAAGCTGGCATTACACCAGGAATGATCCGTTTGAGTGTTGGCATTGAGTCCATCGATGATATTCTCGCTGACATTGAACAAGCTCTTAAGGCGTAGTATTGTTGCATTGAAAATGAGATGATATGTTTAGCGATCCCACTATGTTGTTGTTGTGACTTAGCGTTTAACGGGTTGATTCTCTGTACTTGTTGTATTCAGTAACGTGATAAATCTGTTTACAAATGGAGGAGGTTGCTTGTTGAATGCTGTAAAATAGAATTGAATTAGGGCTCCGAAAATAGCTCCTGGCAAAGTATGAACGAACTCGCAAGGTGGCTCAAGCTAGTCACTATTCGGGGTGCGTTCGAGGGAACATAGACTGCGAATAGCAATAGACTTTGTGCGCGAGAAAGTCCTCGCCACTTTAATAAAGTCGAGATCATGAATGTAGCGATAAAATTGTGGATGGCAATTTTCGAAGCCACACGGGAACGAATTGAGTTGGGTGTTGGTTCAGATACTCTTGATAGGATGGCAGCAATCCTAATTCTTTCGCGCCTTCACGAAGGATGCTCATGTAGCGTTCGGAAGGACAAGGATCTTTCCGTAACCGCACGTGCGGGCGTGCTCGTAGCGCGATGGCTTCCACTGGGGCCTTTCGCGTATCGTAAGGAATGACAGTAACCACGATTTCTTCATAACCAGGGTTCGTTTGATTGAAGCTTACACCTTCGCTGGCCATCACTTTTTCGTAATTTTCGGCCGTCAATGTAACCAAAGCACCGTGACATTCTGGCTTTTCGTAAGCCAGTAGAGGTCTGCTTCCATTGATGGGTTCCAATGATCCCATCCCAGGTTCGAGAGGTGCAAAACCGCGCATATTGAAAGCAAGGCGGTAGTTCGGCACGTATCCTGGCTCCATATCGATGAGATCAATCTTTGAAGCGTTCAGACCTCTGTTTTCCAACTTGGATCGCAACATATTGGAGCCGATCCCGAAATAATACATGGTTTTCTTGTGTGCTAGACGATCGACAACGTAAGTCGGGCGTTCGAGAAATTTCTTGCTCAGAGCCGATGAAAAAGTTGTTGCTATCGCGAATAAAAACCCGCATACTATCTTGTGCATGTTTCTGTTGTTCTTGCCTTTACAAGAGAAGGAGCAATGATCAACTGCCTATACCTCGTGACCAGTGATAGTCGGCATCGTTTATTGTGTCAACAAGAACAAGAACTTATTGCGCCTTTTGTTACCAGGTATGATCTTTCGCAAAAGGACGATCGCCGATCGCGCATGCAGCTCGATGACCACGTCACAGTCACACTCACAGAGGTCTTCATTCATGACTGAAATGCAGTCGTGGCAAAGTCGCGAAAGAATTTTCGAAAGAAAGGATGAAGTGTAATATCGCTAAAGGAAATATTAGCAAATTCTATTATATCATGCAGCTAGATAAGTTGTTTACAGTAGCAACGAAGATAAGGCAGAATGTTGTCTCAAAACAAATACTTTGATTCATGACCAAAATGCAGTCGTGGAAACATTGGGAGGACTATTACTCCGTACATTAACTATTTAGCATGAATTCCCGCCTCTCGTCGAACAACGTCAATTAAGATCGTGCTGAATTGGGGGGAAATTACAAGAGAACATCAAAAGATGTCAAATGCACCTGATAAGCACAAAAGCTTTTGCTCCGTTGATAGGAGTATTTAGCGGAGCATAGTTAGACGCTTTGTCTCGGATATTATTGACCTTATGACTGAAAGGTAATCGGTAGAAAAAATTGACTTTTAGTTTCTCCATGATGTACCTGGCAAGATGTTGTAAGAGTGGTGAACAAACGACTCGTGTTTGATAGCGAATTTCGTCTAGAGTTGTTGCTCCTACTAAAGTGCACTTGCTTCTGTCGGTCCATCCTGGTTCCGATCGCCTTCTTCGATTCTTCTATTGCTCGTGATATTTTTGAAGGCCATGGCACATTGCGATGAGAATGATCCAATTCTCGAAGTTTCTGTCCACTGACGCGTCGAGTCACTTCCGACAGAACGTGTTCGCAAGTCGTTGAGAACCGATGAAATCTCGTATCAAAATCCGTACTCTGATGAATTTTGAAGCATTCTCACAAACATTGATCAACATGACGCTCTTAACATCTTCCATTCTCGCAACCGAGCCGTTGTTTGACGGCGTGCTCGCCTACTTTGCACCCAATGCCTTACTCCATCCCGAGACTGGCTTGTTGCGCGCCTTTTCCTACATTGCCCGCGCCGCATCGCACCAACTCGATGCTGCGAATCGTATCCCGATCATGGCATCTGGGGCATGGTTCTTGAGTACGGGTATCATGCAACTGCTCGCCAAGACTGTCTTGCAGAAACGAGCATTCCTCAAGACAAAATTGTTCAATGCGGTGCTCTTGTCGATTGTGTTTCTCCGTGCTGCCTTTTCCTCGGATCCCACCTCCATGTTGAGTCCGGCCATGACGGGTTTGAAGGCTGGCCTGCAAATTGGTAACATTTTGTGGGTGGTTTCCGATATGATTCGTTACTTTTCCGCGACGAAGGACAATGTTCCCCGCACCAAACTCCAACCGAATCAAGTGATGCTTCTTACGATTCATTTGATGCACGGTATCTCCTCTGCCATTATCATGATGGGTCGCCCCGAGATGTTTGTCGGTGGAGAAGGTTGGGGTTTGTGGAGAAAAAATGTCGTTGGAACAGAACGCCATTGATGACATTTCGAGATTCGCCAGCAAGCTGGGAGGAGCTTTTATTTGACTTCGGCGTATTCGATTCTCGATATTTTAATGTTTGATCGTTCGGTGGAACGCTTCGCTTGGTGGAATACGCAAGCTGTCATCACCTTTGCGTTGCATTCGTTCATGTTCCTGCGGGCGGCCTTGACGGGCGGCAATGAAATGCCATTCAAGCGAATGAGTTTGTTCAACGCTTTCCTTGTCTTTTTGTCGTTGAAAGCGGGTCCCACTCTGTTTGGTGAAGTGAGAAATAAATTCCAGGGCGAAAAGGAGAAGAAAATGACGACAACAAGTACAACGACGACGACGAAATCGGGGAAGACGGAGGGCACCTCAATTCCTGGACTTTCGGACGAAGGAATTCATCCCAAGAAAAGTTTGTAATGCCATTGCGAAGCAGATACATAATTTATATATATAATGCATGCTAGGAAGATTGTTTGTAGTCCGTAGATGGGATAACAATTGATGATTGTTTGCAAAGCGATTATTTTATTGTCATTTTTCGCGAATGAGTTTCGAAAAAATTAAAAAATAGGCGTGCGTGACTCGCTACCGGTCATTCACGGTTACTGAATGACGTTTCCTTTTCCGCGCCTTTTTCCGTCCCCCGAAAAAAGTTTTCCCATCGCCCATTTGAAGGAAAAAGAATAGTCAATAATCCTGCAATCACACAAAGCCATCCATCCTTCTTGCTGGGAACATCTTTGAAATTGATCCTCGCCTTTTCATGAGAGTAGACTTTGTTTTTCTGCAGCTCGTGGTGACACTGTCAATAAATGCAGTGGCGTTTCGGACATCGTTCCGACGCATTCCGTCCCTCCAAGCACCCGCTCGTACATCAGTCGTCTTCCTTCCGGCCAGTGTAGAACATCAAGAAGATGACACCGCCTCTTCTACATCATCGATATCGGTCAAGCATCCCGCCCAAAAGTCAATGCTCGAAGCGAACAGTCGCTTATTATCCGTGCTCGCCGTTCCTCCCGAACCACCGAAAAGTCGATGTCAACGATTCTGGGAAGCCCTTCCCGGAACATGGGCACAGCGTGAAGACTCGGCACTCTATCCTTGGGAAAGTCGTGATCTCGATCGCGTTATCTTGAATACGGCTATACCATCCATTATCAATATGGTCGCCGTGCCGGTCGTCAATGCCGTCGATACATTCTGGGTCGGACGTTTAGGGATTGCTTTGGCGTTGGCGGGGCAAGCTGCCGCCAATCAAGCCTTTTTCACCATTTACTTTTTAGTAAACTACTTGCCGACAATTACCGCTCCGCTGGTGGCTTCGGCGGTTGGTTCTGGCAATGAAGAAGAGGCGAGAAATCGCGTCTGTGAATCACTCTTTCTTTCCAATCTACTCGGCATCATCGGCACTCTTTTTCTTGTTGTCTTTCCTCTCCAAACTCTCCGCTTGGTATTGCCGGCAGGAGCACCTGCTACCGAGTATGCTGCTCCTTATTTGCGCGTTCGAGCTATGAGTATGGTGCCCGTCTTAATATCCGCGACTGGTTTTGCCGCCTTCCGAGGACTCCTCGATACCGTCACTCCACTCAAAGTCAGCATGGCGACCAACATGATGAATCTAATACTCGATCCTCTTATGATCTTTTTCACTCCTCTTAAAGTCACGGGAGCGGCTGTGGCTACGGCCGTATCGGAAATCTTTTCGGGATTCACCTACACCCGATTGTTACTGCGACAAAAGTTGATCCGTTGGTCCAGAGTCTTTCGTCCACCTTCCAAACAATCACTGGCACCATTGTTGCAAGGAAGTGTTTCCATGCTGGGACGACAGTTGGCGATCAATGTAGCACTGGTAGCAGGAGCTCGGAGGGCGCAAACCCTGGATCCGACCGGAGTCGCCGCCGCGGCGCACAGTGTCGTCATGCAGTTGTATACGATCGGTATATTGGTACACGTTGCTATTCAAGGAACCGCCGCAACCTTGGTTCCATCCACACTGGCGAAAAGCGGTGAAGAAGACGCTCGTCGGCTAGCGGATCGTATCTTGGCGTGGGGATCGGTGGCGGGGATATTATTGGGTGTCGCTCAATTTGCGGCGGCCATGACACTCGCTCCCTTCTTCTCCACGGTACCGGAAGTTCAAGAAGCGGTAAAAGTACCGGCTATACTGGCTTCGATACTGCATGTCATCAATGGACCTGGAGTGGCCGGTGAGGGAATTTTGTTGGGACTTTCGAACTTTCGGGAGCTCATGATGTTTTGTTCCACGGGTGTAGCTGCGATGATAATAGCTCTTGCCTCGCCTTTAGGAAAGAGCTTGGAAGGAGTATTTTGTCATTTATGCTCTTTTGTGGGATCCAAGGGGCACTGGTTGTGACACACTACCTTCGTTGGGGGAAGCTGGCTGTCAAGAAGATCTCCCAATCGTCGCCAACAATCTAGGCAGCATTTAGGATGCAACATAATGCTAACACCTATTTTTAATTCTACGTAAAAGTACACTCAACCTGTCAGTTTTTACTGCGCAGCTGCTTTCGCTTCAGAAGGGCCCAGAATTGGTTTGAAATCTTCCTTGAACTGAATCTATTTTCGTCGGATTGCACGACTAGCTAGCCACTGGAAGAAATCATCAATCTGGAAGATTATCCACGGCACGACAACAATGCCCAAGATAGATGAAAGCAACGCAAGTGGTGCAGCATTCCACACGGAATTTGGTAGTCCTTGAAGAAAGTCGTTGACTTCACTGATGACGAGCAGCGTCGGACCGGGAAGACATCGCAGAACAAACTGGAAAGTTGCCTTCAATGCAACTTCGACCCAATTGGCCACAATGAAACGGTCATCCAAGGTCGATATTGTTTCATACAAGCGTCCACAGGCGTAGTAGAGCCAGTTGAGGGCATGTTGTGCTACTATGGGAACGAGGGTCACTGTTGCCGTCCATTGCACAATCACTCGCAGCAGCACATTTCCGAACAAAAGATCATCACGTTCCGAAATTCCTCCTTACCAAGAGTTCCAGAACGATCCACATCCATCTTTTCAAAAATCGAATTGCACTTGTCACGATCTAAGGGCTTGCAAGCCGCGGGTCCCAAGTACATTCCCAAATTCAAGTGCACAAGGAGTATCCCGGAGTACAATTCTTTCTTGTCGACGGAACCCGATTTATCTACATCTATGCCTTCAAACGCGCCATCACATATTTTTCGAAAATAAAGCGAGTTACGAAGCCAAGCGGTTCCTCGCGGTCGTGCTCGGGAGGCCTTTGTAACGAGCGGTGCATCGGATGGGGTTGATGGCTTCCGCGAAGAAGGATTGACTTTTGACACTACTCCTCGGTCCGATTCGGAACCGTCCTTCATGGGTACCTTATACGAAACGGTTTTTGGTTGCGGAGGGTGCGGCATAGCGTGAAGTTTTGCCGGTGCAAGTCCTCGTCGAAATCGGGATGGTAGACTATGCGTATCCGTCGTTTCGACACGATGTCCCGCAGTGTTCCCTTTCGACGACGAATGAGCCGAATCGTCTGGATATTCTCGACCCCCATTTTGAGAACTCATGGCAGTTCGCACTCCATTCTGTCCATTGTGCGGTGAAGCCGTGGAAGACGGCGGTGTGCCGTTGGTCAAGAGCGCTGGACCTCGCGCCAGGTGACTCTTGTGTCGCGCTTCTTTCGCAATGCCTTTACGCATTTTGTGCCCGAATGGCCATGCGAAACCGCGTTTTTTCTTTCCCGTAGAAGGCGTTCGATCAGTGCGTGCAGCTAACATGGTGTATTCAAATGAAAGTAAGTCAGAAGTAATAAGGAATGCATTCTTGTCAATCGCGTTCTCATCGCGTGTGAAAGATTTCCCTCTCCGCCTCGATCCACCGCTTCGTTATTATTTTTTCACTGTACGAGCAACAGTGCGACACAATGGTCAAAATAATTGTACTGTTGAGCAAACAGTGAAACGAGAGTTAGATAAGATGCCAGCTAAGCTGGATGGCAGCAATGGAACACGTTTGCTGCAAAGGATGCCATGTCATCGAAGACGAAAAACTTCATCAGCACAAATAAAAGAGCTTTTTAACAAAAATCGATACTGATTGAAACACCAAGCATGAAAAAAAAGACAACAGATGCAACGTTTATAGCCATCGTTATGCGTCATGCGAATGCTCTCCATGATGACGTTAACTATAGGCAACATAGTACTAGAATTATCAGTCACGGTCTCCATTTTGGTCACGAGTCTGAAAGAGGGTCCAGTCTGTCCGTGCGTCCTGAGCGACATTTTTCATACACGCTCCGACATGTCGCATTCTGGAAGTACCGCTCCGAGCACGCGTGTACTTATGTAGCTTATATCAACAGAATGCCTACTTTACGATGCTATTGTATCAATCCGTGAATTTTTGCTCCAAAATGCAAGGGGTTGCCCATGATTTTTGGCCCATTTTTGCTCCAACCTCATTCGACCGCAACAATCGATTTTGGGAGGGAAGACCTTTCAATTCATGACATTTCTTCAACGAATATTATCACTCTTCATCAATAAGACGGTATAATGACAGAATTCACGCGAAAGGTATTCAATTTATTGATTGATACTGCATAAGTTGACACGCCTGTCGTCAATTCGCGTCGACCAAACCCCGTTGTTGTGACAAGATCGCACGAATAAAAGTCGACTTTTGTGGTCATCATCAATCAACAATCATCGATCTCTAGACTTCCCGAGACATGCGTCCAATACTTTGATTGGATAGTCAGGCCTGCATCGCAATCGATGATTCAAGAAGATTGATTAGTTTAGCAGGAGGGGGTCGAAGTTATAAGATCCACCCTCAAAAAATGAGCGAGGATCGGGTCAACAAACGAATGTAGGAAGATTCGATACGAGAACCAAAAGGTTTTTAGATGACGGAGCCGGTGCCTTCAAATATTGTTGCGGCCGTCGCTCCGATAACAACAACACCGGATCGATCTCCAGGTAGACCCGATCGTTTCTTGACAAAGGCTTGCTTATATTTTGCAAGGAATCTCATACCTCAGAACAGCAATGCCATTTCGGGAACTTCGGCCGCTTTATTCCTCGAGTGGGAGCAGTCAACATCAATGAAGAGAATTCTTTCAACAATCATCAATCATATTCGTCGCTTGCCGCAAGGTATGTACTTCTGTCGCGAGTCTCGTCATCAAGAACTGAGAAAAAACAACAATGATTGAAATGGCTGGCTTTATCGTTACTACGCTAAGTGGTCCACCCATCTTGTATTTCTCGCCCTTCCATCAGACCAAGTGTTTTCTTCTCTGATTTTCGGAAAGATCATCACTTTCTGATTAAAAACGTTGGCATTGCTTATAACAGAAATCAAATTGGAAAGAACGAGAAATAACATCTTTATTGTTACAATTTTTGTGTAAACGAGCACTTGGATCGGCGCCCTAGTCTTTGAATGGCGTCAGGCGCGCAAACGTTTCCTCCTCTCCATTTTCGTCGATTGAAAACAGGACATGACAATCACGGTCGAGCATACTCCACGGATCATTCCTTATCTCGCGACTTCGGTAATTATCCTTTGTGGGAAATCGCGATTGTCCATAGCAACGATGAAACAGAACTGCTACAAGGACTCCCATCAATACCAAAGATGACGAGAGTGTTGGATTCTGTCCAATCAGCGCAACAATACTCAACGAAAGAGGACCTTCTGACTGAACCACTGACGTCGTGCTTGAATAGGGATTGTTTGAGGGTAAAGCTGTCAATCGGTCATACAAACCCTGCACTGTCGGTTCTTGCAAGGAGACTGCGATCAGAATATCGAGGTCGCCTGTCGATGGTGTGCTGGACAAACCCGGCTCTATTGTCACTTCCAAGTCGAAGCATATTTGTGGCGGATCACCAGATGCCGCTCCGCTTTGATCGCAATTGACTCCAGTGATATCTTCTTCGATATTTAGTTCGAAGGATTCGACGATGTACTCCGAAATGTGTATACATGTCTCTTGGGCAGCAGCAACGGAGTCTGCTTCCGTGCCTATTCCGCTGGCTCCTGTATACTCGGCGCAAAACGGAGTTGCGGCTACCACAGGACCATCGGTCGGTGGCCGTGTTGGTACTGGAGTTGTGGGAACTGGCATCTCTGTCGGAGCTGAACCCGTTGTAGGTGATGAAGTCTCAACAGGGGTCGGTGCCGGGGGTATTGGTGCCTCGACAGGTGGCAATGTTGGTATCGGTGTTGTCGGTGCCGGCGGGTTTGGAACTGGCGCAGTTGGTGTTGGTGGCACAACTGGTGGCGCTACGGGAGTCGGAGGATCTGGAGTTGGCGACGAAGGAACGGCTGGAGATGGGGACGGGGATGACTGGCCCTTTTTGGCTTTCTTTGACCCCTTGCCACTCTTTTTGCTAGATTTTTGAGCCATATGTTGTTGTAGGCTCTTCCGTGAGTTCAATTGTCGGAGCATCTGTTGGAGAGGAAGTAGGAGTCGCTGTGGGAGGTGGTACAGTAGGTGATGACGTCGGTCTCGGTGATGGAGCCCGTGTTGGGCTTGGAACTACGGATGATTTACTCGAGCTTTTGCTCGTCTTTTTGCTGGATCCTTTACCGCTCCCACCTTTACCACTGGGCATTTCTGTAGTAGGAGTCAATGTGGGCAATGGTGTGGTCGGTGTCGCTGTGGGTGGTGGCGATGGAGACGAGGTTGGGAATGGGGCTTCAGATGACTTGCTTGATCTTTTGCTCGTCTTTTTACTTGTGCCTTTACCACTTTTAAGTCCGGGTGTTACCATAGTAGAAGTGATGGTGGGAAGTGGTGTGGTCGGTGCCACTGTGGGTGGTGGTGACGGAGGAGGTGTCGGAATGGGGGCTTCGGTTGAGTCATTAGAGCTCTTACTCGTCTTTTTTTGAACCTTTTTCGCTTCCTTTACCACTGCTCTTCTTCGAATCATGTACTTTTCTTGCAAACACATTCTCGTGCTCTTTTTCTGACGGTAGTCTGCGGTTCGCTTTAGCGTAGACACTCTGACTGGAGTGGTTTTCCAAATGCGACTTGTGTTTCTCATAGATGGTTGCACCGCTTTTGACTTCACTCCTAACAGGGTCTATGGCCAGATATCTGCTGTGTCGAGTACTAGCTTGTGATACTAAAAAGCTTCTGTTGTTGTTTGCAATCGAGCGAGGACGTGATCTTATGCTCCTCCCGCTCGACTCGACGAGTTCGATCGTTCCGATCAAGGCGATTACAGCAATGAGGGCGGCACGCGAAAAGTACCCCATTGCGGATTTTCTCGATTCCAATACTTTTTACAAGAACCTGTGGCGACTTGTGATGGACGGTTATGCGCATTTTGTTTGACTCTCACACGATGGTCTTCCGAAAGAGCAACTGTTGGTGACAAAAGCGATGCGTTCGGCTAAAAATTCGTGAAGCTTGGCGTTGGATCCGTGCTTTGAAATAGTTAGCCCATAACATCATGTCGGAACGTTAAATGTATAGCAATCAATGTACCCGTACATCATTTACTACTCCGCGCTGCTGGCCGGCTGGTATTTTAAGGTGCGTCCGTCCGTCGCTGGTCGGAGTTCCTTTTCTCAAACTTCGATCTTCACCATCGACCATGACGATGGTGATAAACACTGTTTTTTTATTCCATCCTTTTGCCCATTGACTGTCTTCTCATAAAATGCCTCTCCCGCAGAAATGGAACAGTAAGAATCGCAAGCCTCCACCGGGCTTTGAATACGTTGAACCAGTCTTGGAAGCTCTCGAAAATGAACTTCGTGACAAGGTGAAAGAGTCCAATTTGAACAAGCGGAAGACCGAATCCATTTGGCCGATTCACCAGATCAACTGGCAGAAATCAAGGTACATTTACGACCTTTTTATACACATCAAAAAAATAAGCAAGCAGGTCTATCAGTATTGTTTGGATCAGAAAATAGTGGATGCTGCTCTCATCGCGAAATGGAAGAAGAAAGGCTACGAGCGACTCTGCAGTACCTACGTTATCAATCCATCGAACTACAAATTCGGGACAACAAGTATTTGCAGAGTTCCCTGGTTTGATCGTTCGGAAGAGCAAAAGAAAGCGCAGGATCCGACGGTACGTATTTCGAGTCAAACGATTATTTTGAATACAAAGTCTAACTTATTAAGTCTAAGTAGACGGGATGCAGAGGATGTGCTTCTGGGAAGGGGGCTGGGCCTAGAAATATTTTTGGCAACAAATACGGTCAGAATTTGGCTGCTGTGCAAGTCGCCCGCGAAAAGCGACTCGAGTTAAAAAGGAAACAAGAGGAAGAACGTAAGGCTAGAGAGCTTGAGCAAAAGAAAATTGCCGGGGAGTATGAGACGGACGATGACGACGGCGATGCTGAAACCGACAGTGAATCGGAAGATGATTATGGACCAACTCCGACGGCCGGAATCTGGGCAGGCAGCCAGAAGCTAGAAAAAGAGAGTGAACGTCTCGCAGATCCGGATGGTGAAGCTGAAACGGATGACGAGTATGAAGACGAGAACGAAGAACGTCCGAGTAAGAAAACACGTGCCGATTAGGCTCATGCAACAATTACTTCTTGTTGAACGAAATCGTCTCTTCAATTTGCTTTAGCTCGAGTCTCTCGGCATCTAGTACAACCCACACAATTTTATATACTCCAAGCTTGAATCCAATTTTAAGTAAAAGAACAAAAGTAGTTTAATTGGAAGCAGTCTCAGACGGTGTTTGCTAAATCAGTTTTATTTATTGATGGAGGTCCAATTCCCGGCAATGCTAATCACCTGTCACGAGTTAAGAGCCACCATATTAATCATTAACGACTTCCATCTTGACGGATCCGGCATATTCTGAACTTTTTAAAAAAATTGAACTTACAAGCTTGCAGCAATTTCTAATACACCTTTTAGCCTTTTAAGTTGTTATGTCCTCTAGAAGTCCTAAAAGGACCGGTAATAGTACAAAGTGATGACACTTACAGATCAGAGATCAGAGATCAGGTTATGGACTTTCCTCCCGTGCATCATTATGCGAACCGATAATACTGGCAGCAAAACCCTCATACAACACGCGTCGAGCACACGCCTCATTGACTCTCATGTACCCCCGGTACTTTTTGAGTATGGGGCTATGGACCGAGAACCATGTCAGAGTGCGTCAGGCACGCGCCGGGTGTAGATCATAGCGCAGCCACAAATCCACAAACTTTATACTCCGGTGTAACATCAAAATCAAAGATATCATTTTTTGGGAAAATCCTTTCCTCACAACTTAACCATTTCGACGGAATCTGTAGTGCAGCATCGTTTGTTGACAATCATGTGGAAATCCAGTTTTGCGCTCACTCTCTTCCTCATTGCTGGTGTAGCTCCTGCTTCTGCAGCCCCCGAACCTTCACCGATGATTTGGGTGTGACGCACACTTTTGAAGGAAAGCCAAAGATTGTGGCGTGGTCCTATCTTGCGATCTCCCTATTCCACCTTGGTATGATTCGCTGTGTGTGTGTTATTTCCCCGAAATATATGGTAATGCGCATACGCTCACAAATCTTCTTCTTTCGCGTTTCTCAGGATTGAAGCCAGACCAGCTCGCTGGTGTGTACGGACAATGGGGTGGTGAAGCCTCCGATTTGGATGTCACCGACCCAACGGGAGAGTCTAGCTTTATCAGTGATCCATCTCCTGAAGACTTGCAGTTTTTGGCCTCTACCGTGAACCTCTCTCCGGGCTGTCTGCCGGGTGAGCGATGCATGACGATTGACACGACATTGCTAGCCGATGTGAAGGTCGATGCTTTCCTCACACTGGGATACCGACATGAAGTACGATACATCACGGAATATGTACCGGAAATCGAAAGGATCACGGGCAAGCCCGTCATCTTCATTGACGTTTCTCAGACTGGACCCGATTGCCGCCCCGGAAATGATGATCGCTGTTACGGCAAGTCTATGATTGATTTGATTAATCAGTTGAGAACCTTGGCTGAAGCACTGGGCATTGATATTCCCCGTTCGGTCGACAATGATCAACGAGAAATGTGCGAAGCGGCTGCCGAGTTTCAGCAGATTGCCGGAGATGCGCATTCTCGTGGTGTTCGAGCCATGGCCGCCTATTTTGGACTTGGCCCCGACGAGAGCACCTTCCTCGCAAACCCACCGGATGACATGGTATTGCGCATGTTTGAAGAACTCGGGTTACCACTTATGCACGTCGACTGTGCATTGGAAGCCAATCAAACCTCCTGTCCTCTTGGTTTCTTTTGGGAAACCGTGTCGAACCGAGCGTTCTTCGGTAACTGCACCGCTAGTACGTTAGCGGAATGTGCCGATGCTCAGCCCAAGTACCCTGTCGACTTCTGGTTGTACGATGATCGCCAAACACTGGATGTACTCAACCCCGAGTTCGCTCAGTCGACCTTCCCCGACAAGGCTCTCCGAGCCGGCCAGTACGCTTATTGGGCCATCGGTGGTGGTGCACTTTCGTATCGCCATGCCACTGAGATTTTGCAGATTGTTGGTGCCGCCTTAAGCAAGGCGAAGCGCATTCACCGAGGAACTTCGTGCATCCCGGAGGTCGATGTCAGCGGCATTGCGCACCGCACCGTTGGTCTCGATGGCGGTGAATACGCTTGTTTCGATGAAGACTTTCATCGCGATGAATATTTGGAATGCCCCGCTGTGTATTCGTCTGATGAATCCCTTGAAACAGGTGCTGTCGTAGGAATTGTTGTGGGCGCTATCGCGGGTGCCATTCTTGTTGCGTGCCTTGCCGTTGCTGCTCTCCGTCGAAAGAAAAGCAATGCGCAAAAGGATCTATCTGAGTCCATTGATTCCGTTCAAAAGGAAACTATCTAATCATTGTAGTGTGAGCATTCTAACGCTATAACAAAAAGTGTTGTTGTTCCATGGGTCTTGGTGGCCACGGTGTTTTTGAGCGCAATACAATGCTCCTAAACTCTTGCCTAAAAGTACTGTATGTGAAAAGTCTTTCTTAGAATGCTTTATTGTTCCGTGCGTCCGTGACACTGGTACCGGTACTCATACTATCAGAAAAAGAGCAGCCGGTCGTCATTCCGTGACCCACCTGCGAGACAAAGCTAAGAATATTAACAATTGTCGCTGACGCCTTTTTGGCAGAAAAGTATGACCGGAGTGATGATGATCCGACACGAAGACAGTCTCTCAATGGCAATCAACGCTTTCGACTGCAATTCGTAAACAGCATGGAAAAATGCATCGCTTCGAATGTCTACGTAATCTCACGTAGCTCTCGTAGGGAAATTTATCGAAAAGGGGGTACCCGGATATTGTGTAATTTCGAGCACGCCATTTTCGCGTCTTTCGGACACCAATGTCCACAATACTTTGCCCAGGAAGGTTCGGGAAAAAGTGTACACTCACGTAGGCTCCCCGTAGAAAAATGTACCAAGCAGAGGTGCGTTCCCGTGTCTCCCAGCATCGCTTATGGAAGCCAACAAGCAATAATTGGCTTTGATTTCACAGTGAAACATGAAACAGTAGAAACATACAAAGCTTCCAGGAGAGGGCGTTAAAATTCTGCCTCTCAGTACAATTTTCTACGTAGAGCCTACGGCGAGGCAGAATTTTAACGTCGTTTTCAGTGTCTACGCATATTTTACGTAGCCGCCGTGGGAAATTTATCTCTGTAGGGGGGTACCCGGATATTGTGTTTTTCGCCATCATCCAATTCTTGGATTTCCAGTGCACAAATGTCAACGTTTCCTTGTCCACCGTATTGGCTTTGTATCAGGAAGCAACAACCGTCATCGATTTGAAAACCAAACGTTGATGGAACGAATGCTGCAACGCTTCGAATGTCTACGTACAATTCACGTAGCTTTCGTAGGGAAATTTATCGACATTTGTTTTTTTTAAATCACAACAAGTGGTCTAGTTCTAGTAATCTGCAAAATCATCAGGTACCCGGTTACTGATCTTCCTGACCTCTCATGACTCTTTATTCTCGAAAACCTTCAGGTGGGTGTCTTCGACACGATAGTTTCCATTCTCATCGAATCGGTTGTCTTCTATCACATGATCTAATTTCGTTGAATCTTTCGTCGCAACAATGGCAAAGTGTCTGCCTGTCGCTGGAGTTATTGTGGTGTAAGCAAAAGCTCTTTTAATTCACTTCTGATTTCACTCGAGTGATCGGCGTAGTCGTCTAGGTACGGCTCTGTGGATCGTATCAACGAGAATAGCAACGGATTCGCACGTTGGGCAGCGTAGCCAGGAGTTTCAAAATCCATTTCGCAAAACCACAGCTGGCCTCCGTCCTTCAAGATGCGGTGTGCTTCTCTCAGAACATTCACAGTCACTGCATAAGGCATCTCGTGGCAAACAAATTGTAAATTGACAACATCCACCGAATTGTCCGGTAATCCTGTTTGTGTGGCATCTCCAACCTTATAACAAATTCGAATTTCTTCCTTTATTTCGTTCACCCAGTGTCCCCCTTGTTCCAGCGATTGAACTGGGGCTTTATCAAGTACATACATTCCGACTTGGCAATAATAGGGGCTGAGGTCTAATCCAAGTATGCTTGCCGCTTGCGGGTGACGCGCGGCCAATCGTCGTGTACTGATACCGGTCCCACAGCCCAGATCAACTACAACAGCTCCTTTGGGGCAAGATGCACCTCCGTCCATCAGAGCAGCGTCGAACGAGTCGCGAAACGCCTTTTCACCCAATCGACCGTATTTCGGAAAATTCCTGGCACCGACGGCGGACGAAGCAATCTCAACTTCTAATGCAGCCTCCCAACACAAATTTCCTTGCTCATACGCATGAAATGAGTTTTGATAGTAATCAGGGAGCTTTGTTGTGTCGTGCAAAATCGGTCTTCCTTGCCAGGGTCCGTCTTGAGACTCGAGCCACGCGCGACATTCCGCCCATGGAATTCCGTTCTCTGTGGCAGTGTCTTCCATCTTTTTCGAGCTTGCGGTACGAGTACATACTTCCACACTGGTGAATTGAGCATTGTATTGAGCAGTGATTGCAGAACGCCCGTCCGAGGCTTCGCGAACCCGGTCGACGACATGGAAAGGGCCGTTCGCCGCGATTCACCCGCGTTAGGAATGGTAAATGCATTTTCTTGACAGATAAGAGAAGAGAAAATCGCTATAGGAAAAACGTTTGCCTTCATTGCTACCTTCGCTTGGATCCGATTAGTAATTACCTCATAGTTGTTGTAATGTTGCTGTCTCGTTTGAATAAACAACGTGCCGACAACAACAACGAGAATGATACACAAGAGGTGTAGTTCAAGCGTGACCCAATACTTAGTTGAACAGTGTCACAGCGATACATGGCTAGGGAGGTTAACCAGTTTAACGTCTGATCACTAAAGGTCTAATTGAAACCTTCGAAAATATAGTTTGATTGCCTTTTAAACAGCAAATTATTAACAAAGATATTCAAAAGTTTTAAAACAGGATGCAAGCCACTTTTAAGACCAGTGACTCGCTAAGCCTATCGCAATGGACATTGTAACACTCAATAAGATGGGTGCTGCAGCATACTGTAAGCCGATCACGGTAGCGATCCCTTCTTTGGCACCGTCGCTCATACCGCTAAGCTCAATCATCACCATGACATTATTTGCTGTAGGGCACAAAAAGACTATCATGAGCACCAAGTAAAAGAACCATCAATGTCGTCGGGAACATTGAGACAACATCGTTGCAGAAAGGCCACGGATAAGATACCGACCAGGGGTTGTAGAAGCATCTTGCCAACTACAATACCAAGCATACTCGGCATGGGCAGAAAATTGGTGTTTGCGAAAGTAGTTTTCGACAAAGAAGATCGTTTGATCCAACTTTGTGCGCTAGAGGAGAGATTGCAGCCCAAAATCATCATGTTGATAGGGACGGCGGATAAGCCCACGACATACAGTCCATCAAAAAACCACTGAAATGGAGCTGATGAGGAGCGATGATTTAAATCGACAAGGAGACCTCGAACGTGTGGGAAGATTGCGATGAGTAGCCCGGTGATACTTCCGATAACTGGTGGCTGTAAACAGCGACTCGATATGTTTTGCATAGTTTCCAAAAGTGTGCTTTCCATGTTAGGGACAGGAGAGGGAACATCGTCCAGGGATTTTGCCTCGGGTTGTACAGAACGATCTGTGCTTTGGTAGTTCTCCGAATCCGTCTTGGTTATAAGGGACGTTGTTTCGCAACTAGCATCGGTATCTAGATCCCTCAAATTCCCTTCGCTTACGTACATGCCCTCGTCAGCGCTCACGAGTCCATGTCGATGCTTGTCATAGTATGCGGCTGCTTCCAAGTTATTGAGAACATTTTGATTCAGCGTTTCGGTAATCGACGTTGTTGATGTCGGAAGTTCAAAGTCTTTTGATTTCGCTGTGGCCTTTGGATTATCAGGGGCCAAAAGCCATCCGCCGTATCCCCATTGTAAAGCAGGATAAAGAAGCAAATAGACAGACAAGAAGAGTGTCGGGTCAATTCGTCCCAAATCGCTCGTTGACGGAAAATTCGCGTGCACCACCGTTAACAATGTAATCGGTAATCCTGTTGTATTTCCTAGCGCGCAAGCCGCTAGCACAGATCGCATATGCTGCTTGGGTGTTTTCGTAGCCTTGCCAACGACGTGACCCACGATCGTTCCACAGAACACGACGTAGATTGGCCAAAACAGAAGCAGCCATACATCTTGTAAGGATTTTGTCACATCCGGACACGGTTCATCACTCCAGTCTTGATTGCAATAAATGATTTTGGTGAATAAAAAGAGAGGAAACGTCACTTGCTGTGATATGAGGGCCAAGGTCTTTTGCCTTGTCCATCAATGAATCCTCGTTGATGCAAATAAAACCCAACTGCAGCTAACGTCATGGCGGTTCCTACCGAACGCACAGAAGCGCCGAAGGTCGCATAGATTGATTGAATAGCTGACATTCCGATAGAAGGGTAGAATTGATGACTTGTTTATTCATTGACTTCTTCCGAATTATACCTAAAAACGAATGAGAGGAGCGATGTGCGATGTGCTCAAATTCCGGGGGAAGAATCTTGAAGGAATCTTGAAAGTCACGAGTGCCGCAAACACTGTGAGTGCCGTGTTTAGTACCGCTCCGAGTTGCTGTTGAGGGGACAGGCAACGTGCCGGCGCGCATCAAACGGACGCATTTTTGGAGACGGGCGTTTTTTTGTTTGCTGCGCCCGGTTATTGCCCGTCTCCGCAGCAACAATAACAACTACACCGTATCTTTGTATTCTGTATGTTATTATTATCTTGTTTTGCCGTGCGCCCTCATTTACTGGAATTGAAAGACGTTAACCGCGAATTTACAGCCGCAAAACAATTTACAGTTTGCCGTAACCTTGCGATTCGTTTCAAAGCAAAGACTTGATCGCCATGCCGCGCAACAGTACCGATGACGGTGAGGAGCAACTGGCCAGTGCGACGAAGACGAGTCGCCGGGCGTCAGCCATGGGGAGCTCCTCCTACTATGAAAAGAGTTCGTACGATGATGACGATGATGAGGATCTCGAATTGCTAGAGCTTGAACGTCGTCTGAATGACGAAGTCGATGAAGATTTCTTCGCCGAGCCCAAGCGTTTCAATACAATTCATCGAGTCATCGACGTCCTGGGGCTGCAGATGATTGACGATGCAACTGTTCAGTCCTCACACAAGGATCTCAGCAAAAATCCAGCATATCGTAACTTAAAGGCGCAATATCAGATTGTCGAAGGTGCTATTGAGCACATGGCTGTCATTCACTGTGCCGATTTGAATGGATCCGTTATTCAGGTCGGCAAAGTGGCCCGTCAATTCAATGATGCAGTCAGTCGAGTGCGTCAGTTACGCCAGCAAGTACGTGACATTCAAGATACTTTGGGGGCGTCGGCAAGTCCGAATGAGACGGGAAATAGCAAACAGCGACCGCAAAACGCAGCTTCTATGTCACTCCGTGAACTGTGGCTCAAGAAACTCGAATGCGAATCGGTCCTAGCTCTTTTGGATCGGTTGGACATTATTCGTGCCGCACCCGCAAAATTTGATCAGTTCATTTCGCAACAGCCGTGTCGAATCGGTGCTGCCGTCTTGCAGATCAGCCGCGCCTTGAAAACAATGTTTAGCGATGATGTCGCTCAAGTTCAGGCCTTGCACAAAATTATGGAGCAGCTCCTGTTAAGGAAACAAAAGGAGAAGAAATTGTGTGGGAAACTCTACAAGACATCATCTACTTGAGGAATGGTAACGAAGTTCGACTGGCGGCTCCCATACCTCGTTTGGCTGCCAGCAAGCGCGATACGGCGTCCCTTGCCTCGGGAGATCGTAACCGCGGTCTCCAGGCCAACGCAAGCACGCGTGTAGAAAACAAACGCTTGTCGGCGGTTTATAACAGTTACGGCATGTACAATCCATTTGCTCTGTTTGAAGGTTTAGAGGACACGCTGTTTCTTTCGGACGAAGAAAGAGATGATGCTATGTCTATCACATCTTTAGGCTCTGATGCTTCGATTTTTTCGCTTGAAGAGAACTTTGATGAAGAAGAAGAACTTGCACTGCTCAACGGTACGCCAGTTCGGAGTAGCCAATCCGTAAATTCCGTTGGAGACAGTACGACAAATAGCGGGGCTGCGCTCAGAAAAGAGGCGCTGTCCGAGAAGAAACTGATGATGATACCGATTCCTGTTTTGGATACCGAGTTGGATCTTGAAGCTGACGAAAGACGTTGCATGGAAGATCTCTTATTGAACGAGCTCACAAGGAAAGCAAATATGAAACCCTCAGTCTCGCGACAGCGACAGCTACCTCGTTTCGGAGATTCAGTCATGGCGCTCCGCATCATTATTGAATGTTTGTCAGAACTCAAGCGACTGGACGACATAGAAAGAGTCTTGTCGGATAGTTTGCAAACAGAAATAAGAACTCTGGTACAGAAGGAGCAAGCTCGAACGTTTGCTCGTATAGAAAAGAGACGAAGCGCGCAATCGATCCGGTCTTCGATGACGAAAGAAAGCATGCAGGACTTCCGGCGCCATTTGACGAATCTCTTATCCGCGTTTGGGTGTGTGATGCTACGCATGTCGCACTTGGCACAGATTCTACGCTACAGAATTGTACGTATCTACTTGGCATTGATGTCAGGCCGTTCCTTTTTAAATAGAAACTTACACTTTCTTTACAGAGCTCCGACAAGGAACTGCTTAAGTCAATCCCATCTCCTTCCACCGTGATGCGAACAGTACTTAATCAGGCGTGGGATTCTATGCAGCGCGAAATACGTGATTTCCTAAAGGTTTGTCTTCATCCATCCGAGCGCGAAAACGGTTTGGCTGGTGCTGTGGACAATGCAAACACACCTTTCGAGTCGGGTTTGTTTTCGATGAATATTGTCGCAACAGGAAACAAACTAGGCAACGAAGGGGTTTCTTCTGCAACTAGAAGCAACGTCATGGAAATGTCAACTTCAAAATTCGTTTCGACCGTATTGTTCGCGAAAACCAAGGCACATCCCCACCCTCGTCACGCTCTCGTCTTCCGTAAGAGTATATCGCGATGGACGAGTGCTTTGTCGGACGCCAAGTTGGCACTCGCTAAACTCACAGGCGAGGACACTTCGGCGCCATCCTTTGTAACGATGACCGAAATTCCCGTCCTAACGTATCTTGATCAAGTTATTGAGAAAGAGCTACTGCCTGACATGCAGGTCGAAGCAGTAAACGGAACAGTCTTGGGTCTTGAACGGCGCGACGCATTTGATCCTGTCTTAGATCGTGGTCTTTACGCTCGTCCTCACAGTAATGACCCACCCGATGTGGAAATGTGTGTTGCGTGTAAGAGCATGTTCAATGCCACTGGGCCGCTCTTTCTGGCACTTCATCGCCTTCCTCAAGACGGAGAGATGTACATGCCTTTGGTGGCGGTGCTTGAGCACACGGTACTCACATTCATGTCTCGTGTAAAGGCCCAGGTCGCAAAGCTTTGTAGTGGAAAGACTGCATTGATTATGCTTTCAGAAGAGGAGGGCGAAGCCACTTCCTTTCCGCCGTCATGGAGCGACGAAGGCCTTTCAACAGACTGGTAGACGCCTACGCAGATGGGTTTCTGTCGGGGACTTCTTTAGCAGCGGAAAAAGAGGTCAATCGTCCGGACTTATACCGCTGGCACCTTCACCCTCGGATACTGTCGGTCGAAAGAATGCCGCCGATAGCGCCGTAGAGGGTGCACGATCTTTAGATGAATTTGTTGATGGCACTGAAGGAGAAGATGCCGCACTCCAGTTTGAGTTGTCTTATCTGAAACCTTATTTAGACTTTTCCCAAGAAAGCAAGAAAATATCGATTTCTTCGGATGAAGAACTCATGCGGGCGGCGTGTCTGGCGCATAGTTTGTTAAAATTGGCAGGATTGCTAGAATCTCGATTGACGATTTATGGAAAAGACGGGAAAACAAAATTGCTTTCCTCCACGAGAGCTCTACGTGAGGCGATAAAAACGATCAGGACCAGCGGAATAAAGATGGCTAAGTTCTGTCGACTTGATATGCTCTTCCAGACGATTAGTCGCATGTCACGGGTGTGCAAAAGTTCTACTCTTGTTGCCCAGGATGCTGTTCGCATCCCTTCGTCAGTGAATGACCTAGGAGACTATATCACAAGCGCGAGTGACAATTTACGAGAAGCTGCAGGCAATGCAGTCACGGCCTACATTTTCTCGACTTTGGAGCAATTCATTCCATATTTCTTGATGCAAAATGTTCGTTTGATTGCGCAGGGACATGGTGTTATACAGAAAGCACCTTTGACGCTCAACGGTGTCGAGTCGTTGGACCGAAGTGGTTCGGTTCTTTATCGAGACCTGAAAGGAGCGACGTCATTTGATAATTCATTTTGGGATGTTGAACTTGCTGCGGCGTCGTTCGAAAAATCTGCAGGATTCATCGCGATGCTTGAGTTTGATATGGAGGAGCTTGTCGCTTATTATATGGCTAACAGCGAAGATTACTCGGAGGCTGATTTCGAGCTGATGTTCACAATGACTGGACCACGACGTAGGGGTGACGTTGGTCGCTTTCACATGGCCAAGCGACAGTTACAGTAAATTGGGGTAAGTTGCTGTCGCAGTTGCTCGTAGTGTTGTGGAAAGTGATTATAAATCGACAAAATTGGATCGATAGGTCTGAAAGCAATTTTGGATGAATCTTCGTCTTTTATGATTTCCTTCGTTTGAAACGCAAATTTGTAACTGGATTTGGCTACAGAATAGGCTAACTTTCCGTCACATTCTTCCTGCAGCATGCTTTTGAAACCTATCACCAAAGCATTACGTCATTGTATTTGTCAATAAAACGGTAGTATTCGTCGAAGATCGAGACAGTTCGTCAAAATAAGAATGGGTCCTCGCAAATGTCTAATCGGTAACAGTAGTTTTCAAGAATTGGATTGATGTCAATTCGCAACCTTGTCTGGTTTGTCGAGATAATTTAGGCCTCATCGCGTTTCGTTATAAAGTTGTTTATAGCAATGAGTTCCGCTCTCGTTATTGTACATTACTCCGTATGTATTTTCCGAACTACATGCAGCAAAAAGATTGAAGACAAATCGATTCGACTTGCGTTAACGAGAACGGCGTTTGATGAAAAAGTAGCGAAGGAAGCGTTTGTTACCCCAGCTTCCAAGGCAGTTTGAGTGTTCGACAAGAATGGATCGTACACCAACGAACGTAAACTTTTCTGTATTGCCATAGGTGCGCATTCCATTTGAAGGATTTAATACTCCTCAGACCGTCACTTCCGTCGTCACTGAGCAATTCCGGCCAATCGGTGCCATTCGAATCCGCTCTGATCTCGTCACAATTTACAATGCCCGCTGCAACTGAATGAAAGGGTTGTGACGGCAATTAATTCCATTCATCCACGCGAGAGAAAACCGATGTACCAAAAAGTGTTTTCTCGTTTCGCACACCTGTAGCCCAACGAAGGCATCATTGTGTTGTACTGTCTACTTTTCCAATGGAGTTCAATTGTTGATGAAGAAATAATCATCAAGGGAATCTGTTCAAATGAAATAGAAATGAAACGCAATCGTAGAAGCCCCGTAAAAGATATCCTGTCCCGTAAAAGTTATTCTACAGTATCTGTCATTGTAATGCCTTGCACTTCCTGAGTCACGAATCTTTAAAGTGGGTGCAGTCTGTCCGTACGTCCTCTGTGACATTTTACAAACACACTGCGACACTGCTGAAATTTCGAGTACCGTTCCGAAAGAGTAATATACTCTAATGACTATATTTACTTTTCTAGTACTTCAAGGACGTAGTGTATGCAAACCGTGCTTTTTGGCCAAAAATGCAAGGGCATAGCACAGAATTTTTTCGACCCACACACACACACATAGACTGATAACAGACTAAATATTTCATTTCGTGCCATTGAGCGACCTTTTGAAGGCATTCAACGATCTATCTCTCGAAAATTTCTTGCATTCATGATGCAGATAGTAACTCAGAGATAATTGCATCCCATAAAACCAGAAATAAACATATACAGGCTTCCGTTTCCGTAGCTTATGTCCATACGGCGGGATGCTTTCCGAAGTGGCCAACGCGCTGCTACTGACGTTTCTGGCAACAGAGTACCTGCTCATCGGTGACAGCACCACCAAATTCTCAAGTAGCTATGAAACTTGGAAACGCATATGGATATCACGTCGCAACAGGGCTCTTGTAATCTCAGCGATTCTAATTAATGGCTTTGATCGAATATCGGGGATAGCGAGTGCAGCTGAGGAACTCTTTCAGGGTGCTCTTCATGTTCCGAAAATAGTATTTGCGGCGATAGCCTACATCATTGCTCTTTATGCCGACTGCCGTCGAAAACATTCTCTTTTACATTTCTGGAGAGAGTTTTTACCTCGGGTTCTGAAAGCTTTCTGTTACGTGCTTCCTGTCTATCCGTTTATGGCCGTCCTGATTTCCTTTGGCTTTCTGCTGGTTATCAATCTTTTGAATTTCTGCAACTTCCACTGGAGTATCTCAACATGCCCATTTACTATGGAACATTGTACGGTCCTTTTCATTGGTTTATTGGCGTGTAAAGGAAGAGTTTGATCATCGCAGAAATAGCTTGCCTGGCTAAGGTCACTGCCAAGATGCCGATGGTAACTATCAAAAGATATCCTCGCCGTAAAAGCTCTGGGGCGGCAAAATCTTGTAAACTACAAGTACCTCGCTCAGATAAGTCTGACGACCCAAATTCGCAACAATAATCGTCCAAAGCGCTCGCGGATGATATTACGATAAAACATCATTGAAGGCAAAATTGTAGTAGGATTGAATGTGACTATGTCTCTTCCGATAAGGACTCAAAATCAATTTACATTTTGTATAATATATGTTTGCTTGGCTGGCTTTCGTCTCATGATAGCTGATCCGTAAAAGCATGATAACATGATGACCAATTCTCGCAGTTCAGTAGGCAGTGGAAATAAATTCGATTGAATAATAGCATTTGATACAGTGGTTTAACATGATACACTTTACCATTCGCCTCTCCTATTGATCTCCTTGACAGTGCCGCAACCATGCCTCCCACACGAGTAGTCCATCTGGAACAAAAATCCCACGAGGTCCACTCCATGGCGCCCTCAAACCTTATAGTTTCGTCTTCGGGGTCCAACTTTCCCATTCGCGAAGATTGGATGGGAGGATATCTCCCCGGCCATTCTCCTCGTTCCGCTAAACGATGAATGGATCGATCTGCGGCCGCTTCTATCGTTTTGTAGGGCACGAACGATCCCCACGCAACCTCTTCGTCTTGCCACTTGATTGACTCTTCTTTCGTGTTCATCAAATAGACAAACAGATCGACAACACAACGATTATAAGCAGTACAGACAACACATTGTAGGAGTCGTTCTGGACGAAGATGATCGCGACAAGACAGTCCTAGCTCCTCTTCCACTTCACGTTGAGCTGTTATGAAGGCATCTTCGCCTGCCAACGAAACACCTCCCACAAACATGTCATAAAGTGATGGAAAGATCCGTTTGGTTTCAGTGCGACGATGTGTATACAAGTCGGGTCGTTGGTTACCTTCCATGGGATCATCCTTCGTCACAAAAATTCCGATCCCTCGGTGGAGTATGTTGTGCTGATGCACCAGTTTTCTGGGTACGTGGCCCAATACCGCACCAGTGCGATCCACCATTTCCACCATTTCTCCGGGAATATTGTTGTATAAATGAGACGATGCGACGGCGGGGTCTTTCCATTGAAGTATGCAAGGCTCGTCCTCTCGAGGAAAGTGAATTGTGATTTGTTCCGACACTGCCTCACGCGACGCGATCGACCACTGCACCAGTACACGCGAAAGAGTAGACAGCAGTGACGCAGCGATTTCCGCATCGTCCGGTATCAGTTGCACTTTGCATTCGGGGCCGTCCCAGTGAGCTTCAAGAGTCATGCGTGCATTTTCTGGTCGATGAGAATGATGAAGTGCCGCCCATGCTTGCCCTCCCTCTGAAGAAAATGTTTCTCGATCAATGTTCACCTTTCTGATTGGAGTACATTTAAAGATTGAGTGTGTTGAATTTGAATCGCATTCGATAACAAATGGACCGGCGAGAGATGTTCTCGTCTTCGTCGTGATCGCCGTATCTTCGGTGGATGCTTCCATTCGAATCGTAGAGTGCGCAGTGAGCGTTACGCCGTGACAAAAGAGCTCGCGCACACTAAAGCCTGAAGCGAACAGTAATGGGGCAGTCCCTAGAGAAAAAGTTAGGAATGCACGCAGGAATGTGAACGCCATGGTGATGTTTTGCACAACGAAAAGTGTCCTTGCTGAGTGCAATGCATAATGCATCAAGGCTCGCCTCGTGACTGAAATCCAGTCGTTTTAAAGTTCACATACACATTGGGCTATAGTTTTTTTAAACGACAACGACCACAAGCAATACCCTGGCGTAAAGAATCATTGCATGCATTATAAATGCTTTTGAAGTGATAGTTGTCCGACAATATAAAAACAAAATTGATTTTTTACAGAGCTAGAGCAGAACGAACGGGCTCGGTAGTCTTCCTTGTCGGAAGAAACATTTGCAAATAAATAATGCAAGCCTGGTATTTGAGTCGTGAGTCGTGACTCCCTAGAACCAACACTTGGGTCTATAGTGAAATCTGCAATTATAGATCCTAAATCGCAACGGCGAAACCTACCAGGTACTGTCGTCCTCACAGTTAAGGCATCTTTTTTGAAACTCTTGCAGTCATCGCAGGCATTCGAAGCAAGCGCCCGGTGATCTGGGACCAAAGCATCATCAACATCACCGAGTATTTCTTTATCATTCACTTCTGTGGACAACAAAAGACATTCTCTCTCGCTCACAGCCATTAAATAAAGACGCACGTTCATAGAAGAAGATACGATGGATTCCTCTTGGTTCCGAAAGTTTGTGACGGGCGATTTTGACGATGAAAAGTCGACGCTACTGAGCCAGCTGAGCGAGACGAAGTGGAGCTCAAAGATGCAATTTTATCGTGAAAAACGATCTCCTGTCAGCGTTGATGACCTTTTTAAGGATATGAAAGGAACACATATTATCTGGTTGAACGACGAAAGCTTCATCATGTTGAAGCGACTACCAACTACTGTTCCTAACAACTCGTCTTTTCGAACGGCTAGCTTGAACATCAATTTTGAACGGGAAACGGTGCAAATCTACGGGAAAACATACGATGCAGTTGCACGCGTCACGGCACGGCTTTTGTGCTTGAAGGATGAAAGAGCCGAAGAAGTCCGAGTTGCAGTTCGCGACAGTCGTCGCGGTAAGCCCTATGTCTCGACATCTTTTATCACGTCCCAGTTTCTTCACAACTATATCAAAGCAAACCCGCGCAGAATGATCTTTTTCAGTCGCTGGTGCTCTCTTTCCAACGAAGAATCTACCATATTGGCATCGCACCCGGATCCTCTTTATGTGGGTCTCGAATGCAAGCATGACGTCGGACATTTCCGCAGAGCGCTTGCTCAGCGAACCCGCGACTTCGGTATACTATCGTTTCAATCCAGCACCTTCGACGGTTACTTCGCCGTCTCATATTCCCGCGTCGGATCCCGTGAACATTCCGAAGGTTTGGCTGTCCTTTCCAAGGTTTCGATCGAAACGAATAGTGGAAATTTTCATAGCTCGCAGTGTTTGAAGCCGCTCACTGATTTTCCTGCAAAACATATTGAGTACGAGATTTTGCATCCACAGTACTTTGCCAATATTGCGCCGTTCGTCATCGCTTCGCAAGGAGTGACGTTGGTCTTTGCAGGTTGGTTCCCCGCTCGCTTGCACACTCTCTTTTTGCAGGCAAGTAAAAGCCTCAAAGAGCTTGGCATGATCTACCATTTCGATCATCCGCCGCATGAAGGGCAAGAAGAAGAGCTGATGGAAGCAATCGCATCAAACCAAAACCTTCAACGCCTCGAGCTCGGCTGTTTTTCTATTCTTGACTCGTTTTGGGATCAGCTAGCAGAGGTCATTGGGTCGCATAAAACGCTTCGCAAGGTTGTTTTCCGGGTTCGATTCGATCCTGGCTTCAATCTAATGGCCAATTTGATTGCTTTGATGAAAGAGCACATTCATTTGGATATCTCATTCAAGTTTCACGGTTCATCGAAAGATCTTTGGTGGAAGCTTGACAACACCATCAAGCCGATTCGTCTCCAAAACCAGGTCCGATCTTTGAGTCGAACATCAGCTCATGAACGATCTACTATCTTCGGAGCCGCGTTGATGACTTGGGCAAGCGGTGACTTTCTCAAAACGAGTTTGCTGTTGAGCGAAAATGTCGATCATTTCTGTTCGTCGGTGGGTCATCCTTCCTTTTCGGTCCTCCATCGCCGCCAAACTCCGCCCGTAGAGCTTCCCGCATCTCAGACACACAAAAAGCAAAAACGCTCTTGAATCATCCTGTAGATTATTCGTATTATATATAAAAAGTCACATTGCATATTGATGATGAGTCGTCAGTCGTCATTCATCGTCTCTGCTTGCGTTGTAAGGCAGCGTTCCGGTAGGCTTGCCTAGTCCAGAATTTCTGAACCACCACAGAATTTCTGTAAGACCAGAAATAACTATTCCAGAATTTCTGGAATTTGCACTTTCTTTCGTTGTGATCTAAACACAGTTTCCAGATTTTCTGGAACGCGCACGTTCTTTCCTTACAATCCAAAACACCGTGTCCAGAATTTCTCGAACGTCAACAGCAATTCGGTCGGACCGAAAGAAGTGGTCCAGAATTTCTGAACCACCACAGAATTTCTGTAAGACCAGAAATAACTATTCCAGAATTTCTGGAATTTGCACTTTCTTTCGTTGTGATCAAAACACAGTTTCCAGATTTTCTGGAACGCGCACGTTCTTTCCTTACAATCCAAAACACCGTGTCCAGAATTTCTCGAACGTCAACAGCAATTCGGTCGGACCGAAAGAAGTGGTCCAGAATTTCTGAACCATCACAGAATTTCTGTAAGACCAGAAATAACTATTCCAGAATTTCTGGAATTTGCACTTTCTTTCGTTGTGATCAAAACACAGTTTCCAGATTTTCTGGAACGCGCACGTTCTTTCCTTACAATCCAAAACACCGTGTCCAGAATTTCTCGAACGTCAACAGCAATTCGGTCGGACCGAAAGAAGTGGTCCAGAATTTCTGAACCATCACAGAATTTCTGTAAGACCAGAAATAACTATTCCAGAATTTCTGGAATTTGCACTTTCTTTCGTTGTGATCAAAACACAGTTTCCAGATTTTCTGGAACGCGCACGTTCTTTCCTTACCAGGGAACAATCAAAAACACCGTGTCCAGAATTTCTCGAACGTCAACAGCAATTCGGTCGGACCGAAAGAAGTGGTCCAGAATTTCTGGACCATCACAGAATTTCTGTAAGACCAGAAATAACTTTTCCAGAATTTCTGGAATTTGCGCTTTCTTTCGTTGTGATCAAAACACAGTTTCCAGATTTTCTGGAACGCGCACGTTCTTTCCTTACAATCCAAAACACCGTGTCCAGAATTTCTCGAACGTCAACAGCAATTCGGTCGGACCGAAAGAAGTGGTCCAGAATTTCTGGACCATCACAGAATTTCTGTAAGACCAGAAATAACTATTCCAGAATTTCTGGAATTTGCACTTTCTTTCGTTGTGATCAAAACACAGTTTCCAGATTTTCTGGAACGCGCACGTTCTTTCCTTACCAGGGAACAATCAAAAACACCGTGTCCAGAATTTCTCGAACGTCAACAGCAATTCGGTCGGACCGAAAGAAGTGGTCCAGAATTTCTGGACCATCACAGAATTTCTGTAAGACCAGAAATAACTATTCCAGAATTTCTGGAATTTGCACTTTCTTTCGTTGTGATCAAAACACAGTTTCCAGATTTTCTGGAACGCGCACGTTCTTTCCTTACCAGGGAACAATCAAAAACACCGTGTCCAGAATTTCTCGAACGTCAACAGCAATTCGGTCGGACCGAAAGAAGTGGTCCAGAATTTCTGGACCATCACAGAATTTCTGTAAGACCAGAAATAACTTTTCCAGAATTTCTGGAATTTGCGCTTTCTTTCGTTGTGATCAAAACACAGTTTCCAGATTTTCTGGAACGCGCACGTTCTTTCCTTACAATCCAAAACACCGTGTCCAGAATTTCTCGAACGTCAACAGCAATTCGGTCGGACCGAAAGAAGTGGTCCAGAATTTCTGGACCATCACAGAATTTCTGTAAGACCAGAAATAACTATTCCAGAATTTCTGGAATTTGCACTTTCTTTCGTTGTGATCAAAACACAGTTTCCAGATTTTCTGGAACGCGCACGTTCTTTCCTTACAATCCAAAACACCGTGTCCAGAATTTCTCGAACGTCAACAGCAATTCGGTCGGACCGAAAGAAGTGGTCCAGAATTTCTGAACCACCACAGAATTTCTGTAAGACCAGAAATAACTATTCCAGAATTTCTGGAATTTGCACTTTCTTTCGTTGTGATCAAAACACAGTTTCCAGATTTTCTGGAACGCGCACGTTCTTTCCTTACAATCCAAAACACCGTGTCCAGAATTTCTCGAACGTCAACAGCAATTCGGTCGGACCGAAAGAAGTGGTCCAGAATTTCTGGACCATCACAGAATTTCTGTAAGACCAGAAATAACTATTCCAGAATTTCTGGAATTTGCACTTTCTTTCGTTGTGATCAAAACACAGTTTCCAGATTTTCTGGAACGCGCACGTTCTTTCCTTACAATCCAAAACACCGTGTCCAGAATTTCTCGAACGTCAACAGCAATTCGGTCGGACCGAAAGAAGTGGTCCAGAATTTCTGGACCATCACAGAATTTCTGTAAGACCAGAAATAACTTTTCCAGAATTTCTGGAATTTGCACTTTCTTTCGTTGTGATCAAAACACAGTTTCCAGATTTTCTGGAACGCGCACGTTCTTTCCTTACCAGGGAACAATCAAAAACACCGTGTCCAGAATTTCTCGAACTTCAACAGCAATTCGGTCGGACCGAAAGAAGTGGTCCAGAATTTCTGAACCACCACAGAATTTCTGTATGTTTAGAAATAACTTTTACTCCGTATAAAAAAAAAGAAATAACAGCATCCAGGTAATGCCAATTCTTGTTACCAGTAAGGGGTTCCACAAATGTATGCTGATGATTGTTTCGAGCTTAAGAGCTGGCATTCTTTTTAGCAAACGCTTTCCATAGCTGCCATCCATCAGCCGCCATCTACCGAAGCTGTCACATCCTGGTACCCCATCTGTCTATACATTTTTCCTGGAGCTCTCTTGACGAAGCGAAAAAAGATCCGGAAATTTACATTCAAACAGACTACTCCTAATATATCATTGACTCCCGTTCATTTGGGAATCGAGGAAATTACAGTTGAAATAGCTTGCTCTAATGGACAGTGAAGCTCTATTTCTGGAATCGCGGAGGGAGCGCGAAGAGAGTCGAAAGCTACGACATCGTCGGACACAAAAGATTCAAGAGAAGCGCCGACTTGCGTTAGAACTCCTTAAAGAACGACTGAATGAATGGAATAGCGAACTCGATCACATAGTTAGTTCAGCTACAACGTCATCAGAAGAAGAGAAAAGAATACTTCGCATGCGCTTCGCGACACATGATGATAAATTGAAGCTGCTTCGCAAGGAATGTCTTTCCACAGACGCACTATCCTCGCTTTTGCAAGTCCTGGATCATCATTCCGACAATAGGGATGTTTGTTCGCACGACGAGGACGAGAATCTAACAGTGTCTGATTTCGGAATCTTCCATTCGCAATTAAGTGCGTGCCAGTCTCGACTTGACCGCTACAGAAAGGAAAAGTTGCCTCGCGGGAAATTCATCTTTAAACGTTATCGACAGGCTTTGGAAAATAACGATCAACCACTCGAAGAGTCGGGAGCATTGAGGAAAAACAAAGCGAAAGCACCGACCGAGTCGCAATCGAAACGACTTGATCCATCGCGAACACTCTCGGGCATTCAAAATTTGGATGGAGTAATTGTTCATGGCAACGGGGTGGTGGAAGGTGTGGACGGGTACCAACTCACTGCCAATCTTACATTTCTTGCCTTGCACAACATTACAAATTGCACGATAGTATTGTAAGTAGCGTACTGTATAATCTTCTAATCCTCCTCTTTGGCTCACATTGCTCACAATCCATCACGCCTCCTTGATCGCACAGACGTGGCTTCTATCAATCGATTCATTTACTTTCGGTCCGTGGATCCAGTATGATTATTGAAAATAATGTTGGTGGGGCTATTCATGTTACCGACTGCCATCAAATGACGTTGAGGTCGACTTGTCAGCAATTGCGATTGCATGGATCAACAGGTCTCGATTGTTACGTCTTTTTCAAAGGTGGTGCCATTTTGGAGGGTTGTAGTCGCATCACCTTTTGGAAAAGACGAGATGTATCTATGGGGGATGTTCGCGACTTTAATTGGCTCAAAAACGGGGTTCCTAGTCCTAACTTTGTTATCGAAGAAGATAGTAATGAGGCCACGATTGATGTCGAAAACAGTGAAGCGGACAGTGATCAGATAATTCACCAGGAAGATACGGTCGCGTTCCAAGAGAAATGCATTGAATCGCTCTCAATTGGCGCAAAAATCATTCAGGCTACTCTGAACAATCAAGATGACGAAGACGAGTTATGAAAAGCTGCTCGAGAATGTCAAAAGTAGTTTATGGTTGCCAATGCTGGTACTTTTCAACATAGAATACTGAGTGACATTTCGTACGCATGCGATGTTTAAACCTTAGACGATTCCTTTCCTTTATTTGGATTATTTTGAACCCTTTTTAGAGGCGCTCCTTAGTTCTAGGTATTACCTCGAGTGCCAGGTAGTATCGTACTATGGCGTAAGTTGTTGGTTTAAGACAAAACGTGTACCGCTACGATACTTTGTGGTAATCGTCGCAAAAAAATTGACGCGAACGATGCGCGAGGATCGAGGATGTCGAGCTAATACTTGATAACTTCATTGACTTCGTTCTGTTTTTCTTTTTGTTATAAATAAGCATTTCATCATGAACCCAGACCTTCAGAAACTTATGGAGCAGAGACGGCGAAAGTCCGAATTGAAAGTGGACGATCCTCGCACAGATGTCGCAGCAACTGCATTGTCGGCGACGAAAAAGAAAAGAACTCAGCAAAGTGTCAATGGGACAAGATTTGCAAGCTATAATGGCAAGACGAAGGAAGATGGCAGGCGACGCTTCTTCAGAAGAAGATGAGGTACCACCGGTCATGCCGCAAACGAAAGTAATTGCGGAGGACAACATGCAAGATGCCCCGGAAAAACCCCGCAGTGTGGCGAAACTTTCGACGCATCTCGACCAAAAAGGGGAACCCGGACGAAGAAAACCAGCATCAGACGGTGAATCGTCTACTATAAGCGGATCTATTGTTAGTAAATCGGGGGAGAGGAGAAGTCGTCGGAAGCCTCGACCGAGCGGAGAAGAGCCAGAAGATCCCAGTGAGCGAAGGAAAATGCGCACTCGAAGATCAAAGAGCGGAGATTCACTTTCGGACGAGGTGTCGGTAGATCAGTCAGTCAGCAGTCAGAGACGCCGTAGCAGCGATGAAGACACTATTTCGTCTGGTATCTCTTCCAGTCGAAAAGGTTGGCGTAGCGACGATAAAAACTTGCCTCCGTCGTCATCTCGGGCGTCGAGACAGGGTCTGACTTTAGGAGCTTCGTTTGATGGTGGAGGAGTTTTGGCTTCACTACCTGAGCCTTCTGAGAAAAAGGAGTTGCACAGAAGAAAGACATCTAGTCAGTCGTCGTCATCGGGCGAAGAGAAACCGATTACGAAGAGCACGAAAGGACGCCCCAAGCCGACTTCCCTGCAAGGTGTCTCCGAGTCGCAGCAAAGCCGTAAGGATTCAAGATCTGGCAGCTCATCAAGGTCACATATAGTAACGGATACTGCAGTGAGTGGTTGGGGTGACTTTCCGGCATTTGGTGGTGCTGACGGGTTTGAGTCTTCTGACGTGCCAAACAATGATGATGGTTTTGGCACTTTTGGTAACTTCACACTTACTGATAGTAACACTGGTTCGGCTTCGCGGGCACATGAATTTCCTCCTTCTTCTGCGCGCGGCGAATCGAAAGGGAAACAAGGGAAGAGCTTATCGAAAAATGATTTTGATGCAGCTTTTTCGGTTGGAAATTTTTCCACATTCGAAGCTTTCGATCTGAATTCTTCTGACTTCGATGTCACCTTTCCGGTTGTAGAGGGATCCGATTTTCTCAATCAAGCTTTCGTAGAACAAACTGCACCGCAGAAAGTCTGGGATAAATCTCCACTGAAAGGAGAACTCCCCGTCCGTCCTGTACAAAGACCTATGCTTTCTAAAGACGCGACGATGTGCGTCGGATTACGCGTGCCTCCAGTCAGCAACCCATCTAATGGTAACTGTATATGCTGCATCGAAAACAATGGGATCTGCAAAATTATCGAGATTGATCCGAGTCGAGGCAATGCGCACGTGTTGAGTATCACAATAATGTCGCGGGAGTTTCGGAATAAGATTGCTGACAAATACAACATTCTGGTTCACAAGGTCGAGACTGTTTTAGCCCTATCGGCTGGTCTTCAACGATCAAATGGTCAGATGGGGACTAGTGTTGTGGCTATTCTTGATTTACTTTCATTAGAGTCCAATCAGGTTTTACGCGTCGTGGCTGTATGGCAATGGGGTGGCGGGACGACGCACCCTGCCATTGTTCAGCATACGATCTCCCCGCCAAGCAGTGGAGAGTTTTCTTTCGAGCCTAGTTCTTTGAGGAATACAGACGGTCTTCTATTTATAGCTGGGGCGTCACCCAAAGGGCCATGCATATTTATTTGTAATCCGTCAAATAAGGAAACATGGTCGGCAAATTTTCTGGGGGGGCCTGGAAGGATTTCATGCATGGCTGTGTCGTTTAATTTGCACGGACTGTATCCTTACTTGGTGGTTGCAATGAAAGAGGGTACAATAAGTATGTGGAATTATGGTGCTGCCCTCCTTCCCCTCGGCTCAAAAGAAGCCGTAGCGACCAAAAGGTGGCTTAACCCAGCTTGCCGTCTTGAAGCGTCTGCGTGTTTTTCTACTGTCCAAGCAAAACTTCAACACAAAGAAAGTTCTGGTGAGTACCTTATTACAAATGCCTAAAACTTCTCATGAGCAGGTTTCTGACATACTTTTTCATACTTGTTCTGAAGGGGTCGGCTACTGTACGCAGCTCGAGTTCTGTTCATTGGAACATTCACACTGCAACCTTCCATTATTAGCAGCTGCTTTCCAGAACGGTTTGGCAGTTTTCCATGTAGGAATGCCTGTGCTTGAGGAAAAGGGTACGAATCTAAAGTCCCTTGAGACGAGCTCTTCAGCTCCATTGGCTCAAGTTCCATCAATCGGACCTATTGTTGCAAAGAAATGGGAAGGTAGGCGACATGAACAGGTGTCTGTGGCATGGCTCCACGCGGGGCCCCATGTCGGACCATGTCTGGTTATATCACATGGGGGAGATCAACGTACGAGTAATGTTATCATTGGGTCCATTGATTTTCAGCTTCATAGTCGCGGATCCGTTAAGGATCTTGCAAATGAGGCATTGATTCCGATCCACGAAGTTAAAGTTTATGAGGTCAATGATGACTTGGATGAGCCACCCCTTGGTTTTCTGTCGAGCTATAACTTGGGGAGCCTTGTTTCGTATTCGCGCGAGAGTGTTTTTCGTTTTACCTTGAGGGACCCCTCAATTCCACGATCTAAAGCTGAAGGCGTAGTCTCTGCGCTGAGCTCTCCGGTTGCTTCGTTGCCTTGTGGGCTTACATCGGCCGGTGAAGTGCTTTCAATGGATGACAACGATGGAACACTGCACGTTTTTTCATTGCTTCATTGCGAACAATCGAATGGTATTGGGGAAGATCATTTGCGTGGATGGTCTCGGCCAATGATGAGGCATCTACTTTGTCGTGCGTCTGTTGGTGATACAAAGCAGCAGCAACGCAATTTAGGAACTTTAGCGACAGAAAATACGTCGGAAGAAGTGCACGGAGGAGCACAATGCAATGTGGTTTGCGAATTGTTTCACGAGAAGTTGCTTGGTCATGTCCCGATGCGAATATTGGGACACCGATGTGAACCATTTTGTGCTATAGCTTACCGAGCTTCGTTGGGAACTTCGATCCCAGAAACTATAGACGTTTCCTTGGATGCATCTTTGTTTGCATTTGTGGATTGGTCAAGTGGCGGAGAGAATGTTGCCATCGAAGTGCTGCAAGTTCGAGATGTTGTTTTCTTGCCATCGAGCGGGGCAGAAAGCACCAGAGGTTTATTGCTAAGTTCAAACGGATCGAAGCTCACGTACTTTGAGTGGGACGCGCAGCAAAAGTGCTTCAGACTAAAATCGGCATACAGACCAATCGTCGGTGTCGACGTGGCGGAGCCCAATGATTTTCTGGAGTGTAGGCGAATATTCGCGTTCGAGGGGGCAGGCAAGGTCATACTTGCTGCCTCAGCAAGTCGCATACGCGACAGCAGAAGTTGTATTGTTATCGGGGAGCTCTCTGACGCGAATTCGGTAAACGAGGAGAATTGGTCAGCAATCATACCAAACATCAAAGTAGATAGATCATACTTCCTTGAAAAACATGAAGAAATAAATGATATGATTGGACTTGAAGGTGACGACAGTGGATATAGGAATTTCGCCGTGTCTACATCTGATCGGGTATTGCTTCTTACGTCTGGGCTCGCAGTAGCAGCACAAGTTGATCTCACTAATCCCTGTTCCGGACTTTTTGCCTTTGGGGGCTTTCGCAGCTGGTTTTGTAATGGGAAATAAGGCTTGTTATTTGTGTTGCCTTGATGATCATTTGGCTTCGGGTTCGATTTGTACTTTTCCTTTGTCGAAGCGTCAGTATAGTCTTATCAGCATCAGACCTGATCGGATCGTTTTCTTCGACAAACAATCCGGATTTCACACCGCCGAGAACGGGGAGAATGCAAAGGAAGTCAAGTTACATGTGGCTAAAACTATTCCAGCATTGCTTCTCGAGCCCATGATTGCCAACGCAGTGTGTGTGGGAGACAAGCAAAACGTGTCAACCCATGTACTTCGTACAGTGATAGAAAAATTTGGGAGGAAGCTTGCATCCATTACCCATGGAGAGAATGAGGGTATCGGAACGTTTGGAGCTGGGATTTCCTCCCGTGTTTTCGAAATACTGGGACGTTATGGTCTCTCTCACGCGTCGACATGGCTGCTTATTGGCGCTCTACAATTCCAGCGCAACTCAAACAGCCGGATTCTGTCACCTTGGTTGTCGGTTGCACAAAAAATGAAAGGCGGCTTTTCATCAGACATGTTAATTCACCTCATATCGAATGGAGACCAATATTACTCCGATTATCTTAAATCTCCGGATCATAACATGGCATCCACACTACCGAGGCAAAGTGATCCGTCCATGTATGTTTGTCGCGCTTACGCGGAGACCGCTATGGAAGAAGGGGGCTTGATTGATGTTTTAAAATTGTTTGATCTTTGCGGAACTCAGTTCACAGAAAGTGCACTAGTCCAGCTTGCTGCAATTCGAGAGAGAGAAGGCCAGAATAGTTTCTTAAGAGTCCTAAAAGGCCACAGCGATAAATCGCTGTACACATCGAGTGTCTATGCATCTTTAGCAGTCTACCTCAGCGAACAACAAACCCAACAAACTCAAACGATTACAAATGAACTGAAAAATTCTGTCAAGCATTTAGCCCCTTCTTTGCAAAGCGGGATGAGGGTTGGGAGGGCACGTCATAAGGTGATCGGCGAATTTGCTTTGGATGAATTTGGCCAAATCACAAGTCCGGACTCAGAACCCTTGTGGGCGACGTCATGCAATGAAGCAAAGCATATTTGGTACGTCAAGCTTTTTCGTTGTTATTGAAAACATTATGTAAGCTAATTGATTTTTACCTAGGAACGAGGGCCCCCACAGACAAAAAGACAATCTGCTTTTGTTGGATCGCGTAGAAGACTGGATGGGTCAAAGGCGCCCACTGATTCTAGGTAAAGAAGGAGCTTCGGCGGCACGCGATCGAGGAGAGAGGACGCTTGCGGACATTCTCAACAAGGACGATAATGACTCTTTTGGAGAAAAAAGTGATATTGACAGCGAAGGCGACAACTGGATTGAAGGAGTTGGCGAAGGTCGCTCTGACGAAGCCAACCTTTGCGGGTACTTTCGAATGTCGGAAGGGGACGATGCGGACAATTCTTGGAAAGCCGAAGGTCTTCAAGATCTATCACCTTACAAGAACAAGCTTATTTTGTTCGGAGACGCAGATGGATTTTGCCTTCAGGAATCGACATCAAGCGTTGACGAAGGTGAGAAAGGGAAAGTCAAAAGTCTTTATGATGTCGTTTTTGGTCGCTCGGGTGTTGGTAAAGCAAGTGGATTGGTGTTGCCCGCAACGCGGGGGCTGCAGTATCGACGTTGGTGTCCTCCACAATTCAAACAGGCAGTCTCGTAAGAAGTGCACACTTGAATTTTGGTACAGTGTTCCTACAGAATTAACGCATAGCATTGTTCTAGCTCGTCGAACGGTTGGCCCCTTTGCAAATGACTTTACAAAAATATGTCTTGCGTCAGAACGAGATTGTGTTTTATGGGAATTGGTTCTGTTGAAGAATGGAAACCTTGAGTATCGTAACTGTGCCGGAGCAGTTCTCGTGTCATCAGAAGAGTCTTACCCCACCGATTCGTCCGGTAACAACGAAGACGTTAGGCCCGGGAAAGCAGCTTGGGGTCGTTGGAATCATGTTTGTGTCGTGCTATCATCAAAAGGACTCTCTATCTCGGAGTGCACGGTATCGTTGTATATGAAAGGAGTCGAAGTTGTTTCCGGCGAGGTGTCAATGCTACCTCGAGGATACGAAGAAAATGACTTGCACAGCCCCGGAAAATTAGACGAGATCATGCAAAATTCGCATCTTGTTTTCGGATTGGATCACACCCCAGGATATCGAATGACGGACTTACGCATTTGGGCGTGCGAACGTAGTGCGGAAGATACACAATCATTCATGTTTGAATATTTGACGGCAGCTGAGACGAAAAAGAAGTTCAAATTGAAAATCAGCAGTAAAAGCAGCGGGAATGGTCTAGGTAAAGGGGTGAAAGGAGGAGAGATGAGACAAAGTCTCTTTGCCACGACAAAGACATCGGGAAAATCCGGATCTGGGTTTTCCATGGGCTTCTCTCTAGCACCTCCACCAAAGCCAAGTCCACCCATGACATCGCCAGGAGCAGAAAAGACTGCTGCAAATGGCCCTGCTCCGAATACAAGCTTCGAAACATCTTTTGATTCTTTTAATCACCCTGGCCCTATTCCGTCGACCACTGGAAGCTCGATAAAGAAGCGAGAAGCCGGAAATGCGGATTCCCATGATGCTGCCCAGGACGATTCCGAAGTGCCGGTTACCTTGTGGGACACGGCGCTTCCACTTTCGAAGCAAATTCGCTCGTCGGCAGCTGCCGCTTTGATAAGAGGCCCTCCAGCAACTAGACATTTCGGAGGAAATCGTGGTGGTCTTCCTGATTTTAGTGGAATGGACAGATTCGGCGTTGGAGGAATTGCAATATGCGGCTCAGAAAAGACGATTGTTTGGCGCGACAATGAGGATCCGCCTGCCTTAACCTACCCGATCGGAGCGAGTGGCGCAGTTGTCAGCGACCAAATGGATGACATGGGTAGCGAGTTCTTGTGCTGCTTCCTTGCTCGAGAACGAAGAATGATTGTTTTTGAGCTTCAATCCAAGACAGTGGTTGTGGAATTGCAGATGACTACCAAGCTCAACTTCTGGCGGTACCTACCACCTGAAGCCGCACAAAACACGCTTTGTTTCATGTTGATCACCCCGGTAGGCGGCTTTCATTGGATGCCACTCGAGGAGTCTCCACGACCGCACCAGGTCTGGAAGCGTGGTCCTGATTTGCAAGGAAAGAAAGTTGTAAGCTACGAGGAAGGTGGTTCTAACGGGCTTGACGAAACCGAAATCTGCTCGAAGTTAGGGTTGGTAATGGTTACGAAGGAGTCGAATGAAGGCTTTCTCGAGTCGTGGATCGTTCCTATCAATGGAGATTCACGTGCCGTGCAGGTTTCGGATGACGTATTGGGAGCATGTTTCTGCCAGCCACCCATCATCGAAGATGGATCCTTTTGCCTCTGCTTGTAACAGTCCACAATCTTGATGAAGGTATTTACGTCAATATACTGTCAGTAAGGGAACCACGAAACGGTTCCATTGAGCTAGGTGAAATTGAGGTATCTCATTTGATTGAGATGGATGAGTATAAAGAAATTGACCTGAAGCCGCCTTCCCTTGCCATGGGAACTTTCCCAGAAGCTATCTGTTGTTCCTTATCAAATATCATTGTGGTCATTATTAGAAGGAAGGGACTGATTGCTGCATTCGAGCTTGAGGATGACGACTTGAGCTTGATCGCCCAAGAAACCGTCGGACACTATATTGTTGATGCCGTCATGCGATACTCTGCTGAAGTTGGCGGAGCTGAGATTGTGATGATGCTTTCCGACACAGATAACCCAAAAGATGGACGGATTGTCAGTTTCTGCTTTCGTTCGGCAGTGTAAATGACACAGGGTACTGACACGGTTTGTAGTGGTTAAACTTTTATTGTAAATTTTAACAAGATGTTCAGAAGTACCAAACTTATTTGCCACAAATAATTCACCGCAAGCAATGCATTTCGGTGCAGTTACAAGTAGTGATGTTCCTCTATTTGCAGTTGCAAAGGTAAATGTAGTGTCGTCACGTACACAGAAAATTTGTGGATGTGGGTGACACCGACGTGGCGTTGTGCATGTGGTGCCGTCTGCGCACAATGGCAGTAGAAAAACCCGTCAGCGGCTTTGTTGCTCTAAAATCTGATCGTGTGTTTTGATTGAGCATTTCAATCCGCGTTTCATCCGGACGAGCCGATCAACAAGGGTAATGTTGGCTTGGATATTAAACGATAGAAAGACCTCGAGTGTGCGATTTCGGCGTCTAAAACTTCCAAATAGACCCGTCATTGTAGAACATCGCTTTAAGGACGTCGCTACCTGCATTGCTGTCGTGTGAGTTGACATTTACGCTGCGGTGACGAACAGGCACCCCAGCAGATCCATCCTCTTATTCAAGCGATTTAACCCTTCCCGGATCGAATTTCCGTGCGGATTTTCGATGACGCCTCTGCGTGACTGTCGCCTTCATGAATGCAAGCAAAATTTGAGAGGGAAATCGTCGAGTGCCTTCAAAAGGTCGCTCGATGGCACGAAATGAATGTGAAAAGCAATGGGCCGAAAAAATCCTGTGCTATGCCCTTGCATTTTTGGCCAAAAAGCACGGTTTGAACACACTAGATCCTTGAAGTACTAATAAAGTAAATGTAAGCATGAAGAGTATATTACTTTTCGGAACGGTACCCGTAATTTTGGGAGTGTCGCAGTGTGCGTGTAAAATGTCGTAGAGGACGCACGGACAGACTGGGCCCACTTTCAAACTCGTGACACAGTGAGTGAGGAGCATTACACTTACAGATAGTGTACCTCAATTTACACGGGACAGGATTTCTCGAAAAGACGCCACGCCGCATTTACGGTTGCGTTTCATTTATTTTTAGTTAAAAATCTTCATCAACATTGAAAAACCACTAGAAAAGTAAACAGTATAATAATGCCTTCTGTGGGCTACAGGTAGAATGCTGAAGGAGAGGCGCAAAAGTATGGTTATTTCCAGTCCGAAAGAAAATCTGGGCATTTGGTAACTCCAAGGGCACAGAAAATCTGGGGAAGCGGTATTTTTATGCCCCCAGAAATTCTGGAGGAGTGGTTTTCTCACATGCCCAGAAAATCGGTGAATGGGCGTGCGGTGTTTTCAATCACACAGAAAATCTGTGGATGCGGTGACCTGACATTCACAGAAAATATCTGGGGATGTGATTTATTTATTCACGTGCCCAGCAAGTGCCCAGAAACTCTGGGAGTGCGGTATTTGTACGTGGCGAGCGTGTTTTTAAGCACCCAGAAAATCTGTAGATGTTCGACGCATCTGTCCGTTAAGAGCTAAGGTTGAACCATGACAAAGTGATGTCACTCGACGTCATGAAGCCTCCTAATCTTTTTGACACCCGCGGCCAAGGCAACCCGCGACGACGCCAGCAATCTTTTTTTTCTCATCGAGAAAGCTGAACAGGAAAACAAACTCTGGCAAACATCGGTATTAATAAGTATTTCTTCAAGAAAGAGGAAGCGCTTTTTGAATAGGCAATACGGTGTACCGTACTTTTGCGAACGCACGATTACAAAAATTTTCAGTTAATCATGCATGTCCATCACATTGCTCTCATCGCTTTGGCTACTATATCAACCTTCGGCACTTTCACAAATGGATTTGCTACGTCAGCTGGCTTCAAACGACCAAAACCCCACACGCTGAAAGCAGCTTCGAAAGTGCGTTCTAGTTTGTCTACTTCCGCCGTCTCTTTGAAGCTCCCGGCCTTTGACTCAACGACCAGAAAACAGTCAATATCCGCTGCTTCGTTCGTCCTGCTCGACATTGCTTTTCGCACTTTATTCAAAGCAGCAAATGTAGACTTTCCTTCGAGTCTCGGTGGTTGTGGTTTTCTATTTGCAACTTTATTGGCCCTTCCTCCGAAAGCATCTTCGTTCATTTACGACAAGTTGACACCAGGAGCAGCTCTCTTGGCAAAATGGTTACCTGTTTTCTTTGTTCCTTCTCTCATTACACTACCGCTGGCTGATAGTATTGGAACCTCCGCGGAACTGATGAAAGTAGTTGGGATCGTTTTTGGCGGTTTTTTCTTTTCTTTGCTCTCTGCTGCTTTCTCTGTGATCGCAGTTCGTAAAGCTATGGGGAATGAATCCCCCGTGAAAGCCGAATTAGAAGATTTGACGTCCAAAGCCACTCAGAACGTAATGAATGCAGTACCATCGAAACCATTTTCCGATGAGTGCTTTCATGCGCTGACTCTGACTAGCGTGGGATTGGGTCTTTTGACGTTAGCCTCTAGGTTTGCCGGTACTACAGTCTTGGCGCGGCAGTCTTCGGCATTGTTCCTTCTCGCGACAACTCTTTCGACCTTTGTATACGGTGCTCGACTACCGAAGAAACTGACCAAAATTATTCATCCTCTTTTAATTTGCACCAGTTTCACGTGGGCTGTTGCCCGGGCTTTGGCTGCTGCGACTGGTCAGTCGTTTCGATCGATATTAAAATCCTACAGAACGGGCTCGCTGGGATGGAAAACATCGGGGGCCGGTGATATTCTGCTCTTCTTGTTGGGACCAGCTGTCATCTCTTTGGCTATTTCTATGTACGAAAAGCGAAAACTGATGAGAGATAATTTAGCCGAAGTGGGAACGGCTGTTGGTGTGTCGACGTTTGGTGGCCTTTATGGTACCGCTCTACTGGTGCGGTTGCTGGACATTGGAAATCCTTTTTGAGGTTAAGTCTCTTATCGCGAAACATTACATCACCTCTCGCCATGGCTATCGCGGCAATCATTGGGGCGGATGTCTCACTTGCGGTTTCGGCTGTGGTCTTAACCGGTGTATTCGGAGCGAACTTTGGCGCGACAATCCTTACTGCTTTGGGTATAAAGGATCCTGTTGCAAGGGGTCTTGGTATTGGCGCATCCGCCCACGGGCTCGGAACGGCTGCCTTTGCCAATGAAAAAGACGCCTTTCCTTTCGCTGCTATTGCTATGGCTCTGACCGCATCGGCTGCGACTGTCGTAGTTTCTATTCCGTTTTTCCGAAGAATTCTATTACAACTGGCGCTCGGTGTTTAAACTAGATAGTTCAAAGCAGGGTAGCGATGATATGGTGGTTAAATTTATGTTCTAGCAGTAGCGCTGTCATCATCGAGTTGGTTAAACTCAGTGCGTAGCAGCTGTATTATTCATTTCCTTTTCTTGTTCATCGATAGAAAGCGCCGCTATTTTTTCATGAGTTCATCTGACGGATACCTTTTTGTCAATAAAATTACTGGGCGAGACAATTGTCTGTTTTTATTGTTTCGCTCTATTTCACCACGACTACATCATTTCGATCACGGATCTAGATGCTGTAAGAGAGACTTTCTAACTCTAACTCTCTGGCCTTCATTTCCTTACGGAAGCTACGTGAAATTACGTAGACATACGATGCGTTGCATCGTTCGTTCCATCAACGTTTTGTTCTCAAATTCGATGCTTTTATTGTTAAAGGATACGAAGCAAGCACGGTGGGCATAAAAACATTGACATCGGTGCCCTGTAGATGCCAGAATTGGATGATGGGGAAAAACACAATATCCGGGTACCCCTGCAGAGATAAATTTCCTACGGCGGCTACGTAAAATACGCGTAGACACAGGAAGCCTTGTATCTTTCTACTGTTTCATGTTTCGCTGTAAAAAGCAAGGTCGATTATTGTTTCATCGGTTGCATTAGTGTTGTTGGGCAAAGTAGTGTTGACATTGGTGTCCAAGAGACGCGAAAACAATGTGATCGAAATTACACCATATCCGGGTACCCCCTCTGTCGATAAATTTCCCTACGAGAGCTACGTGAAGTTACGTAGACATTCGATGCGTTGCATTTTTTCTTTCGTTTGATTATTGCCGTCAATTTCCACGAAGATGAAAGCGCTGAATGCCAAAGAGACTAGACGGTGTTCCACATTGGATTATTATCACGCCGGTAATACTTTTCTGCCATACAGGCGTTATTCAAAATTGACTATATAGAAAAGTGTATACGACTTTTTCACGACTGCATTATTTTTCAGTCATCAAGAAGGATGGCTGGACAGACGAGCACAACCTCGTCCCTCGTCAGCCAATAATAATTGTTGCGATAAAACTGCGAGAAAAGCGCGCTGTCGTCTCATTTTCTTTCCATTGCAGGGCTTGTCATCCTGCTTATCATTCATTTGCATAATGTCAAGTTTTCAAGAAAAATTAGAAAAGCGTGTCGCTTCGATCAATTCTCTTCTGTGTGTAGGTCTTGATCCACACGAACAGGAGTTGGGTTCCGCTACTCCAGACGCCGCTTTCACCTTTGCAAGACTCTGATTGATCAAACTCTGCCTTATGCTGCATGCTATAAGCCTAATGCTGCTTTCTTCGAAGCCCTTGGTGACGATGGTCTGAAAGTTTTGAGACGTATTGTCGAAGAAGTGATCCCTGATGATGTTCCCGTCCTTTTGGATTGCAAACGGGGGGACATTGGCTCCACTGCAGCGGCATATGCCGATGCTGCGTATCAACACATTGGTGCTGATGCAGTAACACTGTCGCCCCTTATGGGATGGGACTCGGTTGCTCCTTTCATCACAGGTACGTGAGGCAGGCGCCACATCTTCTTCCATAACGTTATTATTTCTCATTTCACGTCCACAGCAAAGTACAACTCGAAAGGAGCATTTTTCTTGTGTAAAACGTCCAATCCGGGTAGTAAAGATTTCTTGGAATTGGACTTAAAATCGAATACGACGCTTTATGAATACATCGCACAGCTGGTCGGTCAGAAGTGGTCATCCCAAGCTCCGACGGCCACTTTGGGTCTCGTGGTGGGTGCGACGGATCCAGTGGCTTTGCGAGCGGCACGGAAGGCCGCGGGAGAGAAAAGTGTGGATATTAGCTCCCGGTGTCGGTGCTCAAGGTGGGAACTTATCAGAGGCGCTACAGGCCGGATTGAACGCAGAAGGAACAGGTATGCTGATACCCGTCTCTCGTGGCATCAGCAAAGCGGAGAATCCTACTGCGACAGCGAAAGAGCTACAAGAGCAAATTGAAATATGTCGAAAACAAGTACGAGAGCAAACATCCCATCCCAGCTCAACTAGTATTTTGCCGTATCAGAAGGAGTTTCTGGAGTTCAGTCTGGAACAAGGTGTTTTGAAATTCGGTTCTTTCGTACTGAAAAGTGGACGAACGTCGCCTTACTTTTTCAACGCCGGCCTCTTTGCCACTGGCGCAGCTCTTTTCAGATTAGGGAAGGCCTATGCATCTACAATTATGAATTCATCCTCACTGTAAGTACCGACTCTGATGGTGTTTACGATTATGGGTATGAAGAGCAAAGCGCTTGGTCCGTGTTATTGATCCGCCCCCACGTGAGTTGGCGATGAAACAAATTTTACAAGTGCATCTGACCCACAAATAGAAAACGCATTTGATCTGTGATGACTTCTTGGTCTTCTTTCACCTAATTCCTTTTGGAAGATGCCGGTCAACACCAAATCGCTGATTCGATAGATTTCTGAGATCAAAACGTTTTTCGTACTCAAAAGCTCCCATGTTACATGTATGTCTTGATACCATGACTAACATTTACTTTTTCCTTATTAAACACAGCGTTGACCCATCCGGCCACTTAAAGTTTGATGTGCTCTTCGGCCCTGCATATAAAGGCATATCGTTGGGGGCGGTCGTGGCCAGCGCCCTTTACAACGATTTCGGTGTTGACATTGGTTTTGCTTACAATCGTAAGGAAGCGAAAGATCATGGTGAAGGTGGTACTCTGGTAGGCGCGAGCATGGACGGAAAGAGGGTGCTTGTTATTGATGATGTCATCACCGCGGGTACTGCCATTCGCGAGTCGTACAATCTGCTGAAAGCGGTGAATGCAGAACCAATAGGAGTTGTCATAGCTCTTGATCGGGCCGAGATTCGGTCTACAGAAGACAAGATTTCAGCCGTGCAAGCGGTGGAGAGAGACTTGGGCCTGAACGTTGTTTCTATTGTGAATTTACCTCAACTCCAGTCGTTTTTGGACCAACATCCCGGATACGACGATGAGACGAGACGAAGTGTTGCGCAATACCGAAGTGACTACGGAGTATAATAGTTCGTTTGTATTAGAATGCGTAGGACGTAGTTTAGTTCATGATTATGTTAGGTGGTTTTTTGCGTACATGAACTTTTTTCTTTACTAGAGAGAATGATCTAGTGCATACCTGTACGACATAAATATCCGATCGGACATGGGTGCCGCATGTCGCACAGCTATGATGATGTTTTGTCATTGCACCACAAGAGATCAACACCATGATGATGATGATACTTTTCATTCAATCAGAAATGCCGAGGCTGGAAGCGTGAGCAATGGCATTAGACCGACGCCGTTTATCTCGTATCGAAACGCGCCTCGTCTACTTATTCCTAGCTATCATATCGCTTCTCGTAGTGAACAGTATGCTTTCTTCAAGAACTCGAAGCATCGTAGACGAAGTCATCGTGCACCTCAAGAATCTGAACATCAATTTGCTGGCTATCGACTTTGACCAAACTCTGATTGATATACACACGGGAGGAAGATGGTGCGTGCTTTTTGAGGCTTTTTTATTTTGAAACTGATCAAGCTTAGTAAACAATCCGGAATACTTAAAGTGAAAATGTGTCGTCCTGCTCATCGCATTTCTTATTGCTTTTTATGCAGGCCCGGCTCGGCACAAGAATTATTAGAGCACGTACGCCCCGAATTCAAGCAATTGCTACAATCTTGCATGAACAATGATATTCGGGTTGCTATTGTTACTTTCTCGCAGCAACCAAAGATGATAACGCAAATTCTAGAGGATGTAGTTGGAGTGGATCATGCGGCCAGAATACCGGTTCGAGGCTCTGATCGTTCCTGGACCTACAACGGTCTAGGATCAAGAGACGGAAAACAAGCGCATATCGCTTCCGCGGTTGAAGAATTGGAGCAATTCGGCGACATTAGCATTTCAAAGCAGACGACAATCTTAATTGACGATGACAGGAAAAACATACGCATAGCTTTCAAGGAAGGTGTTCGTGCAGTATGGTTCAATCCGGATAAGCCACACCATCTCTTCAAAGATCTTCAGCGACTGGTTTGAGGAAACAACTCTTCATGTGGCCGATGTGTCTCTTTACTCAAGCGCTATATGAAGTAACAATGCCCCACAACAACGTATACAAAGTACTGTAAGGCAACAAATGAAGCATTTGTATTGCTTTAAATTAGAGAAACAATATTTAGTTGGTATCCATGGGGTCTGGAAGGTCGGCGGGTTCCGAAAGCGTATTTTGCGTGTCAAAATTTCCCTTCCCCAGCAAGTCCTCACAAACCATTCGAAGTTCGTCGCATTCTTCCGGTGTGAACGCATATAATATCACTTTCTCGAGTGACGTGCTTCCATCCTTTCTCCATTCGCTGATACCAACAACTGCATTCTTTAAAATCACAGAAAGAGGAATCGATGCACGAAAAACGCCCGCAGAGAGGGAGAGGGAAAGCAATTTCTGTCAATCCATGATCATCAGCGAGTTGCAGTGAGGCTTGATATGCTCGTCTGAGCAATTCATGTGCAGCTTCACTGTCGGGTTGCTCCCAATAGTTGGGACCTACGGCGTGAATTACGTAGGGTGTTTGGATTTTGCCGTACTCGTCGGGCCCAGTGATTACCGCATCCCCTGTGAGGCAACGGATTCCTCTCTTTATCAGTTTCAACTTTTTGCGATCCTTCGCTAGTTTCGGCCCACCTGCTATCGTAATCGCGCCGTCTACGCCACCGCCACCCAAACATCCTTCGTTCGCTGCGTTGACAATGGCTCCATTCATTGACGCGAAATCCAAAACAGATCCACGAATGATGTAAAGAGCCAATGTTGATGAAAGCTCATACTTATGCATGAATTGCAGAGCCATGTGAAGTGTGCACTGACGGATTAGAAGGATTGTAAGCAAGTATATTCGGAGCGTTCTTCTCATCATTGTCACTTTTTGCTTGTCAAGTCGCGTGTATTTTTCTGTGAAATTCTTCATTCGTGAATAAAGCATTCCGAGTGGATCCCGTGTCGATTTAGATAGCAACGTGTGTCTCAAGTCTCTTTGTGCGGTTGTTGGATGATCAAAACTCTTTAACGTTTCGTTTCCCTGTCAGTACTGTAGTTTAATCAATTCATTTTGTCTCATGCATCCGCAAGTTTGTCAAATCATTCTCCGCCTCTTCCACATCAGCATATCTGACCCCTCACTCGTGCCACCAAACCACGGCCACGTGTCCATCATGATGTATGAGCGGTACCAGCGAGGAAAGAGGAAATTCTGAGCTGGTACGGTTGATTTGCTCTGAGCTCTGAGTCTGAGTCGGCGAGCTTTTGTTTCACTGCTTTTAGGATGGACTTTTATTGGGGAGCTTTTTTAATAATATACTAGAATTTCATCCGGATTTGTTTGTGCTTTGAATTTATGCTTAAATCTTGTTTTATGAACAATCTATTTCTATGATTATGAGGAGTCTTTCGCATTGCATTAGTCTTTCGCAATCTGGCAGATCATGTTGTACAATGAAGCGCGCCGTTGTAGAGATCTCGCATGCTTGTGTAAAAATCGATTCCATTGATTCCAATCTTGTTTCCGGCAGTAGTCAAAACAAGTGTGACCCCGTCGATCTTCAGTTAGCAAGAATGCAGGAGGTACTTTCCCCATAATGAATTCCATCAATTCAAAGTCAGGATATGGTCTCCAGCAAATGTCATGTAAAACAGATCTTCCTAAATCATCTTGCACTTCGATTTCGACTTGAGCTTCATCCACAAGGAATCTAACAACATCAAGATTGCCGCGCCGGCACGCTAGATGTAAGATTGTCTCGCCATTCCGATTGCAAGCATTAAAATTCCCACCATTTTCCAAGATGAAACGAAGCTTTTCCAGATTGTTTTCTCGAATAGCCGTAATCTTTTCCATGTCATAGTTTTCCATCCATTCCTCCAGGTTAGAATTCACAGCAAACAAATCTCGTCGCTTATTTTTGAGAATCTCTGGATCGAAAAGAAGTTTTCTCACCAAAGTCGATGGTTGTTCCGTTTCGACGCTTTCGTCCACAGATCGAACGAGCACATCATTCTTCGTCACCGCTGGAGTCATCATAGTTGTTGACAACTTGCTTTGTGTGCTGTTGAGGTTTGAAAGCGAGCGAATTTATGAATTGAATGCTCGACCTTTCGATCATTTTGTTCGATGCGTCCTTTGTGATGATGATGATGATGTGGTCCTGTGATGTTGTGGGAAAAGGTGACGGGTGACGGAGCTGGCAGATGGCTGAGGTGCAGAGCACCATGCACAGTGCCATAAATAAAGAGTAAAGAATGAAGAACCGCGGAGTTTCGCTGACGCTGACACACATTTCTAACGCAGAACTGCAGAACACGGAGTTTCTGAGTACAACGTGCAGTCGTGGACTATGGACATTTCTGGAAGATACAGTACGGTATGCGGTATCAGGTACCAGTACACTATACGATTATACAGACAGAGGCTAGCTCTACTGTAAGTTCTAATTACAACGTGGATACTTACTATATACGAAAGTGTAGTCGTGTGTCATTTCTATGTTGAATTGAATAGCCTTAACCTTACCAATATGATTTTTCAAACCACTTGAACGCTTGAATACGACGATGTTGATGCTGTTGTATAGAAAGGAATGAAATATGGTGCATCCATCATTTCTTTTCTAGCACATCTTTATCAACAAGATAAGGAATGATATTTGACGCGGAGAAAGACGAAGATACTTGGACGCATCGCATGCGGAAGAGGTTACGAAGATTATGGGAAAGCAATGTCGGAAAATCTGGGGTCGCGGTCGTTGCGGCGTTTCTGTTTACACTTTATCTGCGTCTTAGGCCAAAGCCAGCCTACTTGAACTCAAAAGATGCCCCTGTGTCACTCTTGTATCAATCAGCTCCAAAAGGAGTAATCGAAAAAGCGCTTCTCTCCTCAACGGGTCGTATCGTTTACTTTCTGATCAAACAAAAAGGCTGGCATCGCTCGAATTTGACGAATGGTATGCAAGATAACATTCTGAAAGCGTTATCGAACACCGAATTATCCACATTACCGGAATCATGGATCAGTCGATTGGCGACGCCTGCTTTAACGGCATTACCGTTTGTTTATTTGGCCATGGTCTATCGGATGCTGAACAACTCCATGCGAGATAAGTCTTTTAACCCGCTTAAGAACAAAAAATCCTTCAAAATTACGTTCAATGATGTTGCCGGGATTGATCATGTGGTTCAAGAAGTATCCGAAATAGTCTCTTATTTGAAAAAGCCATCGCACTTTGAACAACTGGGGGCACGCTTGCCGGGGAGCCATTCTATTGCATGGACCACCCGGCTCTGGAAAGACCTTAATAGCACAAGCGGTCGCTGGGGAATCGGGGGTAGACTGTTTTATGGCTTGTTCCGCGAGCGATTTTGTGGAAATGTACGTCGGCCGCGGAGCAGCACGCGTCCGTAAATTGTTTCGTGATTTGCGTGAGAAAGCAAAAAAGCACTATGGTCGATGGTCGGGTCGCCGCAAACCGACTGCCATTTTATTTTTGGACGAACTCGACGCGCTGGCAAAGCATCGCTCACAATTTAACAGTAACGATGAGCGTGAGCAGACACTGAACCAACTCTTGACCGAAATGGATGGATTTGATCGTGATACAAATGAAGTAACCGTGGTTGTCATGGCAGCCACGAACCGTGCTGATGTACTGGATCCGGCGATATTACGGCGATTCGAACGGCAAGTATATGTGGGTTATCCAGACGCTATGGGAAGAAAAGCAATACTTCAGATACATGCGAAAAAGATTCGACATGACGCGGACATTGACTGGAATGCACTCGCGAATGGAACAAACGGTTTATCTGGGGCAGATTTGAGGAACATGGTGAACGAAGCTGCTTTGCTGGCGATTCGGGAAGACTCTTCCACAGTATCGCAGAGCCACTTGGAACACGCAGCACGGCGAGTCCTGGGTACGAAGCTACAACAAAATACTTTCACGAGATAAGTACCTTGGACTTTTGCTCGATTAGGAAAATTGCTCTGTAAGTGCGTATTTCAAGGACGACCAAGTACTTCCGCAGGTCCGGAAATTATTGATTGCCGAAGCATCTCGTTCAACCATAATTCCTTTGCCACGTTGCTTGCTTCAAAATGATAATGTGTACTAAAGAAACGTACAAGTACATCAAGTACTACCATCAAACTGGCAGTTACAATCGCAGTCACTCACGGGGCATACATTGTGCTTAGAAAACCAGCCAACGAGGTGATGGGCATGTCCGCCATGTTTGCATCTCATGCACCATGTGAACCATTCTGCGAATGGTAAGCTACCAAGGGACTGCGAGTCTGCGTTCTTCGATCGATCCTTTGTCAGCTCAACAAAAGGATTAAGTACACCCAGCGATAGCATGCAGATCGAGCAGCGAGGTAGCGGTTTTCGACATGTTGGGCAGCATGATAGCACTGGTTTCATTTTAGAGAGCCATTGATTGGGAGCCCCGTCTTGATTCTTAAGTCCAAGCGAAGAATTACAGTAATTACAGCGTGCGTCCAACTGTGAAGGAATAGCCACGTGGACGTCGGGATCGGGTCCCTTTGACCGACGCATTGGTATGGCGCGACGTGAGTTTGAAAGTGCAGGCATCTGTCGTGCTTTAAAGCGACGTAGCAATTCACTACGGTCCACATCAAAAATGGCTCTTGTTTGCCACATTTGGCATGAGTTCAAAATGGAGCGGAAGGATTCCAACCATTCCGTGCACACACGCCGCTCAGTCGTCCACTCAGGGGGAAGAATCACCCGACTTGTAATAAGGGCTGCAGTCGCGACATCGGCGTACCGGTCCACGTAGGCTTGGATGATTTCAATTCCATCCTTTGATATTCCTGTAATAGTAACACCCTCAAGATTGCCAGTTTCTTTACAATGATTTATCGTGTTTTCAAGAAATTTCTTCAAGTCACTTTGTTCTGCGAATCGACAGCAGAAAGCAACTCGATCTGCCAGACTCAATGTGTCATCGTGGATCACCTGCTGATTATCCAATGCTATAAGGAATTTTAGAGCACTCTTCACGTATGCAGCTCTACCTTCCTCAAACCCAGGACGCTTTAGCAGGTTTGCGCAAGTTCTTCGCCATACCGATGATTTGGCTGACTCAAAGTCCCCACGAAATCCCGCAACAGAAATCGCTGCAAGATCCAGTAATTCAGCGTAAGCAGAATTTTTCTCGCAACTCTTATCGGAATCACGCAAGATTTGTGCACCGCGTTGCAAGGTATCGACTGCTGCACCAAGATCTCCATGCCAGATAGCCAACGCCGCCGCTCTTTCGTATGCTTGCATTGCTTCACATTGACCCAGCACGTTGAATAAATCATATTTCCCGGCCCATCCACAACTATCTAAAACATCTAGCCTGTCTTTACTCTCAAATATGCGACAACCCAATTCTTCCGAAAAAGATTGCATTTCCGAAGACGTATCTTTGTTGAGAAGAAGAACATCGCCAACTCCAGCGTGATTGATTGGTTTATTCTCTTCCATTTCTTCGACACGCTCCAACCAATGCCACACACGAAGAAGCGCATCATGTCGTTCTTGGCTTAATTGACTATCAGGCGGGGTATGATTGCGAAGCAACTGTATGTTGTGCATTGGTTGCAACGTGAATTTCCAAGTAAGTAGGTTGTCATCAATGTCCTTGTTGGTGCTATCATTATTGTCAGCCCACAAAGTTCGACCGAAACCATGTACGAGCTGTCGCTGTGACCATGCTAGGGGAGCCAGTGGTTGACGCGCCAACGTTTGAATCGTACTTTTCTTTTGTGTACTGATCTCGTAAGTACGGTTTTGATTGCTGTCATTTTCATCGACAATCGCAACAACTCGATTCGGGAAAAGCTGAGAAACAGCTCGCTGATTGGGAGTCCGTTCCTCGGCTCCACCTGTTTCTGCAGAGGCAAAGGGATACAAAGCAAAATCCACCATGCGTTGGGAACGACTCAAAATTGTATTCACGTGTACGGGTCGACTGGTGTTGTTCAGATTGTATTCCAGCAGCGATTCATCGGTCAGCAAGAAAAGTTGCTCGCTGTTGGGTATGACTTTTAAGCCAGTGACTTCGTCATTACTACCCGAAGGGAACGATACTTTGATTTCGCTGACGGGTGTCGCGAGTCTCCGTGCATCCCACAATTGGACTATGGATTTGTGACTCGAAATCACCAAGTGACTGTTTCGATTCGCATCCGCACTCAATGAGGTCAAATGCGAAACTTTGGCATTCACCACACTCACCGGCTGGCGTTGTCTCAAGTCATACCATTGCCATTGATGTCGATTTCCGACGAGCAAACTCGCATCCAACCAATGCAAGGCCGTCACGCCGAGTTGATGTGATAATTTATACACGGGCGTTTTACGAGGCGGCTCCCAAACAAATGCTCCGTAATCGCGGTCACTCGCTTGTGCTCCGGTAGGAAGGTTGGTGCCCTGACCTATCGTATTCATGCCCCCGCTCGCCATACTGGATGCTCTCGGATGATGATTGTTGTCGACATTTCCCATCAATCCCACCGCAACTTGATGCCCACCATGACAGGCGACGGCAGTAGCAGGACGATGATTGCGCGGTAAATGATAATATTCTACCGTACCCGTGTCGAAGGAATGCAAGCAAAGAGCACCGGTGGTCAGCCCGGTGGCGCATACTTTGGTGCTCAAAACATCTAAACACGTAGAGCTGACACTGAGACCGAGACTGGGATTTCCGCGAGACTGTTTCCTAGTTTGAACGTCAAACAGTTTTCCGTTCTCATTGAATATTACTTGCTTCCATTCCATGAGTACGGGACCGTTCTTGCGCGAAGACGATGATTCTGGATGACAATTAATCACCGCGAGTTGATCGTAATCGCAAAATAGAACTTGTTGTTTCGGATAACTTCGGGTCTTATCTTCTGCAACATTCGCGGTGGTAGCAGTTGTACCTCGAATACTGTTTAACTGCATGGAAGGAAAGCGCGACGAAGGAGAACTCGAAGATACCATCGGCGGATAATGAGCGGTCGGAACAGAATCTTTTGCTTCATTCTGCTGATTGTTGTGTATTTGTGACATTGTAAAAGGCGTTAGAATAATCTGATGTTGTTAGTGCTTTGATTATTGATTTGAATATGCAAGAGCCTTCATCCGAAGATGCCTCGACACCGATGTAGTTGCATGTGATGCAAAACAAAGATCGGCGGCGGAGCAAAATCCTCGGATCGTGACTGACATTCAGTCATAGAAAAGGGCGCCTTCAGTTTAGGCTTATAGTAAAGCTATTTTGTCTCATGACTCGTCATGACTGATTTCAGTCATGGCGAAAAACGAACAACACTTTGGGCTATAGTCAGAATTAAATTCGCAGCATCGAGGAAAATTTCACCTTTTGGAAGTCAGACGTAGATCACAGCACTTTAGAAATCTAAGAAGCAGAAGGATTTAATTTTGAGCTGAAGCTATCACCATGGTCTATGAGAAAAACACAAAAGTAAACCGTCTGATTGGTCCAGAAATTCCGGACCAGTTGTATTTCATTCATACAGAAAATCTGGGTTGCTCCAGAAATTCTGGACCACGTGTATTTCATTCATACAGAAAATCTGGGTTGGTCCAGAAATTCTGGACCACGTGTATTTTATTCCTACAGAAAATCTGGGTTGTTCTAGAAATTCTGGACCAGTTGTATTTCATTCATACAGAAAATCTGGTTGGTCCAGAAATTCTGGACCAGTTGTATTTTATTCATACAGAAAATCTGGGTTGGTCCAGAAATTCTGGACCACGTGTATTTTATTCCTACAGAAAATCAGGCTTGTTCCAGAAATTCTGGACCAGTTGTATTTCATTACCCAGCGGTCGTTTGATTTTTTTATTCGCTCACCTCGCGGGGGAAAATAAATGAAGCGCTCATTTTGGCGCAACGTTTCATAGTGGCGTATTCATCATAAAAAAGTTGATCCATTTGATGATTAACAAGCTCCTTGATCGAGACATGCGACAGGTTCATTACTGAACTTTGCTTAGTAATACATCATTATGAGCACGGGAAAAGTCAATGATCAATTCATACTCAATGCTTTATCGTTGACGGCCTTTGTCGGAATAACTGCGTTCTCGCAGTGGCTGCATCATAGGCGCGGTCCTCAAAACAATGACAACATCCTATCCTTTCCCTCAAATGTACCAGATACTGTAACAAAAGAAACGCGCCGCGGAAAACAAGATACAACAACATGGGAGCAATTGTACCGGCAGAGGCGGCGAGAGCGATTGTCCTTTCACGAAGTCTCGGAACGAGAAAACTCAGATTACTGGACGGATAGTGACGGATCGTCTACTTCGTCTTCGGAAGATGTTCCTAATCATCCTTTTCAGTCGAATTGGTCTCACTTCGAAAAATACAATCAGGAAGAAAGTCTTACGGTTGTTTCCGGAACATCCAGTCGCAAACCATACTCCAAACAAGCCCAGCGGCGTCTGTTTCGAACTGTCTCTGGATCCTATGACGAAATAGAAGAACTCGGCGGCAGTCTCGATGGCGATCATCCTTTGCTGCCAGTCAAGCCGTCGGCAACGACACAGCCTTACCAACAGAGAGATAATCTCCTTCCTCAACATCCCCCGATGGCACGTTCATCATCCCTGCCTACGCCCCCATCATCCAGTGTACGACGATCCGATACTCTATCAACGAACGACATTCGTCACTCTCGACACGGCAGTCATCATTCCATCCAATTACAAAATCGCGCCGCCCGCACTCAATACAATGCACAAATTATGCCACAAAAACTGATTCTTCTTCGTCACGGGCAATCCATGGGCAATATTGATGAACAATTTTACTCAACAACACCCGACAATGCCATGCCGCTCACGGAACTGGGTTGGGAACAAGCCAGGACTGCGGGAAAACATCTAAAGGAGCAACTGTTGGGCGACGCCAACAACGTGCACTTTATCATCAGTCCGTATGTGCGGACGGTAGAGACGTTTCACGGCATCGTATCAGCGTGGTGTGATCCGGAAAAGAATTTGGTCATATTGTCGATCGAAAAGCCCGTCTCAAAGCATGGTACAGTCGACTTCTGGAACTGGGGTTATCCTGGCGAGAGGATCCACGAATACGAGAGCAAGACTTTGGAAATTATCAGAAACCATCCGTCGTGGATCAATGCAAGAAAGAGCGAGCTCAATTTGGAGCATTTTATTTTCGCTTTCCGAACGGCGAGTCGGGTGCCGATGTCTTTGATCGGATCTCAACGTTTCTGGATTCGCTGTGGCGTTCCTTTGACATCCACAAGAGTCGTCATTATGTTCTCATTACTCATGGAATTGCCATTCGTGTGTTATTGACCAGGTATTATCGATACACTATTGATCAATTCCATTTATTAGCAAATCCCAAAAACTGTGAAATGGTTGTCCTCGAGCATGATCAACGAGGACGATTAATTCTTTCAGGCCGACACGAGCTTACGAAACGTAACGAAGACGACGAAGAGAAGCTTGGATATGACTTTTATCCACGGTTGCGCGTGCTACCTGATGAGCTTGTTCGTACTGCTAAATGTCGCATGACTTTCAAGGATCAGTTATAGCTCCACGCATGTATTCTAGATATGTTTGATGACAGGTAACATGCAGATTACAGTCTTATAGACAGCATTTACATAAACTAAGGCTGCAGTCTACAGAGAAAGCCGATAAAGTTTCTAGGAACGCATCCAACCCAATTCTTCTTCCCGCTTTTTGTGCTCCTCCCACGCATCGTTACAAATATCCCATAGTAGTTTGCAAACATAAACTTGTCCTTCCGATAAGTCTTTTGGCAACTTGTCGGGGTGAAGAAAAAAGCGGAGTTGCTTTCGGACTATCTTATTCAGCTTTTCACTATCGGTACGATTTCCCATGCTTGGCCCTAAGCTCAGGTCATCCCTTTTGATTGGACTCCATTTACTAAAATAATCATGCGCAGGCACCCCGAATCTTGGTGGAAACACTCCATGAATAGACATGAGAAGGTCTTCAATCGGCCTCAATATTTGAAAATGCGGTGGTTGCAGGGCCCATTCAACCAGGATACCATGTTTAAGCTTTTCAATAGACCCTGTCTCGTTTTGTTTAGCCATGTTTGCATATTTCGAGCTGAACGGAGACGCACTCTGGGGCGGAGGCGCCTGTCCTGGATGACCTGCACCTTGCTGAGGCACTTGTGCCCCATGAGGATATTGCTGATTAGGAGGGTAACCGTTTTGTTGCTGCCACTGAGGGTACTGTCCTTGTGGAGGATGTAGCCATTGTGGATGGCCGGCCTGTGGATGTTGGCCAGGGTGAGCTTGCTGCCATTGTTGGTACTGCTGTTGTTGATGATGTTGTTGCTGCTGTTGTTGAGCTGGTTGCTGTCGTAAAAATGCTTCATGCTGTCGACGTGCCTCTTCCGCCTGTTGCTGCTGTACAAATCGCAAACGCTCTGCTTCTGCCTGTTGCTGTTGCTTCCAAGCTTCTTGTTGCTGCTTGTATTGCTCTTGCTGTAACCGGGCGGCTTCTTCCTGCTTCTTACGCATCTCGGCGGCATGCAATTCAGCCACACGACGCTTGTGCTCTTCTTCTTCGCGTTTCAAACGTTCTGCTTCCATAACCTTGCGCTCTTCTTCTTCCTTTCGCCTACGCTCTTGCTCTTGTTGTCGCTTAACTTTCTCTGCAAGTGACCTCTGAAGAATTTCTTGTTGTTCTTTCTGCCTTGCCTCTTCGTCTTTCTCAGCTTGTATTCTCGCTTCTTCTTCTCGAGCTCTTCGCCTTTCAGCTTCTTCGCGAAAGGCTTTACGTTTCGCCGCTTCCTCTTTTTCAAACTGCCGTTGTCGGGCTCGTTCCTTTTCAACTTTATCTTCTTCTCGTTGCTTCGCTGCCACTTCATCTTCATCGCTCGGAGAATGCTCAATGGGAACAGGAGATCGTCCTCGATCCGACACATCGTGATCTGGGCTTACTTCAGTTATTTTTTGTTTATTGGGAGGAGCACTTGATGCTGCCTTTTCATCGGCTACGACCTGACCGTTGGAGATTTTCAAGACGATCGCTTCGAGTTCGGACCGTTCCATACCAATAGTGCTTATCCCCGCTCCATGTGCAATCGCTCGTAACTCTTTGACTGTCATTCGAGGTGAGGTTTCCTGTGGTGGTGATGTTGGTCGTTGCTGTGGAGGTGCTGACGATGAAGGACTCGGCGGAGCCTGCTGAGCGACGGGCGCGGTCGGTCTTGGACGAGGCTCGACCACATTTCTCTCTTCATCGTGCATTCGTTGTTCTTGGGTCACTGTCGGAGGAGGAGGCGCCGATCCTTGCCTCTGAACAATTTCCTTCATACTTCGCAGAGTCAACACCCAGTTTTGAGCCGAATCTGCGTCCGGGCATCGGAACATGAACTCATCGGGCAAATGATAAATCTTGATGCTGAAGCGGTTTTCGATATCACCCAAAAAGAACACTTCTTGCATCCACCGTATCGGAAGCTGATGTAAAGCCTCCAAAGTCGTTTTGCCGTCTATGATGACTTCACGTTGAATCCACAAAGTTGTTTCTTCTCCCGGTTTCCGCCCTTCCACCACCGACGCCAATACTTCCTTCCACACCGTCCGCATCTTACTGCGACGTGCTTGTTCGATCCAGCCATTGGCAACCATAGCCGATTGTGGATTCGCCGGTCGATGAAATGCCGGTTTCGTACGGATGCGTGTGACATTCGTCGCCAGCATCGGCGCCTTCACTGTAGTTTGTCGTTGCTTGCAGGCACAGCCCTGACAGAAATGTTCTTCACACCAGTCACCTTCATGCTCGTGACCAGCAAGCCACGTCGCTTTGTCAGCACTTCCATGAACGACACGTCCGACGACGGGAGGCGGCTTGGCGGGTTCCTCGTCCGCGCCGCTCGAATGTTTCAAAGTGCCCACAATCTTTTGCCGAATTGCGATAATTTACTCCGTGTCCCTTTGTTTGTACTTGTCGTTGTAGTAGTCGCTGTTGTAGTTCCTTCGGAAGATGTAACACTGTGACTACCGGAACTTCCATTTTGGTCTACCGAAGAAGGAGCTCCGCCAATATACTTGGATAAATCGCGGAGCGTTTTGTGAAGGAGCGGTCCGTGTTCTCCTTTTTGACTAAAACAGCACAATCAATGAGCTGCTTAGCGAGTACATCGTTCGCATTCCGCGGGGGAGGCGGCGGAACGGACATGTGTGTTTTAACGATAGCTAGTGATTGACAGTATAGAAGGAATGCACAGCGTCAAGGTATGTTGTTGCGTGGTGAGCGAGCAAACTTGAATGAACGGACGGCCTACTCTAGTGTTTTTCGAGCTAGCGCGATGATTGCTGCACTCTAAGGCTAAACAATTTTTATTTATCTTATTTCCTTTGTTTTCTCCAGACAAAGCCTGATTTCATCGACTTCCTATCTTTCAAATGCAATGAAATAAAACATCTTTCTCTCATCATGCAACGCAGCGGCGGGTCTTGCTAAAAAAGGCGTGGCTGCATGCCCCTCTAATTTGCACCGCATTGCGTTCCGCCTACTGCTTGATGCACAGTGTGTGTGAAATCGTGCCGTTGGATGTCGGAGTGTGAACTAAAAAGTAGAAGCAATGGTCATGAACGACATTTTCTCGTCCGTTTTATTCACGAGTGGACTCAAGCAAGACTCAATGGTGCACACAAACGACGAAACTAGAAAAAATACGGCCAACACCAACACTTCGAAAGACCATGGCCATCGCCATCACCTACAACATTCATCATCCCTTGAAGAAAGCCCGCTCTTCATTATCAAGTGATCATGACAGATGCAGAGACGAGTCATACAAAATTAAGTTTACAACTCAAAACTAGTAAATCGAAAACAAAAAGAAAGCATCCGCCTTTGGAGACGACGACGAAAGTGAACATGTCTTGCATCCACCCGAACGTCCTCGTGATACACCGCTGGTGATTCCTCTTGAATCAAATCGCTGGAAAGGTCCTCGTCAAAGTAATGATGATTCACAAATAATAACCGACGAAGATCGAGAGGCGGCGCGGCTGTTACAAGCCGATGCCGAGAAGACAAACGCAACCACCGAGACGACTCGCGTCATTGCGGCGGCGAAAAATTCCAATACTGATCGTGAACAATACGAACAAGATTTGCAACGATTGCCCGAAGAACTTAATATTCATTCGGAGCAGTATCAAAGAGTTCCCATTGCAGAATTCGGGTCCGCTCTGTTACGAGGCATGGGTTGGACTGGCGAAGAATCGAAAGGTGACACGGAAATGTCCATGCCACGACCCCATCGATTGGGACTGGGGGCGACACCGGATTTGTCGGAACCGGTACAGTTGAGTAAAAAGCCGTTACGACCGGATCAATTTCAACAACAGGCGAAATTACAAAAGAAGCGAGAAGAATACGAAAAGCAACGGATCGAACAGAAGAAATGGGATAAGCAGAGGACATTACAAGACGGAAGCTTGATCATGGTAGGATCAAAAGGGCACAAATCATTCAGTTGGTGGGTGTTCCGGGATTAAATAATGTGAAGATTCAATTTGAGGGGGATTCCGAACACACCATTGTGAAGCGCGGGGCGTTGGGGGATCTTTTGCTACGGAGTGAACTGGAGGAACGGCCATTTCGTTACGCTGAATCAACTAATATCAAGAAGGAAGATTCAAGAAGAGATCCTTTAAATGACGATGGTCATCGAGCTAATACGAAACGCAAAGATCGAAAAGAGGAGGATGAAAGAAAGAAACTAAAACGCAGTCGTTTGGACGATGATCGTAGTGCCTTGAAATGGGTCGTACCGCACATCCGTGTTCGTATTATCACGGAAAAGCTCGGTCGACGATACTTTAAGGAGAAGGCAGTTGTCGTGGATGTCACTCCCAAAGGAGCTACACTGCAGCTGGACTCGGGTACCATCTTGGACAAGGTCCCGGAGCGCTACTTGGAGACGGCCTTGCCGAAAACGGGTGGATTGGTCGTGATATTGAAAGACCATCATCCTAAGGGACGCTTACTGGAAAAAGGTCGAAGTACGGGCGTGGTGCAATATCTGGAAGATATGACTGTCGAAACACTATCACTAGATGACTTGGCGGAATGGATGGGTTCTGTAGATGAGGAATATTAACTAGTTGCATGGCACTCATGTCGGTTCGATTGATATGTTATTAATTGTAAAATACTAGAGTAGAGATTACTTTCCCGTCACGTTGATCAAATTCTAGTCAGCTTGGTGAAATAACTATCTACGTCAAGTATCACCCAAATCGGGTTGAAGATCCGACCTGGAAAACGGCTCCGACCTTTTTTTTATGGTTTGCCAATTTCTGTTGCCAGTGTCTACCGGAAGATGAAAGATCTCTTACGCGGCAACGTGTCATTGATTATCTTGAATGATAGAGAACTTGTTTTGGTCGAGAGGGCTTGTCTTTGCACCTTCCACTTTTTGTCAGGGTTTGGTGAACAAATCAAATGATCATTTAGAGAACCAAAACCTTCGTTTCAATGTTGCTTGTTACCTAAAAGATAATGAATTGCCCACTTGAAAGCGTAGGCTTACCAGAAGTCGTCGCGACCAGTACATTATCGCGTGTTGAAATCGACATGTTATTGTATAAATGGCCCGCAATCCCCAAGGATATTCGTTTAGCCGTCCCATGCACTTCGTTCGGCACAATAGATCCCCGAAAATTATAAAAATGAGCGATACGTGTTGTTGGCTAGTCGCTACCTGGTACCAAAGGACGAGCGCGGCATTGTCGACGCGTTTCCTCTAGCGTTCCCTGCTGAAAGTGAAAACAGCTGTTGCTTGTAGTGCCTGCAGCTACATTTCGCCTCCTTTGCAGAGTCTGGTGGAAAACGCTTCAGTAGCGACTCGAAACGACCACGGACTTCGAATATGTGAAATATGGGCATCAACGTCGGCAAGAGTCGATTCCGAGCAGCTTCTCTTTCATGCTGACCAAGTTCAGATTACCGGGGCACCCGAAGATGTCAAACAGTAACGGAGCCAAATGTACCCAAAACTCTGTCTCATAAGGAGCCGCAACAAAACGCGACTGGGCGAGGCGCGAGCAAACAAAAATGAAACAAGTCGAAAAGACGGCCACGCCAGCAATCTCGATGCACGCATTATGCAATGTCTCGGAACCATGAATAGACGATTCGGTATGATGCGACCAAATAATAGCGAGAATGGGAACCCACACACCGCTACATACACCGAAACACGAGGCCTTGTGAGGGACGATGGTGTCGAATACAAGGATCGGAAAGGTAGACTACATCCGACTCACGTCGAAGGGACTCCGATAAATCCGTTTTCAAGCGATTTGAGTGTCAAGTAAATCCGTTCACAGGCGATTTGAGTGTCAAGAACGGTAACGAAAGTATAATGCAGTCCAAGGGTGACTGTCAGAAACCATGCACGTCAGGGAAGCATTACATGATCGACGCGTAACATTTTCATGCTTTATAAGTGGCGAAATGGCGTGTAGTGATCTATTTTGACGCCGTTTTCAAAGTCTCAACAGTTTTTATGTTAAGCAGGATCATATTCATCTAAAAATAATCATGACGAAAAGAAATGCTTTCATGGTTGCTGATTTGCAAGATGACAAACGTTGCAAGAAAATGGGCCAAATTTCATCCCCCTTGCATTTTTGTGCGAAAAAGAGAGGATTTTTCACAATAGACCTTGAAAGTACTCCGGCAAATAGTATGATGTAAGTAGTGGAAGTTGTTTCGGATCGGTACTCAAGATCCGATTGCAGTCGCAGCGTGTTTGAGAAATGTCGCAAAGGAAGGACGGACAGACTGCACCATGTTTTAGGTTCGTGACTCAGAATTATTATTCGGGACTCCCAGGTCCCCTACACAAAACCACATAGAGCAGACTCCCAATATGAGACAAAGAGAAGAAACTTTGTGTCGTCATCGGACACACGGGTACTGTAGCAGTAGCAGAATACAAAGTAAGGTTAGCAATAGCAGAATGGATCTTTATGACACGAAAGATCGCTCGGGGGTCGGGGTCGGGGGCCTTTTCATCCTTCTCAACTTTTCCTTGGACGGGTTGTGGTGAATAAACTTGGTATCTCCTTTTTACTTCTCCAAGCATTATTGAAGATACGAAAGTGTCGTTGACCAAAGGCTCGCACACAAGAGAATGTTTCAGCGTTTTCTTAGCGCAACATCCAAATCTGTTTCAATAAAACTTACAACTTCATCTCGAACCATGCGCGTTGCTGCTCGTCCTTCTGATTTGGTAGGAGGTACTCCCCTGATTGATCTCTCCAGTCTCGTTCCCAATCACAATGCCACCCTCTTGGGTAAACTGGAATCCCTCGGTCCCTGCAGTTCTGTAAAAGACCGTTTGGGAAAGAGCATGATCGATCAAGCCGAAAAAGAAGGCCGCCTCGTTCCGGGCAAGTCTGTTCTCGTAGAACCAACCTCGGGTAATACAGGCATCGCTCTTGCGTTCATCGCACGTGAACGCGGCTATCGTTGCATTCTGACGATGCCTGAAACCATGAGTGTCGAACGACGCATCATGCTGTTGGCACTCGGCGCCGAAGTGGTCCTGACACCCAAAGAAAAGGCCGTACCGGGTGCTTTGGCCAAGGCCAAGGAAATCTTGGAAGAGTTGGGCGATAAAGGCGTCATGCTCAATCAATTTGAGAACCCTGCGAACCCAAAAATTCACAGGGAAACAACCGGACCGGAAATTTGGCGTGATACGGACGGAAAGATTGACATTTTTGTGTCGGGAGTGGGTACCGGTGGAACTGTCACGGGTGTATCGCAGTATATCAAGGGCTGTCCAGAATTCGATTGCCCGCCTTTGAAACCGGACTTGTATACCGTTGCTGTGGAACCGCAGGAACAGATGTTGATTACGGAAGCCCGAGGCGGAGAAAAGATAGGACAGCAAGGACCGCACAAGATTCAGGGTATGGGCGCGGGTTTAGTACCTAAAGTTTTGGGGATCGATCTATTGGACGAAGTCGTTCCTGTACATTCGAGTAAAGCGGAGGAAATGACGTTCAAGTTGTGGATGATGGGGTTACCGACGGGAGTTTCGTCGGGGGCCATTGTAGAGGCTGCTGTGCAGGTGTGCTCTCGTCCTGAAAACAAAGACAAAGTAGCTGTGTGTATCATTCCTTCTTTTGGAGAACGTTATTTTACTCATCCAATGTTCGCGGAAACCAAAGCCAAAGCAGAGGCTCTCACCAAGCAGCCCTTGCCCGAACCCTTCGATAACACTGAATTCGGCTTTGCGACTCCTCGTGGGTGATTTCGCCTAAAATTTAATGCCTACACAGTTTAAATTGATAGTGTTTCAAACATAATTCTTTCCAAGGAATTGCATCTAGGCCTGCGCACATTGCCTGACTTTAGAAAATCTTATGTAGGACGATGGCAATAGGACCGATTACGGCGCTTTTTTCTACAATCATTGTTGCGTCTATTATTCAAGTGTGTAGTTATTCCTAAGGCACTAACATTTGCCTTGTTCACAGGAGATTGTTAGGCGGAAGTGTAGCACAACGCACAACAATCTTGCGCCACGACTGGAGTCGCCCCTGCATTCCAGAAATTCTGGAATTTTTATTTTCGGTCACAAAGGTTGTGTTGACGTTCCAGAAAATTTTGGAATCGGTGTTTTGCATCCATTCGATGTCCTGTGTGCCTTCCAGAAATTCTGGTGTAGTGGTTTTCCATTGCACATTGATTTTGTGCACATTCCAGAATTTCTGGAATCGATGGTTTTCGGTCACACAGAAATCCTGTCTTTGTTACAGAAAATCTGGAATCGGTGTTTTTAGTCCTACAGCACCTCTGTGGGCGTTCCAGAAAAGCTGAAATTGGTGTGTCAAATCACACAGATATTTAGGGACCGTTCCAGGAAATCTGGAATCGGTGTTTTGCGTCACTCGAAATTTTTTGTGTGCATTCCAGAAATTCTGGAATGTTTATTTTCGGTCACACAAAGGTTGTGCTGACGTTCCAGAAAATTTTGGAATCGGTGTTTTGCATCCATTCGATGTCCTGTGTGCCTTTCAGAAATTCTGGTGTCGTTGTTTTGCATTGCACATTGATTTTGTGCACATTCCAGAATTTCTGGAATCGATGGTTTTCGGTCACACAGAAATCCTGTCTATGTTACAGAAAATCTGGAATCGGTGTTTTTAGTCCTACAGCACCTCTGTGAGCGTTCCAGAAAAGCTGAAATAGGTGTTTCAAACCACACAGATACTTAGGGACCGTTCCAGGAAATCTGGAATCGGTGTTTTGCGTCACTCGAAATTTTTTGTGTGCATTCCAGAAATTCTGGAATTTTTATTTTTGTCACACAAAGGTTGTGTTGACATTCCAGAAATTTTGGAATCGGTGTTTTGCATCCATCCGACGTCCTGTGTGCCTTCCAGAAATTCTGGTGTCGTTGTTTTGCATTGCACATTGATTTTGTGCACATTCCAGAATTTCTGGAATCGATGGTTTTTCGGTCGCACAGAAATCCTGTCTATGTTCCAGAAAATCTGGAATCGGTGTTTTTGGTCCTTCAGCACCTAGTTTACACATCATCCAGTTTTCGAGTATCTTTCATTGCAATGCCATCAAAGGATGAAACAACACTGATGAATGATCTATTTTTAAACGGCAGAAAAGAGCGAAAATACAACGTATCGAAAGTCTACGTAAAATGCAAGTATCCCCGGAGAGGGCGTTAAAATTCTGCCTCTCAGTACAATTTGCTACGTAGAGCCTACGGCGAGGCAGAATTTTAACCTCGTTTTCCGTAGTAATTTTATTGACGTTGGTAACACCAAGAACGTACCGATTTCGACTTCATTATAAGATCGAAGGGGACAAATTTCATCTTAACATTCTTCAACATAAGTGCACAGAGATCATATGCAAGAATCGACAATAATTGGAACACCCAACGTGAAAAGGACAACAGAAGCAACTCTTCTAAAGTCTACGTGTATTTCACGTAGGTCCCGTAGGGAAATTTATCGACTAAGGGGGAACCCGGACATTTATCTGTCTGCCGGTCAGCCGGTATTGGATTTTTCCTCGTTTCTCGTTGATCGGATGGCCCACCGATACCGATAGCCGAAAGCACACAACAGATTCATTCTGCAACTTGAGTTGGCTGGAATGGATGACAGCTGACGCAAACTGAATTGATTTGAATCGGATCTCCTCAGCGCAATTCTAGAGGATTCTATATTACCTTGCTTCATCTCTATTTTGATCTTATCAGAATGTGGTCACTTTGTCCCTTATTACTCTTGACTACCTCTGCCAACGCGTTCGTTGTGCCCCAACAACAAAGACCACTGCTCACATCACTCGAAGCCACTCGCACAATAGGTATTTTTGGCGGTGGAACCGTCGGTGGTGGTATTGTTGAGATTCTCACGAAAAAATCAGCCTACTTTAAAGAGCTCACCGGCTCCGATCTTGTAGTCAAGACAATTTGCGTGCGAGATGCCACCAAACAACGCGATTTCGCCATTCCGGAGGGATGCACCGTCACCGACAAATACGACGACATCTTGACGGATCCGGATATTGATATGGTTGTGGAAGTTATGGGTGGCACAACTGACGCGAAGAATATCGTTTTCTCGTCGTTAAAATCTGGAAAGGATGTGGTGACGGCAAACAAGGCATTGATTGCCATGTATCTGCCGGAAATCGAAGAAACGCTTGCTAATATGGATAAACCAGTTCAATTCCGCTACGAAGCGGCTGTTTGTGGAGGAATTCCAGTTATTCGTTCATTCCAGAGTGACTTTGTTGGTGATGAAGTCTCCATGATTTCGGGGATTATCAACGGTTGCACCAATTTCATGTTGACTGAGATGGACCAGTTTGGTCGCACCTACGACGAGGCGCTTACGGAAGCGAGTCGTCTAGGCTATGCTGAAGCGGACCCCACACTAGATGTGGGTGGATTCGATGCTCGATCCAAGTTGAAAATCTTGATGCGTCTTGGGTTCGGTGTGGAAGTGCCTGAAGACAAAATTGCTTGCCGTGGTATTACGGACCTCACCAAATTGGACTTTGATTACGCCAAAATGATGGGAGGAACGATCAAGCTACTAGGTGTGGCGGAACGAGTCGAAGAGGGTAGATTACCGCCTTTGTCAGCCCCTGCTACTTGACAAAGGAAGAGCCCCTGGCCAGCGTGAGCGGTGCTACAAATGCCATCGAAGTATCGTCGCGAAACTTGCAGTCTTCTACTTACATTGGACAAGGAGCCGGTCGTTATCCTACCGCCAACAGTTGTATCAATGACATTATCGCCTTGGCAAAAGGAGATAAGAGCCCCATGCCGTTCAACCCGCTAGACAAGGTTACCGAATATGTTGACGATTACAGTTCCACCTTCTACATTCGCATCCGCTACCGTGACGGACTCGGTATTACGCGTCAGGTCGGTGAAGCATGTGAAAAGGTCGGCGTGTCTATTCATTCTATTTTACAAAACCCCATCACTCGCCGAGATGATGCGGCTTTTGTTTTGATCACTGAGAAAGTTCCGCTGCAAGCTGTAAAGGAAGCGTGCAAAGCGATGGAAGAGTTTGACTGGTGCAATGGCCTACCTTTCTACATGCCAGTCATTAGCGAGAACTGGGTCGAAAAGATGTCGTCCTAAATCTAAGTAGTTTGGTTGACTCCGCCTAAACACGCAGTTACAGATATTATTACGCTCCAAAAGTCTAGGAATATGGCTCAACCCAGAATGGATAGGGTATAACGGCAGGAGTTATGCATTGGGGATGCTACGTCAAATGTGATGGAACTCGCTGCAGTCATTGTACAATTGACCCATAGTGGAGTCATTAGTCGATCCTGGACTCAATTTCAGTCCCGGTCAACTGCTTGCTACATTCTACATTGCAAGAAGTATGAAGCAAAGAGTAGAGACTCTTCGTCTGTGCTGCGCCTCGGCGACAAGTTTTTGTCCATTCGATCATCATGTGCGCGGCATTCACTTTTCTGTATTTCTTTGAAAGCATCGAGATACAAGCCATTGTGCATTATCTCGTCTATTTTTCAATTTTTACTAAAGGAAACGAAGCGAAAATGACAGAAGAAACGACTTTTGTTACCGCCAACTTTGACGATCAAATAGCTGTCGTCTTATCGAATAACGCCGCCTCTGTTTTACGAGTCGGTATTTACCTGGCGAGGGATTTGCAGGCGACGTTGACATTCAAGACAGCCGAAACTGTGCGGAAATTGTTGTTCGTCAATTCCACAAGTGTTGCTGCTTTACTTCAAACCACGGTGGTTGTTTGGGACTTACAAAGATGTGTTGTGGCGTATACGTATCCGCCTGCCGCTAGCAAAGAATTTGAAGTCATGGACGGTGATGTTTCGGACAATTCCTTGCATCTTCTGATTTCTAAGGGTGATAAACTTTACATTCACAAAGTCGATGAGCAAGGAGCACTGAAAAGTAAAGTTAAAGCAGGGAAGACTTCGGGCGGCCCTAAAATCGCTTTGCTAAACGGCGGCGTCGCGGCTGTCGCACAAAGTAAAGAACTGAGGTTTGTCGAGCTGCAAAATGGACAAAAGACGAAAGTGTCTTTGCCTTTCGTGAGTAGCCATATAGCTGCCGCCGGCGGGTTGTTATACGTCGCTTCACCTGGAAAGGTTCACATTTATAGTGCTGACGGAAAAGCGCAAGAATCCTTCTCCGTAGAAACGTCTGTTCAATACTGGCAAGTCGCCAACGATCGGGTTTTGATCAATGGGTCTCATTTGTACGACAAAAGCAAGCTAGCAAGAAAATTTCACATTGAACCTACCATCGCCAGAGCATCGCTTCTTCTGAATCAGAGTGAACTTTGGGCCATTATGCAGAAAGGAACTCTCCAAGTTCGGAGACTTGACCTTGATAGCGCGTCGGCATCTGGTGAAACATCTGTTGTGAACTGGGAAGAAACAAAAAGCATGGATGTTGAAGAACCAGTCGCAGCAGATAAAAAGAAAAAGCAGTGGTTTTGGGTCCTGGGCAAGCCGGAGGCGACGCTCGTCAAATAAAAGAAGTGTCAGCAAAACGACAAAAAAGTTGAGGAAGTCGAAGGCGAAAATGACGAAGAGGAGGAAGAGGGCCCTACGATTGCCGAAAGATTAGAGCAGCTACAAAAAGTACTTGACGAGGACGATGAAGGGTCAGAAAAAGAAAATGATGCCGAGAATATGGATGTGGATGGTGATGATTTGGCGTCTTCCTTTCAACCGAAAAAGGCTACAACGGAATCATTATCTCAGCTCTTGCAGCAAGCCTTACAATCTGGAGACGACGGGTTGCTAGAGCTGGCTTTGAGTGTCAAGGATGCAAAAGTTATTGAGACTACGTGTGGAACGATGGCCTCAGACTTGCTTTCTGTACTTCTGACTGCTTTGACCAGTAGGCTTGCGTTGAAACCGAGTCGTGCTGAGTATCTGTGCAGTACCTGGTTATCAATTTTACTGCGAACTGGGCGGATTCGATCTCCCGAGCAGCTTCAGACACTACGAAACATTGTTCAAGAACGCGTTGAGGTATTCCCAGCGCTTTTGCAATTAGAAGGCAAACTGAGCCTTTTAGGATAGAGGTGCCGTTTACCTAGAAGCCTAATTTCAAAGTTAATCACGCACCTATATATTAACCTTCTTTCAAATTCGACAAAGGCCTAGAATGGTACTCCTACGATAGAGCGCTGCTTTTTAAAGGCAACTGCTGTCCACTCTAATTCATTCAGCATTTGTGGTAGCTGTGGAACAAGCATAATGTCCTTTTCAAGTCTTCCTTTTCCAGCAAGTGTATTGACTTCAGGAATACAGCAGAATGAAGACACAGGAAGACAGCCCAGTTCGTGGCACATCATTGATATGGCAACGGCACCGCGCATTTCGCAGCATGGACTGAACGAATAATTCACGATTCCAGCGCACTTCGCCCTGTAGGCCTGTTTATCAAATTGTCTCATCAGTGGGATAGAGTAATTGTGATCAGGTGAAATCACTACGTAGCAGTCAGCTGCTGCCAATACAGTATCTAACGAAATATTTCTCCTTAGGAGAGTTCCTTCACTTGAAGCATCCGCCTTGCCGAAATTTTCTCGTGATTTGACGACATGGACGTTGTGCTTATACACTTCGTCTCCTAGAACAAATTCCCTGGTTGTAAGACAGGAAAGGACATGTTGCAGAACCTGGGCTGCCATTTGCTTTCTCTCTGTGGATGACGGATAAGACTCTTCGGCCGCGACAACTATAATGGTCTCTAAGATTTTCCTTTCGTCGTTGTCGCCCCCATTTTCTGTTTCACTTGTCTAGGGTCGGTACTTTTGGCTGCAGTTTCTCTATTGTCATTTTTTGTGGATCGCGGTGATGGCGGGAGGCTTTTCGCCATCGCCTTGGGCTTCTGGCTCAACGGCTGCGAATTGTCAACAATATCTTGCTTTTCCTTCACCTTTCTAAGTGGCTGCGATGGAGAGCGCTCGCTGTTTACGTCAGATATTTTCTTGCTAGGATCACAGTTCTGTAAGTCTGCTCTACGTGGATCGTTGCGCTTTTTGATTTTGTCTGTTCCAGAACTTTCCGGACGGGTCTCAGCGGTGTCTTCGTCTCGAACATCTTTCTTATCCTCCATTTTTGGTTCAGTAGCGTTGCGTGCACTAGAAGCAAATGCGGGACTCTGCGGGTCTGACTTTTGCTTACGTTGTGGAACTGTTTTGGATCTCCCCTCTCCATTCACGTCTTTGTTGTCCTTTTGCTTTTCCGACTCCAGATCTTCTGCAAAGGCAGGTGGTTCTTGTTTCGCAGCGTTCCTTCCCCCTTCATTTCTAGTTATACTTTCATCTCCGTTTTCAAAAATCGGCGTACCGTCTCCACTCCCGGGCAGTTGTGATTTGCTTGACGGATTTCTGCCGGGGTTTTGCGGCTCGTCCTTGATCAGTGGTATCTCTTTCTCTTTCGGTTTCTCTGAAGTCTGGTTCATTCTATCTGAGGTATTCCTGGCTGGATTCGACTGAGGCGGTCCTGGCATCAATTTCATCGCTTTTGAAGGTGCAAGTCCATCTTGTGCCATCCTTTCATTTTCAGGCGGCCCTTCATTAGTTACGCGTGCATGTTCGGAGTTTGAGGCAGATGTTGGTGCTTGCTTATTTCTTGGTTGTCGTTTCGACTCCGAGGATGGTGAAAGATAATCTAACAGAGAGGTAGTTGATCCGGCACCTTTAAATTTGCCTTCTGTCTTGGGCGATTCTTTTTGCGAGTGATTGTCGCCGAAAATGTGGTTTGCATCTTCCGTCTGAACTGTCATGACTGTTTCGCTAGAGGACGATTGACTGCACTCCGAGGCGTCTTCCAAATGAGCGCCGAGCTCATTCGTCGCGCGTTTATCGGGAGCTATGTTATTTGGGCTTCGCCGCTTCGACTTCGAGAGACATTTTTCCAGGTCCGATCCGCTCTTTTCTCTTCTCAGATTCGAAGAAGATTTCTCTATTTCTGTAGGTAATGTGTCAGCTTGGCTTGTCCCCATGATGTAATCTGCGTCTTCGGAATGAACAGTCTTAACTGTTTCGCTGGAGGACGATTGACTGTATTCCGACTCTTCATCGGAACTCACATCCATTTTGATAGGCTTTCGAGGAGCTGAGCGTCTATCCCCATTTTTATTCGGATAGAAGCGCTGTAACTTTCTTAACCTTCTTCGGGGTGAGTCGATGAGCCCAGGTCTCGGTGCTGGCTGATATTCGTTAATCACCAACCTTCCTGGCTTGGGCTTCGAAGCAACGACCTTTTCAGATTTGATTGGACTCGACAGTTTCCCTGGCATTGTTTTGGGACGAAGAAGCGCCTCTTCGTCCCTGTCGCTAACATTCAAGGTGTTTGTAGCAGGATGTTCATCTAGCCCTTCATCTTCAATTGGTACTTCTACAGCATCATCCTCCTCCACTTTCCGACTTGATTCTTTCTCCTTTTCAACCACTGCCGGTGACGCAACAATTGCCGTTTCAGGTGACTCGACCGACAATGGGCTCTCTTCTTTGTTCGAAACTTGCTCCGTTGCAATCACAATGAGCGGCTCGGGCACTGGAACCAACTCTTGACTCTTCGTCATGGCTTGATAAAGACCTAAATCCGACATGATATCACAAAAAGTTGGAGCTTCCAACCGAAATTTTCCATGGTCTCCAACACAAAGCGGTCGTTGATGCATTCAGACATTTTGATATGAAACCGGGCCAACGACTCGGCACACATAACCAGACGACCGTGCTGCTTAAAGTTGTCTTTCACCAAAACAGCACCCATCATGAACTTTGTATATCCGGCTTCTTTTTCCCTTTGACCGGTCCCAGGGACCATCTTTACTTGTTCATCCGTAACTGCGATGATCTGCTTCGACAACTCTTGTATACAAGAGAGTGCTTTCACCGAAGTTCGCTCTGGTTTTACCTCGCCCTTGTCGTAGTATTCTTTCAAAGCCAAAATCTGCTTCATGAGCTTCAACACCAGTTTTTGAAATTCATCGTAGGTTTCGCTGGCCTTGGCGACGCCCTCTTCGTTCAAAAAGATAATGATAGCGATCTAAGAATGACTTTTGCCATCCTTTGAACTGGAATTGCGTTTTCACTCCAGGAAGTTCCTTGAGCAGTTGTCGAAGAATCACATCGTCGTTGATTAAATTGTTCGATGCTAAAGTGGCAGATTGCGCGTCCGTCATGATGAAGTCAAAGACGGCTCCTCAGTATTGTAAAGAATCCAATCGATGCCGACCGAGAATGTGACAAGAAGGAGGTGCAGTCCTTTGCCAGGCCTGGATTTACTTCTTGTTGCTTCACCAGTGATGCTGATCGGAAAGGATTTTGTGAGGAAAATCGTTTTTGAGATTTATGAAAATGACCGTGACTTGTGACCCTTCACCGTATTTCGCAAGACTGCTCTATGGAGTACGCATCAGCTAAAAACAGCTGAACCTGACTGTGTATTTTGTCAGCCGACATTCTTATTGCTTCTCACTTTTACGTATCAAGGAACGAACTAACCACCAAGAACAAAACTATAAGCCCAGTTATTTTTTAGTTCGTTGCACTCGTTGCCCATTGCTCACTGATCTGCGGACCCTCGCAAGACCAGGTTGCACGCACCGATCTTATGGGTGTGAGGCGTGCAGCGCGTGCTGAAGGAAGAATAATTGCCTACTTACAACTGAAAATTGACTTGACTAGAGGGAGATGGTAGCAACAGCAGACGGCTCTAGCGTCGTGACTTGCTCAATTCCCATTTCCACCTAAATTGCAACGCGTAAACATACACAATCAACACATCGAACAAAAAAAGAGACAATCGAATATGTAATTATATATCACTTTACTTGACTTGGTTCATCGCTTCATTGCTGCGTCTCATGTTACCAGCGCCATCGATGGCCGCTACGAGTAAACCGATACGCCGCACTGTTACAAGTCTTCCGTCTTGTCGAAATGCAACACAGTTATCTTTCTTTCGTAACGCGCTCTCTCTGTCATCATCTTCATCACTTGCTCTGCTGTGAAAGATCGTGTATCAACGTCATCCACGCTGACGATTAAATCACCAGGAAAAATATGGCCTGTCAAGGCGCTATCAGGCTTTACAGTGTGAATAGCGGGGCCGTCCTTGGTGGACTGAATTATAATTTTCAGTTTACCGGGGGGCGCAAAGCAGTCACGGCAGAGAATAGTTTGCAACCCCTTCTGATTTGAGGAGTTCTTAGCACCAGGACTCAATAAATCTGCTGTAGTGTCAAGGGACGATCCAAAGTACGATCGGCTCTGGTCTCCGGATGGAAAGGAAAGCGAGTCTTCCAAAATCGAATCACCTTTACTCGACTCTAACGGATTGCGGCTTTCATTGCCAAGCTCAAGGGAACGTTGAATGCTGGAGTCGACCTGAGAGTCCGGTGACGACACAAGAGCGCCATACGATGACGCAATTCTATTTTCTAGCCATCCAAGATCATTGATGAGCTGTTGCTTGTGTGACGCTGCTTCTGCCTCGGCGACATCCTCGTCAGTTGCCGTCGACTCCGGCGATTGTTCGACGCTAACACGGGCCTTAGCATCTTCAAAATTGTCAATGCTTTTCTTTTTGAGCCGGAAAAGAAATCAGAAAGGAAGTTTCTCTTCTTTTTCCAGATGTCTGAGGGGTCGTGTCAGCTACTTCAGTCGAAGCGCAACTTCCATCTTCTCCCGTTGAAACCGACCAGTCTGTAGGATCCATGGCTTCGCTCTGATAATTTGTCGTCCCGTCCGCAACCATTGACTTTGTATGGCGCCTACCGATCTTGTAAACGATACTCACTTCATCATTCTCCCAAAGAGCGTCGAAACTTTTTCTGTCTCTACCCTCGCTGGACGTATTTTTGAGGTAGACGTTACTGCTTCGAGTCACACCATTCGGCGTGTTCAATTCATTCTGGAACAAAGATGGACTTCTAACTGGGCGCAGTGTCACCCCCCAATCGTAATATCCGTTTGTACTGTGCGACAAATTCTTTTTCGCGCCTGTTGGGTCCTCGCTTTCCCAGTCATAAGAAGTTCCGTGTAAGCGGCTTCTCGGCTTCGAATCACTAAAACTCTTGGGACGCAAGGTAACGGGCTCTTTCTCTCGTCTGATCTTAGAGTCGCTCATGCTTTTTCTCTCGTTAATCATTGATGATGGTGGAAAGTCAGGCAGCGGTTGCCCGCTTGGGCAATGCAATCTCGAATCAGTGAAAGATTCTGGTTGGTCTCTCGGGGGACTTTCCTCGTCGAACGGTTTACTCTGGACCGATCTTGGGGAAGTTATCGCATCCCTAGACTGAGTACCGGCAACCGAGAGACCGATAAGTTCTCCAGATAGTGAAAGGTCTTCTTTGCTGGGAGCATTCTCTGCTTGGGAGTGATCGAACGAGCCGGCTGCCTTGACTTCGTGCTTCAAGTTGCCTATATTGCGACGCTGCCAGTTTGCTTGATAGCCGCCTTCAATGTCGCCGACAATATCCATGACGTCGTCGCGGACGTCAAGCTCTCGAAGCCCTTCGTCCTCATCAGAGAAAGTAAAAACAGATGATGTGCATGAATCAGGCGTGATAGCTTTCTCTGTCGATCCCATCGGTACCGCAAGAGCGACTTGAGGCACCACCTGGGAGGTAGACAAACTGTTATTTGTATTTCTCGATGGATGGTCTGTTTGAGGTGCGCTAAGGGGGCGGCTCGGAAATAGTCCGAAAACCGAGCGGGGTCCTTTCTTCGTAACAGCAACGTCGTCTCGTGGGGGGTCTACTGGATTTGTCGACTCGATCTTGTCGTTCATGTCAGATTCATGTTTGCAGATGGATGATGTTATGACAGAGCCTCGGTTGGGAGAATCGAGAGCAATCTCAGTGAATTGGTAGGAGCTCTCATCATGAGATCCAAAACGAGACCTATTGGCCCCCATGTCTTCGTCACCATAACGAAGCTCTTTCGACATGCCACCACCTTCAGAAGTCCACGTCTTCATCGGAAGATTCTTTTCATGGGGAGTTTCGAGCAGGGCTGTTTCAAAACTGAATATATCGCTTTCATCATCCCAATGTAAGTTTCCATCGTCGCCAACGTATCCGCGGGCTCGAGCCTCCCTGATCCTCGAAGTACGCTGTCGACGGACAGCAAATAGACCAATCAAAAGCGTCGCTGCACAGAAGGCGCAGACAAGAGGGATAATAAATTTAATGTTGCTCGGTTTTGCCTCCGGTTCTTTCCGCCAACTTCGTCGGTTGGCTCTTGGATCGAGTTGGCGTCTGATATTTCCAGACGGAAGGCAGAGTGCACATTTTCTAGCTCTCTGTCTCCTTCTGCTCGATTTGTAAGATTAGTCAAAAAGTAAGTCAAATTTTCCATCGCATTTTTGAGCGCTAAGTCAACATCCGATATGTCAGGCGATGGCTCGTTCGCGAACGTCACGTTGAGTTCCATCTCGAGCTCGCTACCACGCATCTGCAAGGATCGCATATTGCGCGTTGAAGCTGTGTTCTTCTGAGAGACAACCTTTGCATGCACGTCCTTGATAAGGCTGAATGGAGCGTAGGCAGAATTTAGTTCCGCTTCAACGAAATCTTGCATTGCCATCTCAACGTTGAAGAGTGAGGGATAGAATGGAAGTTGTCCATCGGTTTCAAAAAGAGCAATAATAAAGCGGGTAAGAAGCTTTGGGCTACTGTCTTCCGAATACGATATTCCGTAAATTGGAAGATCTGTCAAATTGAATCTAATGGTTGTTGCAGCTTGATCTCCGCGCTGTTTCAATGGATACAAGGCACTTTTCTGAGCCTTTCCCAACACGGACACGAAGCCTGCAGTAAGCGCTGCTACAACGTGGGCTTTCATCTTTCAAGTTACAATATGCAGGGTCGGTGAAAAGCTTTAGCAATCAGAGCAGTGATAAAGGATAAAGGCAACTCGGGTCAATTTTTTGTAATGTGAGACGTAGAAAAGTGACGGTGGGCACGCGTTGTGACCTGTTCGCGGCAGAAACGAAAATTATATTTAGATGCACTATTACAACGGGACGGGCTTACATAGACACAGCTGCGTGACAAGTCCTAAGTGGTGTTATTTAGTATTCATGTATGTAGAAGTCGAGACCTGTTAAATAGAAAGTCGAGTGCCGAATGCCGAATGCCGAAATGAACGTTAACCCTAGTGAGAAGAAGCTTCCTCGTATCGCCCCAGGTAACCTTAGTTCAAATAATGGAACACAGTATACATACAAAGAAAGGTGTAAACTATAATGATTTTTATAATAAACGAACAGTTATAAGAGGGACTAACCATTTCTGTATCGATTGATCTGCACGCTAAGATCCTTGAGATCATTTATGAGCTCCTCGGCGTCGGCTTCCAGGTCGATGTTCCTTCTCTTATTTGCCCGAGACGACGAAGACGAAACCGATGAAGACGAGAAAGATGATCGTCGGATACTGTTGGTATGAGATCCAGCAGAAGGTCGGGCTGCTTGGAGGTTTCCTTGTTGATACTTGGCTAGATACGATGCGCCCGGTCGGCGTTTGTCAGGCGTATTTTCTTCGTCGCTGCCCTCTTCAATCAAAGACAGATCTTTCTTATTCTCGATTTCAGAAATATCATGTCCAAAAATTGAATTGTCCTTGTGAACCTTAGATCCTTTCTGCCAGGCTTCAACGTCTATCTCGCTGCCGGTGTTGTTAGTCAAGAACGAACCGAATGTCTTGGAATCAACAGATTTGGAGGACTTGGGGTTGTAAGTGAATACGGAAGAATCTTGCGATGAAATGCTTCGCACCGGGGAAGGCGTTTGGGATCGTTCATTGAGCGACTCGTCCTCTTCGGCAGTATTTTTGGTTGCCTTTGAGGGGGTCTTGCGGACAACAGCGTCTGGCTCCTCTGAATTGACGTATGAGCAACAATACCACAAAAGACAAACCGTCAAAACGACAAGAAAGCCAGTAGCACCACCGACAAGCAAGACGATCCAAGAGTCCATACTGAAGGTGTTACTGCCATCTTGCCCACGGTTCTCTGAGACGACATTGCCATCCACTCGCACAATCGCATACTGTGTATCTTGTAGGAATACGTTGCTGGAAACCATGAGAGAAGCGAGATAGTCTTGATTTTCCTCCTGAAAGATTTGCGATGTCATGTCAATAACTTCTTGCTGTGAAGGAGAGGTTCCCTCGGTAAAAAATGCACGACCGGTGAGAGTCATTGACGCGACATACCCATCGTGAACCTCTGTGATATCGTATGACATAGCAGATAGACTAACTTTGTCAAAGTCAACGCTGCTGTCATCAGCAAAATTCTGACTGAGTTTGTCGTCGAGGAAACCTACAGTCAGTGTAAGTATCTCGAATAGCTGAATGAAGAAACAAATTTTTCGGCAGTATTAGAAATGAACTGGAAAGTCGTAAGAGAGCAATCACCCCCAACAAATAGTTCAAAAAACCACCAATTCACTTGCCAAGTAGCGCGTGTGAAGCGATCGGGCCAATACGATATGAGTCGATCAGCAACAAATTAGGTGTCCCTTACCAGTTCATTTTTGTCCGACGACGAAGTGCTGCCCAAACGCATTTCGATGTCGCCCAGAACACGACTCTCGTAGGAAAAAACTGGAGCAATCAGCATAAGCGATAACAGAGAAATAAACTTCATGTTAGGCACACGCGAGAATCGATGAATGATTTCGTTTTCGGTTAAACTTGTGTTTCATGACTTGTGTTTCATGAAAAGTGAGGGACGTGACGAAGGCGTGACATTTTGCGCAATGGAGAATAGTGGCGCGCGTCGGATTATATTCAAGAACGCTAAATCTAAAAACTGTTATCTCAAATATACTATACATGTCCTAAATTGTACTTAGTGACAAAACATCAAATTGTTATTAAGTAACAAATTTTTGCGCCCAAAACCTACATTCGGACCATCTAAATGCGCTTTATTGTACCCTGGAGTATTATTATTTAGGTTGTAGATAGACCCCGTCCCTCAATGAAAATGGTGGGAGAAAGAAGCAGAGAGCCAACACTCACTAATTTCCAGTCTGTTCCCCTCATGTAAAAGTGGACGCTTAGGTCAGCATCATACCATTAGATTTTAGCTGCGTTACCATTTCTAGAGGCGGTGGCGACACCGAAGCACTGAAGCCCTTGGTAGGACTTAAATCAAAACTGGTGTGACGTTACTCCATTCGACCAACTCTCATTTTGCTATTTTACAACGTTCATAGTGTATTTGGAAGACTTCTTGCTTATGTATGGCTACTAGTGACAACTAGTGCCGTAGGAAAACACTGATTCGGTGCCTGCGCCAGCAACGAAATCACGGTGAACTTTGTGTGTTTTTTTGACTTTCCGATGATGAACTAATGTGAGAAACATCAGAATCCTGGAAGTTAGGAACTGTATACTACATCAAACGAAGATAGAAATGATAAATGATACTTGTTTTCCGAAGCCCTTCTTTGAGAAACGAATTGGGGCTATCCAATACTCTCCTCTCTAGAGCTTCAATCTAGTCCTACCTTACGTTCGAAATGGACACCAGTAACAGCTTTGCTATTGTATTTTACCTGCCGTGCCAAGCACACTAAGAAATTTGCCCTGGTGAGACGAGAGTGAGTTGGCGTTTTTGTTTTAGCGTGCTGGCGCGCGTGTTTTTTGAAAATGTCGGAGCAGCACTATTTTTCCTCATTCAAAACTCTTTCGCTAAAGGTGAAACATCTTCTTTAAGTCTTTTTGTGCTACTCCAAAATGTCTTCTTGTTCAAAGATTTAACTTCGAGAAAACTCGCAAGGAATCGAGAGACCTGCAATCTGTCTTCTAATAAACGACAATGAAAAAACCCTGGAAAACATACTCTCCTTTTATTGACAAGATGATGATTCGCGAAGACGTTGCAGTTGAGCAACCGCTTTTCCCGACGCACGACCAAGAAATGATTGAAACCAAATTCACCGCCACTTTAAAAATTGCATCCTTCATTTCTGGCTCCATTTTAGCTGTGTTAAGTCAAGTTCTTCTCTACATTCTTCAATGGGATGGCAGTGTCCTGAACAGTTCAACGTCATCCATCCTTTTGTTTTCCTTGCAATGGAGCTTTCTGACTTTGATTGCGATTTTCGTCGGCATTTCGACGCAGAAATATTTCCTGCGTCGCTCAAACACTTATGAAGAAATCATTTTTCAGTTGGAGGCTTATAACATCGCCGGAGCGTTATCAGCCCTCGCCGTGGCGTGGTTGTTGAATGATACAACGACAGCAACACATCATGGTTCGCTAGTTGTCGTGGCTACACTTATTGTCTACGGATCTTTTTGTGCGTTTGTTTTCAATCAATCGCAGTCTTTGGCTCGCGTTCGACGTCTTCGAGGCGACGTCAACTGCACGGACTCGGTAGATGCATCTCTTCATAATACGTATCGCATGATCGCAGCTTTGTCGGGACTTTTAATTGGTGCTACCACTCAACTCCTTGTGCTCTCGATCTTAACGAAGCTTTATCTCGATGCCAACAAAGAAAACTGGACGTCAGCGCTACCTCTATTGCTACTCTGGTGCTTCATAACAGCTTCGGTCACGACTCTGGGATTGTGGGGCACACGACAGATTGTGGCAAGAGATCATATCATGGATGTGTCACAGCACAAGAGACTTATGCTGTCGGTGGATTCGTATTACATGCAATCTTTACTGATTGGAATGATTCTCGTACTGATACTTGTGGGCGTATTATCAGAAAAAACGGGAAGGGTGATTTCTGCTTTGGCTTTGCTGATCCTTTCCGTGCTAGCTTGCAGTGCCAGAAAACGAGTCTTTAGCGATGAGATGCCGGAGCAAGAACTTCTGGAGCCGTAGAAAGTCTCCGATAAAAACACCGCCTACATAAAGTGTTAATAAGACCAACGCAGTCTTAATGTTGCCGTAACTTTATCTCACGTATAGGTTGATTTGATCGGGACGTCGACAAGGAACAAAATTTTACGACGTCACTTGGCCAAACATCTCGAGGGGATGCTGAAGTTCATCCCACATTCGTCGGACGAGTGGGCTTACATCAAAGTCGGCAGCGTGGTCATAGCCACCTGATTCCAGTATGACACGAAAACGCGTCCGCGTGAGACGGTTATCCTGCACGCCTTGACCCAGCCCACGGTTGTCGTCTTGTCGTAGTCTTCGGTCCAACCATACATCAATTGTCCCATCTTCTAGAGACGCCGTACCCTGCGCGTGCGTCGATATGACTGTTAGCCGCATGTTGTCATCGTCGATGCTTGCTAACGTCGGCATTGGGAAGACTTGGCTTTGAATGGGCATGTCAGATCTGGAAACGATGTGTATCAAAATTGAAGCCATTCAAATCCGTGTGAAAGTAGCCATTGTTCTGAATATCCGCGCCAAAACGAACAAACCATTCTTCGTTGTCAGTATCGACGCTAACTTCGTATATAAAGTCAATAACAATGGCATCTGTCCCATATTCAGTGGGAACTTCCTTTTCTACAACGGTTCGCTTCCACTTTTCTGTACCAATTACGAAGTTTTCTTTCTCGATAGCAACGTTCTCTATATTGTAAGGGATTTGGGTTCCCGGAACAAAAAGATACGCCCCTCCACTTTTAACTTTCCATAGCATCCATTGTTCTTTGAACGGAGCAGTCATTAGTCCTGTTTTGGGGTCGAATTCAATGACGGTATTTGATCCAGCGACATTTCCTGGAATTTCGCAAGGTATTGACCCTAAAGCAAATGAACGTCCGGCTATCGTTGTGTCTGCGCATCGTTGGGAAGTTTCCAAAGGATTATACAAAAGGGCTTCTCCGGAACAATGATTAACGCTCAAGTCGCGTGCTTCACTCGCAGATACGCAAGGTTTTAGTGTCTCACCAAAGCGACTAACGGACGTGGTCTGAGACTTCTTGATGAAAGCTAACATCCACTCCTGAGTTTCGTTGATAGCACCAAACATTCTTCGAGCATAATCTTCCACGACCTTAGTCTTCGCTGTCCCCGCTACACCGTCATGGTGTTGAAATAAAGCCAGCTCACGACGGGGACCACGTAACTCGTGAGATGTACCTCCCATACTTTCAGCAGCGTACAACACTCTCTCCAACTGTCGATCGAGTGCCTTATCGAATGCACGACTAGTGAAATAGCCAGACCAGTAATCTTCATTTACATCAGCATAGGTAAAAAATGAGCCCTTGAGCAACGGTGTGTCGAAAGTACCCATGACGTCTTTGAAGTAGTCAGAAAGAGTTCCGAACTGAACGTGGGCCCCGGGAACGTTTTTGTTGAGATAGTCAAAAATTCTTTGGTAGTTCTCGTATTGGCTCTCCGCTTCTTTGGCTGTTTGATAACGAAAGTCATCACCAAGAGGTACGAGCACCGTGTTCGAGCGGTAAAGAGCCGCTTTTTTCTTGTATTGATCCCAAAGGAGCGTGGCTCGTTCTGCAACATTACCAGCAGTCACTGGAATGGGATCCTTACGCCAAGGACATTGCCCTCTCCCCCCTCTTGAAATCGAATTGACAGCACACTGACGGGTCGGGTCCACAAGTGTGCGGAATATCATAACTGAAGAATGGCATGACGTGAGTGAAAATATCGTGCTCACCATGCTCGTCCCAGGTTTGCCTCCAGTAAAATTCAAGATGCTTCTTTCGAGCGAGTTCTTTCTTGATGGCATAATGCACCCGCTGGATCAACATGGCACGAAAGCCGTATTTTTGCCACAGCCAGGCTGCCGACGGTGAATAACCAAAGGGATCGATCGACCAAGCGTATTTCGGGATAGCTTCCTCGCCGATGTTCTCTCGAATCCACGTATGTCCTTCCTGCAGTTGTATTTCCATAGCATAAATTTCCGAATTGGCTTCGTCTGGCTGTACCCATCCGCCCGTCACAAACTCGAGTTGCCCATCTTTCAATAACCGTTGGACCAGTTGTCGTGTACTTTCATTTTGTTCCTCCCACCACCAGGCAAAGTATGATATTTCAGCCCAAATGAATTTTCTTCGTTTATTTTTGGCGAGTGCATCCACTACAGTGGTAATGATGCTTTTGGTTTGCGATTGAAAGTACTGATCAAACGTTTTGAGCCAACCCGGATCACAATGGCTATGAGGAATGACGTAGACCGTCAAAGGGTGCTCCGCATCGACTAAAACAGGTTGAACATCCCAACCTTGTTTCCAAACACCTCCATCCTCATTTGAAAACGGCAATTGATAATTCAATTCACGCATATCAATAACATTGGTCTCATCCTTCCGAATGGTTTGAACGGCATGGCCGGAACGAATATCACGCTGCATTCCCGGCGAATGACCCAGTAAGCTTTGAGTTGCATCCATCAACTGCTTTTCTTTGCGCTGTATTACTCCTTTCAAACTGTGTTCGCCTTGATACAACAAGTCCTTCATTTGTAGATCAGGAGTCTCAATGTGCATCAACAGAACGAGCATGACCGTCATAATAGAAGCAAAGCAGCAAACCAGAGTCAATATTGCGGATGTCATGGACAAGATGCTCTCATTCGATCGAATAGGATTACTAGCCTTCCGACGGACGGATTTCTTGGGGCGCGCGACGGATGCAGACGGCGTTTTTCTACGACATCCGAGGTTGTTGTGACCAGTCCAGTCTCTTCATCGTTTACTTTCCGTCGTAATCGGCTCTTGCGCTGACCTCCCGGAGTAAATAACGTTGCCTTTCGATCCGCTTCTCCGCTCCTTCGAAGCATGATAAGTTTATGCTTGATTCTTTGAGTTGTTGCGTGATAATGAGGCTCACATCTTGATGAAAAAAAAAAAAATGCCGTCGATGCTACCAGGTAGCTCGCTCGATCGCTTGGTCTATCGTCAGTCCATCACACGTTTTGGTTGTCCTCAGTGTCTGGTAATATACAAGTAAAAGTAGTCTTGGGCGAGTATCCGGTACGTTATACAATATCTACAAAACGACCTCTAAATGCCGCTTAGAGACTTTTTTACTATTTACGGAGCGGACGAGATTTTTCGTTTGTAAATTTTTTTCCGCCGCAGTGACCATGACGATGACAGAGTCCTTTATTTGCTAAACTAACTTGAGCTGCCCTTTGGTGCTAAACAAATCGGTATTACGTGTTCTTTTTTACTTTTTCAATATATCATGGAAAACGAGCAACAACAAAAGCGAAGAGGGAGATCTGTCGTGTCGAACATTGTGACAACGGCAGCGGTGGCCTACAGCGCGTATCAGTTGGGATCATGGGCCTGGAATCAATACTGTAGTGCAGGCAATCACACGAAACCAGAAAATTGGAAGGAACGACGCACGCGACTTCGGAATTGCCGACTGGATGTCCGACGAACGTTATGTCGTTTCTTACCCACCATTCGAACCATTGTGGAAGAACGAATTCCTACCAAAGGACCGACGCAGGCGTTGAAGGCGTTACGAGCTGATTCCGGCGATTCCGCAAAGCAAGAGGTATTGTGGGAGATATTGCGCACTCGATTTTTGACTCGTCTTCTGGTAACGGCATACTCCTACACGCTTTTATCGCTAATATTGACAGTGCAAGTGCACTATTTAGCAAGTCGGCGGCCGGAACATGGTTCTTCGGAACATCAACATGCTTTACGTCAAACATACGAGTACTTTTTTGAAACTGGAATGGTGTCATTGATTCGAACTGTCGAGCGTGCTGTTTGTGAATGCGGAGATACAGATGTTCGGCAGTGCTTGTCGAAACAAGATGTCGGGGCGATGATTGAAGCAATACGACAACAAGTAGAAGGAATCAAACGGAAACGGAGCTTATTGCGTTTTATTATGTCACCTGCAGCCTACGGCCTAAGTGACGAAAGGTCTCATCTGTTCGACGCAATGTGGGATATAATGGAAAGTCCGGTGATGAAAGACGCAGAAAGCGATGCTTTGGGATTTTTGTTCGACAAACTGCAGGAAAGTGGTTGGGGGACAGCGTTCGAAGACGCTTCGTCGAAAAAAGCCGCTAGCATCCATTATTCCGATGTTCAAAAACTCGGTGAATCAAATCATTCAGACGAACGAGGATGATCTGGAGTACCTTACGGCCATTCAAGATCTGCCCACGGTTTTGGAACTCGCAGATGTAAGTTTCACGCCCGATAGCCGAAGATAATTATATCAAGATAGCTGAAAGCTAATAAAATTTGAAGCAGCAACATAGAGACTAGAGTTGGTTGCTTTATAAAGAAAGTGACCCCTAACAAACGATTCCAAATAATTGTCTAGCCATTTGTATTGCTTAGTTTCGTAATGTCTAGCCCTTTGTATTGCTTAGTTTCGTAATGTTTGATAGGAACGACCATACTACGATGACAGCACCGCTTCCCGTCTGCTCAGCGAAGTTAAGCATCGTCAGGCCCGGTTAGTACTACGGTGGGGGACCACGTTGGAATCCCGGGTGTTGTTCTTTGCCTTCTGGACGCTTTATCGTTGCTTGTGTGGTTGTGTTTTTGACGACTGCACCTTTTTCATAATAATTCATTCGCAATTGTCTGTCTTCATTTATTTTGTTATTAATTCTCATTCAGATAAAGTCGAAAGATGCTAACAGAGGACTTTATTACCGCGAATACGATTGAATACGACTTTGAAAACTACGCACTCGAACATGGAATTCCAGAAACGCTAGATCCGTTACCCTACCGTAAGACGGGCTCGGTTTTTGCGGACGAGAATGCCGACGAAGAGCCTGTGTTGACAAGTGCAAAGCATGATCCTCGTCTTCGTACGGTAGTATGTCGTCACTGGCTGCGAGATCTTTGCATGAAAGGAGCGGCGTGCGAATTTTTGCATCAATACGATCTAAGTAAAATGCCTATCTGCCGTCACGGAGATCGCTGTAAAATCAAAGATTGTCCGTTTCGTCACATCAGTGAGGAGAATCGAATGGAATGCGCTTTTTATCGATCTGGATTTTGCATTCATGGTCCCTTTTGTCGCTACAAACACACCAAACGACCGAGAGAAGATCTACCGTTGGTGGCGGATTTTTCTGTCGGATTGACACAGATGCAAGCTAATAACAAGGAGGTAACCCGTCGACCTGCACCAAAACCAAATGAATTTTATAAGATCAGTCTTTGCAAGCATTTCATGGCCGGCGAATGTCCTTTCGGTAAGTTTTGTGCAACTCGACGCATCCGCGAATTTCGTCCCTAACAGCTCTAACGGATCTTTTGTCTTCTTATCAATCTTATAGGTGACAGCTGTCACTTCGCTCACGGTGAAGCCGAGTTACGTCAGTTCCCAAAGAAAACACAAGAGCCGGAAACACCGACAAATGAGATTTCGGAGGACTTGTTTTCAAATGTTGATCAAACAACGATTGAGTATTATGAAGGAGGTGCAAGTGGCGGAGGAAAGCCTATTCCAATCCTGGAACCTTCAGAAGCATCGTTTTTCATTTTACGGGCGGCAACGCAACGTGACTTGGCTCTTAGTACGGTTCGTGGTGAATGGTATGTCCAGCACAAACATGCTGCGAAAATGAATGAATTGTTTGAAGCCAAGACACAAGTCATGTTGTTCTTTACTGTGAGCGACAGCCGGCATATTCAAGGTGCCGCAATGCTGAAATCTGCAGCCGTTTATCAAAAGTCGGTCGACCACGGCGAGGCGAGCTTCAGCTATCGGATCCAGGTTGAATGGTACCGAACGACTGAGCTCTCCATTGATACAGCTCTCGAAGTTGCGCCTGATCTACTTCTTCCAACAAGCACAACGCAATTCTGTCAAGACATGTCATGGAAGACTGGCGAGTCTCTGATGAAAGCAATCTGGAATGCTCCGCTAGTGACGCTTTATGAGTCGTGGACTGGCGAAGAAGATCCACCAGAAAACTTGCTCGACTTCAAGGCTCCCGGTGATGAGGAAAATGCCTGGCCAACGATGCCTGGTCCTGGCTTTATATTTGGTTGTAGTTCCGATACTATGGACGAGTGTCTGGGACGGGGTATATTTGGACTACCAGCTCACATGAAAGCAGCAGCTTCCAACATCCAGCCTGGTGCAACCATATTCCTGTTCAATGTTACTGACCGATTACTTTTTGGAATCTTTGAAGCACTTACACCAGCACGGATGAATATTGAGCCCACTGCATTTTCCAAGAACCCCAAGGCCACTTCCTCACCCTTCCCGGTGCAAATACGGGTACGTATCAGCTTAGAGTGCCCTCCTCTGGAGGACACAGACCCGGTCTTGAATGATGTTCTGAGAACACGTGGAAAGGGTCGCATTGGAGCGCTAACCCACGCCCAAACAGAGGCTGTTGCTACTTTGCTCGCGAGTCAATGCGGTGCTTTAGATTACATGGTCGAATATCAACAGGGTGTGTTAGAAGGCGCATCGGTTCGTGCTCCGCCGATTGCTTTGCCACCCCGCAAGATCGCACGCAAAGAACAAACGAGCACTGACTAATTCAGACATTTACTCTTGCACGGCACTTTAATAGAACCTTATACTCTAGGTCTATGTTGTTTATATCATTGATTACTTTTTTTAATATCATGTCGTACTATTGTCATTCTCGTCATTTTCTGGCGGGTCATAGGTATCCACAATTTCTTGCCGTATCGCATTGGCAGCTTCTTCGTCACCTTGTGCTTGTAATAGTTCCGCCAAGCTAAATTTGGTCGCATACAAATCGGGGTGGTCCGCTGGCAATAGCTTCTCTCGCACTTGCAGGACCTGCCGGTACAAATCGCGCGCTTCGTTCAGTCGTTCGTGGTCACCCAAGACCGCCGCTCGTGCTTTTAACACCAGCGCTAGATTCTGTCCGGCCGAAGCCGCCGACAGGGTCTGTATCGTGTTGAGTTGTTGTGGTTGTGTCGGCTTTTGTCGTTTCGTTTTAGCGCGCGTCTTTGGATTTTGCAATCCACGTCCTCGTGGATTCGTCAGTGCGGTGACGTACGCTTGTCGCAAGTGCTCTTCCGCAGCATCCCAGCCATTCGTTGTCACTTCTTCTGGAACCATAGATCGGTACAACCCTTTGGTTGTCTGTTTGTAGTTTTGCAATATTTGCGACGCCAACGAGGCGCCCCATCCCGACCGACTCGCCACGGTATGAGGATGTTCGGCACCCAATTCCGCCAACCGAATTTTGTACGCTTTTTCCAAGTGCTCCAATGACATTTCCAAAACACTCAACCGGTCCGTGGCACTCAGAGAGTCGTCCAGATGCAATTGTGTGCGCAACAGTGTTCCCCAATTGTGATGAACGGAAGCCGTGCTCGCGTGATCGTGACCCACCGTCGCGCGGTATATTTTGAGTGCCTGTTCGTATTGTTTACGACTGTCGTTCCATCTGCCCAGGAGCTTGAGCTGTAATCCAATATTCGAGCGTGCGGACGCCGTTGCCGGATGTTGCGCACCGAGATGTTTTTCTGTCTCTTGGTGCATTTCTTCGGCGACTTGGAGCGCGGCTCGGGCATTTCCGGCCTTGTGAAGTTCCTGCAGTCGTACTTGTAGTTGTTGTAATGCCTTTTCTTTCTGGGGATCAGGCAAGTCAATGGGTTTATTTGCAGTCAGAAACCTGGCTTCTAACTTTGCTTCGGATTGTCGTCGCTTGGCATCTTCGGTCGCTGATGAATCGGTCCGTTGCTCTGCCGAAAATTGCCGTACGGTCAGTCTTTGGTGTCGAAGTTGCAATCTTCTTGCTGTCGCTACTGCCAGGGAACGCATTGTAGACCTGCCGCGGGAACGTTGCAAGGGATTATTGAAAACAAATTGTTAATGAGGGCTTAGCAGCAATACATTTGTTTGCGATTACTGGTACATACAAGGGCACGTTGAGACCGAGGAAACAATGCAAGCAATAATAACGAATAAGCGGCAAACTTGTGTCCTACTGTATGTCGCAGTGATGATTTCCTATTTTGAACTATAGGCTTATGTCTTATGTTTATATTACTTTTTTCACGACTGCAATTCAGTCATGAATTGGCTTCTGTGCGAGACATCTTGCCAGCAGAAAGCCATTGGTTGTGCTAGTTTCGCATGCTACATGAGTCATTGCAGCAACGAGATTCCCCTTAGATTCCTTGTATTACGCGAGACGAAAGGAGCCAAAGATTGAGGTGTTTTAATTACCAGTAGAGAGGATTGGGGTTGCCCCTACATGATAAATTTCCTACTGCGGCTACGTGAAATTCACGTAGACATTCGAAGCGTTGCACGTACCATGGTTTCTGAGATTTAAAACCAATCTGACACGCCTTATTATTGTTTGACATCATTGATTTATGTTAGTGGAATGATGATGACATTGTGGTGCGGAAACGGCCCAAAATGGTGTGCTCGAAGTTACACAATATCCGGGTAACCCCTCTGTCGATAAATTTCCCTACGAGGTCTACGTAAGACGACTCACGTCTCACGTAGACATTCGCAGCGTTGCATTTTTCCTAAAAAATCAAGTGGTGTGTTGCAATTAATGAAATTAAATGGAAACTTTGTCACAATTAATAAGATTAATGAAGAAATCGCTGCATAATAGACCGGAAACCGGAAAATGGAGAGGTCAAAAATTTCATTTTGACTATAGCCACGAAGTGTTGGTTTACAGGAACCGCGACCGGATTTTGTGTCATGAATGCATTTTTGCGAAAAATGAATGAACGCGCATAGCAATGAAATGCCACAAACATGCAATGAAAGCAATGATACCGAAATCGTCTTACGAAGATTGAAGAGCCGGCAATCACGTTCTGAATTGCTGTAGCGCATGCCTTTTTAGAACCTAAAATAACATAAAGGCGGATCGAACAGAGAAGCATGACATCGCGAAAATTGGCCCTCATCATGGGCGTCGCAAATCAACGCTCCATTGCTTGGGCTTGTGCGCAGTCTTTTTTGAGTAGAAATTATGACTGCATTCTCACCTACCAATCGGCACGCTTTGAGAAAACTGTGCAGAAATTGATCGAACAGCAGGGGAATTCTCGATCCGGTCGAATTCTGGGGGCAGTTTCCTGTAATGTAGAATGCAACGATGCTATCCCGCAATTACTGCAAGCCGATGTACCATCTCTTCTGACAGATCATCGGCCGTTTGACGCGGTTGTACATAGTATAGCGTACGCTGATATGCAGGAACCCCGCCTTTCGCAATCGAGTTGGCCGGTCTTTTCACAAGCACTACATATCTCGGCGTATTCTTTCTTACAGTTGACCAGAGAGCTCGTAGAACAGGAATTGATCCATAAAGCAGATATCGGAATGACGGGTAACCATTCGTCACTCGTTGCCTTGACGTACCTGGGAGCCGTCCGGGCGGTTCTAAACTATCAGTCCATGGGTCCCGCCAAGGCCGCTTTAGAAGCCATGGTACGAGGACTCGCTCTGGAGTATGGGCCCACGCATCAACTTCATGTCAACGCCGTATCCGCGGGTCCGATTGCCACGGCAGCAGCTCGCGGCGGGATCCGGAATTTTAGTGCGCTCCAACAGGCTGTCAAAGACACGTCACCGTTGCGACGGAATATCAGCGCCGAGGAAGTAGCGAATGTGGTGAGCTGGCTCTCCGAGTCGACAGGCGTGACGGGGCAAACAATCTACGTAGATGGAGGGTATAGTAGTGTGGTTCCTATTGCCCTGTAATACTTTTGAGCTGTAATGAATCTACTTTTTTCAAGTGCGTTTTTGAAGAATGTTGTGTACTTGCTTGTTTAACATGCAACGGATTTATACTTCTTGATTCTCATGAGATGATTCTTCACTTGTTTCTGCTCTTTGATTCCATAAATAAATTAAAAGCGACATCGTCAAAGTCACGACAGTTTTGTAGAGCAAGTCATGAAGTCCCAAAATCATGTCGGTGGCCATCCAACAAACATTAACACCGAACAGAGCCCCCGTACAATAGCATGCCTCAAACAGAAACAAATGTCTGTTTTCTTCGTCTGTCGGCGAGTGCACGCGTAGACGAAGGGTTAATTTTCGCACAAGAAGAAGTGCGGCCACCCCTAGGCAACAAATCACAATATCCCATGAGAGGCAAATCAATACGAGCGCAAAATTGCCAAGCCCCGACGCCTGAATCAGGACGTCGCGATATTGTATAAACATGTGGTGTGCTGCCAATGAGCTTGTTTGAACAAAGCATCCAATGAAAGAGCCCAAGGTATAGCCGAGACGTCGGGTCTTCCACAAGTCAGTGGTGCTTGTAACCGTCCGATTCTCGAGAAGAGGCTTCGCCAGATCGTTCGCTTCACTAGTATCTTCGTCTTGTGCGGAATAGTAAACTAGCTGTTTCGCCAAAACAATGTAACATATTGTCAAAGTGATTGATAGTAACGATTGCCACACAAGATCAGGGACACCCATGAAGATATTCTTTACAAGCCAAGTGAAGCAAACTCCGATGACAGCACCAGAAGAAACATAAAGCTCCAAGTGCAACAAAACGTTCTCATTCGACGAAACACGGCGAAACATTATTGAAAGTATAATCATGATTCCGAGGCCGATCAAACTAGTGAACGCCGACCATATCAGGCTGAAAGCCCACATAGAATAGTGATGCCCTTGTGCCAGCTTCGAATAGACAAAGAAAGCCCCCATGCACGATAGTTGTATAAAACATCCGATTACTGCTCCTAGAACAAGACTGGAACGTTTGCAACTGACTAGCACGGCCTCTTCGCTCATCATTCCAGTAATTCTTTGATCATCATCATCCACGCCCTGAGAAAATCTTGTTTCTCCTCCCCCATTCAAGGATCCCTCCCCTTTCTTCGTTTCAAGTAACACCATAGTACGGTCCGATCGAGTGATCTCGATTTTGTAATAGGGTGCAACATTCACGTTCTTTTCAATTTTTGGCGTATGTGCGTTGGAACGGACCGACTCGTTCAAATTCCAAAAAAGTGAAGACAAACGGATCACGTTTCGGCTCGTGACTGTGACTTTAGCTGTGACTGCAAAAATTTCGGGCGACATTCCTAGGACATTCAGACCAACTGAGGTGCCTTGCTCTAGCTAGCTAGGACGACGCGTGCTACGGGCTAATAGTGAAGGACGTGGACAACTAGACATGAAAGGGATTGGTTGCAATAAAGGAAAGAATTTTTACGATTGAAGGAGTTCTAGTATCACCAATTTCCTACTGAGGCTCAAGGATTGCACGTCGAGCATCATATCTCATGATACTCTCAAGTGCTGATATCCAAATAAATATCAATTACAGAGAATAGCGGTGGCTTTTATGTACAGGCGCAGTATGAGAATGGGATGTTCTTCTCGATAAGCTGACCGTTTCGATTTGTAGTCAAATCTTCAAACTTTGATGAAGTCCAACGAGATTGCGGAAGGGATTCATGGGCTTGAATAACGAGCACAACACGGCATGTCGAAGAAGCAGTCCAGAAGGGGAAACGTAAAGTGCCATTTTGGCTGCTCGTTGGTTACCTGGTCCGGACATTTTCGTGTCTCGGCTTGATCCTCGCTCGACGATTTGGCGATCGAGCTATGTTCGCTGACTCTGGAGGGAGCTTTCGAGCAAACAGAAGAAATCATCCGGCTTCTTTCGTCGTCTTCGGGTTCCCACTCGAACATGCCAACTGTCGGAAGCCGGTTATCGCTGTTACTCGAGTAAACCAAACCGTGTACTACTGCTGGCCCGTGCGGATCATGCTCGTCCGATAAATCATCTGTTTCTAATCGATACTCTCGGCACTTTGGAGCCATCCGATCGTCTAATAAACTTGCTAGTTGTTCGCTTTGTAACTGGTATACTCACTTTGAACTCCTTCACTTATTCTCGCGTCTCAAAAATTCATCGTTGTTGTGAATTGCGCGTGGAGCGGGACACCACTTGGTGTCTTTTCTCGAAATGTATGAGCGGTCGGGCGACCGTTGAGCGGCTCGCGTTTTGATTACATAGGAAGATCTAAGGATATTATCACATAGTATCAAAAATTCGACGGCGTTGAAAAATATAGCTGCTATGTAAAAACTCCCCCATTCGCCAGCCTTGCCTCCACCTTCCCCGCATTTTGTTGAGTTTTGCGAGAATTTCTATCATGCAACAAGAAACGATATAAGATAGCAAAGCACGAATCCACGAACCAAAATGTAATATTTTTACCAGCAAAGTAACGTTTCAGCTTACCTGAGCTCCACATCGCATCTGATTTAGAGTTCCTGTCGTTTAGTTCACCAAGCCAGATGCCAGCTAAGGTTACCTCCTTTAAAGCTTCATCCCTAGTCTGAGTGCGCGACGAGTGCTGCTCCTTTATCCTTTATTTCCGATGCGTTTCACTTTATTGTTGCCGACAACATCATTCAAAAACCGACATCTCTTTTCGAACGACATGCCCTTATCAGTTAGATAACCTACAAAAGGTCCTGAAATGTCGAACGACGACAACAATCACCATGAAGCATCGACTATGCTGGAGTCATCGGTTGCTCCGACAGAATTGATTCAACAATCATCTCGTTTGCTGCTGACGCAATGGGTAAAAACTATTTCACTATTGAGGGGAGTTTTCTGTCTCTTGGGAATCGGAGTGCTGGTGCCCTGGAATGCGTTTATTTCAGCAAAGGATTATTTTCAAGCGCGCTTCTGCATGGCTCATATGGAGTCAACCTTTGTCGTGCTTTTCACACTCTCTTCCGTTGTTTCGATGGGAGTTATTCTATTGACACAGTGGTTATGGGAGCAAACGCGGCGTCGGAGAATCCCCACTGAAGAGCCTAACGATCAGAGGTCACATTCAAACGACGAGAAGGCGTCGAAATTTTGGTTTGTGCAGGTTCCTTTCGTAACGTACGTCCTGATATTCCTCGCGCAGGCTATTATGGTCACCTCGATCTCCATGAAGGGTATCACAGGATGGACTTTGTTCAGTTTGATTGTATCAGGAGCCATTAACGTAGTGGCATCGGCGGGAGTTGTCGCCGCCGCAACTACTTTTACTCGTCCCGACTGGGCGATGAGTCCATTTCTACAAGGACAATCTTTGGGTGGCGTGGCCGTTTCGTTGGCCAACTTTGCTGCTGCGATCTCCAAGAATCCCGATGAATACTGGAAAAACAGTTGTTCCGATAACTTGGACGGAGAAATCGACCTTGACACTCGCATCTTGAGCGAGGCTCAGTCATGTGGTAACTATCATTCCACAGACTGGGGCATGTTCATCTATTTCCTGGTGGCTGCACTCGTTCTTGCGATGTGTTTGATCGGTTATTCAATGATTGATGCTCTACGCTTGGAGGTCGAGAGTCACTCCTCAACAACTTCCGATTTTGAACGTGAGTCACAGCGCATTGGGGTAGAGTTACTTCCCAATGTCGATGACGATGACGATGACGAGGGAACTTCACAAGATTGTTCCACCAGAGACGAGCGACTAGACATGTCAGCGCATGCTTCTTATGGCGCTGCAGATGGTTTGCTGCGTGACGGTGTTGCAGACATCCACGAGTCGTCGGTGACAATGAGTGCCTCTCAAGTCTTGTGGCTTGTCAGAGATCCAACCACTTGTATATTTACCACATTCGTTGTGACACTAGCACTTTTCCCGGGCTGGACGTCGGAATTGACAAGTATATGGCGATGTAATTCGCACATTCGATTGGTCAATGATCTGTACACACCCCTAACGTTTCTCATTTTCAACATTGGAGATTTCATGGGACGCCTTATGGCAGGGCGGTATTTGAGTTTCTTCGTCACCGATTGGTGACCGCATCCTTCCTTCGTTTTGCCTTTATTCCACTCCTTCTGTCTTGCAATTCATCTTACGGTGGTCGCTTTCACATTCCGAGCGATCTGTATTCCTTCTTGGTACAGGGGGCATTTTCCGTTTCGAACGGAGTGCTCTTGACAGCATCATTTGCTCACGCGCCTTCATTAATAGCAAGTTCGAACGGCAATATTGAGAGTCAGACGAATCAGCGAATGTCCGAAATTCTTACTTTCACCGTGGCGTTAGGACTTCTCGGTGGCAGTTTACTGTCTTTTCCTGTATCAAATCTTCTCGCATCGGGATGAATTTTTGAGATGTACGAATAACAAACATCAATATCAAATTGTTAGTATTACCAGGTCAAGTACCACTAAATTACATCACCAATTCATTTTATGAGTTGTTGCTTCGCTAGAAAGAACGATAATTTCTTAATGATTACAAGATCAAAAGGCATGACGACCGTTTTTAATCTACCTGCCCAATAATAAGGGAAAGATCATTACAGCAATCAAGCTCGAATCAAAGCGATCCAAGACCCCACCATGCCCCGGTAGCAACTTCCCAGAATCCTTCACTCCGTATCGTCTTTTGATCGTAGATTCCCAAGAATCACCTAGAATAGCGGCTAGCGACAGTAAAGCACCCGTCTGAAGACGCATTAGGGAAGATTGACTTTCTACTGGCAGACTTACTGCAATCGTCGTCCATTGTAAGTTCTCCATCAGCTGCCAAAACCATGGCAGACTCCAGAAGGTCATTGCTCCAAACAACAAACCTCCGACCAGTCCACCAACCGACTTACTCGGAGATATCCGTTGCAGCCACAACGGCGAAACTTGCCACCCAGCCGATTTCGTTAGACGGCCTACAACTAACGCACCCGTGTCACAATTCCATACCGTCAAAAGAAGAGACACCGTGTCCCGAAAGCTGCTCTCGGCCAAGTTGTTCCAGGAACGAAAAGGCAGACAAATGAAAATCAGTCCCGTGGTGAAAGCTTCCGCTTTCGTTTGTGAAAGTGGCATAGCTGCAGTCATTATACTGAGCAGAGCAATCGTGCTAGTAAAGGCGGCGACAAAGAATTCGTCGGCCACCAACGAGAGACCCAATGAAAGCAACAGAAAGCTCCAATGACAGCCCGATAGATTCAACCACTCCCAACACATTGCCAAGTGAGTTCCATAAAAGAAGAGTACCCTCCATTCATCGCTGGACCAGATAATCCAGAGAATAGGAACACCAATGGAAATTGTAGCGAGTCGACGTGGAAGATCGGACCATTGCGATGCTTTGACGCTCATTCTTTACGAATGAGTCTAATTTCTTGCTATGAAACGGAACCCGGTGCTGTTGAGATTGTATGGGTACTAGTGATCCGGTTCAAGGAACATTCATTTCACTCAAATGACACGACGCATCATCATCGTCCTCATCGCATCATCAAAATGTCCATTTTCATTTTCATCGCTCGCATCGTTCGAGGGCACCTTGTGCATTAGAGTTATGCGTAAGCTTACAAAGAATCAATACCACAAAGACTTCATACAGTACATTTCTAGCCATAGAAGGGCAAAACATGTCGCGCGAGCGAGCATGCATTACAATGAGAAGCGCGGCATTTTTCTTAAGACTTCACTTAAGCAATGTAGACAGAGGACGTGTTTTACATATGACAAATTTCTCGCAAAATGAAGCCGACCTACAATTCTTGACGAGAAATTATCATAGTGATTTCTATTCACAACAAATACTTAAGGCTGACAGGCTCGCAAATGGCGCGCCGGTGATTGCTTGCTGAAGAAAATCTGTCCTTCACATTTCATAATTGAAGAGAACTCCTTCACAAAACAACACGTCGCGAAACCAACTTCACCGTTCGTTCCATTTAATCACCATGAGCTTCAGTATGTTCGTCAGCCCTGCTGTCTTTGATGACAGCGCCAACTCGCAAAATGATCTTGAAACCCCGCTGATCGAACAAAAGCCCACCGCCGTCGTCTCGAATCAAGTCAGTTACTTTCAGAAAGCTGCCCATTTCATTATGGGTGCCCTTATCGGTATTACCTTCAGCGTTGCAGGCTTCTACATCCTCATGCATCAGTATTCACTGGCTTCATGGGGTCGCTTGCAGATCGTGGCATTCGCCCTCCTATGGAGTGGCTCGACCGGAATCACCTCCTTCTTGAGCTTCACGGCGCTACACAAGGTCTGCCTGGCTACTTCAACTTTGAAGCAAGAACATTTGGAATACTTCTATGCCCTTGGAGTGTTTGCGGGTTTTTGCTCGGCGTGCACTGTCACGGATGTCCGATACGGCCTTCCGTTGAGCAGCATTCTCATGACTTTTGGAGTCGCCTGCGCATGGGCGCTCTTGATGACTCTTTCCAAGCCGCCGGTTATCACTGATGCGCAGGAGCAAAGCCAGTCCAATGAAGTGAAAGCAGTTAAGCAATTACAAGTTGTCTAAGAATGTACATTACTGATTTTAAAAATAAAGTGATTCAATAATTGATTACTATAATCACTTTTTACCCAGAATGTAGACGACGAGAGCCAACGGATCGTCTTGCACAGGACGCATCACACAATATTGCGATTTAAGGTTCATTATCAAATCGAATCGTTGAAGACATATTATAATAGAGTTATGAATTATTTTGCTCGGCTGCAGCCCCCTTTCGAGTAATGTGCGTATCGGCTTACACCTCGCACCGATTCCAACCGTTGTCTTTCCTTTGGCTTATTGAAGAAGGCGATAGTATCTGTACCAACTTCTCTCTCTTCGCTTGGTGACGGGTAACGCCACTTGATAGTCGAGGAGGGCAAGACCGCAAGGTGGAATGCGAATCTACTCTCTCTATGGGGTAAGTTACGTAGCGAGAGGCTGTTTTTTTTGACCAACAAGGCAGGGGCGGACGAGCATTCGCCGGAATTCTTCCTATAGTTGGCATCTTTTCCTTTGTTGCAGACCTAATGTCTTCTCCAAGAAATCCAATCTCATTGTGTCTGCTGGCTTCATCCCCGTCTTGATTGTCTTGCGGAGCTTCAACGTTCTCTTTATCTTCAAAAGCATCGTCTTTCTTTTCCGAATTATTTTTCGTTGAAAAGAAGAGAACATATTGAATAACATATTCAATGGTGTTTCCGTTGCTCTTTCAGATGATTTGACGGATACATTGGGCTTTAAGGTTGAAGCGGCGACTGAGTTGTCTTCCCCGTAACTATCGATAATTGCACAGCTTGCCTCTCCTCTCTAATAGTGGCAGATCCTTCTGGTGGTTCGACTTCGTTGTTTCTTGCATTCCCTAAATCTGCACAGTCTTGATTTTCCAATGCTTCGTCCTTTCCATCGTCGCTCGGATTGTTTTGTGTGTCAGGGTGTTTGTTGGTAGAATATGAGGAGAACATGCTGAAGCACATATTCATAGGGGTTTCCGATATTGTTTCTACTTGCTTCGAAGCGTCTGCGAGTGTGTCAGGCGGGGACGAAGATGGTGCATCTCCCGATGATACTATCAATGGTGAATGGTCCTTTTCCTCATGAGTGCATATCTCGCCTGGAAGTGAGGTTTGATCGAGCGCTTGTTTCGTTTCCGAAGTTGTTGATGAACAGCGAGATGATTCCGAGCCGACCGTCATCATGTCGCTTTTGAATCGATCGGATCCGTCAGCAGAGCGACTCTGCTTCGTTCTGACGTTTGGAATTTCCAGAAGATGACCGCAACACTTACATTTACAGATTGACTCTGTTGCGGCGGTGTCCAAAGATTCTCTTGGGGTCGCCCCACTGATCGAACCAGCGCTACTGATTCGTGCGCCTCTGACAAGGTTCAAGGATTTAACCGATCTTATGCTTTCGCTTTTTTCGACGTCAGCGTTTTCGAGACTGGACGACGAGACAGTTTCCACGAGAACGCGACGTGAATTGTTTGAATTGTTACTTCTTGTGGAGCTTGTATCATCGTTGTCAACTGATGTCTCTTTCTGTAGAACATTCCCTGCGGTCGCACGTTGTTGTACTTCTCGGTGTAATATTCTATTTTGATCTGTTGGTTCGCTTCTTATAATCTCTGTCGCTCCTCTGTCATCCGTGCAATAAGTAACAAACTTGCGAAAATCTTCCAGCAACACCTCGAATCCTTTTTCAGCCCCCCTCACGGTGAGACATGTACTTCACGAGCTTCACTGTCGAACTACGTTTTCTCGAAGAAATGCTTCTCGTGGCTCTCATCCCCCCTTGACGATTGTTCGCTTTCGTGTGAACATTCTCCTTGGCTGGTGTTTCCGTATTCGGCCATGTTAGACCCTCTTGGGTCCTTTCCTAAATAACCGCCCCGAAAAGACAATTCCTCATCATCTTCAGATGTATGTCTTTCTTTCTGGTAATCGCTTTGCCCACTATTGGTGGAGGAGTTCATTTCGTCTTGCGTGGATCTCGATGCTGATAGGCCATCGGACGGAAACGATGTTGTCTTCGCCCACTGTTCGTCGTCAATTCGTTTTTCGTCCCCTCTTGATTGCTTCATTCGTGAATTGTGCTGAGTACGTAGTGGACTATTTAAAGATTTGAAAGGTCTACTCGTGTGCTGCCCTTTGCCTTTGCTCACTCGCTCGTCGCGATCTTCCTTTCGCTCGTCGTCGTCCTCTATATTGCAGGGCGACTTGACGACGTTTATGCGATATTTTCTTAGCTGGTGCTCTTTTGCGGACATCTTCCTTGCCCCCGCATGATCTTCCCTTTCCTCTGAATAACCATTGTCAATGGAGGGTCCGTCTTCCGATGTACAAACTTCATCTTTTGATTGCCATTCATGGCTTCTCGATTGAGAGCCCTGTTCGGGTCGTTTCTTACTCATCCGAGAGAGGACAGCCCCCAAAAGCTTCTTTCTTGAGCCTAGCTTCATCGGTAAAATTGGGTGGACTGCTAATTGCTGATAATACTAACTAAGGACGAAGGCGGCCGATGATTGTTGTTCTCTCGACAGTTTTATCGTCCAAAATACCGAGTATTTTGTTGTGTCGATCAGCGAAAACAACGTCTGTCTGATCTTAGTACTTCTCAATACCGTTTGGATATCCAACGGCTATTTGTCATCATAGTATCTATCGCCAATAGAGAAAAAAACCCCTATGTAACTTCCGTTCGCGGCATCTCGCTCAACTCTGCACCTTTTCTTCGTCACAAATTGCTCCATGAAAAGGGGACAGCCTGTCTCTTACGTTGCGCAATCGGCTTTCAGTGAAAAGAAGAGGAACAACACGACAAAAAATAAAAGAATATACTCCGCTATATGATCCGCTATTGAGACTTTAAACTAAGTTGAGATTATGACAGGAATATGGCACACTTTCGAGCTGCCCGAATTACAAATGGTTGCGAACTTCTTCACTTGCGGCAGCGGGGGAGAAAGCGCGGAAATCGATGTGAATTCAAAAACTGCAGATCGTCCCAAACAAAGAAGTCTTTACTTACCTAGTGACGATGAGCGTTCAGTAATAGGACAATCAAACAACAATAGAAGGGATGTGGAGGAAAAACTTATACTGAATAGATACGCCCCAAAGAGCCGCTCGTTCCTCGGAAAGGCTAATACAGAGCAACAGCACGAAGATACCGGTACCAGTAAATCCTACCAAAATGATACAGAGACGTCTGACCCATGCGAGGACGACGTAAGGATATACTCTGACTTTTCCCGACAATTCGGCCATGATAGAATACCAGAGGACATACATCAGTCATTGTCAGGAATCAGTCGGCTTCCGCCAACTTACGGAAACATTATTGTCGTTGTTCAGAGAGATGTGAAAAACAATACCATTGCGATAAACTTCGAGAGCAAACCGTCTTGATGAACAACTGCGATAAATGTATGTATCAGCTAAAAGTTCGGGTGCAACAGCCGCATAAATCGATTGAAAACGTTTAAGCGCTTTCACGCGAACTATAAGAGAACCTAGACACAAAACTTGACAGCCTTTACAATAACTTTAAATCTTTACATATTGCCACGAGTAGACGACACTATAAACCTCTTATACTTCCCCTGACAGACATCCTGGGTAGCGGGTTGTCCCACATGATTTTCTTCCGGTCCAGCGTAAAATAATAGAAATTTCCACTCTTTGGATCCAAAGCTTTTGCCCACCCTATTGCATACAGCTCTTCGTCGGTGGGAACAACGGACAAGCTACTGCTGGACTCCTGGATAGAATATTCCTCTTCTGATGATAATGACTTGGCCACAGCCGATGACCTCCGTGATGGAGGTGTATCTGCGTAATACTGACCGATATTTGATGTATACCCAGATACGATGCCTGTGTGGCCCGATGAGTTGCCGACAGAATAAGCCAAAGAACTATAAGAATCACTAGAATCCACTTTTGGCGACACAGCTTGATTGTAACTTTGTCCAGGAGGGCTCAGCTGCATTTTGTGGTGTGAAGACGTGCGGAGAGACCCGTTGGCTTCTTTCGCTACGTTTAACCGATTATCTTTTGTTTTCATCTTGCCTGACTGTAATTCAGTTTGGAAGCTTGCGTAGCCCTGTGGACTCGCCGTAACCTGCAATTAGAACGCGCAATGTTAGGACACACGACAGAAGAAACTTCAGTGCAAATCTTTTCAAATTCATACCTTCTCTCCTGGCGGATCTGCCACTTGTGTGTGAGCTGCGTCCCAATCGTCGTCCGAGAACAAACGCTTGTCCTTGGTTTCCAACTGGTAGGTGAGAAAGATTTCGGTGCATTACAGTTGTGCCTGATGGTGCTACAGAAAAATTGCCCGAGACACCAGGTTCGTCTATTGTACTGGAAAGCGATTGCCTGGGTTGAGATTTTCTTGAAACAGATACAACTTCCTCTGATATTGGAATGTCGTCGTTCTTCTTCTCGTCTGCGATGCCATCACTTAAGGAGTGTTCCGCAGATGGAGAAGAAAGACGCTTGATTTGAGGCATTGACTTTGAGGAAAAGGAAGCGGGAACGGTAGGTGAAGCCTTGTTGGTAACCTCTTGTGCGACGAATCCACCGACTTCAGTGCACCCACATGCAGCCTGTAATAAACCAGTGGGGGAAAGAATGACTGGAAGAGGACGGTTTGACCATTCTCGTCGTTGGGTATCCCAGCTCTTCGATAATACCGTTTCAAGTAAGCACCTCGTCATTTTCGTTGTGTATGGAGGGTCGAAATTCGGCGCGAAGTAGTTTGTTGGCTGTGTTACACCGTTGACCCTTCGCCATAAGTAAATACCATGCGGGCGGGCGATTTCATCAGCTGAAGGGCCTCCGCCTGAATTTGAAGATTGTGGGTCCAGATATTGAGGACCGTTTTCTCTCCAACGTTCCAGAACTTGTTCAGTCAGACTAAAATACCGATTCATATGTTTGACAGTTCTCCATCGCACCGCCTTTGCCAGTGTAACATTAAATGGTCGGGGCATCCATATCGGTCGAACGGGTGTTTGGTGAAAGTATTCGTATATTTGGTTGTGAATGAACTCCAGGCACCAGTTGTGCCACTCATCTACTGGAACATCCTCGTTTCGGTCGCATTGCCATCTCAACATTAAATCCGGCAAAGGACTCCCGTGCACTGCCAACGAATCCGGTAAGACCGCCATGTGTGGTATAAATATATCTCCGCTCGCCAACGAGTGAATTACGTGGCCAACACCTTCAGCAGACCCACAGTCCAAGTGTATTATGGGCAAATGTAGATCATCGCGATGAGCTTTCTTCACCACGCCTGGTTCTGGTTGTGCTGGGGACAAATTAGACGTCCCTGTTATTTTAGTCGGTCCTCCCTTTTCACCCCCGCCAGCACGCCAGCCCATAGCATCCGTAGAGCTGACATACTTGTATTCTCGATCTTGCACCTCATTAAAATCAAAAGCACTTTGTCGAGTAATCGAGTCTGGATGTCCCACATCTTCGGAACGACGACTCAGGCATAACGCAATCGTGACAACGAACGGACTCTTATCGTGCAAGGCTTCTTCCAGCGCCAAATGGCTGCCTTCACCTGCCCCTGATCTTCCCCCGTGTTCACCAAACGCATCTTGCAAGGCACTACTCACAACAACATCATCCACCACCTGACTATTTCCGATACACAGCATATTATCCTGACCCGTCAAAGCGTACGCGACACTGTTGAGAACGCTGGGTGGGCCGACCCCGCACCGCTCTTTCCGATCGGCTTGTGCCTTGCCGGCCCACTTCGCGCCGCCTGTTGTGCTTTCAGAAGTTTTCTCTCACGAGCAGCCATTTGTGCAGGATTCATTGTTTTCGGATTGTCGGTTACTTCGTTCACCAGCGCCCTAGCCAAAAGAGCCGATGAAATTGACGGCTTCTTGCCACTGTGTTCGAGTATATCATTATCGTCGTCCATCCATCGATTCACCGGTGTGCCCACGCCGTAATTTCTCGGTGATCGTATACACATGACATCGGCTTTGTGCATGAGGCGAGTTGCAATAGATTGGTTCTGGTATTCGGATGGATCTGTCGTGTCTATACTTCCGCAAAATGTTTTCTCCAACAGCGCTGACCCAGGAAAAGAGCGAAATCGTTCCTTATCATCTCTTGCAGCCGCAGGGATAGGCGTTCCGTCGCTACTTTTCGAAGATTCACCAACGTAAGACTCTGATTGCTGAGAAGAAGGTTGGTTGCCCATGTTGGCAAATGAATATTGTTGACAATAGAATAATATTCAAAAGGAAATGCCGATGTTTCGGTAGTCGCCTTGTGTCTTTTGTAGCCGCTTTTTTCCGACGATTTCGCGATGAACCTCCGTTTGGTTGGTGACAATTAATATGTTTTTGATTTAATGCACAACCGCTGTATTGCAGCTTCAGCAAGTCAATAAGTTGCGCTTCGCAGTCTGCTTCCTTTTGTTTTTCCCGACGGCGGGTGCGATGCGCGGTCGGTTTGCCGCGTCGCGACGAACGACCGTGCGCCATTTTTGAGTTTGGTACTACACATTGGAAGAGTGTATTTTCGAACGGTTCTCGTGGCCGGAGCGCGCGCGACCGCGAACCTTTTGTTAGCAATTTTACTATATGAGACATCGCACGACATCCAATGCTGTATACATGTGTGTATATGTAGAATCATGGATACTATAGAATGCGACATTCGAACACGCCCGTCACGTCCTCGCCAAAATGTGTACTTTACGATCTATAGAGAAGATTGGATCACGTTTTCAGGATTTCCACAAGATGATGCAGATCATCGAGAAACGAAAGAACAAAACGTTTTCAAGTTGAAAATGAAGGATCCCAACACATCGAGCACCATGAATTCATTCTCAAACGCAGTCGCTCGCAGTTTCACAGCAAGGCAGTGTCGACAAAAGAAATTACCTTGTCAAGAGCCTTTGAGCTCGTATTGTTGAAGTACCCAAGACCCTTCATCGTAACCTGTATCCTTCCAGCATGGCGGACGTCCCCACGATTGTTTCTCCCATCGTCCAGGAAGACTCCAAACCGCGTGCATCGAGATTCTTTGCCAAGCACGACGGGAAGCCGGCGGAAGGCAATCGCCAGAAAGCCAAAAAAGACAAACACAAGTCCGTCAAGTCAAGCAAGAAGGGCACGGATCGGTACGATCTTCTCAACCAGCTCTTGAGCCCCAGCCTTTCACGCCGCATGCGCTACCGTTTGGCGAAGGAGATCGACGTCTACAACTATTCTCCTATTCATCCATGTGAACTGGACTTGTTTTCGAGTCCTGCCGTAAAGATTAGCCATTTCAAGACCGCGACCAAGATGCGCTTTCGCCTTCGCCAGTGCTCTTTGCAGAAACTCCGTGGGAACCGCTGAAAGTGTTGTCGGAATGACTTTATACTCTGGATGCGACGTTGTCTTCGAGACGCCTCCTCCTAACCGTACGCGGAGTAGCTTTAGAATAAGCAAACAATTAGAATCGTGTTGATAAATTCAACAATCAATTACTTTTACAGCTTATTCTTTTCTGGAGAATGAGGATCCTTAGCCAACAGCAAGCCAGGTACATTCCCGGCAAGCCAGTAACAACCCGTCGCGGTTGCACAAAACGGCAATGTCAAAGCTGGAGCTCCCAGTGCATCCCCCATGACCGTCTTCATTGCCCCGAATAATACAGCCGTAGCGGCAGCACCACCCACCGACAAGACGGTCGATTCTCGATTCGGAACAAAAAAAGACCCCAATGGCCATGCTCGTCAGAGCGGAGTTGAATCCCCACAAACCCATTGCCAATTCGGAACTCGGAGCCGACAAAACTGCCCCGGTCAGAGTCCCCACCGTGGATCCCATGATTGCGTGAGCGGCGAGCAGTGGCGAATACAAAGCGATTCCTCCGAGGATCGCCAAGCCAGACAACGACGATTCCACGACAAATATTTGCGAAATACCTTTGAGTGGACCCGACAACAATTTCATGACGGAAACAGACGCCGTCTCGACTACAGTCGTATCTCCTTCAATACTACTAGTGACTTGCAAAGGCTTGGTTCTTAATAAGATGGAGAGAGTCACAGCATTGAACGCCAGAGTCCACTGCGGCGTCGTACGGACGCCCTTGTCCAAGGCCACGCCGACAAATGGACACAAGAGAGCTCCAGCTGTGGTGGCGAGGATCGTTGAATCGACAAAAACAGCACTTGCACAACCCACCAAACAGCCATTGTATCCATACAAACCCGCTTGTAATTTATCGCGATCGAGACCCGCGAAATGAGCCGTCGAGGTGCTGACAAGAGTGCCGTACGCCGCCATGGAGGCCAAAAACGGATTTCCGTACGCCAGTGCGCCGAGGAGAATCATACCGGATTGAGGATTGTTGAGAAAGATGACTTGACCGACTCCCAGCAATGACTTGTTAATGAGTTCTTTTGTTAAAAACTCTTGGTATTTCGTCCAGCGATTGCCTTTGTCATCGTCATGATTTTTTGATACAGGAGACGAAGATCCAAAGGATCGAACGGGACGAGGAACGAATGATGATCGCCATGAACCGCGAATACGGAGCGCTTGTCGTAACATGAAGTCAAGTGAGATCTTTTGTCAATGGATATAATACTTGTGATAGGGGATGTTACAGATATACCTGGTAATAATGATAACAAATGCAACCTTCCGACTTCGGACGCAATGATGTTACATAGTCACACCCGTTTTACCATGGTAAAACTCCCGAACAATTGGAGGGAACTTTGAACACGGCGGACAAGCTGCCTTCAAAAACTACTATAGGCCAAAGTGTTGGTTTACAGTAACCATGACCGCATTTCAGTCACGCGCCAACAAGTAGGGAACTGCACATTCTGCGTTTGTGGCATACGCAATCTTCCACCATTCGTCTCGCCAATAGATGTCGTGCTTGTTGCTAAAACCTATTTTAGCTAGCCATGCAGTGTTTTGCTCGATGAATAGCGTCGAACATGTCCAGGATCGTTGACTCTGCAATTTACTATGGCCCAGAGTGTTGGTTTACAGTAACCATGACTGCATTTCAGTCACGGGCAGAAAAGCCGGGAACCGCGTTCTACGTTTGTGGCACACGCAATCGTTAACCATTCTCGCGAATAGATGTCGTACTTGCTGCTCTAAATTTATTTTAACTAGCCATGCAGTGTTTTGCTCGATGAATAGCGTCAAACATGTCCAGGATCGTTGACTCTGCAATTTACTATGGCCCAGAGTGTTGGTTTACAGTAACCATGACTGCATTTCAGTCACGGGCAGAAAAGCCGGGAACCGCGTTCTACGTTTGTGGCACACGCAATCGTTAACCATTCTCGCAGATAGATGTCGTACTTGCTGCTCTAAATTTATTTTAACTAGCCATGCAGTGTTTTGCTCGATGAATGACTCTGCAATTTACTATGGCCCAGAGTGTTGGTTTACAGTAACCATGACTGCGTTCCAGTCACGGGCAGAAAAGCCGGGAACCGCGTTCTACGTTTGTGGCACACGCAATCGTTAACCATTCTCGCGAATAAGATGTCGTACTTGCTGCTCTAAATTTATTTTAACTAGCCATGCAGTGTTTTGCTCGATGAATAGCGTCGAACATGTCCAGGATCGTTGACTCTGCAATTTACTATGGCCCAGAGTGTTGGTTTACAGTAACCATGACTGCATTTCAGTCACGGGCAGAAAAGCCGGGAACCGCGTTCTACGTTTGTGGCACACGCAATCGTTAACCATTCTCGCGAATAAGATGTCGTACTTGCTGCTCTAAATTTATTTTAACTAGCCATGCAGTGTTTTGCTCGATGAATAGCGTCGAACATGTCCAGGATCGTTGACTCTGCAATTTACTATGGCCCAGAGTCTTGGTTTACAGTAACCATGACTGCATTTCAGTCACGGGCAGAAAAGCCGGGAACCGCGTTCTACGTTTGTGGCACACGCAATCGTTAACCATTCTCGCGAATAGATGTCGTACTTGCTGCTCTAAATTTATTTTAACTAGCCATGCAGTGTTTTACTCGATGAATAGCGTCAAACATGTCCAGGATCGTTGACTCTGCAATTTACTATGGCCCAGAGTGTTGGTTTACAGTAACCATGACTGCATTTCAGTCACGGGCAGAAAAGCCGGGAACCGCGTTCTACGTTTGTGGCACACGCAATCGTTAACCATTCTCGCAGATAGATGTCGTACTTGCTGCTCTAAATTTATTTTAACTAGCCATGCAGTGTTTTACTCGATGAACAGCGTCGAAGATGTCCAAGATCGTCGCCTTCAAAAGTTACTATAGCCCAGAGTGTCGGTTCGAAAGGAACCATGACTGCATTTCAGTCATGAGTCAGAAGAGTTTGGGAACAGGGAACTGCGTTCTGCGTTTTTGGCACACTCAATCGTTAACCATTCTCGCGAATAGATGTCGTACTTGCTGTTTAAATTCATTTTAGCTAGCTATGCAGTGTTTTGCTCGTTGAACAGCGTCGAAGATGTCCAGGATCGTCGCCTTTGTTGTTTACTATAGCCCAGAGTGTTGTTCGTTTTTGGCAAGACTGTCTGTCAGTCATGAGATACGGTTCATTTTTTCTTGTCGCATTTTTTATCTCGCATTTATGACGATCACTACTATATCTCTTTCATTATCCAAACTCATCTTCACTATTAACAACGTAGAACTCGTCGACTGAAACGACTCATAAGAATCAGAAGGAATTGTATCAGATAGAGACGAAGAATCGTCCTCATTCAAGTTGCGTAAGATGAAGTCTTTTTCTGTCACAAGCCGACCCATTGTGGTTCATTTTGACATTAACGAGACAATTTTACTGGGAGATATCGCTGGAGGCGATTCCGTGGAGGATTGTTGGCACAAAATCGTTGCCAAATCGGCCTTTGTTCAGGTGCCGAATAGTGTTACCGACCTAGCGAGCTTTGTACCGACACATTGGTGGAATGGCGTTCCTTTGCAGAGTGCGGAAGGCGCCCCCGCTCTGTGGCTCGAATCATCGTGGCCCCCGAATGCGGCTCCCTATTACCGCACAGTGTTCAAACGCAAATCCAAGACATTCTTACATCACGATGGCGCCGTGTATCGATCGGCGATCCACCAAATTGCGGTTCCGCCCAGCGAAGGATGTTTTGCTCATATTTTACCGGCTCTGTTTGTCACATTATTGGCTCTGTCGTCTCATGCGACACCCGTACGCATAGTATTTCGAACCATGGGACATGATTTAACGTACATTGCAGAGGCCATCACGGCATTTGCGCAAGGAAAACATCCAAGCTATCCGGACTTTGTTCACGAGCCGTTTGTTTGGAATCGTCCCGAACAATTTTTGAAGGGCTACTGGGAAAATGAAATCTTTGGCTTAAAAACAAATGAGGGTGAAGTTGCGGCAAAAGGAGACGAGCAAGTCTTACAGCATTTACGACAATTTTCGATTTGTGGTATTCAAGATGATTATCATCACTGGGAGAAACACGGCTTTCGTCCCGAAGGAGGTAAACCCGTCTGGGAGAGCGATGCAGAGTATCATGTTCTTTTTGATGATAATATTTTTCCAATGCTACCCAACTATAGCATCGCCGGAGTTCGGAGACACGACAAATTTGTGTCGTGTCCCGAAGAAGGCGTCCATCTTATACCTGTTCGGACCTTGGCGCCTCTGCAGAATACAAACTGGTTCCTCGAACAACTCGCCGAATCAAAGAAAAGATACGACAACAAATGATATTAAGAGCACCAGAAACAATAAATCATGACTAATTTGAGAGGTTCCATCGTAAAGAGGCAGGCCATATTCGACTGGATGCGACAAATTGTCGCAAACACAATCCCCACGATGATAGATCTTCTACTTGTCCTGATAATATAGCACTTGTAGCGTACATGGGATGATACGAGCCATCTACTTGAAAAGAGCACCATGTCTCGGGTGAATCATGTACGTTCCTTCCCAAAAACGTCCATCCCAAGTTTCTTCGTACCGTGAGCCGTAGATGAACATTCCGGTTGTCACGGTCGTAAGCACATGTCTGCCAATTGGAATTCAAGCGCCCCGTCGCCGAAACTGATACATTGGGGATCCACCAATTGGGGTTTGTTTCGCTGGAAGCGGTTGGAAAAGAAGGTGTATCGACAAAACAACACTCCGTTCGAAATCGTGAATGAGGAGTCACTTTCAAGGTGATTTGCGCAGGCTGGTTATCGGCATAACGAGCATGACAAGAAAACTTTTTATTCAAAGGAGCTTGTACTTGCACAGCTCTGTTGCCGTCTGTGTCGCGTTCTACAATGGCAATCATCTTGGCTTCTCGTTTCGGTGCCCAGCAAAAGATTCCCAGCCATCTCACCGGTCGTATTTGCTGACTCAAATCGAAATCTGCTGCAATAGCAGCCGACACAGGAAGGTCTTCTATTTCAACTAGAGGACCTTTTGACGATTCCGACGGCTTTGGTGGACCCACAAAGACTGTCATCAATCGACCAGCGAGGTCAAGTTTGATCCTTTGTTTGTCGCTGCCGCCAAGGTCAAACTTCGGCAGCCGCACCGCCGCTTCGAGGAAGGATATGCAGAGCAAGAAGAAGAGTAGAAGCAGACGCATTTGTCTTGGTAATAGTATCATTGAGAGAGAATTGAAAGACTGCAAGAAAATTTTGAAACGAGCGCTTGAATATTATTTCTCCGCCGATGTCGCAGTGATGTATGGAGTATCGCGCAATATGTAAATTACTTTTTCTGATGACTCCTCAACTGAGAATCAGTCCCTCTACTACTATCATAGACCAGCAGTCGCTGCTGCAGATACTAAGAGTTACTAATCATCGATGTGCTATTTCTTAGATCTCTCTTACGACTCTAAGATCCATCTCAACCCAATTTGAATTTCATAACATTTCTACATCTTATCGATGTCGTTCTTCTCTCCGAACACGCCGTTCAGAATGGCTTGGTGCTCCATCTGGTGGATCTTTGTCATGCCGGTTGCCGGTGCAGCACTGACCTTTCGACCTACATATCGAGCACGCTTTTCATTCTCATTCAGCACTCGCGTCGCAGTCATGATGCGTGGATTGCAATAGTTGTAAGCACCCATGTTTTTGGGCTCGTGTTGCGCCCATACGACCTCCGCATTGGGGTAACGTTTGACGTTCTCTGCAACATGGTCAAATGGGAATGGGGCCAGTTGCTCTATACGGACAAGAGCAACGTCCTTCACTCCTCGGTTTTCTCTCTCTGCCAGTAGCTCATAATAGATCTGACCGGTACAGAATACAACTTTGGTAACATTTTCAGCATTCGCGTTGATGGACTCATCAACTTCGTCGTATACGTATCGGAACATGGTTCCAGGTCCCATGTCCTCTAACGTACTCACGCAACGCTTATGGCGCAGCAGGTTCTTGGGCGCTGCAACGATGAGCGGCTTGCGGAAATCACGATGGATTTGACGACGAAGAACGTGAAAGTAATTTGCTGGCGTCGTGCAATTTACAACTTGCCAGTTGCAACGCTGGATTTGCATTCGTTCATCATGAGCTAGGCGAGGAACATAATGGATGTCTTCATCGACTTGCTGCAAGAAGCGTTCAAGCCGACAGGACGAATGCTCCGCCCCTTGTCCGTCGTACCCATGAGGAAGTAGCATCACAAGGCCGCTTTGCCGCAGCCACTTATCTTCACCCGAACTGATGAACTGATCAATCATGACTTGAGCACCATTTACAAAGTCGCCAAACTGGGCTTCCCATAGAATCAAAGCATTTGGGTTTTCAAGACTGTATCCGTGTTCGAAACCAAGGACAGCAAATTCACTAAGAATAGAGTTTCGGCAGGTAAACCCAGCCTGCGTGTCCTTTCTGGATAGAACCTCCATCGGTGCACCTGGGTCTGTCTCCTGTGCCAAGTGATTCAAAGGGGCATACTCTTGCTCGGTCTTTTGATCTATCACGACTGCGTGACGGTGACTAAATGTACCACGCTGAACATCTTGCCCGGTAATGCGGACATGGTTGCCTTCGATAAGCAAAGACCCAAAAGCCATAGCTTCTGCAGTGCCCCAGTCAATCCCTTCGCCTTTCTCTGCCATTTCTCGTCGGGCTTTAAAAATCTTTTCCATTTGTCTATGGAGCTTAAATCCTTCCGGAACAGTTCCAGCACCAATACCAATCTTTCGTAGAGTTTCAATTTCCACTCCGGTTTGACGAATACGACTTAGCTGCGACGGCCCCTTGAATCCAGACCAGCGACTGCTTAACCAATCAGTTTCGCTCTTGCGGTAGGTCTTGCTGGCTTCGAAATCTTTCTCGTAGTTGTCTTGAACGTACTTCTTGATTTCATCGCATTCTTCCTGTGTAAGTGTACCCTCATCCAGCAACTTCTTTTCAAAGATTTTCAATGTCGAGGGGTGCTTTGAAATCGCTTGATAGAGTTTTGGTTGAGTAAATGCAGGTTGATCTAATTCGTTGTGGCCGTTACGTCGGTAACAGATCATGTCGATGATGACATCGCCTCCCCATTCATGACGATACTCAACTGCCGTCTCAAGTGCAGCCGAAACTGCAAGCGGATCATCTCCATTGCAATGGAAGATAGGACAACCAAAAGCTTTGCCAATATCTGAGCAGTAAGGCGTACTTCTCGAATGAACAGGATTGGTAGTAAAACCAATCTGGTTGTTAACAACGACGTGAATCGTGCCGCCTACGTTAAAATCGGGTACATTCGCAAGCTGCATTGTTTCATAAACGACTCCTTGCCCCGCAAACGCCGCATCACCGTGTAACAAAATAGGTACACAATTTCTCTTATCATCAGCCGTGTTGCCGCAATAGTACTGCTTCGCACGCGTTTTTCCTGCCACCTAGTAAGGAAAAAGTGTAAGATGATCACCTGCGAACATTTTTTAATTAGAAGACAAGCAATCTTCGTCGATACTTACAACCGGATTCACACACTCCAAATGCGAAGGATTTGCAACCAAGCTCAGATGAATCTTACGACCGTCGGGGTAGGTGCGATCCATGGAGGAACCCAAGTGATACTTGACATCGCCCGAGATTCCCCATGTTCGCTCTTTGTCACTATCATCATAGTGATCTTTCACATCGTAATGCGTCCCTTGGAACTCAGAAAAGATCAAGGGCATCGGCTTGCGCATGACGTTAGCCAGCACGTTCAATCGACCACGATGAGGCATACCGATGACGAACGAGTGCGCGCCCAGTTCACTGGCACGATCGATGGCGTCCTTCAAACCCGGCACAATAGCTTCTCCGCCATCGAGTCCAAAGCGTTTTGTAGTGTTGAATTTTTGAGCCAGGAAATTTTCGAAAAAGTCAGCAAAGCACAATCGTTCATAAATGTGCTGCTTCTTCTCCTTATCGTATTTATTCCAGCGAGGGTTTTCAATCCGCTCACGAATCCAGTTCATCTTGTCCTGATTACCGATATGAATATATTCCACACCAAGCGAACCACAATAAGTCTTTCGAAGCTCGTTCAGAATCATTCGCAACGTCACCTTGTTGGGACTATTCGCCAAATCTTCCAAGTATCCTTTGTTACCTCCCGAGCTCGTTCCGCGGAAATTCATTTTTCGATCCAAATCCGCTTCCGTGAATCCGTGATACTCGGGCGTGAGCTCGGGAGGGTACCCTCCGTAAGGACTCAGATCCATCAAATTGGAAGGTCGACAGGGAAAGGCTTCCGGGGCGTGGACGCCCAATGGATCTAAGCGGGCGGCCATGTGACCGTTCGCTTGATAGGCACGAATCAAGTGCGCTACACCCAACGAATCGGAAGGAGCTCCCAAATCCGGTGCGGGTTGCGTGACGGCTGCTTTACTGCGCGTCGCGGCCGTCGGTGAAGAAAAATCGGAGGCATGGTAGGGCACCCCCGATTCCAAGTTGTCAAAGTACTTGCGCCAAGAGGCTGAAACACTCTCCGGATTATCTAAATAGGATTCATACATTTGCTCCGCATAGAGTGAGCTGGTTCCGGTCAAAAACGTTTCATGCTCATGAAGTGTGGCAGCCGCCGTACTGCTCTTCCATCGTTGTGTGCTTCGTATCAATAATGTCTTGCTGCGGTGTCGATACAAGTGTGTCAATAATTGGCGTGCCGATGACATTTTCAAATACAGTTATGTATCGCTTGTTTCTCAGCTGCGCTATGGAAAGAATGGATGATGACAGCAATAAAAAAGGCGATAATCAAGTGCAACAGCGAAATGGCACCTCCACGACTGCGACATAGAGAGAAGAAGAACCTTTTGATGGATCTTCCCTTCGCCTTGCCCTTCGCCACCTTTTCAGCCCTCCGGCTCCGGCAGCTGGAAAAGTGTCGCTTCACAGCAACCGGTTTACAATCGCCATTGTCCAAATTTTGATCTACGGGATAAAAAACAACCTAATTTCTCCGAAATCGGATACAGGATAGTAACTAGTACTCAAAATTGGTACCGGTGCGCTATTAAATAACTAAGGTTCCAATCGCACTAAAAAGCCTCAAAGAAAATAGACTAAATGCCTTTGAACTAAAGCTTAGCAACTTGCCGCTTCACAAACTCGTCCCGCAGCTGCTCTGACTTGCAAACAGCTGGAAAGAAATGCACTTGTCCAGCTACAGCTTCGCCAGCAGCAATTTTTTCCGGGTCATTCGCTTTGGCGCCAGGACCTTGGTTCCACGTTTCGGAAGGTGTTTGGGTCTCCTTAAAGTACACCAGAATAGGTCCCACGGGGGAACTGTTGATGGGAGGAAAGAAGTCATAGTTCACAATGGACGAAGTCGCCCAAACATTGGCTCCGCCCACCACGACGTTCTCTCCGGAATCCTTCGTCTCGCCAGTGAAAGGATTCACGGTCAATAGCTCCAGAGCATTGTCTTCGTTCAAAACAAAACGAATGCGGAATGTTTGCACTAAAAAGAGGAGTCCCAAAAGCGTGACAAGAGGTCCGAGCGTCAATTGAATGTAAGGGATGGTGTCCAAGAGGATGCCCGACCCTAAAAACAAAGCCGCGACACGAAAATCCGGTTCAATCGTAACAGGGTCGTATTGGGGAGGTGCAATGGCTTCCACGACGTTTTTCTTTCCAAAGGATTGTGCCTTGCTGAAAATGTCTTCCAAGAATCCATTCAAGCGGGTGGAAGACGATTTCGTGTTGAACGCTGATCGGACGACTTGGCTACCTGTTTTCGAATTCACCCAAGCCCACGAAGTGGGGAGCCAACAGGAGGTACAGACAAATAAGTGTAGACGACGTTTTCATGATGATCGTTGATTTTACAAGTAATGAATGACAAATAAATGCAAGGTGAAAAGTTTTTTATTTCATTGTGCGTCTTTTTTATCTCGGGGGCAAACAGCAACCTACGTCATCGAAGCACGCCACGAAAGGGGATTTGACGTCTCCAGAAAATGTGGAAGTGCGGTTTTTCACGTGTCCAAAAAATGTGGGGGAGTGGTTTTTCACGTTTCCAGAAAATGTGGGGGTGTGGTTTTTCCGCGTCTCCAGAAAATGTGGGAGTGTGGTTTTTCACGTTTCCAGAAAATGTGGGTGTTTGGTTTTTCCGCGTCTCCAGAAAATGTGGGAGTGTGGTTTTTCACTTTTCCAGAAAATGTGGGGGTGTGTTTCACGTGCCGCAAAAGTTTTGCGACAACAAAATGCAAACGTCTCTATTTATTTACAAACGAGGAAAGGAAAGTTGCCATCAAAATAAGAGATTGCTAATCAATTCGAAATTTGAATCGATGACCAAGCTGTCATTGAATGAGTTTACAAGTTACAGCATCAATGGAAGGAGTTGCAAAGTCGTCCCTCAACAATCGAAGCAATGACATTTCAACAAATTTGTTTGCAGTTCATTGGAATCGTCTCGTCTTGCTGTGGGGACCTCCGGAAACGAGAAAACATCTCTTTGCAGAGCTCTGGCACAGAAGCTAGCGATACGTGATGAGGATATGAAAGAGCGCTTCTTAATTTAAGTTTTGTAGGCGGCTTGCGTCGTTGTTAGTTGCGAAAAGTGACATGTGCCCCGTTGCCAGTGGTAGTTCTTCAAAGCGATATGTCGTGTACCTCATTGTAGACTTGTACCTAGTAACATGCGTGTAAATTGTTCGTAGTCGATCAGCATGTCTTGATCTTCCACGTCAATGATACTGTTTCGGTCATCACTAATCAGATCGCGGACTCCAGATAATACTCGGTCAAGGTCCATCGCTTTCACATAACCAGAATTGTTCGTATCAAGCGATGCGAAAATGTCGTTGAAAAGGAAATAAAACTCAGATTCTGCCATGATGCCCATAAAATCGGTGTAATCTAACACGGCCGGTCCTGCGCTGTTTCTTTCAATAGCGACTTGCAATTCCTGGTCTAAAGCTTCATTTTCTCCCTCTTCTCCACTGTGCATACTGTATACGATTCGCTTCAATTCCTGCAGTTCAATCTGACCGTCGCCGTTAGCATCCGAAAATTCAAAAGCCTCAGCAAATTCAGCCCGTTGTGCAGGCGTCAATCGCGACACTAACAAAGAGCGCCGTATGCGATTCCCTGAATCACCCCAGGTCGCCCTGGTTTTAACTAGATAGTTCAAACAATTGCGTATCGAGCGCACCATCTTGAATTTCGACAACAGTGACAAAATGACTTCGTCGCTTCTTTCCACTGCAAAATCATTCGACGATTTAGTCAGCAACTCTTCATCGTACTCTACATCATCATCTGTATCAACTCCGCGAATAATGTAGGGCGAGTTTGTGCTTCCTCGTACCTGATTGGCAACGTTGACAGTACGCTGTTGCCAATCGGCGGTATCGGACTGCAACGAAACAACGCTGAGACCGTACTTGTCATCCACGGAAACATTGCGCGCTGAAGCAAACTTTGTTCGTCCTGATAAAACTGAACTAGCAGGAAAATCTTTTTGTCCCATACCCACACCTTTGTCTCTTGATCGCTTGCTCGAATACTTGCAGCGCGCGGCTCACCAGTTAGCAAGGCTCGTTCCCCAAAGTAGTCTCCTGGATTTTCTAGCACGTTGATGACCGTTCCTAGATACGAAGGTGGCGGTGAAACGAGTGGATCAGACAAATACGTAGCAGCTTGACAAATTTCCACGGATCCTGAACTGAGCATATAGAAGGAGTTGCCAGGTGTTCCTTCTCGGAGAATGATACTGCCAGGTGCAAAAGTGACCAACGTTGCTTTTTCCGCAACCTCGTCACGATCTGCCAACGAAAGCTCCGAAAAGTAAGGGATCGATTCCATGTGTTTGCGATCTTCAGCTGATAGTTCAGCATCGAGATCGACTTTTGCAGAAGCCGCGGGTGCAGGGCGGTAGGGTGATTTCAACAAAGCCTTGGGACTCGTTGCTGCAGGAGTCGTCACGGTTGCGTCGTCTGCTTGCTCCGAGTCCATCTCAGCTCCTTCATAGCTGCCCTCTTGATACGATAGCTCTATCGCACTCATATCTAAAGGTTTCAACTGCATCGTTCCTGGATCGACGTGCGTATTGACGGTCGAAGCGAGTTTCCTTTTCAATATCGGCACTTTCGATGGACCGCAAGGGAATGTATCAATCAAACGACCCTGTACATAAAACTGAACCGTAGGTAATGCCAGCACACCCAATTGCTTGATAAATTCTTTGTTGTGTTGAATTGTTAAATCCGCCCAGACAATCGGAAGATTACTGTATTTCGGGTCGTGTCGAACTTGCAAAATTTTGCTTCGAGCGCCTTACAAGCTCGGCACCAGGGAGCGTATACTTTCAGTACGACAATCTTATCCTGCCCGACGGATTTCATGAGCTCCGCATGCTGCTCTTTGTTTTGTAAATGATACAGACCATCACTGCCCAGTTCCGGAGCAAACGTCGCACTCGGATGCGACGACGTCGAGACAGCCAATGATGTATACGGATGTAGGGACGACGAGGCTAACGAATGCGGGCGATGAAGTGCGGTAGTCGAGATTGCAGGACTTCTTGTGATCGAAAAAGACCATACCGAAGTACTTGCCAGCAATAAGGAATAGCAAGCGAGACGCATATTGTTGTAACGGTCTTTTCAACAGCTTCAATTTGTGTTGCAATACAGAGGGGAATTTGGCCGATTGAGGTGCGGGTAAATCAACAAGAGACCTTGCACAGAATGCTATGAAATGCAGCCAATCCTTTGTTAGAAAAGCAAAGAGAGACAAAGACTGGAGGTAATGACAAAGAGAGAGTGATGGAATGGAGGTGAAGCATCGCCCAAAACTAGAAAAGACTTCTTGGTCAAAACGTTCGCCTCCGCTCCACGAAGAAGGTGCGGGATTCGTGGGTGACCGGTACCCGAACACGTCGGTCTGCCAAATCACTATGCGTCAATCCTACTACGTGAGCCTACTTGCTTACGTGGAAAGGTAAGTAAAGAAAAGCATTCTTTCCTCGAGTATCATTTTAAAAGTAGTCTCGTGTTCGATCGATGTCGTTTGTGTACCGTATGCCTACTTTTTATTGTATTCTGCCTTCGTCTTCAACCAAGACGACACAACGGTTAAAATGCTGACGTCGACAGCTGTTTTTATGACCCGTCTGTGACGAATCATCATCGAACATCGAACAGCTGTCGTTATGAGCACGAGCGGAAACAATAGTCTAGTCTCTAACACTCTCCGTCGATGCGCAAATCTAGCCTCTAGAGAGGAGTGCGATGCAATCTTCTGTACGGGGATGCGACATTGACAGAAAAAGATATAGCTTTCTGGACGAAGCATATCGTTGCGGAAAAAGAAAGATGAATGTGGCGATTCAGGGCGATTCAACTCAAGAAATCATAGAATGAGTTTAATAGTCTACAAAGCTTCCTTCGTGGTCGTCAATCTAAGGTCAAGCCTAGCAGTTGAAAGGGGGCGTGAGCAACTAGGATGAGGAGCGTTGTTTGAGTTGTCGTGTTTGCGTATCGACGTTGGCATTAATCATCTGGGCAAGTCTGCGTTTCAGTAAGACAAGCTTGGTCGGCCCACACGCAAAGCTGTCTTCGAGTCTTCCATCCACATAGAATTGTACCGTCGGAAGGGCGTCTACCGCGAGTTCATCGACGACAAGTTCTTTGTTGAACAGTACACTCAGTTCTGCCCACACAATGGGCAAGTTGTCATTGTACCTCTCATCTTGGGTTATTTGCGAAAACTTAGGGGCCAGCGCCTTGCAAGCGCGGCACCAAGGAGCGAATATTTTCAGTACAACGATTTTGTTCTTCCCCACCGACGTCAAAAAGTTTATATATTGCGTCTTGCTCAGAATTCTGTAGACCCCAGCAACTTGTTCCGCGTGTTTCGAATGAACCCGATAACTCTCTACTGATTCGTATTCACGGTAATCATCCAATTCAAGATCCGAAACTGTGAATGACACGGGACGGGCCGTCGAAAAAGTTCTCAGAGTTCGAACGAACTGACCATGTTCAAAGGCATGTGCCTTCCAAACAAAGCAAAGGAGCAGTGGGCTCCAAACAAGAAACGTTTTCGATGGTGCGCGCATATTCCCCGATACGATCAAGAATAGGAAAGCGGACTGGTGATTATAATCGCAGTGACTGAATGGTGTCTCGTGCATCAAGTCTCGTGTCTCGGATTTCTTTTTTTTTTGCCGAAACGGAACGTCGTCGTTTCGGCGAACCTACAATAAAGTACTTGTACTTGTATCGGAAATGGAACAGAACAGAAAATTCTTAGCCCGATCCTTTTCCCCCCTTGTCGGACGTACAGTATCGTGCCACCAAAATGTCACACCGGTAGGACACTACTGTTGGCCGTTGCATAAAAAGTGATTAATCGGACTATTTCCGTTGGAAATCAATTTCGGTCACGCTTCCTAACAATTAGTGCCGGAAAGACGTTTTGTTCGTGGAGGGGCGTGGTCGCGCAGAATTCAAGCATGGACCACACGACCGCACACAAAAACACAACGCGTTTATACTCGCCCTATTTCTCTATTGGCATTGTAAGAAACCACCCGAAACCGAACTCGAGGTTTATTAACTCCTCAGTGAACCATGATGTTTAGCGGTCGACGATCACTGCAGGTTTTCACGCTTGCCAGTGTAGCTAGCCTTGTTGCAGCAGCTTTGTTTGATCAGAATATACTGGCCGGCTTTATTCAAGAAACACCATGGCTCACTGATTTGATGAATTTGCCTGCCGATGGTATGTGCAAAATGCGAATCCGAAGCGTTTAGGACTGCCGAAACTATTTTTATCGGCTTTTCAGGATTTTAAATCGATCTTTTCTCACATTCGATTTTGTTTTGGATATTTTGGCCTTTGTTCCTTTCGTTTATTTTATGCCATTATTCCTTGACAATATTCAGTTCCGTTTCCTGGTGTGAAATGGTTGGATCGCATAGCAGCACCCGAAACAGAGTTCATTCACAATGGCGTTTCTTATTCATCCGTCTACGCGGCATTCCTGGACAACGAGCCACTTCAGCAGCCGTGCCGCAATCTCAATGCTTACCTCAATTCCATTTTCCTACCCACTGCATTTTCCGCTCGACTTACCCAAGAGCTGGTGCCTTATGTTTCAGATTCGTTGGAGTGGTCTCATTATCTTTTGTGCTATTTACGCAACTTGATTGCGGGGATTATTGTTTATTATGGGACGGCTTCGGTCTTTCATTATTTTTGCTACATTCATCCCATGTCGGAGGAAATATTCGCAAAGCGTACGCGCCCCTCTGTGGCAACGATACTGGACCAAATTGTCATGGCGCAAACCAGTATGATTATTTATGTTATGCTGCCCGTAATTGACGAATTTCTCATTGAAAAAGGCTTTACCGCCAGTTACTTCACGGTGCAAGAGATCGGAGGCTGGGGCTGGTATGCTTTTTACTTTCTGGTGTACATGACCATGGTGGAGATTGGTATTTACTGGGTTCACCGAACGTTGCATACGAACAAATGGCTGTACAAGCATGTCCATATGCCGCATCACAAATACAATAAACCGGAAACGTTGACGCCGTGGGCGAGTATTGCATTCCATCCATTGGATGGGATGCTTCAAGCATCGCCGTATGTTCTAGCAGGACTGGTGTGTCCTTGCCACTATCTCACACATTTGATATTGCTGTTCTTCACCGCGGTCTGGGCGACTTACATCCATGATGCCATGGATTGGAACATTGATCCCATTATGGGTTCGAAGTATCACACGATGCATCACACTCATTACATCTACAACTACGGGCAAATATTTACGTTTTGTGACGCATTTTGGGGAACCCTCCGCGTTCCTCCTACACCGACGGGTGTTTCCACCCGAAAAATAGAGTGATCGTATCGATAATTTTAAAAAAAATCTGACAATCGTACCAGGTAGTATGTACGTTGAACGCACCCTCCTATCGATTGTCTCCGGTCACAATATCAAATTTTGTATACCTGGTAACTTGTGATTATTATTGTATAAAATGTTACGCCGCTGAGATTCGATACCCATGTCCCTCCCATTCCTGTCTACGAACTGAAGTGCCAGATTCGTTGAGGGGTATGTCTTGCTCTTGGAGTCCGTCGATATTTTGATGATATTGACTGCGAACCTTATGGCGCTTTTGCAGTGAAGAAGCACGTTGACGAAGCTTCTCCACAAGTTCTAAGGCTGCATTTCGCTCGTTCTCATTTATTTCCGCAAAGGAAGCCATCAACTCTGCATCAATAACATCGATAGGTGCCTCACGATCTGTCGAATGCTCCCTGTCCGTCTTTGCCTGTTGCGTTGCGTCACTATACGCGCCCCTTTCATTGCGCTTGGAAGGTGACCGAGAACGAGAAAACCTTCCTTTTGGTTTCTCGTCCTCCCTGTACTCGCTAGACGTACGAGGTGAGACTGAGTCAGATTGTTGTGGCTTGTCAGCCCGAAGTGTTTGCTTCTGAGCGACCAGCATGTCGTGATGTTCTTGGTATAATGCACGATTGCGTGACGATGAGGCGTGTTGCTTCTGCTCTATCAGGCGACGCCGTGCCCGAATGCCCTGCAATGTTTCTGGTCCACCAGCTGCACTCGTAAGAGTCTTGGAGTTCCCATCGCGAAGTTTGTCACCAATTGACTCGTCTGCATCTTTGTTTTTATTCTGAGCAAACTCGTCAAACGGGCGTTCGTTGCTGTTACCTTGAGGAGTAGATTGCAATGACTCTCTGCAAATATCAATCTTCCAATGTGCTTTCTCTTGAGAACTGGGAAGCGCTTCGGTCACAATTAGTCTCCCGTCTCGGAACGTTGCCATTTGCTTATCCTGAACTGGGGATGACACGCCAGAGGGCAAGTGACCGGAGCGAGTAGCATGCCTGTTTGCTGAAATAATCCTCTCATCCTCACTGGGCTTCGTTTTGGGACTTATCTTAAGGATTTCAGCTTGCTTCGGTGAACGCAGAACGTCGTGTGATTGAGGTGTCTTTGGTGAAAGACTTGGAGGATCCTGGGGTACGCGCAAAGGCGACTGCTGTCTGGAAAGATGCGAACAGATTTCAGGTTTGGTGCTGTTGTTTGATTCGGAAGACTTTTCTCCATCCCCTATCGGATCGCGACACTTGATACTTTCCATCCTTTCTTGTAGCTTCTTACGAAATGGCGATTCTTGGCCGCGTTGCACATCCATTGGGGTAATTTCTTTTCTTTCGTCTGCTGAAGTCGTCGGTTGTAGTTCAACGGATGGATCTCGCTTGAGAGATTTAGCTTCAAGAGTATCAGAGGGGCTGATACTTTCTTCGGGTGGTCTCGCATTGCTCCTGCCATCTGAAAAAGTGAAACGAACTGGCTCACCAGCTGTGTTCAGATGCTCCGGCTTCAGTTCGTCTCTGCGCACCAACTGGTCCCATTTTTCACCGACATCCTTTGCTTGTGACTCTGTAGCTGACGCTTGATGCCGTGGTGATGTTGTTTGCGGTGATTTGTTGGATTTGTCTTTGTTTTGTTTTATTTCCGTCTTGGGATCCACCATTTTTCTTGGCCTTGCGAATCTGGATACTTCACGTATGTTTAAGTTCTTCGCACCCTTCGCGTTTCTACTCGGCTTGTTCCCCGATCGACTGTTCTTGTCGTTGTTCTTCCTTTGTCCAACAAACTTCTTCTTTTTGTTTTTCTGGAGTTTATATAGGCGCGATTGAGCTGCTTGCTGAGGGCGCATTCCATAATCTTCACCATCAAGCCAAGCACAAGCTGTGTCCAGAAAGCTTGGAATAAAAGGCATTACACATTGGTCGTAAATATCGTAATCTGGCTCCAGGTCTGACTCGGACGAGTTTGTGTATATGACAGAGGCCATATCCTCCCCTTCTTCGGACGAACGGCCTTGTATGAGGTCCTTCATTGAAGCGGTTCTGGTCGCTTTTCTTTCGTCGGAATTACTTGAGCTGACGTACAGATCTTCGACACCCACGCATGTTGAACTTCCACTCGATGTCATTGCATAGTCACTCGCGTTGAGTTTCATTGAGCGAGGCTGAGTTTTTCGACCTTGTAAGCACTCATCTCTTTCGGCGTTCGGAAAGCGATCGTCAATTTTGTTAGTGCTACTCACAGCAACAGTGACGATATCTTCTATGTCTTTTCTTTCGCTCGAAATACCTTCTATCGTTTCTCTGCCGTTTATATTCGCGTCGTGGTTCTGCAAATCTTCATGATCAGCCTGACTAAAAACTTCGAAAGTGACTTGGTTGTTTAATTGAGTCTTTTCTTCGGATAATTCCTCCAAAGAAGGCATCTCAGTCTTGAGTTGATTGAAGTGATTCATCAAATCTTCGGAGGTGATCTTGGTGGTGTCTTCTTCTCTATTTTTGACAGGGATCGAGTCCGCGCCATGAAATGTTGCTAAGGGACTCTTTTCCCGGGAACTCGAAAATGAGCGTCCTGTAATTTTTCTTTTGCGCGCCGCTCTTGACACGGGAGCGCTCTCTGCCGCGAGCATTAGAAGTTATGGTTTTTGTATCTGATTCGGAAGCGTAGGGGTCTACGTCGAGGGATTTTCCGTCTCCAATGTCACAGCCATTGTCTTCGTTGCCCTCTTTTTCAGTGCCGCCGTCGGCAGCTTTAACTTCCATATTTCCTGTCTCTTCGACGCAGTCGCTTCTTTCTTCGGCCATCTCGCTCGGTTTCTTGGTCACCGGATCCTCTGCTGTAGCAGTCTGATCATCGCTTTCTTGTGCCGGCGGATTATCATCGCGATCGTGGTCCTGTCCGCTTTCGCCCTCCACCACATTTGTTGGCACAGACTCGACTTTTGTTAGAGGATCGTTGGTGTCTTCATAATCGTTAAGGTCGATGATCTCGGGACCTTCCAAGTCTAGTGTTTCAGGATCTCGGAAACGGACAGCGTGCTCTGCCGTAGGAGCGACAAAGGGTTCACTGAGTGATTGTGTCAGTGACTCGAAGCCTTTACTAACTGTGCCGTTGCGTTTCAGCTTTTCACTTAGTCGTCGACTCAAAGATCGTATATGCGCTGATTGAGAAGATCGAGAAGATTGCGACGACCGAGAAGGCTGCAGATCTCTCGAATCGTCGATTTCTTGACTTTCTTTGTCACCGTCTTCGCACACAAAATCGCTTGGTTGATAGATCGCTTGAGTTTTTGTTTTCAATGATACACTGACTTCTCCGGGGATGGCTTCGATACTCTTGACTGCATTATAAATAGGCGAAACCATGTGAATTCCATCACGGGGATCATTCCTTTCTTGGATATTGACCTCAAGAGGTAAGTCATCACGATGATCGCGGAAAATTTCCGTCCCGTCAACAATAGCATGACCAGTCACAACAGTGGAAGAGGTTTGTGACTGTAAACGGCCACTTTCAACACCGATTCCTCGCACGATCAGAGACTCCGCCTTCATTCGATTTGTCATGGCTTTCATTCTTGAAAGCATATCGCTAGCTGTGCTATGCGCTTCATCCGAGGTCACCTTCTTTTGCTGGTTCTGATAATAAGGCTGAGAACGCACGATTATCGGTCTCGATGCTACACTCTCTTTAGCACTCATCTGATCTCCGTTCTGGCTTTGAAACCCCATTTCTGAAACATCATCAATGACGGTCACATTCACAACAGAGGGATAGTCATGAGCAGACCATCCATATTCCGTTCTCTGGGCGTTATGTCCATGCGACTGGAAATCGCTGTTGTCAATGCGCACACTTCCTCCTTTTCTATGCTGTGCGCCGGAAGAATTCTCTCGGGGGGATGTGACGCGAATTTCCGAAGGATAACCACCACTCCAGGATAGGCGGTGTGAGTCTTCCCGAAAGGCTTCTACTGCATCTCGACTGAACTCAACACGCCCTCTAGTTTCATCTGGTGCAGTATCTTCCTCCATACTGGTCAAATCAATCAAATCTGTTCGATTCCTGGAATGATATAGTTGCGAATACAAGGGCGGCCTCGAGGATACTCCTCTAGAGCCCGGTCTCATTGGAATCACCATCTTCCTCTTTTCATGAAGTATTAATGGATTCTTTTTGGATTGCGAGATGCTAGAGAGAAGCGTTTACCATGTAAATAGGACGTTTCCCCTCGTCTTTTTCTTGCAGAATGCCGAAAGGATGGAAGATGTGAGAAACGAGGTCTTAGGTCGTAACGGAATGCACTTCACTATCACATCAGTACTCGACAACGCGTCTAAATAATCAAAAGGTTGTCTAAATATGAGTACCGCATGCGACGAACGGCGAAAGTTATTTGCGTCACAGTCGGCTTGATAGTGATACTTAGATAGCCAATTAGGCGTTTCAAGTTTTAAGATACCGGTACATAGGACAGTGTGACACGCAGCCGCTACACTATCTGAATACAATGTTGATTCATGACTGAACTGCAGTCGTGGCGAAATCGGACAAAACTTTGGTTGATAGTAAATAGTAAATACGGAAGACAACGTTTCGCAAGGCTTTTCAACATGAAAAAACATTACGTGAAAGGCAAACGCTGCTACAGCCAATTTATTAATAACATCAAGACCAATTCAGCTCACGTTATTTCGCTGAACGAACGAATTGTAGGCAGCATCGTCGCTCGAAAGAATATTGATTCACGACTGAATTGCAGTCGTGGATAAGTGGGGGGCTACCTGGTACACTTTTCACTATAATAATCAGTCACATCAAGATTGCTGTCGCGGCGGACGGATCGAGGACGCGAGGTGTCATCGACGCGCTTCTCATTTCTTTTTAGGACCGAACATAAATTTGATGTCGACTCCAATGCCAAACCAACAATTGATTGTAACCATTTGATTGCGCAGAAGACAGTCAAAGATGCACAAACGAAGTAAGGGTGATGAGGGCACAAAGAAGGACACCGTCGTTGACGACGATTCTTCCACCGACCCGTTGTTGATTGCTGCATCAAGCGACGAGGACGACGATCCTCAGTCAAAAGAAAAGCTGCTCCAGCAACGCTTACAATGCCGACGATGCTCCAGAAGTACAAAGATGTCCCCCTGCGGTGGCTTAAGTTTTATGTGCGCTTTCTGCAAACCTCGCCTTTCCATCAGGACAGACTGCTCAAGGCACTCCAGTGGACTCTCTGGTTGGCCTCTGCTATCGCACTTGATGCGAAGAACGCTACAGCATCGGCAGCATTGTCCAAACTTTCGACCGAGTTGAGCTTTGCACGTTACGCGACGCGTTTGCTGGAGCTGCCGACGGCAGTAGAAGCCGCAATCACTGGAAGCTGGACGAGTGTTTCGTTGAGCAGGCCAAAGTTTACGACGTGGATGGGGCGCTGTCTTTCGTGGAGTATGATCGGATACTATCCTCTCGAAATGGCTGCGTATGTTCTTTGGATGCTTCCTACACGTATGCAGACACCCGATGTATCTCAGAAAGCGTCGAAATTTTCAGCCATCAGCTGTCGCTTCTGGTTGCTTTACATTCTGGCCGATGCAGCTCAATGTTCGGTTCTTGAAAATGAAGAAAAAACAGAAAAGAAGAAAAACCCACCTTCGACTACAACTTCTACGAAATGCTTTGTTTTTGCTCCCAGCGATCCACTGGTCTCTTCCCAACTGGGACACCAAGCCCTGGCTTCCGTCGAAGGCTGTAAATGGACTAATGTGGGTTGAAGCCATGGTAAGCTTGTATCAGACATCTCGCACTGTTGCGGATTAGTTCGTAAGAAACAGCATTGTTCTGGATAAGTGCTGGTTTCAAATTCTCTGCCATAGTAGTCAACCTATCTAAAATCCAAACGACCTATGATTTGTTACACTAGTAAGTCAAAGTAGTTCAATAAGTTAGTAGATTAGAAAGACGGCTAGCTTTTAAATGAAATGTTCTAATCAACCGAAAGCCCCAAGAGACCTACCACGGTAAGCAATTGCAAGACGTTCAAAGCGGACCCACGCGACTTTCTGAGTATTTACTGTCAACGAAAGGCATAATGTCTTATTAGTTATTAGGTTAAGCAAAAAATTGATTGGCATCACCTGCTTTCGATTTTAGCATGGCTGCTGTGCGCATAAATGCTAATCCTCCCTCTCTCTCTAGCTCCATCACGCGAGACCAAGACTGCCGAAAATGAGCTCAGTAGTGCGCAATAAGATCACAATGGCCCTGGGCGTTTTGTTTATGCCTCTCCCTTTTATGTCCCCTTTCGACAGTACAGTAGCGTTCCTTGTGACCGTTTTGTGTGCGAAAAGTTCCTCCCATTTGTACTTTCGGTGGGATAGTTCGAAAATTGTAATCATGAAACCACAAAATAGATGAAAAAATAAATGATGCGAGACCATGAGAGCCTCAGGACGACTTTATTTATCTATTTGTTGTTGCAAATCATCTCAACACCTTCGATCCACTTGCAAACAAGCTTTATATGAGTACCATGGAGGCGCAGTGGCCAAAACATATAGCGCAAAGAGTTTCGGAAAGCATTCGCGCCGATGTCGAAGCCATGATTTGCACCAGTCGACTGGCTCGCAAAAACAACTGCATCGCTCTTATTGATAAAAAAGACATCCAAATAGGTCAGTTACTCGGAGCCGGTTCTTTCTCTGAAGTACACGAAGTGCAGTTGGGTGGAGGACGCAGAGTAGCGATCAAATATCTCAAGCGCGACTTATTAGATCAACCGGAAAACTTTCGTCTTGCCGCTGGTGAACTTGCCGTGGAAGCGCATATGCTAGCAGCGTTTGATCACCCAAATATCATCAAAATTAGAGGCTGGGCAGCCAGCGGAGTTCATTCTTTTGCGCAAGGCCGAAACGACAGCTTCTTTTTGCTCTTGGATTGTTTAGACGAGACGCTGGAACAACGGCTGGAAAAGTGGCAAACACAAAGTCCTACGATCAATAAAGCCCTCTCCCGACCGCTGCAACATGACATCCTAGACTTCTGGAGGCGGCTCAATTCGGGCTATAACAGTCCTATGGATCAAATGGCAACGGAGATTCACTTATTTCATATTAAACACCAAGAAGAAATGTATCTGGAAAAGTTACGAATTTGTGGGGAGATCGCGTCTGCCCTTGCCTATCTTCACGAACACCGCGTCATATACCGTGATCTCAAAGCGTAAGTTTGCAAAACAAACGTTTTTCCTTGAACTGTCAAATGAAGCTCACTGCGAATGTCTCTCCTTTCAGCAAGCAACATTGGCTTCTTGAACAACCGTGTTCAACTTTTCGATTTTGGTTTGAGCCGGGAACTCCCTACTCCGTCACTCGACGAACCTTTCCTCATGTCTGGTAAAATTGGCACTCTCCGATATATGGCCGTCGAAGTCGCTTGTCTTCAGCCCTACAATGTCGCTGCGGATGTATATTCCTGGGCCATGGTAGCTTACGAGATAATGGCACTCACGAAGCCTTTCTCAGGCTGGACCCGTGACATGCATTCTCAAATGGTATGTGGAATGGGGGCACGGCCTCCCTTGAATCACCATGGTGTCTTCGTGGCTCCTCCCTTTCAAGCCATTTTACAACAGGCGTGGCATCAGATGCCGCACATGAGGCCATCCATCGCGGCAGTTCGCCATGATGTGCAAATTCTCGAACATCAGCAAATGCAGTTGGTTCTGGAGCTCATGAAAAGCAACCAGTTTCAACAGAGGACATCACAACAGGATCGAGCGGGTCGACAAGCTCCCAGTCGGACTTCGTCGAGCTGCACTAGCTCGACGGCTATGACCAACGAAAGTTGGGATTGAAGTATGATTTGCTTTGCTAATGTTTATAGAAGACAAGTGCACATAATCGTAGTCGATAGCATCACGTAAGATGGATGACGAGCTATTACGAGTACATACAATCACTGCTAAGTAAATAGGATACACAAGATTCTTAGTATTCAGCTTTTAAAATGTAACCTATTATTATGCGTTGGACACACTGGTGACCTTTCCAAGCATCTTCAGTCGGTTGGAGTCCATCACAGCAATACGTCCGAGAGCGGCGCATGTCTCGAAAGGCTCAACGAAAAGAGGAGCGGTGGGCTCGAATTCAACCTCGGCGGACTCGAACTGGGAAAGATCCGGGGGTTGTCGACCTTGGTTCCACCGGTCTTCTTGGACTGCTTCCACAAGATCTTGGTCATCTTGCACGCAACCTTGGCGGTACGGCAAAAAGACAACGGGGGCGTAACCGGGCTTGAGGACACCAGGGTGCTCCTGAACGGCGACAAGTGCACAGAAGGTCTTGACGGGCTTGAGTTCACCCTCCTTCTCGACGTAGATAATGTCACCAGGGTTGACCTTCTCGTCCTTGGCAATACCCTTGATGGAAAGACCAACGGAGTTACCGGGTCCGGCGGATTCGAGGGTCTTTCGGTGCTGTTCAATGGAGAAGATCTTCTTTCCCTTGAGGCCCGAGGGGACGATACCGACAATGTCACCGGGCTTGAGGGTTCCCTGTTCGACGGTACCGCAGATGATCTGACCGACACCCTTGATGTTGTAGATGTTGGAGATAGGAAGACGGACCGGAAGGTCAGGGAAACGCTGAGGGGGACGATGAAGTTGTCCAAGCACTCGACAAGGGTGAAACCAGTGATCTTTTCCTTGGGGGATCGGTTGGCTTCCCATCCCTTGTACCAGGGGCACTTATCGGACTTGGCAACCAAGTTGTCTCCGTTGAATCCAGAGTAAGGAATGAAGGGGACCTTCTTGGGCTTGAAACCAATGAGCTGAAGCATCTTAATGAACTCCTCCTTGATTTCGTTGAAACGTTCCTCGGACCAGTTGCACGAGTCCATCTTGTTGATACCAACGATGAGCTGGTCAACACCGAGGAGGTAGAGAAAGACGGGCATGCTGACGAGTCTGTCCTTCCTCAACACCCATCTTGGGGTCAGCCTTGGCGATGGCAGCCTCGAAACCACCCTTCTCGGCGGGGACGAGCAAGAGACCGACATCAGCGGTGGCGGAACCGGTGATCATGTTCTTGATGTAATCCTTGTGACCGGGGGCATCGACAATGGTGTAGTGGTACTTCTCAGTGAAAAACTCCTTGGTGTTGCACTGAATGGTGACACCACGCTCACGTTCTTCCTTGCATGTATCAAGGTAGTAAGCGAAACCGAAGGAGGCCTTTCCCTTCTCTTCAGCGAGGTCCTGAAGCTTCTTCATCTCACGCTCAGGGATACCTCCGCACTTGAAGATCAAGTGACCGCAAGTGGTCGACTTTCCGGCATCGACGTGACCGCAAACAACTACTGACAAGTGCTCTTTCGACATGGTGAAATCAAACGTTTGGTTCTTGAAACGAAACTATGAAACGACTGCTGAGCCGCAAAATTAGCGCGGAATCGTAGATTCAACGCGACACATACGCGGCGACGCAAGTCGACGCTCGACGAACCGCGACGAAATGGATGGATGCCTGCAGAGCTAAATAGCTCATAACCTATTTCTTTACCGGCGTACTAAAATTTGGTGGCTCACAAGAGTGCAACGTCACTTTTGCGTGGATTTTTTTCGCTTGTTTTGGCCACGGATGCCTTTTTGGCGATGGAGGGCAGCCTACTCTTTGTGTCACTCTACATGTCCGTTGGAGGTGGAGAAAGTGCGCACCTTTCGTGGAGACGTGGACGTCCGACGTGGGACTCACATTCCGCGACCCGCGACCCTCCTCGACCGGTCAACTAAAAATCGCAACCGTCTCACTTTTTCATGCATCCCAACAATTTCAGAAAATTAAACAAGATATTTCAAAGGCAATAATGAAGATAAGATAAACCGCATCGTGAGTTATGATATTCGTCTAAGACGATAAAGAAAGAGAAAAGGGCTTCTATGGGCTTTGCAAGGTTTCACCGAATAGTTCTAAAGGTTGTTCTTCGAACCAACATATTTGAGAGCAATTCAACTCAACTGAAATTCACTTGTGAAAATGTTTGAACAGAAACAACTGCGACTAATCCTCATCCAAAGTACATATTAATAATCTCGACGACAATTACTAACATCCCAATTCCAAAGAACGACTTAATTAGTCATACTTGGCAATGCGAACATTAAAACAGCAACAAAGCCAAGGTTCCCGCGACATGGATTGAGCATGATTGTAAAAATGACAAACTCAGTGTCTTGAAATTCAAATATTCGGGTCAAATCATGACTTTTTCTTCGCTTCCGCTTTCACGGGCCACGACAAAAACTGGGCATTTTCAACCGTATAGAAAGCTGCTGTATCCTCATAAGCCATGACATCCGCATTCCCACGGAGCATGTTTCCAGCGTCGCAGTTTAGAGGTCGATCGGGGTCCGGATCGCTCAACAGGGCCAAAACGGCGCGACATGCTGCTTGCAAACCCCAAGCAGGACTCCATTCTTTCTTTAAAATATCAAGACAAATATCACCGGTCCGGAAATGAACGTTAGGATGAAAAATCTGGTATTAACAAAATTTTTAGAAAGAAGAGAACGTCAGCATCAAAACAAGGACGGAGGATATTGAACAAAATTTCCGATTTCGATGACCACACTCACTTTCGTGATGAATTTGATAGATGGGGGAGCGAGAGGGTAATCGGTTCCGCAACGAATGTCTAGTTCAAAAACTCCTCCTTCATAGGGAGTTTCTACAGGTCCTCGAATCCAGGCTTTCCATTGCAGTAAATTGTCAGGATTATGTTCTAGCAGAATGTCGGCGTCGTCAGGAGACTTTTGCAAGACTTGTAGCTCTTTGCGCAAGCGCTTCGCGGCGGCTAGAGAATGAGAAACCATTTATTATGAATAAACAAAGATGAAACGAATAGGGTCGATACAATAAAGGATTACGACACCAGGTTGTCGTTGTTTGTGTCGTGGCAACGGTGAGATGCCGTTTCTTTTCAATTTGGATGTGTCGCACTGTGCAAAGTGTTCTATTTGTTCGGGTACCGTAACCTTTACCGAACGTTCGAGCTAGGTACGGTATGCTAGGTTTCGGTGATTTTCTACGACTCTCCCCTAGCTAAAAGGCGCCGACAGAATTACAGTTGCTCTTGCAAACAAACTTTAAATGATATTTAAATAATAAAACTCAGCTGGCAGAATGGTTTGAACTGGCATCATACAAAACGAACGTTCTATTATTTTTTTTTTTATGAATGTAATTTTTGTGATAGTATCTGTAGCTTAGCAACACGAAACGGCCATCTAAAAGACACTATATAACCCACTCTCGGTTGACATAACCGTTATGTCTGTGGAGTCTGAAATGCTTCTCATTGGAGCTTTGCGATACGAGAATTCGTCGGCAGAGATGATTGTTTTGCTCCCCGCCCGCAATTGCAAATACGCACGAGTATGTTCTTGTGAAAGCTGGTGGCAGATATTCGCCATGCAAGGACGAAGGTGCGGTATCTGATTCCAGGCAGAGGTGATGATAGTTTGTAAAAGCCAATACTCTCGACCCATTGGTGGCCACTCGGGCCGTACACCCTGTCTGCACACAAGAGCGTCGTGCATTTCGCGGCTGAAGCGGTCGTAAGGTCTCTCTAAAGTAAGAATCTCGTAGCACACCATGGCCCACGAATAAACGTCCGCAGAAACGTTGTAAGCTTCGTGACAAGCGACTTCAGGAGCCATATACCGTTGAGTTCCGACTCTTCCCGACATTTGAAATGGTTGGCGTGTATCTAGATAGGGAAGCTCACGACTCAGCCCAAGGTCATAGAGCTTGATTTGTTTTCGACAAAAACCCAAGTTGCTCGGCTTCAGATCGCGATAAATGATACCATTATCATGCAAATAGCTCAAGACCGATGCTATCTGCTCACAGGCTCGTCGTTGTTGTGTGTACATCTCCTGACGTTGCGCAACAGTGCCAAACTGACGAATTTGTTTCCATGTTTCAATGCGGTCCTCCAAAGTTTCTTCAAGGGGGTCCAAAAGCAGGAAAAAACTGTCGTGATACCCCTGCGCGAATGAAGCGACACCGTTAGCTGCCCATCCGTGTAGTTTGATCAGATTGGGGTGGGAGAGAGAAGCCAGCATGTGTCCTTCGACGGCTAGTTCACTTGCGGCTTGTCGGAACTCGGATGGTCTGTTTAATAAGTCTTGTCGTAGGTGCTTCATCGCAAAGGCTCGACTTTTGTAATTTACGAGCCGCACTTGAGAGAATGCACCTTGCCCTAAATTTCTGATATGTTTCAACTCGCGATGTTCAATCAAAGCTGTCAGATTACGATTCAAACGACTTGTGCGAACAACCTCTTGAACATCTCGAAAAATACATTCCGTTACATGATGCGCGATGTTGCTTGGCCACATTTGAACATGATTCGTGTCTGCGACGCTCATCTTGCTTTGGTCGAGTTGAAGCTAAGTGGTGCATGAAAGTGTGAGCTGACTCGCAACTATGAAAGAATGTTTCGCAACTCTGTTTGTTTTTCTTTTCAAAAATACGATCAGAGAGGAGGGAGGAGGCGAGGAAAACATCATCAAGAAACTCAGAAGTGAGAAGGAAGGAAGAATCATCGTTAAAGTTGTCAGTGACCATGGATAAGTCACAGTTTCACCGCTCATGTTCAACATCGCCGCATCTCCCTTATCTCTCAACAAATCAGAGACAGCCCGAAGACCGAAGACCGAAGGCCAGGGAGCAAATGACGTTAGTAAGCTTCAAACGTCGAACGTCGAAATCAAAGGTTTTGTTGTTGGTTGCCTTCTTTCGTGTTTCGTCTTGCTTCTTGTTTTTCCGTTTCGCGTTATAGAGGTTTTCTGTTTTCGCTGGGTAAATACTATGGCCACGGAGTAATAAGTAACTATAATTATACTGTAAAAAATTGTGACCAACGTTCACTTGGGCCTTCGCCAAGTATAATTACAAAGTACACAGATTCAGTACATGGTCATTGATATCTATCATTGGTCATTGGCCGTCGAAGCGGACATAAAGGCAAAACTGAAAAGAGAATGAAAAGGAAGAAGGAATAATGAGGGGTATATAGAGCACAGTGTACCATATATGAAATACGTCGTAATGAAGAAATAATAAAGATACAGAACAATAATACAGTATAAAGTATAAAGTACTTGTACGATAAAAAGACCAATAAAATTAAATGATAACCCGGTTGTGACTTTTCGTGACTCAGACTCAGAGCTAAGGAGATTCGAGCAACGAGAAAACAAAGTACCGCTAGACTTTGATATTCTGGGCACATGCGTTGCCACTTCGTTACCTGTAAATGATAGGCTTTCAAATTTTTTCAAGTTTGGCAGAGTGATTAGTTTTGCTTCGAACTTCGAATCAAAAGGTTCATTCGACATTTCCAGTGTTATTATGCGCAACTTATCTGCAACTTTTCGTGGATGGTAAGGCTTACGGTTTACAAACGAAACTAGAACAGTATTTGGATAGTGTTTTCTGGTGACACATGACGATCTATGCAAACTGAGTTTTTAGCAATTTAGATGAAAACTTGTTGGCTAAGATGATGGAGCGGCTACAAAGACAATTGATAGAGCGCCATGTCAACCTCCCACTTTACGTAAACTCCAAAATGCAGGTTCTACGACGAGACAGAAATATTCACTTTTGAAGACATGGCGATACCAAGTTGCAAGGAGTGGGGCTCGAATTGAACGGATTTCAGCTATTGACGATCATTATTCGTATGTATTCGCTAATCGTTGTATAGTTCCGGTAGCTTCAACAAGATTCGATGCATGTTGTTAGTCACTGGTTAAAATAAATGTAGCGTGCCCATTTACATTTCTCGTGCAACGAAGTCATCATCCCCTTGGATAGCCAGCCACGCCGTCAGACCTACAAGAGAAACACCAAACATTCCCAAAACAGCATAGTTTACTGGGTCGCCTTGGGCAAGTCCCTCAAATACCCCTTTACCCTGTACGAGCTCTTGAAGAAAAACTATAACGAAAGCCATCTGAAAGATTGATAAACGAAACGAAAAGAATAAAGAAACGTTAACTGTCGGCGTCGAATTACATTTAAACTATAGCACGAAGCAAACTCACCTGTGCGAATCGTCCATTCCAAATTTCCGCATTTTTCTTCATTCCCCAAGGACTCTGACCGTCGTTGAAATTCCAACGCCGCTCTTGCAGAGCAACGGAACTGACGGGGGTCGACGGTCTGGAAATAACGGAAGCTCGAGAAACGAACGCGTTTGTTTGGCAAACGAAAAGGGTCGCCAAGAGGTACAATAATGAGCAGATTGTCTTCATCTTGATGTCTTATTCTCCTTAATGAGTGATATTGCTTCAAAATCAATAGCTGTCAAATAATCACAATCCGCTTCCGCCATCTTTGCGCATGGCTTTCTGCGTTGGTAAAAAAGTGTTGAAAAAGCTGACGCACGGCTTCAGTCCGGTCATGAGTCATGAGTTATGAAAATGATGTATGATGTCATACTAAATACTTATCAGTATAGGGAATAAAGTATATAAACGTATAGTATCTTATACGGAGTAAATAGTTTTTTGGGGGTGTATTTTCCCGACTGAAACTCTCCCTGTCCCGGGTCAAAGAAATGCACGACAACAACGACGACGACGATGGCGGTGATGTCAAAGTTGAGTTACAGTATATTCTTTTATTACTTACAATCAACAAACTTCAAAGCTTGCTCTAAAAAATAAGCAGTAGTATGTTCTATACACAAATGCCGGTCAGTCGCCTCTCACAGCGGTTGTATCGTTTTTCTCGTGCTTCCTTTACAACGAAAAAAGTAAACCACCGAAGCCCAGAAAGACAAAGCCTGTAAAAGATGATCAGGGAAATCCAATCATTCCTCCGGCATTGTTGCTCCCGACATCTTCTCCCCACGTGTTTGTAGCAAAGTGGCAGCGGAGTCTGGCGACTATGACCTGGAATCGTTTTCTACTGCGATTCATCGGCATCGGCAATTCAAACGAATGGAACCGGCAGCGTTTGGAGGCCAGCAGCACCCTTCCCCCGATGATACAACTCCCCGATTTGCTTTTTTTGGGGAGATCGAATGTCGGAAAGTCGAGCCTTTTGAATGCTCTCATGAACCAATCACTAGCAGTGACTAGTAAACAGCCGGGTCGGACACAAAAAGTGCATTATTACGGATGGGTTGCCTCGGAAAACACACACAATTCTATGGAACGAATTCATGCTTATTTCGTTGATTTGCCTGGATATGGTTTTGCGGTGGGACCGGATGAGGCAGTGGAAGAATGGCAGCGTCGTACGCAACAGTTTCTTCTGCGAGCACCATTGACACGCTTGTTCTTGTTGCAAGATGCACGTGTCGGCCCTCAAGCATTCGACCAAACAGTACAGGGTTGGTTAGAAGAAGCGGACATACCCTTTACGATTGTGCTGACAAAGTCAGACGGTGCCCGGCGTATGGCGGATATCATCAAACACGTGAACCAGATTTGTATGCGTTATCATCATAGACAGCAGATCGACGACACACTCTCGCAGAGTCCTTTCGTATATGTGACGAGTGCTAAGCATGGGACGGGTTTGGACGAGTTGTGGACATCTATTGAGTCAGAATTGTCCTTGTAATCAATGAAAAGTGGTGTCGCTTCATTGTTAAGGTACAGCGGAGGATTGTTGAGCGGAAGGTGAAGGTTCGTTTACGTTGCTCCTCAACTGCCAGCACTTTCTAAAGAGACATTACTACTTGTCTAGTCAATGATTGGCAAGAGAGATTCGCATTGCGGGACAGTGGCTGCTTATTTCGGGCCAGCCACATTCTATTAAATTCGTCGCATTAATTGAAGGGCAAGTGCAATCAGCCACACTTCTTACAACGGTCATGCATAAATTTTTAACCATAATGAGCTGATGACTTGGCTAATCGTGCCCTTGGAGGACTTGTTAGAGCGATTTATCAACACGCAAATGTCTACAGCCAAATGGCGTTGCTAAATTAAGTCAATTTCAATGGAATTTTTCCTGTTTGACCTCTAATGTCTCGATGCTTTGTTTGTTGTTCTGCAAGACTAGCAATCTTTTCTTTTAACTCATTAGCCGGCTAAGATTACTGGTACTTGTAGGCTGCTGATGTACATTACGCTCTTTAGCAGCTTGAGCTAAGTGGAACATAGACGAATTCTGTCCTCGCCCGTCGGTGAAAAACGGCGAGGAAGTATTTTGAGGCGCATTTGCATTTCACGTTTCGCCATTTCCTTGAATGATAGTTGTTGTTGTAACAATAACTGACTTAATACTTTGTATCACCTTTATTTGCCAGGTTCGGCTGAGTGTCCTCGACTGCGTTCTTCGATGATATAGTTAGCAAAGGATCAATACTTCACGACAAACGATGCGCGCACTGATCATGATCACAAACTACCTTTGCTTGGCTCGAGCTTTTGTACCCTTTCGAAACGCATTCGTATCCAATACAGTGGCTTTCCTTACTGCAACGCGACAGCTTGATTATGTCACCTTACGAAAGGAAGCTGAAGACGCAATCGCATGCTATGAAAAGAATTTAAAATCAACCGGCATGACAACATCGCAACTGCAAAGTCGCATCGATGATTTAGAACGAGAACAAGCTGATCCGAATTTCTGGGATGCTGCCAACCAGCGAGCGTCGGTGGTCACACAACAACTATCTACGTATACGAGACTCCTGCAACGTATGGAAAAGTGGAAGAAATGTAGTGGAGATTGCCGAGCGGCTCTTGAATTTCTACAAGACGATTCCTTATCGTCCGACGAACGAGAACTGTTGCTGGAAGAATTAGAGGAACAGACCCGCAATTTACGGGCTGATAGTGAGAACTATGAACTAGAATTATTGCTTTCGGGTCCTTACGATCAAGCGCCGGCTCGAATACTCTTGACAGCTGGTGCCGGTGGCACGGAAGCCAATGATTGGGTGAAAGATCTAAAACGAATGTATGAAAGACACTGCGCGAAAATGGGATTTCAATGCATTGTAGAAGACGAACAAGCTGGTGAAGTTGTCGGTTATAAGAGCGTGGAAATGCTCGTCACTGGACCGAATGCTTTTGGTTGGTTCCAAGGAGAGAAGGGCGCCCACCGGTTAGTACGCCTCAGCCCATTCAATGCTAACAATAAGCGCCAAACTACTTTTGCGGGAGTTGATGTTGCGCCTGCAGATCTACTCGACAGCGACATTGTGCTGAACGATATACAAATTCCAGGTTCTGATTTAGAAATAACGACCATGAGGTCTGGAGGAAAAGGTGGCCAAAACGTTAACAAAGTAGAATCCGCTGTGCGCATCCGACACATCCCAACCGGTCTCCAAGTGAAATGCACGCAAGAACGAAGTCAGTCGGCTAATCGTGAAATTGCACTGAAGCGTTTGAAGGTGCAATTACTCGCGGTTGCACAGGAGCAGCGTGTGAAAGAGATCAATGAAATTCGCGGGGACGTAGTAGAAGCATCGTGGGGTGCACAAATACGAAACTATGTGTTGCATCCGTACAAAATGGTTAAAGATCAGAGAACAGGGTGGGAAACTACAAACACTCAGGCCTTCCTAGACGGTGAAATACTCGAGGAATGTATTGGTGCGTATCTTAGATACAAGGCAGATATGCAGTCAGAGGAGACAAACGATGCCTAAATTTAAATTGCTAAATGCGAGACTTACGGACTTCTGAACTTCTGGATCATAATAATCACTTTCGATTTTTTAGCGCTTCACGAATCGCTTTAAATCGTTGCACGCAGTCTTTCTTCGATTTTCCTGTTACTCCCTTAGCGATACTAGCCCATCGCTCATTTTTTGTCCATAGTCGCAGGAAACTTTGTCAGCCCGTCTTGTAGCTGTTGGTCTTGTTCTGCAGTCCACTCGCTGTTCTCATCGCCATTGTCTGCTCCGTTCTTCGGTTCTTCTACTGCCGTTGCGTCCGTATTCTTAGACTCGCGTGCTAATGCATTGTACTTGTCAATGCATTCCTGTCTGGTCCGCGGGACATCTTGCCGGCAAAGATTGTTTACATAGTTAGCAATCTGGTCCCATCGGTTTGCACCTCCAGCGGGAAACTTTTTAATGCCCTTCGCCAAAGCTGACATCTCCTCTTGTGACCACGGATTTACTGTTGCAGAAGATTTGCTGCCGCTGTTGCTCATTTCTGCTGTAACTCCGCCATTCAGTTCTAATGATTGCTCAGCGTTGCCGCATTCTTCCCCGTCTTTGACCCTTTTGACCTTTTCCTGTACAAACTGCAGTGCTTTCGCGTGATCCTCATGTGACTCGTATTTCGTATTGATTTCTTTGAGCTGAGTGAAGCTTAATGAAGCACACAGAAAATCAATGTCGACGCTCATGTCGTAAGAATCTTTCCACGGCAATTCGTCTGCTTCTTCTTTGACGCTCTCAAAAGACGCCGATGTCATCCGGCGCAACTGCTGACGCTCTTTTCGTACCATCTTCTTCTCTTGTTCCCTAGCCATCTTTTCTGCCGCTTTCTGCTGTTTCTCTTGCTCCAAGCGTTCCTCTTCTCTTTTCTCTGCTTCTATTTGCTCCTGCTTTCTTCTTTCTGCTTCCAACTCACGCTGCTTCGCTGCATCTACTTTAGCTTGCTGTCTCTCCAGTCGCTCCTTCCGAAGTCGGGGATCTGCTTCTGAAGCCCGCTCGACTAAAAGTTGAATACGTGCCATTTCCTGTCTTTTCAACTGTTTGGCCCGTCGGTCAATTTCTTTTGCAGCCATCTTTTCTCGTAGCGACTCTCGGCATTTTCTTGATCGATTTCCAGCTCATCGGCGGCTGTCTGTGAGTAATCCCGCCATGATTCAAAATGCACCCAGTATTCGTAGAAAGCATGAACTTCTTCGATGGGAGTATTAGCGTCACCGAGCGTCGGTGCTTTGGAGGCGGAGGTTTTCTGTAAATTATTGTTGTTTTTGTTCTTTTTGTGATTTTCCGGTCGCAGACGTGCATCGAATCTCAAGTTTCTTTCAAAAACTGGTCCGAATAAATCATAAAAGTCCTCGTCTTTGTATAAAAGAAGAGGGTCTTGTAGCAGTTGAGAACGAGGTGGCGGAATTTCATCGTCGAACGGCATGACAGTGCTATCGTAGGCTTGTCGTTTCGCTGAGTCTGTCAGTGTATCATAAGCAGCTTTGACCGCCAAGAAAACGTAATCATCTTCACCACGTCCAGTTTTGTCAGGGTGATACTTAAGAGAAGATTTGCGGTACGCCTTTTTGACGTCATCGGTCGTTGCAAAGACGGGAACATTTAATATTTCGTAATGAGTTAGAGCATTGTGTTGCAACAGTTCTTCTTCGCTGTAGTCAAATAGATTCACTGGCTTGGCTTTGTTGTCAGACGAAGTCATGGTAAATGAAATGCTATGTCCTTTATTGCTAATGACAAGGTCGACGGCAATGTTTTCTTCACAGCTCGATGGGGAAATGACGAAATGCGGAGCGAAAATTTGCTGCGAACGTTTCTATCGTCTCGATTGGCTCTGCAGACCTTTGACGGTTCAATGTCAGACAGCAAAGAAAAGCTCGATGCGATTAAGGTCATGGGTCATCGTCATGTCGTAATAATGACTGCGATAGTCACATTCACGCTTCAAATTGGCGTTTAATATATTTCTTGCAGCTCATAATATATATCTTGTTGTTCTTTAATCAATAATGATGCCAATGAAAAGAATTACGCAACAACCTGTGCTGCAAGCTCAGAAGAATCGATGACGACTCATGACTGAACTCGAGTCGGGGTGGAAAAAAGTAATCTACAGTTTGGAAGACAGTAAAAACGTGAAAATTTTGATCCTAGACTTTGCTAGATCCTTGTCGGCCGAAAAAGCAAATGAACAAATGCAAATAAAGCGTATGGTAATCATTCGATCTACAGATACAGTAAAATGCCAATTGAAGCGATTAACGTAGCAACATGTGCAGCACGTCCAGAAGAATCGATAAAGATCGATCACGACTCCTCGCGACTTCAAGTCTCTAGGGTCTACTAATAAAAATCTCTGCCACCCTCAACATACCTAGACAGACAAAGGACTGAAAATCGCTAATTGTTACCTGATATCCTATGCTGAGAGTCGACGTAAATACTTTTATTGTGCTTCATGTCAGTCGAGTCGGATCTATGTCTCAACTTGCTTAAAAGCCTTTTGACAATGCGAATCTAGATCGCTCCCACATTCTTTAGCATATCATCCAGCTTCCCTTGCTCCTGCAACTGAACAATACCGCCCATAGGGCCATCGTTGCATCCTCCAATAAACTCTCCACCAATCCAGATCGCGGGGACCGATGATCGACCTACGAGATCAAATAGCTCTGCACGAATGGCCGTACCGGCAGGATCTTCATTCAGCTCGACGACGGTGTAATTTGCGGATTTGGCATCCAGCACTTGTTTGGCTTTGATACAGTAGGGGCATGTTGTAAACGAAAGCATCAGCACGTCATTTGTTTTGATGAGATTATCAATGCGAGCTCGCACTGCCTCTGAATCATATTCCCCAGCTAATTTTCTGACTAAAGCCTTCTTGGCATCTTTCAGGACACCGAAAAGATGCAATTCGGTTGAGGAAGAGAAGGATCTGGGAGAAGAAGACGCGGTGGGGAGTTGATCCGACGATCGAAAAGCTTCGGCTTGAAAGCACATCAGAAAGCAGTAGAAACGCACGAGAAAAATTGTGGTGGAAGCGAATTTGAATCTTGATGCCATGGTGAATATGTTATGGTCAGCGATGACGAAAGATAACTTTGAGATGATCTTGGTGCCATAAGAGTATTAATAAATGCGAGCAGAGACAGAGAAAAAGTTTCGGTTCGATCGGCGGTGTGTTCGCAGCTGCATCATCGCGCATCGCGCGCCATGCGCCATTTGCCATCTGCCTGCCACGTCACGAAATCGGAAGGCTTTTCCCGCTACCACTAACCTTGTTGTACTTCGCCTTTTTTTCGACAAAACACATCAACGTTTCATTTTTGTTGACCATAAAAAAAAGTCAGTAATCTTTAACATTGTGGCTGAAAGCAGAGTATTAGCGAGTCAATCCGCTGAAATGAACATTAAAATAGCATCTATACTACTTGGGATCACGAACGGATTGTCGTTTCACCCGCTGACTCGTTTTCGGAGCTCGTCACTGCCGTTGTCTTCGTCGGCGGACCAAAGTACGTGGCAGCGAGAAGTGTCTTTGCAAGAATGTCAAGAAATCATGGTAGTTGCACAACAGGCTGCCATAGCAGCAGGAAATATTATTCGTAGTCACTTGGGCTGTTCCTCGGAAATTGGTGATCTCAAGAAATCAACGGATTTTACCGTAAAAACCACCATCAAAGATATTGTCACACAATACGATTCGCAGGCTCAACATGCGGTAGAAGGTATTATACGAAAGGCATTTCCCGAACACAGCTTCTTGGGGGAAGAAAATGTAGCACCAGGTGCATCTGCTAGCGAACAAGCACTCCTAGATGCATTACAAAACACACCTACCGGTTTTGTCTGGATTTGCGACCCAATCGATGGCACCGCAAACTTTGCTGCTGGACTTCCTTTGTGTGGAGTTACAGTGAGTGTCATTTTCCAAGGAACTCCCATTGTAGGGGTCATTTATGACCCGAACGCTGACGAGATGTTTAGTGCTATCCGTGGTCATGGGGCCTATCTCAACAACAACATTCCAATATCTGTGGCTGAAACGACAAGGGATATCAAAGACGCTATAATTAACGCAGGCTGTCCGTCCGACCCGAATGCCTTTGCAGTATCTATGAAAGGTGTTCTTGCCTTGAACAATAGATGCCGAGGGTTACGTATGATAGCCTGCAGTGCATTAACAACCGCTTGGATCGCGGCTGGGCGCATGACGCCGCATTTCGGATACGACTTGAGCAGCTGGGACTTGGTAGCCGGTGCGCTCATCATTCATGAAGCTGGTGGTCTCGTGACGGATCTCGACGGTTCGCCGTACAAAGTGACAACAAGGAACATGCTCTGCAGCAACGGTGCTGTTCACGACCAAGTACTTCAAGTCTTGAAGGATGCGGATGCTATTGCGTTCTCCAGATCGACCTCGTGAAAAAATCGGTATTCATTTGCTAGTCAGACGGCGAATTCGTCGTCGTCGCCTCAATTGCCATTGGTTCTTGCGCTGCAGCCAAACCCTCCAATTTACACAGGGGACAAATATTTTTGCGTTTCAGCCATGCTTTGAGACAATCAACATGATAAGTATGACCACACGCTAGATCACCAACACGATCTCCATCTTCGATCTCTATTAAACATACAGGACAAACATAGTCCACTTCGGTTGCTTCGTAACGTTTTGTTCGTAAAAGAGCGCTGACCTGTCGCGTTGTTGGTGGTGTCGCTATTCGTGATACGCGTATAACTTGAAGTGCCAGAGGAATATCCGTATCGCCCCATGGATCATAACTTCGATGCTGTTGCAATCTTTGCGCGCGGCGTTGTATCATAGCGGCGTTTTGACGGCGGACGTAGTCTTGTTCTAAAGAACGTAAATCATTGTCGAGTACTCTATCGTATCTTGTTTTACAACAGCGCAACATGCACCTTCGGTAGAAACGAAGAATTGTGTGACCCTTGGGGCTCCTCATGCATGTGATGAAAATGAGACAGACTGAGAAAAAGAGGAATGCAAAGAGGTAGCGCAAGAACGATTGCTGTTCTTCGATGCAATTTACGTGAATGTCGGAGTTCGCGGTGTTTGTTAACACTTGGCAGTAAGTTGTCGCTTCGGAGCAGTAAGCTTCAATTGCTGATATACAATCACAAGCACGAACTAGGACTGTCTCGTTGCTGTGTTGCATATCTGGAGGAGCCAGAACATAAGAGCTTTCGTTCTTTATCACCGCTATCACAGGATTGAATGAAATAACACAGGTCTTTGAATGTGTTGTACCATTTGAAAGCTGTGCGAGACTGCGGAACGACGATTTAGATCGTCTCATGGTTCTAAGGGATTGGTGTTGTGCTTTTTGTTGCTTCGTCGTCGTTCGCTTTCGGGTCAACAGCGAGAAGAAGCTGCGTTATTCACCGTCATCGGAAAAATGCGTTCTCTAAAATATTCTCGCGCTTCGTCGCTCCTATTCACTATGGACCTAAATGTTGTCTGGTTTTCGCCACGACTGCGTCTCAGTCATGAGTCGTCAGGGGGTACGGGGTAACATTAACATGCAATATTTTAGATTTACGTCCTATCGTTTCTTAGGGTTCCGTACCTGCGTAGGACACGGCAGCCTGCAATGAATTAGACGTCCAGGTTGCCAGTAAAACTTACAACTAGATTATACCTTTTACCATTCATTTTTACTTCTAAACTCTCTATTTTCAACTTTCATGGGCTCGGCGATGCTAAATGGCGCTTCATCGATTACCGATACCACTATCACATCACCGCTTGAATTCGCAAAGAGAACGTTAGAATAGATTTTTCCGGAGTAAAGCTGAATGCTATATTTATAACTTTATAAAGGATGGAATTAGACGCCATCGGCTTGTTGGTCTTCGGATTGTTCTCGAGTCGCCAAGTTTGTCACTTTGCACAACGGACAGTGATTCTTCAGTTGAATCCATTCCTTCAAACAGTCCACGTGGAATGGATGCTGGCACGGTAGATCTCCAATACGGTCTCCCCTGCTGGAAATCTTGCAAGCATATTGAACAAGTAATTGAATCCGCATGGTTGTACTTTTTCGTTTTCAAGAAAACAGGTATTTTCAACGCCGAATGATGACTTGCGTCTAACCGTGATGTAATCTGTCGCTGTCGGTCTTCTCGATCTCTTCGACGCAGTTCGCGTGTAGTCATTCGTTCGATGCGTGCCGGATCACAGGGCACGAGGAAAGGTTTCCAGGCACGTCTTGCACGCGAACCCAGGGATGAGAAACAGTACGCCCAAAGTCCCGTGTACATCAGTAGCATGATGGGAAAAACATACTTGATATAAGACGGTTGCTCTTCGACACAAGTTATGCTGAATTGTGATGAATTGGTCAACAAGGGAGAGACGTGGCAGCTCGGGGCTTCATTCGGGCAGTACATGTTGTCAATAGGAGAACAATCGCATTTGCGACCGAAGAACAGGTTGCCATCGTCGTTGGTAGAGAGAAAGGCGCCAGTGTTCTCATTGTCGGCAGTCCAGAGACTAAATCCCAGTGGCCCTTTCATTAAACGAACGGATGGGTTGCCCGAAGTGTCGCACACTGTCTTTCCTTCGTAGTCTGTGTTGAACATCGTGTTGCTGCCTTGTGCGTTGTGAATGTAATAAAGGAGGGAATGCAAATTGCGACGACGAATCTTTCATTCAATTTCGCGAATAATAAAAAAACATAAAAAGTGAACTTATACTCCGTATTATTCTTACAAGCCGTCGTAAGAATGACTGTAACTTGCATTTTCATTCGCGGGGAATGCACCTCCGGCATCTCACGCTGTCAATAAGTATTTTCGCGAGGTTTCACGTTTCTACGGCTTGTTTCGCTGCATAAAAACTCCCCCTCATTTTTTGTACAGTAAAGTCATACAGTCAGCGTGTCAGCATACGTCATCATTTTCACACTTCGTGATTCAATGTCTCATGACTCATAAATGCAATTGATGATTCATGACTAAAAAGCAGTCACGTTTTCCTTGAACCAACACTTTAGACCTACAGTAATCTGGCAAGATTACGACTGCATAAAGATTTTGAACTTTCCAAATGGAATATCTCATTGTTTTATGCCGGCCGAAGGTTGCTTGATTGCGGTAAGGACCAATGGAGCTCATCCTTTTAGCAGATCAAACGGAATTCGAATGGCGGTGTGGCTAAACCTTAGGAGCAATTTGGGAAGCTCTTCTAAAAAAGGAACAATACATCCAGAAAATTGAAATACCGAATTCCCACGATCAGCTCCACCCAGATATGGATGTGATACAACTAACAATTGAGCAGTACAAGGACATCCCGAACATCACGCACGAACATGTCCATGGGCACCAAGACGATAACGAGGACATTGAAAAACTCTCTTGGCTAGCGCGAACTAAATGTCGAAGCCGACAATCTAGCTACAAAGGCACTCCAGCAGCGAACTGCCTCTTCAGTACCGATCCCATTAGGCAATTTTGCTTACATACTACTCGATAATGAACTTCTAACCAGCCAGTATTCAAGCGAACTAAGAGCCCAAGCGGGCAGAGAACAAGGACTGCAATACCTCCGGGACAAACTAAACCTTTCAAAAGACGATTATAACTCGTTGCACTGGACAGCCTACCGATTAGCACGACGAAAAATCCCATTCAAACTAAAAGCCTTCGTCGCAAAACGACTTAGCAATTGGATTCAAACAAACGAGAGCGCCATAAATGCAACGAAATCTCATCGCCGAGATGCCCACATTGCCCTGCAAAAACCGAATGCTTCGACCATGTGTTGCGTTGCCCGGCACTCAGCAATTGGAGACATCGGTTTCTTGACGGACTATTGGACACATTGAGAGAAAACAATACACCAATCGACCTAAGCAGAGAGATTCAACAGAACATTAAAGACTGGTTCAACGGCACCCTAGCTGACAGCAACGTCGATTTATGGATGAAAGGCCTAATCCCGCAAGAGTGGGATGACCAAGTTTCAAATCATCTTGAAATATGAATGAACTAACCCACTCGAACAATGGAAGAACGTGGGCAAAGAAGCTCTGCAAGTATATTATAATGGAGACCTACGAAGCGTGGAAAATCCGATCAAGCTTAGTAGACACATCCAAGCAAACAGCCGCAGAACGGGCGACACGATATAATCTGCAACAAACGGTAACAGCCTTATGCGGTCTAAAGGACCAATGCGACATCAAATACCCGTTTTCTCGGCCCTTGAGGCAGAGACTTCTATTGGACAACAATCATCTAACTTCCTGGTTAGTCAATCACCGCGCAAACATCCTTAGATACCATACGATATGGAAAGAGAAAAACGAGCGACTCCAGCTACAACTTACCTTCACAACTCCAGAAACCATCCCATCAGCATCGGAAATCACACCACAACAGCAGCAAAGAGGAAACTTGAACCAAGAACATCCAAACAACACACAAGCCTTCACTTCTCCACCAGAATCGGCGCTTCATGCGAAACCAAATTAATCACCCGGCCGACGGACCTGGCCACACTATTTATTCTGAATCAGATGGCAGCCCCCTTGCTCATTGCCTCAGCGATGTCTCGGCAACCTGTATCCTAGACATTGTCTAGGGACAGATTGTGTTTCGGTTCTGTCATAGGGATAGGAAATAAGTACGCTAAACTCTCAATTTTAATTTTAATTCGCGACTGAAAAGCAGTCACACCGACTGAGTAGCACAGTTGGTTACTGGTTACTGTCGTGTTTAAGTTGAACCAACACTTTGGTCCTATACACTAATTATCTGCGTTCGTGCGTTAGTTATTACGGCAGAAACACATCATCGAAACAACATAAAAAAAGTTCGATCCACCATGATACACAAGGCAAAAAAAGTGAGCCGTTTACTACCACCTTGACTTTGTTGATTATCAAAAGTACTAACTGAGTTGCCTGGAAGTCACGACTGATGTTGACCGTTTCTAAAACCATGATCCTATTGGCTCTGTCGGCCACGCGGACCGTTTCGGCCTTCACGGCCCCTTCCCATCGTCTTTTGTTACCCAAATGGACGCGGCTCTACAGTTCTCTCGGTACAACGGCGACATCCTTTGATGATGGAAAGCGACCCTTTCAAATCACAACACCTATTTACTATGTGAACGATAAGCCGCATATCGGGCATGCTTATACATCCATCGGTAAGCTTCACATTCCCGAAAAGAAGCCTTGTCATCTGTAATGGACTATCAACAACAATATTCGCTGACTTTTTCGTCTTACTTTTCTCTCCCTTGTCAGCTTGCGACGTCATTGCTCGCTTCATGCGGTTATCGGGTCGTGAAGTATTCTTTCTAAGCGGAACAGATGAGCACGGTCAAAAAGTCGAGCAAACGGCAAAATCAAAGGGGATGGAACCGCAAGAGTTCGTAGACTCGGTTAGTGTCAATTTTCGGGATTTACTAGAACTACTCAATATTTCAAATGATTCGTTTATCCGCACTACAGAAGATCACCACAAAAGGGCGGTGCTGGTAAGTCTCAAGATCTTGTGACCTGGCGTGCGAAGTTGCTTTCTGACTAACAACATCTTGGCAAGGAATTGTTTGATAAAATGGTGGAAAATGGCTACATATATCTAGACAACTACGAGGGCTGGTACAGTGTTCGCGACGAATGCTTCTACACCGAGTCGGAGCTGGTTGATGGCAAAGCACCTACCGGAGCCGAAGTTGAATGGGTAGCCAAAGAAGAATCGTACTTTTTTAAACTCTCGGCGTTCCAAGAAAAATTACTTGAGTTTTATGAGCAAAATCCTGGCTTTATCGCTCCTGAGTCACGTCGCAACGAAGTAGTGTCCTTTGTGAAGCGCGGTCTCAAAGATTTGTCAGTGAGTCGCACATCATTCAAGTGGGGAATTCCCATGAAGCAGGATCCCAATCACATCTTCTATGTATGGGTCGATGCGCTCACCAACTATATTTCCGCTCTTGGATACCCAGAAACCGGAGGCAAATATGAAACATTCTGGCCCGCTGCGCTGCATGTTGTCGGTAAGGATATTCTTCGATTTCACGCCATCTACTGGCCGGCCTTTTTGATGGCAGCTGATTTGCCACTACCGAAACGACTTTTTGCGCATGGTTGGTGGACTAAGGATGGGCAAAAGATCTCGAAATCTCTTGGGAACGTTATTGACCCTGTGGATCTTGTGAATAAGGTGCGTTTAGTCAGGCGTCACATGTGTCGATAAGGATTGGCTTTCTAATTTTTGCTTTCTTCGTTAGTACGGTGTCGATCAAACACGGTTCTTTCTCATGGCTGAAGTTTCATTCGGTAACGATGGCGATTTTTCCGACAAAGCTATGATTACAAAGGTCAATACGAATCTTGCGAATGAGTTGGGTAATCTTTGTCAACGAACATTATCCATGGTGTTCAAAAATTGTGACAAGGCTGTTCCAACGACTGTCGATCCTTTCACGGAGGCTGATAATGCTGTGCTAGCATCAGCTCGTGAGTTGCGGGGAAAAGCGGCAGCAGAAATCGCAGTTCAGGCCATCCACAAGTATGTTGAGTTGATGGTAAGAATGGTTTGGGAAACGAATAAATACATTGATGAGATGGAACCATGGTCGTTGAAGAAAACAGACCCCGATCGCATGGCCACTGTTTTGTACGTGATAATGGAAGTCTTGAGGCATGTTGGAATTTTATATCAACCCTTGATTCCGGAGGCTGCTAACAAAATCCTTGACGCGCTATCCGTTCCTAAGGAAGAAAGAACTTTCTCCCATCTAGATGACGCTTATCGAATCAAGGAAGGATCCGCCATACCCAAACCTGAGGGGATCTTCCCTCGCATTGAAATGCCTGCTGAAGAGTTGGTTAATCAGCAAAGCTGAAGAAAGTCGTTATGAAATGAATTAGTGAGGCTGAATGTTGTTATGCTTTCATTCGAAGATTTTTATTGGGGTCGTCCAGTAATATGGTTTCAAAGTGTACTGAACTCTTTATAATCTTTTCTCAACGATTGCTTTTCTATTAAATACTCATATTTACTTAGACCATCAACTCGCCTACTTAGAGTTGAACTTCCTTAAATATTTTCAGTGCACGCGGTGTCACACACGAGTTGGCGAGTAGTCACAATGAAATCAAGCACGCCGGTCGTGCTGCAACTATCTCACTCCATCTTTGCTCAACCGAAACAACAAACCGCATGGACGGTCTTCTTTTATCTTTCATCGTTATGAACCTTGTGGTAATGCTATTCAATGCAAACAATTCGCTAAAAATAATAGAACGACGTCAAATAGGGCAAACAAGCCACACTATGAACTCCGGAAAGGAACAGAATCTTAGAAGTTTTGATGTGGACATCTGCGCGACCCTGTTGACTGACACCCCTCCGAAGCTGCCGCTTCGTGAAGAGCTCCCCAGTCTCGGTTTTGAGGTCATATATCATGCGGCAGGGGTTGGTGTAAAAGCTTCGAAGCATGCCGCTAAAAGGGCTGCGAAGCGATATCGTAAAATGCAGGAGAATCGAGACAAGAAAAAGTGGAGACTAATTCCTAAAACAGCGAAACAAAGAAAGGAAAAGTTAGAGAAAAGGCAACAGCAAGAAATGGAGATTTTACATTCAAGATCAGCATTTAGTTACAGCTTTTACAACAGTGAGCTGAAGAATACTTACGGAGACAATGAATCAAGATCATTTTCGTCGGGCTCGAGCGTACGATCCGTTTGCGCATCGAAAACGTCATCATTGCGAGCTAAGCAGAAACTAAGAAAAAAGGCACCGTATAAGACGAGCAAGATCGTTAAGAAGTGGAGGGTATTCAGATTCAACAGCTCTGGATCGAAGCTATGTTTCGATCAAAGCGAGTTGGATGAAGAGGAATCAGACAAAGTCGAGTTTCCAGACGTATTAGCACCGATGAATTTGCTGAGAGATTTTGAGGGGGAGTGACAGTGACACCAAAGAAGAAGACAAAAGCGGATCATGCAGTGATGTTTATAGCTATGATTACTCATCGATATCTTCCGCGAAGTGTGAAAGAAATGAAGTCAAAATGTTATTCGTTACATCGCCGTCGACTCGAAAATACTTGCCTGAGATAACGTCGACCGACGAATCTGATGATGACGCAGCAGATATCGACCAACAAGCAGTGACCGATTACAATCTGTGCACAGACACCTACGCAATCGCTCACAATGCTCTTGACAGTGCATTGGAAAAGACTTTTCCCGATTTTCTTGGGTCTTTCGAGAGTATGGATTTGGGTTTTGGTTCGGGGCGCAATAAAGCTGACCAAAAAACTCCTGACTCTACGTCTAATGCTGTTAACAAGAAGGCGGGTAGCCCGGTCGATAAACCGGCTTTGAACAATGTGGACGGTGAAGTCGGCAAAGCATTTAGCGGAGTAGATATGCTTTTCACAGCAGGGAGCGACGTGTTTGGTGCAGCGAGTGAGGTCATTCTGGATGGTGGTAATGCTTTAAGTCGCATGGGAAGTGGTGTAATGGGAAACTTTTCGAATTCAGGCGTGGATGTCGGTTCCGAGAAACCGTACCAAGAGGACTCCCGGGGAACACAGTCGCAAGTACATACTCAACACAAGGGACCAGGCCAGTCGTACTCAAGACTTTCCAGTGATTGGCTGTCCGCGGCAGTTTCTGCATTTGGAAGCATTGCCTTAGACTTTTACAACAGCGCAGCTGGTTTAAGTGACGAGAAGAACATAGACTTTTTGAGTGACACAGGAACGATTGAGGATTTATTCACAGTACTTGCGAACACTAACGCATCAGTTGACCACATCCGAAACTTCTTGAGCTTCAATCCAGAATATATTCAGATTAAAAGGCATCACGATAAACGCTTACCGCTTCATGTGCTATGCGACAGACAGTTTCCAGATAGGTCCGCAATACCGGTGAGGGAAAGGATGCGCTTACTTTTGCAAGACGTGGGTAGCTTCAGGGACATTGTCTTTTACGTCCAAAATCTGTATTCCGATGCATGTCTGTGTCGAGACGCTGCTGGAGACCTTCCAGTACATCTGCTTGCTCGTGCGTTCATGTGTTGGGAGGCTCAATGGTACGAAGCTGTCTACGAGGAAGCGGCAAAAGATCAACAGAGCAACTCAAAGACAGCGGTGGCAATCACCTATCTTTACCAACTAATGTCTGAGAGCATTGAGGCTGTTTTGGAACCGATTATTTTCAGTCCTTCGTTGTGTAAATTACCGGGAAGTGTTGGAAAGATTTTCCCCCTTCATATCGCATCAATCTTCACTTCATCTGTGAAAACCCTTCGGGCTGTTTTAAAAGCCTACCCACAAGCAGCATCTATCAAATGCGATCTCGGAGAAATGAAAACGTTCGTACCGAATCATGTTACTCCAATGGAGCTGCATGACCTCTTATCGACAGATTTCCCCAAATGGGAAATCCAAAGGGCAGCCGCAGTTACTGAGCTTTCGTGGTCGGCATCGCTGCAGTCAAAAAAGCAAGACATGGAAGATTGTATACGAAGGTCTGATCTCTTATTTGCTTTCTACCCGATAAGTCCCTATCGCTATGAGAAATCAAGAATACGACGTCTTGAAGCCCGGATAGAGCATGAAGCGAAACAGGCAGTTCAAAGCGAAAAGGGATGCATGAGTTACGCAAGCGAACGCATTTGGATATGGATGTGCACATTCTCCGAAGACAAGTCTGGGGCTGTAACTTACTTGAACAGTGTGAAGAGAATTGCCAACGCCCTTGATCTTGAAGCGTTAACCTATCTCATCTCCTTAAAAAATGAAAAAGGAGAGTGCGTGTTTGACATTGCTTGTCGTCATTGCATCACCGTTTTGCAGAGAAGACTCGATAAGCTCTCGGAAAATAGTACATCACTCACGGACGAAGGTCAAAAGAAATCGGTTAAAATGAACTCGAAACCAGTGTCTTCGATATCAAGTGTTTGGAATGAAAGACAAATGATGCGACAGTCTTTTTCTGAGAAAGGGACATTGAACCATCTATGCAGACTTATTTTCGATGTGAATGAAATTTCATTTCCAACCTCGTTCATCGTCCTTCCCTATAGGCTATCAGTGAACGACGAAGGAGCTCTTGGCGTCGAGTCTCCGAATTCTGTAGATGTTGCTCTACAATTCGCTGATCATTTGCTTGAAATGACAGATCCTCGATCTTTACTCTATTATCTTGACGCTAAATCAACTCAGTATTACGGCGCATCCTTGTACGGTGTCGATGAAAACCCAATCCGATTGAAGGCATACGAAGCTGTGAAAGAAAACGAAAAGACTCTTTTGTCGCTTTATGAGCCTGGAGAAGCGTATTTATACTTGATCGACGAACTAACTGGTATTCCAGTGCTATCAAAGGAGACCGATAAGTATCCAGTTGTTCTCAACAACTCGGTAAACTTAGTGACAAAGCTTCTGCCTTTGATGCTGATTGGTATGCTACAACTTCGCGGAGAAAAAGCCTTGTCCATTATGGTCTCGATCTTGCTTGACGGTAGCGTAGCTGCAATTCCACCAAAATGGGTCGATGCCGCTAAGGAAGCTGGAACGTATTACAGCTCAATTTCTTCAAAAGGTGATATGTCAATATCGGAAGCTTCATCAAGTACAGCAGATGAACTTGTACAATTCATTGCAGCAAGTCAAAGCAAGCTACGACTATCGAACAAGCCAAAAAACGGCACAACAGAATGGAATATCGAACTATCTATCCTCAAGATGCTGCTGGAAATGAGTGACAGCGATCGTTCCTACAACGGACTTCGAGCATTGAAGTTGGACGCCGACAGGGTGTTGTGGAGTAAGGGAGATGTGAAGGACTTTGTGGTGCAGCATCGCGTAGAAGGCGTAGTTCAAAAAGACCGCCCCGTTACCAGTGCAGATCAATTAAAGGTGGATGCGTTGAAAACAACTGGAGACCCAAGACAAGGCAATTTCGATACATCCTTCTTAAAGATTAGAGAAAGCACTCGGACAGCTTCGCAAAACAGCACCACGGATTCAGAAAGCGAAGAAGCGCTCAATTTTCCCCAGCCGTACTTCGCCGGATCGTTCCACTCATCTTGTTCGAGCCGCAACGAAGGTCCGCTTATTACCCGTGACGATAGTTCTGATACTGATGAGTTGCGACAGACTTTGCCCGCGATGGATTCTGTCAGCGTTTTCTTGCCCAACACAAAGAGAGAGGAGCTGTTCCCGAAGCCAAGATACACATGCTTGTTCGACAAATTGGCTATTCAGAAACCGCCGCGATTAGAGACTGACGACAGTATGGAACCACAGCGTATCTTTGACGAAGGAGGTCGAATCTGGAGTGAAATATCGAGTCAACTGGAACGCGGTTTTTACGAGGATGCGAATACACTACGACTACGCGTCGACATTGCACAACAGGCGAAACAAACATCTCTTCTAAATAAAAAGATGCATGAACTCTTGGAACTCCATGCGAAGGTATTTTCCCACAAAGCTGAAGAATATGTACAATGGGAATGGTCAAGGAATGGGTACAATACAGCCAGCGATACAAGGAAGCTGGCTCTTCGCCTCGGTGATCTTGAAGACCGTTTACTTCAAGACGCAATCGATCTCCAACATGCCACTCTTCGTGCATATGCTTTAGCCGAAGACGTCAACTGGGTCGAAGCAGAGGGGAATGAAGAAGAAAGGACCGAAGAAGAAGAAGAAACTTATTGCGACAGAATTATTATGTCGAGAGACGAGGCAGACGCCGAGGAAGTAAAGAATGAAAGCACGCGCGAACCGAGCGGCAACATCGGATGCCGTGGAACTTCTACATTGACTCGTCGTCATGACACTGAATCATCGTCTTCCGACGCATGTATCTTAGATAGTGATGAATCGGAACCAGAAAGGTCGAGTTACATCACCAACAAGACGAGAGCCGCAATGAGAGGACCATCTCAGAGCTCGAGCACCGTTAGCTTGTGGGGTTCATCGAGGCGACAATATATTCATGGCGAAGTTGCTTCCCGAGACGACGACTCGGAAACGAGCGGCCGATCGTGTTTACCGACCAGTATCTCATTTCCGCATTCTCTCCTTGACATTGACACGCGAGAAGCGGGTCCTGCCGGTGATACGTACGACTTCGATTCGGAAGCATAGAAAAGTATAGATGTATTATGATGTTATTGAAATAACTTAGTTTATGTGCTACATTATTATTTGTGGTAGTTTTACATCATTTGTTTGGTTGTTTTAACTTGTTGCAAAAATAGAGCAAACCGCCCTAGAGCCGACGTCACGGTCACGTCCCCCCATCCGTTTGATTTGCAACCTCGGATAATACTCCGTAATCATAGATTACCCGGAGCAGCAATCATAACAGAACAATTACAATAACGAAAGTTTACAGCGTAAACGAAGCAAACTACGATCAAGCTATGGATACAAGCAAAAAGATGGAAAACGATGAAGATACCGCAGACATCGATGAGGGAGGGAGGAAGACGACGAATACTGCGATTACGTCGAGTCCATTCGCTCGCGGACGGGCTTGGAAATTGGCTTGCGCGTCAAATGGCCGGATATAGCACCGTTCGAACTCACCACGAAATTATCCGAGCAAGCTATCGCGCCCCTATTTCACGGAACACAATGGGCAGGGACTCGTCTGTGGCGAGCGGCAGTCGTGGGCCTGCAATATCTGTTGAGCGAAGAAGCTCCTATTGAATGGAAGAAGACAACAAAAGTCGTAGAATTGGGTTGCGGTTTGGGTGTACCGGGAATGATTTTGGCTATGGCACGGCAATGCGAAGTTGTCTTGACCGATCAAGACGACCTTCTTTCGCAACTCGAAACGAATTGTAAAACACTGCTCGAAACTCGTCCAGACTTGCCGCTAGAAGTTGAAGCACTGGATTGGTCGGCGAAAGAAGTTGAGAAGCTGATGGATCATCATGGTGCTTTTGATGTTGTATTCAACTGTGATTGTATCTTTGAGCCACTGTATGGAGATAGTTGGAAGTACCTAGCGGAATGTCAAGAAGCTTTCCTAAGGAAGCGTTCCGCCACATTCATGCTGACGGTTGTGGAGCGACGTACTTTTGATGGAATCGAGAAATACTTGGAGCGAATGGCTTCATCGCCGCTAGTTGAAAAAGTAGAGAAAATTTCCCTTTCATTTGAAGCCCCTCAAGAAGTGGAACTGTACCGCATTTTTGGCACCTCCGTACGATAGCATTCGTAACAAGCATGGCACGATAATTCGCAAATTAACTGTCTGCAGGTGCACATTCATCCCGCATAACTTGAGACTTGTTGACAAGCCCGCCGCATACTTGTAGGGATAATGTGTCAGGATCGAGTCTCTCTGCAACCAGCAATGAATCTTGCCGGTGTCGGTCGTTTAAGACAAGCGAACCCTACTCAAACGGTAATAACTTTGTTACTTTCGTCTGAAACACAGCACGAGTTCCCATCTCATCAATCGACCGGAGTGCATCGAGTCCGTGGGGCGAGTCGTGTTCCCGTCCCAATAACATTGCCTATCTTCTGATCTATTCAAGAGTTAAGTAGGCCGCTTTCTTCGTCTCATGTATATCTTTGGTAACTTAATACTGAAGTCCGATTACATCGATAGCCGTCGAACTTCAATCATCAAGTCCATCAAAATGATCGTCGACCTTCAAACTTATCAAAGATCAAGTTTGATATTTGATGATCAAAGATCAAGTTTGGTATTCGGTGATCAACGATCAAATATGATATTCGATGTTCGTCTTATTCTTTATCGAGTTTCGAAACAAATACTAGGTAAACAAGAATTACTTGCGCCAACGGTCTAAAACGTTACTGTTTATTCTGCTCAAATTCACTCTTGAAGGGCTCAGACTCAGACACCAATAGCGTCGAATATCATCGCGGGATTTGTCTGCCGAGTCAAAACCACCCTAGCTCCTTTCTCATTCTTGCGCATCGGTACTCATCAGAACGCAACTTCGTCCCGCCTATTTGTTTGAGGCTTCCCAATAAAACCACCGCATAGATGAAGGGGGTTAAGGTATCAGGATCGAGTCTCTCTGCAGCCAGCAATGAATTTTATCGGCGTCGGTCGTCTTTCTTTAACGACAAGGAGAAAGCAAACTTCCCGATCTTGAAACTGCAAAAACTGAGAGGCGTCGAAGTATGAATTCAAGCTGATCCAGTGGCTGGTAGGCCCAGCGACTGTTTGATCACATCGTATAAAACGAGTTGTATTTGCACGATGAAGCCAACATGTAAAAAACGCGCGGACAAACCGGATAGGAAACCGCAAGGACCTTGTTGCACCCAGATGGATCGTGCCGTTTCCGATAAACTCGGGATCGTATCTACCTCTGCACGATCTTGGTAGGTTTGCGTCAACAATACATCTCCGGGCTGACTGAGTAAACAAGCAACAATCGACGCCCCGAATGCGGATAATATGACCACATTGCAATCATTAGAGGCCACTGAGCTGTAGAGCGATGCTGCAAACAGATCGAACGACACCTGCTTTCCAACGGTGTAAGGAAGTTGCTTTGATAGCATGGCGGCGAATCCTCCTTGAAATAGCGACAGTACGCCCTCCTTTTCGACAATCGACAGCATCCCTGACATTAGATTCTTTTCTCGGTAGTCATCATCTGTAACTAGCCGTATCCGTATTCGTTCCAGAGGACATAATATGAGACTCGCAGTGCCTCCTGCTAACAGACTCCCAAGTAATAAAGGGGCTGTGGTACTTTCCGTTGGAATACACACCGACAAAATTGGTTTCAAGGATTCGTACAATCCGAATTTGGTCGCCCCTTCGATGCCGTATCCGACTATAGTAGGACTCAGGCCACGCTGCAATACGGCACCGCCCTCGTTCTCGAGAATCGTCTTGGTGGCATGCCAAAATCCATCCCTGTAATCCAGAGGCGACGCTTGTATTCTCGTTTTGATAACGTCCACAGGTACCATCAGACCGTGACTGGCGGCTGCACAAATGCCACCGGCAAGGAAGTATCGGGGGTCAATGTCGACGGATTGCAGGATCGGGATAAATACAACGAACAGACATCCGGCAGCAAAGGCAACAGAATTCGTCGCTGGACTAGCCACCTGTGTTTTGTTTGTCGACTCCCACAGAAAGTATTCGTCAGAGGTATGCGAGGGTGACCATCTTCTGCCTCCGATGGTTTGATGGATGTCCGTTTGTGACCGAATGTGTTCTTTGCACCGGTATCGATCGCAGGGCGAGACAAATCCCTCGCAGAACCGTTGTATCAACCACACGAAACAAATAAAGACTAAAGGGTTTGCAGGTTTCATTCTGATATTTTATAGAGTAAGGTGCTTGTCGGATGTTTCTGTAGATTCGGTTCGATCTGACTTGTTTTCAAAGATTCTTCATCGCGTTTATTTTTTTCTTTCATCGGAAGCCATCAACTTTATTGAGTACCGGTTCACCATGAGAGTACCACAATGTGCAGCCAGCCAACAGGCCAACGGACACACTTTACTATACGCGAAAATGTATACGACATTTCCCCGCGACTGCATGTCAGTCATGAATGTCAATGTCACACTCATGTCGCACCCGCGACTCACTCGTCCGAACTACGACGCATGCACGCGTGGCACGTGGGCCTACGTCCTCAATTTCTTTCTCAAATTCAACCTCGCTCCGTCACGTTGATGTCATCCATTGCGTCCTCTTTGCTCTGTTGATTTACTTGTTAACAATAACATAGAACAGCAAAATGGTCCTGTCTTCGAGCTTTTTCATTCTCGCTCTTCTGTGGCTGCAAAGACCCGTTGATTCGTTCACATCGAACGATCGACGGAGTGAGCCGCGAGTAGTTGCACTCTATGCTTTGAAGTCCAAGGCGGATCAAATTGTCAAAAGCCCTCCTTACAAGCCAGGCTCTATGATGGCTGTTACTCTCGAAACTGGACGAGTGCCTTACGGAGAAGAATCTCGCAAGTACCGCAGAACTATTTTTACCTATGAAGATTGGGTACGTCATAGAAATTCGGAACGAGTTCGGACGAACTTGAAAGGTATGCTATTTTCGGGAGTCGTTCGACAATTAAGGCCAGAAGTAGCGCTGGTATCCGCAGTCGCTACAACTGTCTTGCTCTGGAATGGAGTTGTTGTACCGAATGCTCCCGTCGCGCTTCCTCTCTTGTCGATGCCGTCGCTACCCTTCATGCTTTCCAGTCCTGCCTTGGGTCTGTTGCTGGTCTTTCGAACAAACGCTTCGTATTCTCGGTGGATGGAAGCCCGAACAACATGGGCTCGAGTTGTATCGCAATGTCGGAATATTGCTCGCATGGCCTCATCGTTAGCCGATCTCTCGAATCCAGCCACCTGCGATGCACTGGATCAATTGCAATTATCGACTTGGCTATTCGCACGTACTCTCATGTATGAGTTATCCGGTCCTCCGGATAAAGAAGATTTTGAACGTGAAGTTTTAGAGACCTGCGAAGAAAAGAACAGTGTTCTGGCTCGTCGTATCCTCGACTCACCAAGTCCCAACATGTCGGCTCTAGCACAACTTTCGGTAGCTTTGCAAAAAGTCCCCATGGAGGAAAAGGCCCGCATTGAAACGGATAAGTCAATCATCTTGTTGGGTGAATGCACCAGTATTTGCGAAAAGATTTACTCGTGGCCGGTTCCGCTGGTCTATACTCGACACACGGCACGATTTCTGGGTCTGTACATGCTTCTGCTACCCTTGGCGCTCTACGAAGCCTTGATTAACTTTGCGGACACGCAAAATTCGCCAATCTTTCACGGAATTACTGTCGTTCCGATATCGGCCATTGTTGCGGTTTTCTTATTCGGTATCGAGGAGTTGGCCTTTCAACTCGAGGAACCGTTTTCCATCATGCCGCTCCAGGAGTTGTGCAATGATATCAAAATTGGCACCAAAAACATCACGCAATGGTGTGTGGATGGACTGGAGTCGAATTTGGAATGAGACCATGCTACCCTAACTATGGTTTGTAACTGCTACTACACGCCATTACAATCTACAAATCTGCACACTCGTGCATTTTGAAGAGATTTTTCGATTTTTCCTTAACCTTTTCCTCCACCCGCATTTTACTAGATGAAGCATCTTCTACGACAACGAAGCCAGTTAGTTCTCAACAGGGAATGCATATCAAAGGATATCCGAGACTTCAACATGAAAAGCTACTTCTGTGATTTGTCTTCGGCTAAGATTTGCTCTTAGAGTTCGTCGAGACTTTGGACACGGGGTACGCTGCGATGGCGGCTGCGTCATCTTACGCTAGGCGGTGCTGGCAAAAGTCAGCCGCTTTTTTCTAGTTACTGTTGCAAGGATAGGGGACGTCACCCGCCTTTCGGCACATTGATATTTTTCATCGTTTTGCCCCGAGGGATACACAACACGAGTATCGAACAAGCTGTTGTAGAAATATATCGAAGATGCTAGCTGTTTTTTGAATCCTCTAAATGCCGCTCTGAGCATTGCCTGTAATAGCTGGGATGGTCCTTTGTTGCAACAAAAGGACCTCGACAGGAGCTCGATTTTAAAAAACTAGCTCTTGGTCACCGTCCTAAAGGGCGATCCATTTGAAAAATGTTACGCTGCACTTTTTGTCCATTAGTGTGTTGCTCGTGACGGTATTGCCCTTTTACTGACTTGAAAATGCCATAACGATACCAATATTTAGCCGAACTTCGATCAGACCAAGATGATTTTTTCGACGATTTCTTTCCCGATCCGCTGTTGGACGATTTCTTTCCAGATCCGCGCTTTCCCTTTTTATATCCTTTCCCCTTTCCTTTACGTTTGCGCCTGCCTCTCCATTTCCATTCATTATCGTTATCTTTTCCTGGTTCTCTTCTTGTCGGACTTTTGGTTGCGACTGTCGTAGGGGCCGACGGGATTGTAGGGGGGAAGGAAAGTGTGGGCGTTGATACTGGCGACACCGGAGATATTGGCGACAATGACGAAGCCGGTGAAATCGTTTGCCCCGGTTGAAGCGTCGGCGCTGGGGTCAGTGAAGGAACTGGGATATTACCCGTCACTGTCGGTGCCGGTGTAGTCGTTGGATCTTCCAAGCAGAATGCTGGGGGATCAACTGACAACTCACAAATTCCATCCTCAATAAATGCTTGAAACGCACTGACACGAGTGTAAACACCCTCGGAGTCGGGAAAGCCGCAGCCCACAGCAAAAGAGTTGATACCGTAAAGAAAACCTCCATCTTGAGTCAGCAACGGGCCACCAGTGTCAAAATCGCTTCATAAAACTTGTAAGAATTACCTAGACTCAAAACAATCTCCTATGCTCGTGGATCGATACTTACCATGAATCTGGACCGCCTGTCGCCTGTCCTGCACAAATTTGTGTCTCTGTTGACACAGCAGCATTATTGGTGGCTTCGCACCGTGCGAAATCTGCAACAGTGATAGTTGCTTGTTGGAGACTCGGCGACAATACTTCTTCATCGACATTAGTCCACCCGAACCCGACTACCACGAGATTTTCGCCTGTAGCTGGAAAGTCTGCAACTCTGTTGAAGTCTGCCGGTGTTTGTGTGCTTGCTGAATCTAACTTGATAAGCATCAAATCGTTCGCCCTGCTGACAAAGTCATAATCAGGATGTGCTTTTTTCTCCACTATCTTCCTGGATTCTGCAAATCCGAGAGTAGAGAGTAAATTTGTCGCTCCAATAAAGACTTCGCTATCTTCGAAAAACAAAGTTCGACAGCTGGCAGCTGTGAGAAATATGTCTGGATGTACTAAGACCCCACCGCATATTTTCGTATCGTCGTTTGGATTTGAACCATGTACAAAGAAAGGAAAAGATCCAAAAGCGGTTGCTGTTCCGCCAACAATTTGCTCCGTATTATTAATGTTGGATTTTCCGTCGAAGGTCGCATTACCTGACCGGCGAATCGTGGCGCCTCCCCCATTCGTCGTTACGGTTGGCTCTGCTCGTGCTAGGACATCGTGACCAGGAAAAGATTCTTCATACTTCGTCGACTTTACTTCCACAGTTCCTTCTTGCACTATGGAACTGTTATGATATAGTGAATTGGTGGTATTACTGCTGTTGCCATTAGATTCGAGATCGCTATACGTTATGTTTTCCTCCGAACCTTCGTCCCCATCCCAGCCCCTTGTCAGAGGCTGGAGTTTTCTCGACGCAAGACACGCCCGAAGTAGCGCGGCAAGCAGCAGTAGAGTGCTGCTTCTCATATTTGCTGTGCACTGCTTTGATTCACCTCGCGTTATTATCACCATTCACTTCCAAGTTGCATTTGATGGCGAGAGAAAAATGTGAAACGTGTAAAAGTTTCGCTGTTATGAATGTCACCGTTGAGTACCGGTTTTCTTTGGTAGTGTGGTCTTCTATGTAGTATCGTTGTTCTTTTGTGCCAATTTTGAGTGCCGTTCGCCATTAATTTGATTTCGTGACTTGTAAATTCTTCAGTCCTGTAGAAATCCGAAATTATTATTTCATCTCCAAACAAATCCCAATAAATTTTAGACTTTGGGTACTTTTAGAGAGACCCTTGGGGGATTAGTCATAGATTTCACGAGGAATGCAGATCCACAAGTCATGAATGGTAAGATCTAACAGTGCGAAAAGAAAGCATAAACTTGTCGCGAATAAACTTTGCAGCATCTTCGCGATCTTACGTCTGAGCTTCAGACAGAGTAAAATCAGGATTCAGAGCCATCCCTCCGTTACTAAAGTATAGAACGTAAAACTTTGAATGATAAGTTCAAAAATTTAACGATACATTAATCAACCTTATGAACTATTCAAGAACGGGATATAGAGCTACTACTGACGGATCCCCAAACAGTGCAAAGAGCAGCCCCGTCGTTCCATAATACAGTAGCACACCCGCCGTCACTGGACTCACCCATGGAGCTAAAAAGCGAGTATACCCGTTCCGGTTTGTTTCTTTAAATTCACCAACGCCTGACCACCGGTTGCAGCAATCCATAACAGTGGAGTCGCGTAGCCGGCTGTATATGCGAGGAGGAATAAAATACCCAAGACAGTGTTCTGAGCGGCTGCCACATACGCAAGGATGGAGGATAACACCGGAGTAGCGCACGGAGATGCCACCAGTGCGGACGAACCTCCCAATAAAAAGGTTTGCCATAAACCTTGTTTTACTTCCTTGGACGTTAATATTTTCCCTGACGCGTCCAGCAGTACGACAGAGTCACTGTTCGGTTTCGTCATACCCCAACCGCTGATATTAAAAACGGGTAAATTGATTAGCTCGAGTAATCTGAGTCCCATGACTAAACAAATCAAATTGGAGATCAACGCCAGCCACGGAAACCCGTCTTCGGAACCCAACACTCCCCCCACTTGCGCCGCTACCACACCCAACGTGCAAAACACCGATGCCAACCCCGCGGCAAATGCCAGAGTGGGCCACGTCGTATCTTGATCGTCGCGTGATCCAGCTGCTTGACTGATATACGACACGGTCAACGGTAAAATGCCCCACACACACGGAGAACAGCTCGTCAACAATCCTGCTCCGTACATGACCGGAATGGCCGTCATGCCTTCTTCCATATTGTTTTGAGCCAAATTTCCCGCCAGCGATTGGGCATTGTATACAACATCTTGCCAGGCCGGTAAATGCGTGTGTTTGCGGCGGCGTCCGGCGAATTGTTGTGTCGATCGAGTCGCAATCAAGGCTTGTGTGAGAGTCAAACTACCGAGTGCGGCAGTCGCTAGGTACGTTCTGTGATGAAGGCGCATGATCTAAATAGTCTGGTAATTGAGCTAGTGCTTGCGATGACATAAGAATGGAGAAAGAAGAAGGGTGTCTTGTTGTTGTTGTCGTCATTGCGGGCAGTCCGGTGCCGAATGTTACGTAACAACGGAGGAACGACGAACAGCTGGCTCGTTTCTGTCGTTTCCGAACAAAATAGGCGAACGACGAGTGACGCAAGACGATCGCGGTGGCGGATCTTTCCAAAAAGATACGCGGCGGAGTTTTGGACTGTCAGACAATAAGTACCAGGGCGAAAGTTACGTTTTTGCGTTCTCGTTTTTCTCGTTCGTGTGGCTGCCACATAACAAACCGAAGCAAACGTAGCCTCCGTTTGATTTCTTCTCTTTCTATAATAAGAACTCTTTCACAACCAACGAAACCATGTCTATGCTCAACGCTCTTGTCCCTTCCGGTGTCATCACTGGAGATGATGTCTTGACTTTGTTTGAAGACGCTCGTAGCAAGGGTTACGCCATTCCGGCAGTGAACTGCACAAGGTAGGTGAATTCATTGTACTTCAACCAAAACACCCAACAAGGTTCGCTGGCAATTATATGCGGTGCAGCAAGAGAACTGTTGCAGCGGATCTCTCTTCCGTCTCTTATTAGCGTCTGTGCTTGGCAAATCTCCATCCTCATCTCACCGTTTTCTGCCGCCTCTCTCTCTCAAAACAGTTCTTCCACTTGCAACGCTGTCATGGAAGCGGCCCGCAAGGCCAAGTCGCCGATTATCATTCAAGTATCCAACGGAGGAGGAGCTTTCATGTGCGGCAAAGGCATTAAGGATCCCAACAGTGCCGCCGCGGGCAGTGTCGCCCTCGCCATGCACGTCCGTTCCGTCGCCAAGTTCTACGGCATCCCCGTCATTCTCCATTCCGACCACTGTGCCAAGAACTTGTTGCCCTGGTTCGATGGAATGCTCGCGGCTGACGAAGATTTCTACAACAAGTACGGAGAACCCTTGTTTGGCTCGCACATGCTCGATCTTTCGGAAGAACCCGATGACGAAAATATCTCCATCTGCGTCGAGTACTTTAAGCGCATGGCGCCGATGAAGATCTGGTTGGAGATGGAAATCGGTATCACCGGTGGAGAAGAGGACGGTGTCAACAACGAACACGTCGATCCGGAAAAGTTGTACACGTCCCCCGAGCAGGTCTGGGCCGTGTACGAAGCATTGTCGAAGGTCGGTGACATGTTCTCCGTCGCGGCCGCCTTTGGAAATGTGCACGGTGTCTACAAGCCAGGAAATGTCAAGTTGAGTCCCGAGCGACTCGGAAAACATCAGGAATATGCCAAGAAGATGCTGAATGTGTCCATCCCCAAGCCGATCTTCCTCGTCATGCACGGAGGATCCGGCAGCACGGACGAGGAAATCATGACGGCGGTCAAGAATGGTGTGGTCAAGATGAACATTGACACGGATACACAGTGGGCATACTGGGATGGTCTGCGCCAATTCGAAAAGAGCAACCGCGATTTCTTGCAAGGACAAATTGGGAACCCCAACGGCGCGGACAAACCCAACAAAAAGTACTACGACCCTCGTGTCTGGATCCGCAAGGCCGAAGAGGCCATGATTGCTCGTGTGATGGTTTCGTGCGATAAGTTGGGATGCACGGGTCACTACGAGCCGACGGTGGATGAACCGGCCTACTCTCAGCTTGGAACTCCGAAGAAAATGCCCAGCCCGGTTCTTCTTATGGCGGCCGGTGCTTTGGTGGGTTCGGCGGCTACGATGATGTTCAAAGTTGTCGGAAAGTAAACTGTTGGTATCAAAGAATGGTCTGCTCTTTTCATGCCTCTGTGTGGCTCGCCCGTTGACAATCGCTGTGACCCAATTCACTCTAATACATTATAGTTCTTAAGGTTTGAATCATTCTGTTGAAGATATTTCTTTTCTGAGAGTTACGTAGGATAACGATATAACGATAGCAATAAACGAGGAACAAACGAAAGTGTTCTTGTGAAAGTAGAAGTACGAAAGTCGCGTTCTATTCGCTAAACGATCCGATACTGAGAGGTTTTTGGTTGACAGCCTTAGAGCCTTAGACCTTGCTTAGACCTTAGACTAAAAAGCAGACAAATAATGGAATCTGGAATCTTCATCACCATCAATCGCCACATAGAAAAGTGCGACAGCAGTTGGGTTTCGGTGCGACGGAAAATTCAAACACGTACAAGTAGTAGTTGCTTTTCGCACTTCGCACAGTTGATTGCACAGTTGACCACGTGTGCGTCGGTCAGATGAAGTACTGAAAGTGGACCTCTTAATCTTGATTCAATCTCCGTTGACTATGGATCTTAAAGTATTCCACGATCAAAACAGCCAATTTTATAGTAATTGAGTACTCGATGGAAAACCAAGGGCTTATCAACTTTCGGAGAAAATGGCGAACGAGCGACAAACAAACGATCAACGGATCCCGTCAAATTTTTACGCGAAAGAAATCGGGGACTTCTCGGAAACGTTGTCTCATACATAAAAGCGATACATTGAAATCAGAGCTCGAAAACTCCCTGGACTTGTCATATGACTGCTGACGTCAGAACGACTTACAATATTTATTTTGGAAGGACCCGCCCCCTCATCTTTTCGATAAATTTGCGCGACGTGACACTTTGCGTCTTTTTCAATTTTTGTCGTCATTCGTCACAAAGTCATTGAGGACGACATTGATTGACCAAAGAAATTACTGTCAAAAAGCAAGCAATGACAACTGAAAACGGCAAAGAAAGCTCTTCGGGGCAGGGATCGCGTTTTGGAGGATTGGAGGCTGCAGTTGAAATTTCCATTGCGAGCTCGATCGGCAAGCATCTCGGAGACATCACAGCTCCTTATCCCGTCACGGCTACCGAATTGGGTATCCTCAGTAATGACAGAACACCTGAAGCTCTGGCGAAACTTCTTGAAAAGGGAGTGAAAACGTTTGCGGGAGACCACGACGATCCCGAGACACCGTCCCCGCAGCAAAAGCTTCTCCGCGACGTCGAAAAGTTGGTCGCAAAGATTCGTCACATCAGCGAAAAGGGAGAAGGGCACGACGATGATGCCGGAGGGCACAAAGAGATGGATATGGCGGCGAACGTCCTGACTTCTGTTCTGCTTCGCTCAAGCCCCGAGTCCGGTATCGACCCTCGTGAAGTTGAGATCCGACGTGAAGTGTTCGGAACTAACGCCTTGTCCGAGAAGAAGCTTACGAGCTTCTTGCAGTTGTGCTGGGAGGCTTCACAAGATTTCGTCTTGGTCATGTTGATTGTGCTCGGTACCATTAGTATCGTCGTTGAGGCTACAACGCACGAGGGTCCGTGCAACACCTGTTGGATCGAGGGTGCTGCCATTCTCTTTTCGGTGTGCATTGTGATTTTGGTGACCGCGGGCATCGACTACGCCAAGCAGTTTGCTTTCATCCGTCTCTCGAAGAGCTTGCATGAGAGCAACACTAAGTCGGTGATTCGCGATGGCAAACAGATTTCGGTGACGGATGACGACATCGTCGTCGGTGACATCTTGTCGGTGAATAGTCACAACTTAGCGTCGATCCCTGCGGACTGCGTTCTTTTGGGCCCCGCTAGCGACTTGAAGATGAACGAGAGCAGTTTGACAGGAGAGTCGCACTTGATCAGCAAGCAACCTGGTGATGTCATTTTGAGCGGAACCAACGCTGTCCAAGGCTCTGGCAAGATGGTGGTTATTGCCGTTGGTGTGAACTCTGTTTCTGGAAAGATCAAAGCTCGTGTTTACGAAACTGGAGATAACCAAGATGAACTCGGCGGAGAGGGAGAGAACTCCCCACTTTACGAGAAGCTGGACGCTTTGGCGAAGAGAATCGGTCTTTGTGGTACATGCGCAGCTTCCGTTGCGTTCATTGTCAGCTGTATCGTCGGTCTTGGTGTCGAAGGAGAGAGTGTGAGCAACCTTGTTGACTACTTGGTAACTGCCATCACTGTTTTAGCCGTTTCAGTTCCAGAGGGTCTTCCTCTTGCTGTTACGCTCGCTCTCGCCTACAGTTCGAACAAGATGATGAAAGAGCAAAATCTTGTGAAGCACCTCGAAGCATGCGAGACCATGGGATGCGCAACCACGATTTGCACGGACAAGACAGGTAAGTGCTATCTCTACCTCACAAGCTTAACTGCCTCACATCGCACATGTCTCATGCACGTTCTTTTCCCTTCCCTTCTCTTCTTGATCATCGTAACAGGTACTCTTACAGCAAACAAGATGACAGCTCGTGCGCTCTATTCCGGAAAGGTGAACTACTCGGTCGATGATCCTGCTGTCACCCTTGGTAGTTACGTCATGTCGCATCAAGGCGGTCTTGGCAAGCCAGTCATCGACTTGCTTTGCCAGTGCATTTCGATCAACTCAATGAACGAGACGGTCTTGTACTTTGATAAGAATGGAAAAGAAGAGAGCTCATCTGGTAACCCCACAGAGTTGGCTCTTCTTCATATCGTGCATCAGCTAGGACAGAGCGTTGAGAAGATTCGCGACACCACAAAGGGCCGTTCAGATAAGGGCAAACTCGGCGAGTTTCTGTCGCAGGGAAAGCAATACGGTTTCTCTTCTGCTCGCAAGATGATGAGTTGGGCCGTGCCTTTGGAGGGAGGCCGTTATCGCTTGTACAGCAAGGGTGCTGCCGAAGTCATCTTGGCCCGATGCACGAAATTTGTCGGAACGCAGGGAGAAGATTCTGACATGTCGACAGCGGATTCTCAGATCATGCAAGATGTGGCTTTGGGTTATGCGCGCCGCGGTATGAGATGCTTGGCGTTGGCTTACCGTGACTTGCCGGCAGGATTCGACCTTGATTCTCTCAGTGCTACCCTCACGAACTCGGACGGTTCTCCTGCCTTCGAAGGAGAGACAGAGCTCACACTCCTTGCGCTTGTCGGTATTGAAGATCCTCTGCGTCCTGAAGTCCCTGGAGCCATTGAGAAATGCTACACTGCCGGTATTGATGTCCGTCTTGTTACGGGTGACAGTCCGAACACGGCTGTGAGCATCGCTTACCAGGCCGGCATTCTTCGTGACTTCCATTTCATTGAGGGTACCACGGAACGTGTTGCGGACAATCTGAAAGAGAACATTTTGATGGAAGGAAAGACGTTCCGAAGCAAGGTCTATCGAGTTTCAAAGGACGGCACATCGGAGTTCGACCAGGCCGAGTTTGACAAGATCTGGCCGCACCTTCGTGTTCTGGCTCGCAGTTCTCCAGACGACAAGCTTACGTTGGCACACGGTCTCAACCAGTCGAATCTGTTTGCCGACAAGGAGGTTTGCAAGCGTCTTCTCGCGGAAGACGGAATCCGCATCTTCCCAGATCGTCAGGTGGTTGCTATGACGGGAGACGGAACCAACGATGCTCCTGCTCTAAAACGTGCCGACATTGGTTTTGCCATGGGTATCGCCGGTACTCAGATCGCGAAAGATGCCGCTGACATTATCCTCATCGACGACAACTTTGCGTCGATCGTCACTGCAGCCAAGTGGGGCGTAACATCTACGCTTCTATTCAGAAGTTTTTGCAGTTTCAGCTTACTGTGAACATCAGCGCTGTTTGCACCGCCCTCGTCGGTGCGTTTACATACCAGCTCAGTCCCCTAGCTGCCATTCAGTTGTTGTGGGTGAACTTGCTGATGGATTCGTTGGCTAGTTTAGCGCTTGCTTCCGAACCTCCCATTGAAGCCCTTTTGAAGAGACCCCCTGTCAACCGCACTGATAGTATGATCACAAAGCGCATGTGTGCGAACATGTTCGGTCAGTCTGCTTACCAGGTTGTGGTCATCATGGTTTTGTTGTTCAAGGGGCCGGACATTTTTGATGGTATGGAACCCGGTCACATTCTCTATGAAGATGACATTAACTCGGTCCATTACACGCTAATTTTCAATTCATTCGTTTGGATGCAGCTTTTCAATGAAATCAACTGCCGTGTGCTGAAGGGAGAAAGTAAGTGCTCTTGTAATGTCAGTCTCCTATCTGAAGTCCTCTTTCGGTGTCTCACCCAATTCGGTAATCTCAGTGAATGTATTCTCTAATATGTTCAAGAATCCCCTCTTCTACGGTATCTGGATCACGACAGCTGTACTACAGGCGCTCATCGTCGAGTATGGTTCGCTCGCGTTCAAGGTTGCAGATGAGGGTCTTGAGCTCAAGTATTGGATTGTGTCCATGGTTCTCGGACTAGGTGCATTCCCAGTGTACCAGATCATCCGTGTTGTTTACGGAATGTTCCTCAACAAGGATGAGTAATCGAAGTGAAGCAACCGTGCTGACTTTGGAATAGTGCTCGCGAGGGCAGTAGTTTGCTTATATACAGTAAGGATATTGTGCTCATTAACAACGCTCTTGTTAGATACAAAAAACCTCCAACCTTTTCAAACATTGTGTCGTCGACTTGCAAGGAGTCGCCGCTTATGTGGAGTATGCTGCGTGATCGCACAGGCCATGTAAGCGCCCGTTACGAAAGTCATCCACGAAATGAATGTACATGGGCAACTTTTGCACCATTGACATCCGCAAGAAGTGGCTTTCCATTCAGTTGATGATGATTCATGTTTGTTTCAACAAAAGAGCTAGCTTTTGTGAATTCCGTGTCAAAAGTCAAAAGTCAAAAAAGATCGTGCCGACGAAGTGTCGCGGTCGACGAAAACACGCAGTCTGTACATCGCTCGTCCGCCCAAAAAGATCCGCATTTTTTACGACAATAACAAAAAACAAAAACTTCTTCGTCGTCGCTTTGAATGTAAGCAAAGAGATGACAATCGAACTACTCAACTGGGTAATAAAGTGAACCAATTTCAGGTCTATATAAAAGATCTTAAGCTTTGATTTTGGTTTTGGGAGTGATAGCTTGCCGTCGATCCGCGTTTTTTGCGGGCGTACGGAGACGGCTGTTGTCAAAGACGATACGAATACTAACGCCAACGGAAACGCACCCCGGGGAAAGGGATTTTTTTCGAGGCGAATCAAGCCTTCAATAAGTTCTGTCGTGTGTGGAAAGCTTGGGGCGATCAGTAATGATCAATCTCCTCTCATTTCTTTCATTTGTCGTACAACTCGGATCTAATTTGTGTTCTCAAAATTCGATAATTTTTCAAGCTGCAACTGCAACGATGAAAGGATCCGTTTTTATTGCTGTTACAGTGGATGGCTACATTGCAACACCTGATGGAAGCGTGGACTTCCTCGACGACTTTCAAGATGACGAGGAAAGTGGAGCGGCCTTTCGTGACTTTATGACTTCGGTAGATGCGATTGTAATGGGTCGTAACACATTCGATAAAGTCGTGTCGTTTGGAGAAGAAATGTATCCGTACGGAAAGACGCCACTTGTTGTTTGGACCAGGACTCCGGATGCTGTGAAGGTCCCTGGTTATTGTAAGGACGTAGTCTTGTGCTCTTCGAAAACACCTACGGAACTCATGGACGACTTGAAAGCTCAGGGCCGGACTCATGTTTACGTAGACGGGGGAGCAACAGTGCAGAGCTTTCTACGGACCGGAATGATCCAGGATATGATTATTACACGAGTTCCGGTGCTTCTGGGTGAAGGGATACCTTTATTTGGAAAGTTGGATTACGCGGTGAAGCTGATGCACATCAAAACACAAGCATTTCAAAGCGGAATGGTAACCACTCATTATCATTTGAAAAAGCTTCTTTAAACGACTGAGCTGCGTCTGAAATCACGGAGCAGGGCGCACGCTAGTGATTTAGTTTAAAATCCTCTTGATCTAGTGCACCGAGACTTTAGGTACTACCAGGACACGGTCCCAGATGTGGTCTCTAGAGGTCGCTTGCCTACCCAAAGTGACAAATAGGAGATAGGTGAACAACAAGAAGACTCACCAGAGTGTACATTTAGTATCCCCACAGTTGTTAAAGTTTAGAACAACTCGCAGTGTTTAGTCTTGTTTTCACGAGAAAACTAACTTACAATTAGAAGATTTCTCACTCAAATCCTATTTACCTGGTATGTTTTAACTAACTGCTAATGTCGACTGGGCTGCTCGCTCGTTGCTGTTGCTAAAGGACTCCTCACGATCAATGATCATCGACATGAATAATCGAATCCCTAGGAAAAATACCCGAATCCAGCAGATTCGTTTTTCGCGTCACATGTTTTTCTTGGAGCTCGTAGCTCGAAGGCTCGGAGTGAATTTTCGAATTTCGGCTTTACTGTGAAACATTAAGTAGAATGTTTCAATGACCGTTTTCATCACTACACTTACAAACCAAGTCGACGTCACATTGTCCGTTGATTTTCCAAATGCAGGGACGTTTCGAAATGACCGTAATGTCCTGCGAAGTCTCGAGAAGTCCCAGAATAGTCATCTTTTGATCCGAAAACAAAATGGATGGAGCGTGGAAGACTTCGTTGGCAATTAAAGAGTCAACAACACAAATAAAACCTTCTTTGATTCATTGGCGAGGCTCGAACGAACAAAGAAAGTCTGTAAGGTTATTGTAAGAAGAGCAAAGTCAAGACAATGGAGAACGATAATCGTAGCGCTACGGAGACCGACGGTAAAGATGAAGCCGGAGTGAAGGGGAGCTTGCGAAGCACCGGGAACAGAGACCCAGGGTCTCGTTTTGGAGGTCTAGAAGCCGCAGTCGAAGCATCGATTGCATCTTCTATCGGAACTAAACTTGGGGACATCACAGCTCCTTATCCTGTCACGGCTACCGAGTTGGGCATCCTCAGTAATGACAGAACTCCTGAAGCTCTGGCGAAACTCCTCGAAAAGGGAGTGAAGACGTACGCCGGAGGTGACGGCAAAGACACAAAGACAAGCTACGAAGACCCCGAGAAAGTGTCTCCGGAGCAAAAGCTTCTCCGCGATGTCGAGCAGCTGGTCGCAAAGATTCGTCACATTGGAGAAAAGGGCGACGGTCACGACGATGATGCTGGAGGACACAAAGAGATGGACATGGCGGCGAACGTCCTGACTTCCGTCCTTCTTCGCTCAAGTCCTGAGTCCGGAATTGACCCTCGCGAGGTGGAGATCCGACGTGAAGTGTTCGGAACTAACGCCTTGTCCGAGAAGAAGCTTACAAGCTTTTTGCAGTTGTGCTGGGAGGCATCGCACGATTTTGTTCTATGCATGTTGATTGTGCTCGGTACCATCAGTATTGTCGTTGAGGCTACAACGCATGAGGGACCGTGCAACACCTGCTGGATCGAGGGTGCTGCCATTCTCTTTTCGGTTTGCATTGTAATTTTGGTCACTGCCGGCATCGACTACGCGAAGCAATTTGCTTTTATCCGTCTCTCGAAAAGCTTGCACGAGAGCAACACCAAGTCCGTAATTCGCGATGGAAAGCAGATTTCTGTCACGGATGATGACATCGTTGTTGGTGATATTTTGTCGGTGAACAGTCACAACTTGGCTTCGATCCCTGCCGATTGCGTGTTACTGGGACCCGCCAGCGATTTGAAGATGAACGAAAGTAGTTTGACAGGAGAGTCACATTTGATCAGCAAGCATCCCGGCGATGTTGTTCTCAGTGGCACCAACGCAGCTCAAGGATCTGGTAAAATGGTCGTGATTGCAGTCGGAGTAAACTCCGTATCGGGGAAAATCAAAGCTCGTGTTTACGAAACTGGGGATCACGAAGACGAACTCGGCGGAGAGGGCGAGAACTCCCCACTTTATGTCAAGTTGGATGACATCGCGAAGAAAATTGGTCTTGGAGGAACTTTCGCGGCTTCTATTGCGTTCATTGTAAGCTGCATTATTGGACTGGGTGTTGAAGGAGATAGTGTGAGCAATCTTGTGGACTACCTAGTTACTGCGATCACTGTGTTGGCTGTTGCAGTTCCAGAGGGCCTACCACTTGCCGTAACGCTCTCTCTTGCCTTTAGTTCCAATAAAATGATGAGCGAACAGAACCTTGTGAAGCATCTTGAAGCTTGCGAGACAATGGGATGTGCTACCACGATTTGCACGGATAAGACAGGTACGAGATTACGCTTTACAGCGCATATATGTGTTATGGTCATATTTTTCTGTGCTCACCAAAATATCTTATTAGGTACATTGACGGCAAACAAGATGACAGCCCGCGCGCTCTATTCCGGAAAAGTGAATTACGCCGTCGACGATCCTGCTGTCACCCTTGGCAGTTACGTCATGTCGCATCAAGGCGGCCTTGGCAAATCGGTCATCGATTTGATTTGTCAGTGCATTTCCATTAACTCAATGAACGAGACAGTTCTTTACTTTGATAATAATGGGAAAGAATTGAGCTCATCCGGTAACCCAACAGAGTTGGCGCTTCTTCATGTAGTCCATGAACTTGGAGAGAGCGTTGAAAATATTCGCGACACCACTAAGGGGCGTTCAGACAAAGGCAAACTCGGCGAGTTTCTGTCGCAGGGTAAACAGTACGGCTTCTCTTCTGCTCGTAAAATGATGAGCTGGGCCGTGCCTTTGGAGGGTGACCGATATCGCTTGTACAGCAAGGGTGCGGCTGAAGTCATCCTGGCCCGATGCACCAAATTTGTGGGGATTTTGGGAGAAGATTCTGACATGTCGACAGCGGATTCTCAGATCATGCAAGATGTGGCTTTGGGCTATGCGCGCCGCGGTATGAGGTGCTTGGCTTTGGCATACCGTGACTTGCCGGCAGGATTCGACCTTGATTCTCTCAGTGCTACCCTCACGAACTCGGACGGTTCTCCTGCCTTCGAAGGAGAGACAGAGCTCACACTCCTTGCGCTTGTCGGTATTGAAGATCCTTTGCGCCCCGAAGTCCCTGGAGCTATTGAGAAATGCTACACTGCCGGTATTGATGTCCGTCTTGTTACAGGTGACAGTCCGAACACGGCTGTGAGCATCGCTTACCAGGCCGGCATTCTTCGTGATTTCCATTTCATCGAAGGAACGACAGAACGTGTTGCGGACAATTTGAAAGAGAACATTTTGATGGAAGGAAAGACGTTCCGAAGCAAGGTCTATCGAGTTTCAAAGGACGGCACATCGGAGTTCGACCAGGCCGAGTTTGACAAGATCTGGCCGCACCTTCGCGTTCTGGCTCGCAGTTCTCCAGACGACAAGCTTACGTTGGCACACGGTCTCAACCAGTCGAACCTGTTTGCCGACAAGGAGGTTTGCAAGCGTCTTCTAGCGGAAGACGGAATCCGCATCTTCCCAGATCGTCAGGTGGTTGCTATGACGGGTGACGGAACCAACGACGCTCCTGCTTTGAAACGTGCTGACATTGGTTTTGCCATGGGTATCGCCGGTACTCAGATTGCGAAGGATGCCGCGGACATTATCCTAATCGACGACAACTTTGCGTCTATCGTCACTGCAGCCAAGTGGGGTCGTAACGTTTATGCTTCTATTCAAAAGTTCTTGCAGTTTCAGCTCACCGTGAATATTGCGGCCGTCATCACTGCCCTTGTTGGAGCGTTTACTTACCAAATTAGTCCGTTGGCCGCCATTCAGTTGTTGTGGGTAAACTTGCTGATGGATTCATTGGCAAGTTTAGCTCTGGCATCTGAGCCTCCTTTGGAATCCCTCCTTCAAAAGCCTCCGGTCAATCGTACTGATAGCATGATCACAAACCACATGCTTGCTAACATGCTTGGTCAAGCTGCTTACCAGGTCATTGTTGTAATGGTTTTGTTGTTCAAAGGACCGGACATCTTTGATGGTATGGAAGCGGGCCACATTCTTTATGAAGACGACATCAACTCTGTTCATTACACGCTCATCTTCAATACCTTTGTGTGGATGCAACTTTTTAATGAGATCAACTGCCGTAATCTGAAGGGGGGAATGTAAGTACTTTTTGTCTTCAGAAAATCAAAGCTATTGCTGCTTCTTTCTGTTTCTCACCCATTGTTGTACTTTAGTCAACGTGTTTTCTGGCGTTTTTAACAATCCGCTTTTTTATGGCATCTGGATCACAACAGCTGTGCTGCAGGCCCTCATTGTCGAGTTCGGTTCCATTGCCTTCAAAGTTGCCGATGATGGTCTGGAACTGAAGTACTGGGTAGTGTCAATGATCCTTGGCTTAGGTGCATTTCCAGTCTATCAGATTATCCATATCTTTTTCGCATATTCCAGAAAAACGGTTGGGCGTCGAAGTAACTTTATTAGTCGATGATCACCCATCGGACTATTATAAATATGTTAAGACACAATTGCATGATGTACAAGTATAACTTTTATATATCATGTTCGGTTACATACTGTCGTAGCCTTAAAGTTACTACGAGTTGATTTCAGTCACGAGACAGGAACGATTTTTTACGTGCCGAATATAAGCGCAGGCATTGCAACCAAGTTATTTCCTTGATTGCAACATGAATTAAATTAGATTATCGCAAGAATGATAAGCAATCAACTCATAGAGCGCTTTTTATTCTCGGCTATCGCTACTTCTGGATTTTTGTTGCGCGGAATATCCTTGCCAAAGTCTAATTGCGATGGTGATAAAGTTCAATCGAAGATTGTTTTCCTCGGCACTGGCTCGAATGGAAAAGTATTGTCGTCATGTTTCGAAAGTAGCTTCTCGGGGAAACCCAAAATACAACAAAAACTACCGCAACAATCCATCACTGCTCATCATGTTAGAAAACGGAACGAACGTAATTATTGATGTCGGAAAAACGTTTCGAGAAGGTGCACTGAGATGGTTACCAGAAGTGGGAGCGACACAGTTAGACGCCATCATTTTGACCCACCAACACATGGATGCCGCCGCCGGATTGGATGACGTTCGAGGCTTTCAACGCTGGAAGTTTGACGGAGAAAAGCGACTTGGGTCGGTTGCGATGCCTCTTTTCTTATCATCAGAGTGCTTGAAAGCTTTACAAAATCAATTTCCCTGGCTATTGCCAAAGGCAACAGCTGTCATCGTGGACGAGGGCAAGCCACGAGTGGAACGCCACGTAGCGTCATTCCAAGTTACAGTGTTCGAAAAGTTTTCTCCTTTCACCATTGGTACATTGAAAGTTACGCCCTTACCAGTCATTCACGGAGAAGACTTGGTTTCCTACGGCTTCTCGTTTACTGTAGGCCGCACGAATGTAGTGTATTTATCGGACATTTCACGCATGCTTCCTGAGACTTTGGATTACATTCGCTCCAAATTGCCTCCAACGGATGTGTTGATCATCGATGCACTGAATCCAGACCAAGAACACCCCGTCCACTACAGTATGAAGCAGGCTATCGTGATGTCTCATGAGATAGCCCCCAGGAAAATGACGTATCTACTTGGTATGAACTGCGACGCCTTTCCGCTTCACGATGACATGAATCGTCAGCTAAGGCAAAAACACGGAAACATCCAATTCGCCCACGATGGGCTTGTCCTAGAAACCTAATAATACAAAAGTATTTCTGCGTAATTCGAAACAAGAGTAATATATACAGTCGACTATGCTACTGTGTCGCTAGTTTCTTTCCTATTTGCTCGAAACTGCTCATACCTTGCCCTTGCCCCATTTTCAAAGCTTTTGGATGCAAATGAGATGATGGTTTTATTGATGGAGTTTGCGGCAGTCTTCAATACTCCTTGCGGTAAAATCGCCAAAGCGGGGGTAAGTTACCAGTGGTAGCAAACGATACTTTGCCCGTCACACCTCTACCGTCCATCGTAGGTCGTAAGTCTCCCACCACATGAATGACGATCCCCAACGTCTCTGCCGCTATCTTCATTCCAGGTAAGACTTCCAAGTGGGGATCAAAGTCAGTTGATTGCAGTCGAAACAAAGGAAATTCGCGCTGGGGATCTTTCACGGACCGGGCGGTAACGGTTTTCATCTGAACATCCACGGTAGGTTGTAGTTGGAGTGTGACGAACTGAAGTTTCATGATCCGTAGTTTGTACATGTTTTCGGAAAGCTCCTCAATATCGTCCCAAATCGACAACGCCAGTGTACGGCCGTCTCTAAGCCATTCTTCAATGGCTTCCCTATCACCTTTCTCTTCGAGATTCGTCACTAAATCGATGCTTGCACCGAATTCAATCTTGGACTTCGATTGGTCGATTTCAAAGAAAAGCGCATCCCTCGACATTAACTCTTTTCTCCTTTCCTCACTTATGCGACTAGCTCCCAAGGCACTGCAGGGTCTCTGTGGTCGGGCTATTGATGAAAAGCCGTGCGATGAGGTCAAACATAGGCTCAACAAAGCAGACCAGTAAAAACATCTGTTTACAACCATCGTGCGATATCACTATGAATTGCTTTCCTCAGAGCGAACGATGCGTTACGGTTGCCGATTTCCACAGACAAGCAGTCTAGTTCTCATATATCATAACTGAAGTTGTTGTTTTAGGTCTCTTTTGCACTGTCGTTGCCCTTTATTGTGTCGCATTCACTCTCTATTTCTTCTTCGTTCGGTCGACAAATCGAAAACGGCAAAAACACGTCACATATTCCGATACTGTCGAATGCCAGACGTCCACCGCCTGTCTTGTGTCTTGTCGTCGAAGCTTAGATTTTCGGCAGCCTAGGCATAGATACAGTACAAGTACCAGGGACCCATTACGGTATGTCCAACAACATCACACCAGCTAACAATTGTCTTAAAAGCTGTAGCAAAGACGTTTGATTAATGGAGTGAAATGGTCGGCAATGCTAGGACTGCAGCATTGTCGTCGTTTGTCATCACTCAAAGTCCTAGCGAAATTACAAGCGTGAAATTCAACATCTAGACCTGTTATTACCCACAGTCCATGGTCTGCACTATCTGTCAGGGCATCAATACATGTCTTCTGGATTCATGGCATCATCCATTCGCTCTTCGACTTCTTCATCGCTTTTCTCTTCGTCGAATACAACAGAGCCCGCTGCAGGGGCGTGCCCAGCCCACCCGCCTCCTCGTCGTTTACGTCCATGCGGATCCGCAATTACCAAATTATGATCCACGCAGGCCAGTCGGATCATCATAGCGTAGGTATCGTCAAGTGTGCGTTCGGTAGCACTGTTCAGTCGTCTCTGTGTCTTTTCCATGACCGATTCTACCGGAACTCGGACCAAGACACCATCCTGCAGATTGATGCGAGTATCCGTCGGGAAGAGACGCTTTTGGATCAAAGACACGCACAAATCCGTGCACTGCTCGGGAGGAACCAGTCCAGGTCCCATGTGCTCCGCCAACGCCGAGAGCTCGACGCGGTCATATGATTTCCAATACTGCAACAGGCACTTCTCGCGTACATGCTGCTTCAAGGCTTCAAAATGAAGGCCCAAATACAAATCGAGTTTCAATGCGGGGAACAAATGCTGCTCGAGCAACTGCCAGGTGGCTTTGTAGTTGGCGCGTTGGGCGAATTGCAACAAGATCTCTCGAGCAATCGGTATGAGTTCCAAAGCTTCCGGATGTTCTGCTAACTGAATGAGCGAGTCACGGGATGCGTTCGCCGCCAGTGACAAGAAAGCAGCGAATAAAGCCACGTCTTCGGGAGCGAGTACATCATTCCACGAAAGCGGCTCGTTCCCTTCGACACTATTATGCTCCATCGCACAATACAGCGCTTCCACAAATTTGCTAGCAGCCGCAGTATACTCATGCGCCGCCAGACGTTCGAGTCCTGTAGCGATCAAGACTTTGTACTTGACCGCAGTCTCTACTTGATTGAGAATGTGCTGCAATTTGTTCGAATAATCTTGCACGGTCTTGTAGTTCTGCTGATAGAGAGCAATTTGTAGAACATACAGCGACACGACGGCCGTATGCGAACGATTGGTACAATAATCTTTGGCCCGCACGGCCGAATGCAGCGCTTCGCGCAATTCTCCCGTCTGCGTATCGTGTTCCGCCAGAGCCAAGTACGCGACGCGGATCGCTTCTTTGTTCAAATGCGCCTGCGCGACACTCAAGCGCTGCATCAAAATTTCGCGGTCTTGTCGATTTTGTACCATCCGGTGATTCACCCATGCGTCATCGTTCTGTTGAAGTAAATGACACGTCTCTTGAAAGCGACGGATATTTCCTACTTGCTGTGCGTATTCCTTCGCGAGCGGCAAGGCGGCCTGGCGTACTTCTGGAGAAGCTTCGGTCGCGACCCAAAGGAGTCGCTGCAAGCGAGCTTCACCTTGGTAGCGCGATATGATGGATGATTCGAGGTCAAACATAATGTTTACGATAGTCAAGTATTTATTTGCAATTGAATACTGTTTGGTGGCAGTAAAGCTGCGGCTGTGCGGGAGCGGCATGACGACGACTCGTGACTCTAGAGAACGCAGTCGTGGCGAAACACGGATAACACTTTGAAAGACAAAGAGAGTTGCCTCTTATTGGCTTCCGACGTAACGAATCATAGCTTTTGGACGGCTACTGCTGCTTTTAAGAATGTATTAAACTACTATCGCTTATACGTTTTAACAAGCTAGACACGAACGGAGGTTTCATGACAGTTTAGCGCGGTAAGGTCATGGTGACGACTCATGACTGGAATGCAGTCATGCCGAAAAACGGACAACATACCAATAGGACGATAACATTTTAACAGAAAATGTTGATGAATACAGTCGAAGCGTGCATTGAAAGACCCCTTTCTAATGTGGGCTACGGCATTGAAGTTAATGAGGTAGGCTAGCAGCTCAAACGGAGTCACGAAATTTCTGTAACCCAAAACACCGATATTCCAGAATTTCTGGAACGACTACTTTACAGAATATCTGTATGATCGCAAACACCACCGATGTTCCAGAATTTCTGGAACGACGACCACAGAATTTCTGTATGATCGCAACCGCAAGCTGATGGTCCAGAATTTCTGGACCAAACACACAGAAATTCTGTATGATCGCAAACACTGGTGGTCCAGAATTTCTGGACCAAACACACAGAAATTCTGTGTGACATCTTCTTGCTCGTCGTCGACAAAGGGGAATAATTGACCTTGGAGTTATTTTATGGAGAGAGAAAAATGAAAGAAAGAAAGAAAGAAAAAGACGACGAATGAACGAATTCAATTGCCTTTTACTGCATATCTTCGATTCTCATCTTAACGTAGTCTTTTCCAGATTCTTGTTCTATCACTATCATCCGTTTGTTATATAAGAATGACACAACGACGAAATAAAACGACAAAACATACCAGCATGTGGCAACTCCCCATCATTGTCACGCTCGTTGTGGTTCTAGCGGCCCTGGCTGCGGTTCCTCATCGTGAGCTTGACTGGAAAGGAACTGTCATTCCATTAGCCCACAAGTACTACGATCTGAAGGATACAACGAACGACGAGCCTTTGCAAGGCAAGATTGTTGTTGTGACAGGCTGCACCAGTGGCATTGGGTTGTCAATGACCAAAGCCTTATCCAAGTTGGGCGCTACGGTTGTAGGTATTGGCAGAAGTTCGACGAAACTCAATCAACTAAAAGAGGAAGTGAGCACTGTACAGCCTTTTGTGGCTGATTTTACCGACCTGGCTTCGGTCGCCAAGGCCGCGGATGAGATTCTGTCAAAGTACGATCACATTGACATTCTCATCAATAATGCAGGAATGCACGACGGTCTCAATAACTGGAAGGGCGATCGAGTATCAGCACAAGGACATGATATGGTGTTCACAGTAAACTATCTGTCCCACTTCCTCCCTGACAGAAAAGCTTTCCGCCGCTATGCATAACAATGCTACACAACGTCCTACCATCGTGCAAGTGGCTTCTTCCTTTCACTACTCGGTCGATGGTTCGGACTTGATGGCTCAAGGTACAGACAATATACCTGTAGCAGCCAAGAAGGGTGGCAATGCTGGTATAGGAGGGTTGTTGCGTTCGTCAAGATCCTATTCCAACTCCAAGTTGGCTCAAATTTTACACGCGCGAGCTTTGCGTCGCAATCATCCATTGTGGAGTAAATCACCGAAAGCACGGATTGTCAGTGTCTGTCCGGGGATTGTTGGCACCAATATTGGTGGTCGAACGTTTAAAAAGGCCATGGATCTTGGTTTTCCCGTGGACGGATGGGGAATCGCTACTCCTTTAATGGCGATTTTCATGGAAGACGACAAAGGTGACTACCTAACAAGTGCATCGGTCTTCGGACTAGCTTTTCTCTCCGATTATTTTCATCATCCGATGTTTTATCTTACTGGAGTACGTGATGCTATGGTGTGGGTGTTCCTGTTAATAGTTGGAGCGTTTCAGCGTGTCACGGCACGCGTGGCATCTCAAAGATCTTCCGTCGAATCGTATGATGAAGCTTTAGAAGATTCATTGTATCAGTGGAGTCTTCGTGCGGTTCAAGAATACCTCTAGAGAGAGGGCGCTTGCTTATTTGAACTTTCGCGAATGATCACTGTCTAACTACCGAAACTTGTACTTGGTAATTTATCTCGTAAAACTGGCGACTCTGATGACCTTCTTTTCATTTCATCCAAATCATCTATCATATGGAATAGGAGCCGGTATTCATTCAGGCTTTCCTTTAGCTAGAAACACGGGGCTACGCCGAAGGACATCTTTAGCTCGAGTATTATCGGTTAAGGTTATAGGTACGGTACTCACATTGAAGCATGACGACAGCATGGATTTTCTCGTGAAAATTCGAAAAAATATTTATTTGCGCAGAACACGTTCACATTCATTCTCTTCACAAGCGATAGCTTCTACGCCGTATCATATTCCATTTTAAGAGCAACATGTTCGATTCCACCTCTGTGCTGCTATCTCCGTTTCGCTTGGCTTCGCGCTGGCAATCAGCAAACAAAACCGACGTGGCTCCTTCGCCCACATCGATCGAGTCACCGGTGGTGATCCCCGGGACGGATTACCGCGCCTTCTTGATAGCGGTTCATGAGAAACACGGAATGCTCTTACTCCATTGCACGAGAAAAAAGAACAAAGGTCCACACTGGCAGCTACCTGGCGGGCACGTGGATGATTTCGAATTCAAAGAAGCTGGTAAGTAAATTGAGTGTTTCATTCATCATCTCTTGTTTGTTCGGAAAATTAAGGCTAAGCTTATCAATGTATTTGCTTGCCAGCCAATGAAACTAGGGATTCAACCGAGCAATTATTAATTGCGGCCAAGAAAGGCGCTGTTCGTGAGCTGTTCGAAGAAACTGGACTGGATCTACGGTCTCAATTGCATCGTGTCAATCCTTTGCGGCTAGCGGACCGTACAAACATGCATAAGAACCGCTTATTCTTCGTTGCCACTGTTCAAGATACAGATTTTAACGGAAAGATTAAGCCGATTGATGTTATCGATGCGGATCATTTGAAGGTAAGAGACATTCTTGACGAAACGCAGTAAAAACGTATAATGAGCTCACCTCTCTTCAGCTTGACTTGTCTGAAGAGCACTCCGGATTCACCTTTCAAAGGATCCTTTGGTAGCAGCTGACATGTTGCAGCAGCATAGCGGAGGCAAACCCTCCGAAGCAGTTCGAATGGCGTTACAAAACGAGGATGCAGCTTGTCTTATGGTCACGAAGCCCGCGGAAGTATCCCCCCGTCGAACCAAGTACACCAAGGAACGCATTTTGGCTATACCGGAAGCATTTGAAATACCGCCACCCAAAGCAAACAAGAACATGTTTTCGCTCTGTTGTCCGGGGAAGGAATGAGCTCTGTTTGTCTGTTTGTTTCAACTAACTGCGCCGCCACAAATTTGGCTGTACTATGCCACGCAAATGATATAAAGCATCCGTATGTACTATGCTAATCATCTACTATGCAGCCCCTTGTTCTTCTTTCCATTCAGCATATCTCTTGAGCTGTGAAGGACTTACACTTTTCGTGGCTTGCTCGAGAGCAGAATCAAAATCCTTGATGTTGATAGGCCGCACGTCCTTTACACTTGCCTTTCGTATAGCATCCATGTCTCCTAAAGACCGTAGAGGACCAAAGGCGGCTTCCGAAGCTATTGCTGTGATATCTGAGCACGAGAACCCTTGCGTGCACTTGACTACTTTTTGCATGTCTCGAGAGGACAGCGCATGCTTGCCAGCCTTCCTCAAAAGATTTTTGATCAAACCCAGACGTGCCTCTTTATCCGGTAAAGGCACGAGCAGTCTCCTCGGAAATCGACGTAGTACAGCCGAATCGATATCCCAAGGACAATTGGTGCATGCTAAAACGAGCACTCTCTGCTCGTCGTCGCCTTTCACTCCGTCCATTTGCACCATAAACTCGGTTTTGAGTCGCCGACTGGCTTCGTGTTCCCCATCGCTCTTCCGAATGGAGAGAAGCGAGTCCATTTCATCAACAAATATGATGGAAGGTGACATTTCAGCAGCTACCGAAAATAAGGCACGTACAAGCTTTTCGGCTTCCCCCATCCACTTACTTGTCAATGAACTTGCACTACAAACGAACAGGTTGGATTTGCTTTCCCGTGCTACGGCTCGCACCAGCATCGTCTTGCCAGTTCCCGGGGGTCCCCATAGCAGAATATTTTGCGGTTTCCGTAGTCCAGTGAACAAATCGGGTCTCATGAGAGGCAAAATGGCGGCCTCCTGCAGTGACTGTTTGACGTTGTCCAAACCCGCAATATCCTCCCATTTTGTTTTTTGCAAGTCTTCCGGATTCACGTACAACTCATCTAGAACTGTCTGCCGGATAGTTGAAGCAGACTCACCAGCTGGAGGTAAAGGCGTTGCTGTTTTCAGGGGACCTCTGATATTTGTGACTGTCTTCCGGGCCGGCAAATTGTTCTTTCGTTTTTGTGGGGTATTGATGACGGATGTTAATGCCTGTGTCAGCTGAGGATGTTTTGATTCGCGAGACTTGGATGACGGAGAATCAGCTTTTCGCTGTGGCTGCTTTGCTTTGAGAGCCTCTGCGGAAGACATTGCCTGAATAACGCGAGCTTGAAGAGTTTCGAGTTCGTGTGGAGCCGTCGTCGAGTCGGGATTCTTTAGAAAACGAATCAGTACCTCCAATGATAACTCGTACAATGAGAGCGCCTCCTCTATGTCAGTTTCACGCAGCTTGTCTGCTTGTTCGAGACCCTGTAATCCGAGCAATACGCTGTTATCAGTCGTATCACTACGATGATTCTTTGTCTTCCGCCGAGTGGATTGCAGCGCTTGTGCTTGTTTCAAATCATTTTGATAGCGGTCTTCTTGATTCAATTTTTCTTCCGTTCCGTTGTTACTCTTTTGACGGACACCTAAAACAGATCTCCATTTTTCCATTGTAAAGCAAGCATTAGTGCAGCAATATTTTATTAAAGGCACGACAACAAAGTGAAAGTTGTCGTTGGGTCGTCAATTTTTGTCGTGTCGTTAAACGCGGTAACCGACGATGCTGGGTTTTGTGACGTTGTGACCCGTGATACGGTTTGGATTATCACAATCCGTGTCCGACGTGTTCCCTAACATTACTTTTCGTTCCAGTTACCATATTAAGTATACTAATAAGTAGTAGGTACTTCGCGCCTGCCGTCAGGGAAGCGGAGCAGGGGGATAAAAAACTTCGTGCCGCGATCAAAGACGACGACGCGGACGACGACGAGATCGCGAATCATCATCGCGACGATGGTGATAAACCTTTAAAAGCTTACAAATAAATCGCAAAGAAACAAAGAACATCTCTTACCCCTCCAATCATTACAATCTTCTCTTTTAGAAGGAAACGTGAATGTAAAGAAACATGAGCAACCTGCAATCAGCATCAGAAAAGAAGGACTTGGTCGAAATTCACCAAGGATTTCTGCAAAAACTTGCCCGTCGACAAGCACAGCAACAGTCGAGTCGATTGAAAGAGTTGCGACAACGACGCATTGCGCTACAAGTAAAAATAGCTGAAATGAAACAAACTCAATCGTCGGGACGACTTGTCGCACAAGATGAATCATCATCGTACGAAACGGATCGCCCGTATCTTCGCATGTGGCATCCTGAGGTTGTCGACAACGCCAAAGCCGACCCATCCATTTCGCTCGCACAGAGACTACAAGAAGTTCGACAACAACGGACTTTGGCGGCGGCGTATCGATTAGCAGGTATATCGCTGTTGCCATGTGTTTCAAAAGAAGTCTTAGCATTACGATTGGATATTTCCTGGCAGGGGCGCTTTGTGGCTTGTTACCATTGTTTCTTGGACGCTGTTTCGACAGCTCCGCGTCGTCGCAGTCGTCAGATTTCAGCACCGGAACTCTACTTGCGACTCGTACAGCACACTTTACCTCGGTCTATTCCATTGGCTCGTATTTGGCAAAAACACATGGGAGGTATGGTGTCGGTGGGCCCTTTGACCGAGCCGGATCAATGGCGTGTCGAATGGATGGAGCCTCTACGAGCGTTTGCGCAAGAACTCTATCGAGCTTGTTATCGTGACTGGGTACATCAGCAAATCATAAACACAATTCGTCAACAATGGGATCCAAAAATGACCGTCATTAAGCACGAAGACGATACGCAACAGATTCATTTTCATATTGCGTCACGATTGAGGGTCCGACTCGATTTTCAGGCCATGGCAGATCGGCCGTCGGGAATTGTAGTGCGGTGGATACATACTCGCAAACAACGCAGGCAGCCGTCGTCGTTGTTGCGGTCATCTCGGCATCGTTCGGATATTCTTGCGATTAGTGACGACGAAGATGAAGACGATCCAATTCTTCAACAACACAATGATAGTATGAATGAAAAAATTGATCGAGAAAACGTATTGAACAGGGCTAAAGAGTTTTTCCGGCGATTACCTGTACTGGAGGCAATCCCTCAAGTTTCAAAACTGATAACTTCTCAAACGGAGGATTGAAATGCGACTCGTAGCCGAGGCGCTTTTGATTCAAATTACGAGGGTTCTGTTGTCGTGTCTTGTCCCAAAACCAAGGCCCCTAATCGCTCGCTAAACAAATCATAGAGTATTCTTTTCCGCTTTTCCGCATAGTCCCCTTCGGTCGCAGTCTGAGACAGGCTTTGTGTGTCGCTTACAATGACGTTGCAGAATCTAGCTATACGATCTGTATAGTTGAGACCAAGACGAACTGCAATCTTTGACGCTTTAATGCCATTGCAATGTTTTCTAGTTTAGCTGGAAACTAGACTCTCTAGGAAGAGGTCGTAATCTTCTTGCTTTGGCCGTGATCCCCATAACATGTGCAAAAATATTTCGCACGATGGCGATATACAGTAGGCTACATATTACATCAAACATGGAGCGACACGGTACTACTTTTCTACACATACTAAAGTTTTCCGTTGACGTGGAAACGTTCAAAAATCGACAAAATTTACAAAGAAAACCCATCATCAAGATTTTCAGAAGGCCATCATCTCGGCAATGAAATGCTTTACGAAGGTCTTCGTTCTCCATTATTATCGTAGTCAATATCGAAAATGATATTAAGGTCGCCCGCCTTACTTCCGTGGATATACCCAATCGTTGCTGGAAGGCGCCGTCTCTTCGATGAGCGGTTTGCGTTTTGCGGGACCCGCACGCCATTGACAGAAAACGAATGCGGATCGTACGATGACTTGGAAGAAGCGTCTTCATTCCTCTTCATTCCAGCCTCAAGCTATTGTGAGCTTGATGGAGCGGAGCAACAATCAACAACTGTTGGTGAAAATAGAGTCGCTTCACTTTCCAAAGGGGACTGGGTTGCGTATGATGTAAATCTGCTGAATTCGACCTACTATCGCGTGCAATTTCAGATATCAAGTGCCGATGGTGAAGGGGCTTTCCGATTTGAAAATGCTTTTACGAAAGAGATCTATGCTAGCATAGAAACTGTTCCACATACTGGTGATGCCGACGTTTACGACTCTATCAGCCGCGATGTTCGTTTGCCAGAGGGATCGTCTACCCTACTGCTTCGCTCCATTGAGCCAGGCTGGAACTTACAGTCGCTCAATATTGAGGAAATAGGGGAAATTTCTGAAACTATTGAAGAAGCGACAGGTTTCGTGAGGGCCCATGGTCGCGAAATTCTTGATGCTAAAGGCAATATCCTTCACTTCAAAGGCATGGGTCTCGGAGGTTGGATGGTACATGAACCATACATGATGTTGGCGGATGAACTGGTGAAAACTCCGACCGAATTTCTCAATTTATTGCGTGATCGCATCGGCTATACAGATACTGCCTCGTTTCGGAAACAGTGGCTAGAAAATTACGTTACGCTAAAGGACGTCCAGAAATTGAAGAGCCTTGGATTCAATCTCTTTCAAGCACCGTTACATTACGATCTGTTCACACTTCCTATCGAAAAGAGCCGGAGCGCGGCCATGATACATGGCTGCTCACAGGCTTTGATCTCCTTGATCAGCTCGTCGACTGGTGTACGCAAGAGGAGATTTATCTAGCCATAGTTTTACAAGTAGCCCCGGGAGGACAGGGTAGAGCTTCCTCAGCGTATGATTACGACATAACGAAACCTTCCCTGTGGGAAGATGATGAAAACATTCGTAAGACAATTGCCCTGTGGCGTGAAATAGCTCGTCGGTACAGAGACAATGAATGGGTTGCTGGCTACGATCTATTGGGCGCCGTCGATTGGATTTTTCAAAGTAACAACACCAATGATTGCAAAGAAGTTGACAACACACCGCTCAAAACATTTTACGAGCGAGCTATAGAAGAGATTCGTCAGGTTGATCCCAATCACATGTTCATTCTCAATGGTAATTGTGGCGGAACTCATCACAAAGGAATTTTCCCAATATCGAGAAACAACACAGCGTTGGGTTTTCACCATTACTGGACAGAGAACAACTTAGAGTCCCTTCAAGCATACCTGGAATTTCGCGCCACCAACCATGTACCGATTCTTATGATGCAAGCCGGGGAGAACCATAACAAGTGGTACCAAGAAGCTGTTGATTTGTTTGAAAGAAACCAAATCGGGTGGAGCTTTTTCCCGTGGAAAAGATAGACGCTCCATCAAGTCCTTTTACAATTTTAGGGACAAATTTATACTATGCGCTGCTTGACAAATGGCAGAACGAGAAATTGGACATTTTAAATGCAAATCAAATCATGTTTGACGTGGCAGACAACGCGAAGCTGGAAAAGTGTACTTTGAATGAAGCAGTGACGGTTGCGATTATGGGTGTGAACACTGAATGCGACCAGGCAGCTCCTTCGTACACCATTACTCCAGATAAATTAGAGCGAATCGAAGCAGAAAGTTTTTGTCGGTTGCAAAATGCAGTGATAGAGAATACTGCAGATGAACTTGATACTGGGGGATTCAATCTGGGTTGGCTCAACAAAGGTGTGGCGGCTTCCTATAAGCTGAACGTTACTGTTGCCGGCGATTATGAAATAACGTACCGAGTTGCTAGTATCGACGGAGATGGAAGTTTTCGTATTGAAAAGGACGGTTCGATTATAGGAGAAATACAGAGCATCCCTGCAACAAAGGAATGGCAGAAGTGGACTGATGTATCGCATGTGGTAAACCTGTCCTCGGGTGTGCAAGTTCTCAATATAGTTTCAAGTCAACAGGGATGGAATTTAAACTGGTTTGAGATAGCTTTGTTGGAGTCTTTGACTGGCGGACAGCTGGAGGACCCAATAGTATTTGAAGCTGAAAGAAACGCTAAGGAAGGGAGTTAGCACTCTGTTCCTCGTCCTATTAGCTATGACCAAAGTTCGATTTGTAGCTCGCTTTTTCACGACAATAAGGCAATCACAGACTAATCACAATAATCTGAATCTAAGATATATATATTGAACAATTACTACTACTTCAAAGCCGCACGTAGGTGGCTTCCATTCGATCCTGAGGATTCGACCCGAGAGCCTGAATCTTGGCCCCGACCTTCTAGTCCTCGAAGCGAAGCATAACATGAAATCAACTTTTCGTATTCATCTTTGGATAGAGACGGTTGGCACGATTTTAAGGCGCTCGCCACCTTCTCAGCATTTATTTGAATTTCTTTAGACTTTTCGCCTGCTGTTAACGTTTGCCGAATAGCATCAACATTGGCACGATCGAAAGCCCCCTTGATATCTGCTGGCGACAAATGAGAAAAGACCGTGGCAGGTAACTGGCGAACAAGTGAACCATCCTCAATGATTTCGCTCGCCTCATTCGTAAGAGTGTAGCGCAAAGCGATCTTCGAGATAATGTCTTCTGCTTCCTGTAGGCTCGGATAGCCAAGGTAAATATGCTTTTCCAACCGGCCGGGCCGTAAAAGTGCTGGATCTACTTTATCGGGTCTGGAAGTTGCAGCAACCACGTACACTTTACCAGCTGATACTTCTTCCACGCCATCCAGAAACGTGAGAAGCTGGTTCACGATACGGTCTGTGACGCCAGTGTTGTCCGAGCCCCGACGTGGAGCAAGGGCGTCCAACTCGTCGAGAAAGAGAATAGAGGGAGCCACCGAAGCAGCCCGAGCAAATAATTTGCGCACATTGGCCTCTGAAGCGCCGATATATTTGTCTAGCAGTTCGGGGCCTCTGCATGTGACCAGTCTATATCCACATTTCTTGGCCAACGCAGGTACAATGCATGTTTTTCCAGTTCCAGGTGGGCCAAACAGTAGAATACCATTGGGCTGTCGGACTTTCGAGTTCGCATAAATTCGCGGGTAAAGTGACGGTCTAATAACAGTTTCAAGCAGAGCTTGTTTCGCTCGAAATAGACCACCAATCTCTGTCCAGGAAATTGACAAGTCAATACGTTCCACCGATGCATTGACTTGACTCATCGGAACATAGGAAGTGACCTCCTCGTTCAAAATTTCACCGAACTCTGGAACTGCACCTGGGATAGCACTCTCTATTTTCTTTGCAACGCGAAGGGCAAGATGACGGATATCACGCGCTCGATATTCCTCAGTTATCCTTGGCACGCTGAGCTCTCCACTTACAGGAACATGGACATTTCGCGACTGAAGGATCTTGAGAAACAAATTCTCACGATTGCGTGCCGATAATTGGGGAACCAAAACAGCGGTTTCGTCGCCAATCAATTTGAATATTTCTGCGGGAATGGAATGCGGCGACTCACACGTCGCAATGACGCGAATTTGTCCGTTCAGCATTGTTCGGGCGTAGTTTATTGCGTGAAACAACGCATCGCTCATCAACTTAGAATGTTGTACAGTTGCAGGATTAATTTGCTGCACTCGTGAGCTTTCATTCGAGTCTGAAGACGATGCAACTGAGGGAACGATTTGGTCGAGATCGTCTAAAATGACGGTACAGGAGAGGAAATTTGTTGCATCTTCGAACACTTTAACAACCTCTTGTACAAGGTTTTGTATTGATAGCTCCCTAGTCTCGCGAAGCTTCCGACAGTCTAAGTAAATGGTGCCGCGTCCTTCTTTCAATTGCGAATGTGTCGCATGCAAAAGAGCTAGATGGGTCTTACCACTGCCCGTTTGCCCATAAATTACAAAGCCACGTAGATCCAGAAATTTTATAACGCTTTCAGCAAGTTCCTCATCGATAAGAATTACATCTGGAAGTGTATCAACCAAGCTGACATCCAAGTCACGGCGAATAAGTTCCGGTTCGCTCTTCGGCTGTGGGCTGTTTTCAAAAAGTGGTTGTAAGCAATCCACAGGCAAAAATGAGTGGCTCTCCACGCAATCAATTCGAAACAAAGTCCGCTCATAACTATGAGACTCGACCAGCGGGAGAGTCACGTAGCTCCCTGAGTCAATAAAACAATGTTGAAAGATTGAAGAATTAAACCCATTTGTGTTTTCTGGAAGTGAACTTATGCAGTCGAAACCAGAAATGATATCGGGTCGACGCCACTTGGACACCCTGCTATTTCCGGTGATAATTACCGGACAAAGTGATAGACGACCAGTTTTCAACAGATGTTCATTATTGACCAACTTGATGTCTGATTCTTCTAGAATGCGAATCGCCATGTGATCAATCAGAAGTCGGCCGTTTAGTTTCAAGCGAATTAATGGGTAAACAGCTGTGTGCACGGAGGCGACGAAACGTTAGAATAAATGTCGAGCAGTAATTACCAATCAGACAAACATCACAAGTATCTCAGAATAAATTGAGTTAAATCTCGTCACACATGATGTTTCAGAATTAGCATGGTGTTGTTCGTCACCGACAAGGAAGGCGATCATGACACAAATCGAACTACCTACCGATTGCATTCTTGGCCACCAGTTCGGATGTGGTTAATCGAACGATAGCAGTTTCTTTCCGCATCTGGCGTTTCTCAGCGTCATATTGTAGCAAAGCGTTGCATGCCGTCAAGTGTCCCGAAAGCTTGGGCCCAAGAATCATGCTCAGCGTTTCTGGATGTACTGCAGCTGAAAAGAGAGGAACATTTACGACATCGACATTGAAAGATTTGGCGAACTGTTGCATCGACGCGCTATAGTCTTGCAGACAGGGAACGAGAAGAAGACGCGCGTCTTGATCAGATGAAGGCCTTGTTTTTGGCGAGACGCTGACTGAAGTATCGCTTTTCAAACAAAGACACTGAAGCCTGTCCTGCAGTACGGTCTCATCTTCCCACGGATTTGCAGCTGCTTGAAAGCCAGATCGCCTCACTTGCACACAAGCAGTGGTACCCTTGTTCACTTGTAAAGCAAGCGTTTGTCCGGGGTAAACGATCGAAACTTGCTGCAACAAGAACTCTTCGAGTTGACAGGACCATGCCTCCAACAATTCCCAGTCCCGATAAGTCAATGGTTCAACGTGGATTTCCTTCGCTGTGAACGGCATCGGTATACACTCTATCCATATATGCGTCTTTGTTTCCTGATTTCTGAAAAGCTGACGGGGTAACTCAATGACTTGCGCGTCTAAGAATTCAAATTAGAATACTTGATTGTGAGAGCAAAGCCGAGAAACGATACGCTAGCTAGTAAAAAATATGTCGAACCTCGGTAGGAAGGCAACAGTGGTTTTGATCAACATATAAGCTTTCAGTTGTCTTGACAAATCAGCTGATTCCTCATTGGTCCTTATTCATAATGAACTGCAAAAAAAGAGTCGCTCATCGCAGAAACTCACCTAAATCTTGTGCCGCACCCTCAATGAATCCTCCGTTGAAAGAAGCGAATACAGGATCCTCATCTTCCTCAAAGCGTAGAGCAAGAGGAAGAAACGTATTCTCTTTGCCTTGTCCATTACCTAGGCGCTGGGCGGTTCGACGCGGCAGCCGCGCAAACAGGTTGTACGTTTCTTGGGCGCGGGTACTCCAAATAACACGAAATCGTTCTCGATGCATCGTTAGTCATAATGATTAGGTTTAACTGCGGTGCAATGATATGCTGTAATTATGCGCAAGATATCTACCAGGTAGCTTTTCATTTCAATGCTAATAATGCGCAAGTAAAGTGCGGTGCACGCAGTACCCTGATTGGAGATCTGCGCGCGAACGAAGACAGACAGATTTCCTTTTACTATCACCCAGAAAGTGGCATCACCTTACCAAGACTGCATATTCATAAGTCATGAGTGAGTCAATATTAATTCTAAAAAGACCTCCATTCATACCACCAGCTTGGTAAACTACTTCGTCCTTATTTCTATGCAACTACAGCATTACAAAAACGCGCCTCAAATCATCTCACGTCAAAAAGCCTGCGAACCGTTGTTTTCCATGTTTCACTGTAAGCGAAAGTGTAAACGACGTTCTCCACGACTGAATATCAGTCATGAATCCACAGAACGCTTTGCTCCCGAACTCCCGCTCGTTCCGCAGGATCGGGACTACGTTTGTCCTTACTTGGATGCTGTTACATGTCGCGGCGTTAGAAATGCACGCATCGACTCTTTGCGGCCGAAGTATTACCTTTACCTCGAAAAGGTCTTAAGATTACGGACAGGCTTGATGACGTACAACAGTATAAAGTACCGGTACCAGTTTTATCGCCCCCTCAAGCGTCTCCTTTCACTCAGAAATAGTCAATTAACCTATGCTGATTAAATTTATTTCGTACTACCACTCGTACAGGTTCAAATGTTAATAAATGAACTCGATTACTCAAAGTGCGACGCACTCGTTATTGAAACGCATCATGGTTGACCCAGCGATCGCCTTTACATCATTGTTTTCACAATACTTTGGCTTTCGTTTGCTTTTTCTTGGGCGCAAAAAGCTTTCGAATCAGTGAAACACCAAAAAGAGAACCAGGGCACCTTCCAGCAACAACAAGAATGCCGACCAAGCTTGAACGCGCATCGAAAGACGGGAATTACTGTGAGGAAACGGCGTCGTGGGACAGGGATCCAACTCCATGAATTTGCAAAGAGGCTCCCATCCTTCTCGGGGATGATATTCGAGAAGCTTCTCTGGTGGAATGATCTCTCGTACACGTTTGTTGTGCGCTTCGTACATCGGAATGGCTGTTTCACGATTTGTGATATCGGTGGGCCAAGGGGCAGTTAGAATCGATGCGTCCTGATTCAAGTAAGCGAACAGCCACCGAATATAATCCGAACCCTTTGTCAAAGCAGGCAAACGAAACAACTTTCCCGCCAAATGTAAGGGTGTGCTGACGATCTGTGTCATGCTCGTCCAAGATTCGAACCAAGATTCACTGTCACGCGAAGTCAAAATGAATTTGCAATCGGGAAATTGATTGAGCATTTGCTCATAGTAGATTGCTGGAACAATATCGAATACCGCCGTGTATCCATAATTCGCAATCACGCGCATATCAGGGTCACCGACGATGACTTCTCCCGCATCAATCGACGGCTTGACCATATGCTCATGAAAGTAATCGAGAACTTCCGGCTGGTCTCCCCATTCCTCTGAGTGAACACCTTTGAATCCAAGTTGTTTCAGCGCTAGATAAACAGAAAACTGTCAAGAAGAAATAGTGTAAGTCGCTTTGTTCAATATTGACGACCAAGAATACAAGCAGTGACGACTCACCGTTCCAGTTCTCCCATAACCAACAAAGGCGTAGTCTATTTTACCATTTTGAATTGTCGGATAGATTTCTTCAACAAGACCCACGTTTTTCAGAGCACGCCGTAACACTTGATGTTTGGCGAATTTATAGATCATGGACATGCACCGCAAATGACCGGCGATGATGCCGATCGTGACATCCTTGACAAACTCCGCCCAACTTCCGCGTTCCGTCGGAAAATGAGCAGCCCATTCGATGAAATCCATGTTTGTTCTAGGCCGTCTTTCGAAGCAATGGAAGCCGTCCTTGTTGTTCGAAAAATAATGTTGTGAACGCTTTTTGCGGTCGCCAAAGGCGAAGAAATGCGTCGCGTCGCCGACCAGCTAAATTTATTGCGGATAGTTCTGAACGGTCGTGTTTCGAACCATGTTCCGAAACGTCTTCTCCTTTGACAGTGCAAAAGAAGTATATTACCTTTTGCGTGATTAGGGCCAGTCCCGGAATAATCCTTAGAAATCTATCGGAAAATTCAAACATACGATTACACAAAAATAGATACTTACAGGTCGCAGCGAGGTCTATTTAATTCGAAACTCGTTTTGGAAATATTTCGTTCTTGTGTACGGCGGAAATGGACGAAATTTCAAGGTGCAAGCAAATAAGAGACCAAGGCCTCGACCGATCGATCCACTGAACATGAATGCACTGAAGCTCAATTGAATATTCTGCTTTTGAACGTCTTTACCGAAGAAATCAGTGCACTGAAGATGACGGACATCGGTGAAGCCGATGCAACGGCACAAACGCCGTTAAATGCCCGGTTGTCCAAGTCCCCCGGACGCCCATCGTATGCGGATGTGAGAGAACGTTTCGCTCGCAGACAACAACGAAAACTCGAAGAGGAACGACTGCGGCAGGCAAGAGAAACATTACACGTCCCTACGGAATTGACTCGGACGTCGGCGTTCATGAGTCCGATTATTCAGGCAACGCTGAAACGAGGACGAGAAACGAGTCATCCAGCACCAAAACTGATTTCACCTACATCGGTCACGCATTCAATACCACGGGAGTCTCACGTCCTTGCCGTCGAGGAGAACAACAAAGAGGATAGTCAAGACGCTGACACGAATGATCAAAATGTTATTTCGCGATATCCTTTGTTGTGTGCGGCAAACCTTCGTCAGTTGGAAAGTGTGACGACTCCTCGGTTGCGTCATCTGCAAGGTCGTGGATCCTTGCTGGACAGCGCTCTTCTCTTTTCGTCTTGCGGTGCAAAGAGGAATGAAGAGGATGGCCTGGTACGACGAAGCGCTCAAGCAAATCAACTCAAAGACCAGAATGCGGCAGAACTTGTTCATCAGAGGCCTGCTTTACTAGCTTGCAGAGCCGACGCGAATACCAAAAAGTTTGCTTACCAAACAATTGTTAATGCCGGACTCATGTTAGGGAGAACAGTCACAGATTGCACCGTTTTATCGAAAGACGTTTACCGACTGAACTCGACCGTGGCTCATCGACAACGTGACGATGACATGGATTTCTTTCTTCACGAATCCGGTAATTTCGAAGAAGAAGCAATGGATGTTACGCTGAGACCGGATGAGCAGGTCATGCAAAGTGGATCATTCGCTAGATCGCCTTGGGATGAAAGCTCGGTCCCATCGCAGCGTACACCGTCGCGTGCGAGTAAAAACATTCATTTTACCGCCGATGCATCTGATTTCGCTCAGCTTCACATACGAAGTACGAGCGACATACCGTTTCTTCCAGACGAAAGCACGATTGAGCCAAATATTGATGACTTTCATACACCTTTGAAAGAGATGCCTAGCTGGCAGAATGACGACGAACGTGAGACTTTCAGCCGACCTATTGCTACAAGTCATCATTTGGATGCAGAGACGAATCGAGGTTTTGGAATAAAACTAAACCCTAGAACGGCGATTGCAGGTCTTCGGTTGCCCAGTAAGCCGAAATTGCAAGATAATGTTGACCTTCCCTGCGATTTGCGGCAAAGTGGAATGGACAACCAACGTGGCTACACGAATCTCACTCTTGAGACTAGTTTCTATGAGTCTCCACAAAGGGACCTACCCGACGACGAGTTCCGTTCTTTCGATAGAAACGATATTCTGGAAACGAACAAAAGAATTGAAGACAAAGGCAAGGATTCTTATGCTGCTACTTCCCCGTTGGAAATTGCTTCATTGCGCGGAGAAATAGTGAGACTTCGTATTCAAATTGCAGAAGCTCGCACTGCCCGATTTGTTACAGAAACAGAGAAAGTTCAGGCAATGCTAGATCGTGATCACTATCAAAGTGCAATCAATGAACTAAAAACACGGGCATCGACGGTGAAACGAGAAGAAGATGAACTTTGGGAGCAAATGGAAAGTATTGCGCACGCTCGTAACATGGAAGCAAAACAGCTTAAAACAGATAAGGCACGATCGTTTCAAAATCAGAACCTGGAGATGTAATTGAAGCACTTTGCGTTTTGCAAAGTAGCAGCGAGCTACAAGTCAGGAAAGGGTATCATGAACGCTAGCTAGACATACGGGGGCCCCTTTTTTCGAATTGATGCTTCAGCCACACAGGCACTTAACGCACCTTGCCATGTAGATGCGAACCAGAGCTCGTTACTTACTCTGATGTTCGAACAAAGCGAACCCGCTAGAGAGCACCGGCACATCCGACAGATGAAAAGCGACTCTTCCTCTTTCGTTCCTCAGTTCTGAATCCTCAAAGTGTCTGGAAAAATAATGACTATAAATTGGTTTGTAGAGACTAAATCGACGTCGTTAGTATAACATTCGTATAATGATGTATGAGGACGACGGTACATATTGGTTCACAAAAAGCATCTATTGACTGCTTGCAAAGTCCGCAAACGACAAGTGTACATTCCTCCAGGCGTCGGGGAATAAGTCATCGGGTAAGCCGATGGGATGGCGGAATGCATGAGGGAGCAATAAGTCTGTCGAGTACGGGCGATCTATAAATCGGAGGGCTGCCTGAGGAAGCCAATCGGATTCAGTCCATTTCATGTCTTCGATATCCTCGATTAGTTGCTTCGAAATCTGATGGCCAGCAGTGCCGATTGCCTTGTACAATACCTTGTATTCGTAGTTTCCACTGATCGCTTTTCGTCGCTTCTTTATGCGACAAGGAATTGAAGGAGTATGCTCACGGCCCCATAACGACAGCAGAGAACGACGATCTAAGTCATAGTCTATGATGCACTGCAGTGCAAAATGAAATGGATACGGATTTTCTACCTGTTCCTCTTCGGTGCGCAGCATCGTATCCAAATTCTTCTTTGTCCAATCCCGTGCGGATTGGTAGTCTGTCGAACCTTCTACTCGATGTTCTTCGAAGGTACGAACATGATGATCCCACGCCGCCTGCCACGCGTCACCGTAGTCTAAAAGAATTTCCTCTCCTTCTTGAATATCTTGAGTCGCGACGTAATTCAAAAATATGCGGGGAGCAGCGTTGCCGAGCAAATGTCGGGGACTCTGCTGGAGTATTGTGTTGTTGTGACCAAGTTCGCCTTCACTAGCCCATTGCAATTTAACGTTTGCACCGTCTTTTCCGCCGTGATTGATGTAGTTGACACCAATTCCGTAAGGACAGAGAAAGATACTCGAGTCGGGATGATGAAGGCAGTAGTTGTAAGAGATCTGATAGTGGACGACCTTCTCCTTGATGGGTACTTCTTTTTCGTTTCCCAATCTCCCTCATACATTTTGAAAAAGTCATCTGTGGGGACAAAGATAAGTGGTGTCCCCGTTACCACAATGCCTTTCGGAAGGAATCGAGTTGCAAATGCCCCGCGTCCTGCTTGTGGGATAGTGGAAGGACGAACTTCCAACGTGTCAACGCATCGTCCCTCTTCACCGAGCTTCTGAAGAGAACGAGTAGCAGCTGGACGATGCATATCTCGAATACTTCCGTTCACAACAAGTTCCAAGTCCTCCTTCGTCTTGGGCATTGCATTCATAAGCCGACGATAGTATGGAAAGTTATCGACAAGATAGTTCCAGATCCCTAGATACATCAACGCGCTGATTGCTGAATAGTACTTCTTGACGTAGATATCCGCATAATCATGGTGAATGGGCAAGGGCAATAAGCCGTAAATCTTCGTCCGAAGTCGAAAATACGGGTCGCCATAGTAGAGGAAAAGTTCCGCCCCCGTTTGAATGTCTTCCAAAGCTATATGATTACCTCCAAAGTACGGCGTGAAAGCGCCGACCCCAGGATCCTTGGAGCGGTGTAGCCCATTAATATCGTATTTGGGTATGGACTTCAGGTCGCAGTTGAACAGCGCAGGATGACTGTTGAGAACGGAAGTAAACCCCGGAGCAAATGCGTGGATAAAACGCGGCCACACATACGGGTGCGCTGTCTCGTGCTGTATTCCCATAGCACCTCCCAGCCATTCGTAATCTTCCAGGGGGTTGAGAGAAACATCCTCGCTTTTGTACGTTTCGGGTCCGAGAACCATTTGATGATACTTTCGGTCAACGACAGGGTTTACGACGTCTCCCGGCCAAATCACTTCCTTGGCTTTGCGGGCAACCCCTGTAAACATACCAAGTCCTGCTCCAGGAATGGTAGATTCAGCGATATAGAGGGAACATACTGGGGCTTGTTGCGTTGATACGGATTCCGTTTCATCGTGTTTTTCGTCGCCAGGGGCATTTGCATGACACTGAGTTTCTCCGGTCTCCAGAATAACGCACGTTTCATCGGAGCCACTAGCCGCAAGGAAGGACTGAGTCAACAGAAGATAGATAATTGATGACCTCATTCTCTTTATAAATTAATTATTTGAAAAAGTCGTCGATCCCCACGTCTTTGTATGATTGTTTCGTCGCGTGTAAGGATTATAATAAAGTTATAACACCCAATGCCGAATGCCGAAAAAAATGTGGCGTGTTCAAAAAACCAAGAACTTGTTTTGCCATACGAAAAGAAAACCGTTCCGTCGCAGAACTATACTTTTTCTTATATACTTGTAGTCCAAAGGAGTCAAAAACGGTTAATCAAACACGAGTATCCAGTCCCGTCATTTTTTGCCCCCGTCTATAATAAAAAAAAACATGCACTTCAACCATACAACAACACTCGCTACAACATTGACATCGGATTTCGAGCATGATCACAATTCCTTTACCAGTACCATCCCTTCGATTGACAAACCCCTCCCATAACAATAATGACGAGGCGCATTGATATACTTTCGCTGAACATCGACGCAATAAATGCAGAAGCCGAAGAATTGAATTGTTCTTATCACTCGGATGAAGAATGTTTTCGTCACGAAGGCGTAACCATCGGTGCGGATTTTCTCCGACTGGAGGGCGAAACTTTGACACGAGGCGAGCTTGCTCCAGGATCTCTCCGGCTCGATCATATCATTGGGAAAGGGGCGTTCAGTGAAGTACGCTTAGGTTTGTGGACAAGAAAGAACGATGAAGTTTTGACGGTCGCCGTAAAAGATTTTCGAGTGATCAGCGGTTCTTCAGAAAGACGTAGTATGCTCGTGAGAGAGTTAAAAGCATTGACGAAAGTTCAAAGTGATCACATAATAAGGCTCTATGGCGCTTACCTGGAAGAAACTCATGTCACGATGGTCCTCGAGTACATGAATTTAGGCTCCTTGGATGCTATAATACAGCAAACGAAGGCCATGAAAGAGGCTATGGTGGCTCCCATCGCGTATCAGATCTTGCTGGGCTTGAGAGATCTGCACGAAAAAGGCATCATGCATCGTGATTTAAAGCCGGCAAACGTATTGCTGAATTCCGATGGGGAAGTAAAATTGTGTGACGCTGGCATGGCTTCGCTCGGGGAACATACCCTCAATTCGACTGTACTCGGAACAGCAAAATACATGGCACCCGAGCGCTTGACCAAGTCCTATGGGCGTCTTAGTGATATATGGAGCTTTGGCTTGGTTGTCTACGAGTGCGTGACCGGCAGGCATCCCTTTTCAAAGATTGATTCTCTTGTGGACCTGCTCGTGACAGTGGAAGAGTCTGATGTTAATGAACTTCTTTCCTTTGAGTGTCATTCCGGTTTGAAAGAAATCATTGAATGCTCTTTGCATGCCGACCCTGGTAAGTTGATTGTTCGCTCATGACGACTCGTGTGTAATTCATTGGATCGGAAATAAAGGCCTCACACCTTTATTACAGAGCAACGCATGCCGGCTAATATCTTGCTCAAGTCCCCTTGGTTTTCGATTACCCACAAAATTGAGAACACAAAGACTGCTAGCGATCATTTAAGAATCATGCTACCGCTGATCGAAAAGCAGCAACATCTATAATCGATAAGACCGTTTTATCAACTGATTAGTTTACGTAGTCTAGTCTGGAGGAAAGCCCACTTGGCTGCAAGAATCATTCAATTTCAGCAATCAAGATACTTCGCTGCAATAATGAGCTCCATTGCAACTTCTGGCTCGATAATAAATTCGGGGATTCGTGCCGTCGAATCGCGATATTGCGCCTTGTAATGCATATACTTTACGACACGCTCTAAGACGTATCCAGCTAGGTCGGGCAACCGTATGACATTGTCTTGAGCTTCTCGAAAAGATCCTTCCAGCATGAGACGAATTGTTTTGCTTGAAGAAATTGCGACTTCCTTGTCGAGGAAGAACTCATGCCCCTCAGCAGATACTAGTTTGACGTATTGAACATTCTCGCTGGTGCTCATAGTCAAGTGATACGTTGGCAAGGATAACGGTGAACAAAGCGCAGAGAGAGATTATGATGTAATAACGACGGAGAAATAGCAATAGACTAGAAGCAACAAAAAATCATTCATTCGTCGATCGGCCTCAGCTTTTCTACCGATGTATGTATATCATTGTCAGAATCTCCGTCTGATTAAATGCTGACTACTGTACAATCCAGTCTTGGCTGGCGTAAACCAACACTCTGTTTCATAGTAAAAATTCAAGCTGTCGATCCTCGGATTTTCGACGTGACAAATAAAAGAAACTCTTAACAAGTAGTTCAAAATCATCATTGTTGCGACTTTACTTACCCGTTAATAAAAATTATATTCGCAGTTGAATGACAATGGATGGATGCGAGAGACGCAAAACGGAACCCTTTGTTGTTCGGTTCATGACTACTGTACAATCCAGTCTTGGCTGGCGTAAACCAACACTCTGTTTCATAGTAAAAATTCAAGCTGTCGATCCTCGGATTTTCGACGTGACAAATAAAAGAAACTCTTAACAAGTAGTTCAGAATCATCATTGTTGCGACTTTACTTACCCGTAATTCTAATGATATTTCGCAGTTGAATGACAATGGACGGATGTGAGAGACGCAAAACGGAACCCTTTGTTGTTCGGTTCATGACTACTGTACAATCCAGTCTTGGCTGGCGTAAACCAACACTCTGTTTCATAGTAAAAATTCAAGCTGTCGATCCTCGGATTTTCGACGTGACAAATAAAAGAAACTCTTAACAAGTAGTTCAGAATCATCATTGTTGCGACTTTACTTACCCGTAATTCTAATGATATTTCGCAGTTGAATGACGATGGACGGATGCGAGAGACGCAAAACGGAACCCTTTGTTGTTCGGATCATGACTACTGTACAATCCAGTATTGGCTTACGTAAACCAACACCCCGCGTCATAGACCTAGAATGAAGTTTCAGTTAGAAGAATTATCAAAAAAGACCATACTACGATTACAGCACCGCTTCCCGTCTGCTCAGCGAAGGTAAGCATCGTCAGGCCCAGTTAGTACTACGGTGGGGGACCACGTTGGAATCCCGGGTGTTGTTCTTTGACGATTTGAATGCCAACACCTGTACCAATGAGCTAGTTTTGGTACAGTCTAAGTTTTAGTTTTAAAAAGGTTAGGACGTATGATCGATCTTCTGCACCGCTAGCTGAAGAGTCCAGATGGCTATGATCATATACTTTCAAGAGAAGAGCTGCTATAAGCTATAGGTTTTTAAATAGGTCTCGACTTTACCTTCTGCAACTTCCATGATGCATGTCATGCGTTTGCCAGCAAAATTTCCAAGTCACTCTATGTCCCGCCTGCGAAAGAAACTGATCGAAAGAAAAGAAAAAATTTGTTATTGTTCCTCTATTTTATTCTACACAAAGAACCATTCGTTACGAAGCTAAAGCATTTTGGTGTTCTCGAAGCTTCTTTTCGTACCAAGGTCGACGCAATTTCCGAAGAGCTCTGCATTCTTGCGAACGCACCCACGCTTTGGAACGTTTCATTTCAGCCGCAACCGCTGTCACTGTTCGTGTTAAACCGTCCTCCAAACCGTACCGTGACATGATGACGCTGCGTTCATCGTCGTCAAGTATAGTGAGCATTTCTTTCAAATCGTTATGAAACAGACCTTGATCAACTTGCTTCTCAGGGGCGGACTCGATCTCCGTCGAGCTGGCTGTAATTGTATCCACAATCAAATCCTCGCTTTCATGGCCAAGATCTTTTGGGTTGCTCTGGTATTTAGGCGACTCGAGTGAAATAGAACGTCTTGTCAAATGGATCATTTTGTTAAACTTTTGAACCGACATTCCTAACTCTGCAGCAAGTTCCTCATTGGTTGGAACTCTCCCAAGCTCCCCTTGCAATGCATTCTTCATTTTCCGCACTCGATTCAAGAGGTTATGAACGTGAACTGGCAAACGGATGGTCCGGGAATGGTACGCAATCGAACGAAAGACGGCCTGCTGGATCCACCATGATGCATAAGTAGAAAATTTGAAGCCTTTCTTCGGATCAAATTTTTCGGCGGCCCGCGAAAGACCCAAGCTCCCCCTCTTGTATGAGATCCTGCAGCCCGACCCCAACATTTGAATACTTGCGTGCAATACTTACCACCAGTCTCATATTGCTCTGCACCATTTTCTGCTTCGCTTCGCGACACGTCATCATCAACTCAATGAAATCGGTAACAGTGCCGCGATTTATGGGCTGTAACGACTTTTTCGGGCGTTTCTTGACATCTTCAGAGCGAACTTCGCTATCATCGTAAAAGTCTTTCAGCTTCGTAGGTAAAGGTTTCTGGGCGCGGCCCCTCCCGCGGCCTGGCCCGACTTCGACGGCCAACCCGTTTCCGACAAACGTTCCAGGGTCAAGTTCTTCGAACATCGTTTCGCTCCCCGCGGGTCGTAATTGCTCATCTCCCAGCGCTGGAACGTAGCTTGGATCTTCGTCCGTGAAGCCACATGCTTCTGCCCATTCAACGAAGGTTGGTAATCTCGAAAGCTCAGACGCAAGTCCATTGTGGACTTGCTCACAATTAACCATGAACGTAATCTTCATTCCCAGCGAATATTCCTCCTCTGAAGTAAGTAGAGCAGTTCTGTAATATTGATGGAGATTCATACCATTCACATTTTTCGCACGTTTGGAGAATTCTTCATGATCCAGATTGGCTTGCTCCGTGTCTTTTCGTTTCGGCAAGTTTTTGACGAAACGTTTCCGCGTGGTCGTGGTCGCCTCCTTCTCGTCATCCACTTCTGAAGTAGCGCCTTTCACACCAGATTTCCTTTTTGTTTTTTGCGCTGATTTTTGCTCCACCATCTCGTTCAAAAAGGGAACAATAGCTGCTGCTTCAGCGTCACTCACGGTTTGCTTTTTTCGAAACTTGCTCCAACGCTTCCTGTCGCTCACGGAATCGTTGCATCGTTTCGTGCCTCATAGCACCAGGAACATATTCAGGTCGACCTTTCGGGCGGTTTGGAGACGACGGGTATAAAAATTGATCCGATAGCAGCTCGAGGACATTGGCATCTTGCAAGGCAGATTTAACTTTGTTGCGATCCATCGCCTTGTAAGCCTCTGTCCGCCGCTGCTCCGTAGAACTCGAGCGAGGTTCGACCGGCTGCACTTCGCTGATACGAGCCATAGCAGTTCGTTTTCGAGTAGCTTGTCGTGGGTGTTTGGTGGCGACCGCCAACCCTGCCGATCCTTGTAGTAACATGGCAGCTACAACAAGCTGCACGGGGAGCCGCCGTTTCCTTGATAATTGTTGATGTCTTTCTAAATGTATTGTGTGCATGTTCTTTCGTTTTCAATAGTGTTAATCAGCAGGAAACTTTTCTAAGGGTCTTTTCCTTTTATCGCAACAACAAGGTAAATGATGGGCGGTTTTCGCCGTTGCCTGTTGGCAGAGAAAGCGAGGTTCTTGGCTCTTGAACACGCGATCCTTCAAGCTGCGATCCTCCGGGTCTCTTTAATAACCGAGGTGCGTCAGCAGTCAGCAAAAGCACAGGGTCGACGGACGACGGACGACGGACGAGTGAGTACCGTGTGATGCGCTGACGTGGTTTTAGGTCCGTTAAGCAGTGTATGAAATCATTCGAAACCATTCCGCATGCGGACCTAATCGAAAATCCCACAGAAACTATAGCAGGTAACTAGAATAGTCAGTCAGCGTCTTAAGTGAATAAGTTTGGTTTATGGCGTTACTGTTTCCCAAGCAAATTTAAAAAGGTTTGAGATCGAATGGCCTCGGCTAAAGCGGAGGTTGCGACCTGTTGCGCTTCTTCTTTACTGACTCCTGCTGATAATATCAATGGTACAGCTGCAGTAATAATTAACCGACGAATATCGGGACGATTTCGTGTGTCAACATAGTTGTCTGTGCGAAAGAAATTAGCGTCGTTAGCAAGATATCACACTACACGCAATAGAAGCATTTCGCACTCCAAATCTTACTATCTAACTTCTCATCAACGACATACGGCTGATAACTAGGATCAAAGCGAATCTTTATTGTCGAATCGTCTCTTGGAATCTTTTCTCGCATTACTTCGCTCACCGCGCTCATGTAGGTGCCAAGTGTTGGGTTGCCTTTATCTGTTATTATTCCAAACGAAAAGTACACATCAAAACGATATTCGGCGGGCTCTTCAGTAATAGGATCGTTTGACATTTCTTGAGCTGCATTTTGGACACTCTCTAATTCGTCATTGTTTGCGTCTTCCAAAGTGGATTGTACGGCTGAGTATTCTTCGGCTTGTGCAATCCCAATAACGTCCGTTTCTGCATCGACATCATGCACAAGGTTTCCGGGTTCTGGCTCAACTAGCGTCGTTGTATCATCACCAACATTTTCGATGTATTGATTGGTGTCTCCGTGAATTGCTTCTTCGCCTACTACCTCTAATAAAGGAACGCCGTGCAAACTCTTCGACTTCGGTGAACCAGTGAGATCATTAACCGATGGTTGATATTGCGAGCTGAATGATTTCTTTCTTTCAGCAACGGATCCAGGGCGAAATGTATGTTATATCGTTCTGCTGCAAAGGCGATTTATTCACAGGCTCAGGGTATGCATGCTCTTCTCGTTTTTGGGGTCTTGCTTTGGCATCCGGTTCTTCTGTCTTTTTGAAGCTACGAAGCAAAGATTCAGCTTCCTGTTGTTTCTTTCGTTCCTCTTCTTTCATGGCTTTTAGCTTGCGCTCTTCTTCGCTGATTCCAGAGCTTCTGTATCCCTGCAAGATTTTAGCCGTTTCTTGCTGCTTTTTCCTTTCCTCTTCTTTCATCGCCTTTAATTTCCTATCCGCTTCAGCGGATATCGTTACCGATATCCCTGCAGCATCTCTGCCGATTCCTTTTGTTTTAACCTTTCCTTTTCCTTCTCCTCCTTCATACGTCTCTGCCATTCGTCCACTATGGAGGTACACAAACGTCAGCGATCTTTCGATCCGAAAAGAGATGACACAAAACACCAGGTTCTTCTCACTTACTCATGTTGCCAAAGATTCAGTGTTAATGAAATCAACAGTAATACTTTCGTGCCGGAACGGTTGCGCTTGTGTTGCAATGTACGTAGTAATAATGTTTGAAGTGCGACGGTGTTAGATTTTCTACCGCGGTCTGTACTGTTTCCGGCTATCCAGGATCTTCACCTCAGACGGAAAAACTATTGAAGGCAAACTAACTGCTCTCAAACAACACTTTACAGATTAATGGCGAAGCCAACTACAAACTAGAATTCATCCATTTCCTCCTGATTCTCGTCTCCGAATCGTATCAAATCTCCATCCAAGATCGCCCGAGAATCTTTACTAAATCTTTAATGAATCCTCCCTCGAATATATAGCTCCACCTAACCAGTGATCATATATCTCATCATGCAAACACAATCTTCGAATATCCATGGTAATCCCACAACCAGATTCGGGAATCTACCGTTCCATAAAACAAACAGTTGAATCTCTCTTGTCGTATCTCTGCCAGTCCGACACTCACTCGGGACTCGAACGACTTCGATTCTTGACATCCTCCCTGTCGGCTGCGGAGATAAGTTCTTGCATCAATCCTTCACGCATGATCGGTGCCAAGTGACCATGAATCTTCTCGGTCACGTTCTTGGTTTCCAAGTCTGCCAAGTTGTCATCCGAACGCGTGAACTTGACAACAAGTCTTGCTTCCTTTTCGCCATCCTTTGACATCATCTCTCGAATATGATGCATGCGAATATCGATGTGTTTGGTCCGGTTCCCAACTACTTGATTCTCCATGAGAAAGATCGCTCCAGTGTTATCTTCGAATAAAGTAGCAGGTCGAACTTTTTCCGCTGGAAACACTTCTTCAAATAGCATTTGTAGGAACTTGATATCCGTAGCACACGTGGACGCCGCGTAGTACTCTGCCTCTGTGCTCGAAAGTGTAACAGACGGCTGCAGTTTGCTCGATACTGAGCACAAGCATCCACCAATCGTGACGACGTAACCAGTCACGCTTCGTCTCGTTTCCTTGTTCGTCGCGAAGTTCGAATCCACCCAAGCGTACACCTTTAGGTCTTTCGGAGTTCGAAGCTTCAAATGAACATCCGTGTGTGCGAGATATCCAACCAAACGCTTCATCGACTTCAATGTTCGGGTCCAGGTGCATCCATAAACATCGCAAGTTCTCTCGTAGCGTTGGAACATTCGGGCTACCTTCCGAACTAGCCAGTGGCTTCACGTCTCCATACAATTCAACCCAGTCTCGAATGATATCGTCTTTGTAGTCATCCATTCGCATTTCGTAGTATTCCGAGATCCAATCCGACTTCCTTTCGTACCAGACTCCCAAGTGTTTCTTGATAGGCCCAAGCTCCACGATGTTGAAACGATTCTTGATCTCTGTCTTGAACCAGTTGATCTCCTTCTGACTGCCAGCAAGAATGCAATCATCGACATAAACAACAACTATCAAGACAGTTTCTCCATCGGCAACTTTATACCAAACACAGGGATCTGCCGCCCTTTGGATCAAGCCAAGTTGCTTCAAAACCGCCGCGAAGAGCAAAAAGTACTGTCGTGGACTCTGTACAAGCCCGTACATTGCCCTCTCCAATAGAATGATGTACTCCTTTGCTTCTTCCTCAGTAATGTAACCAAACTCCACAAGTCCGTAGGGCCATTCCAAGTAGACTTCCTCATCTAAGCCCGCTTCAAGGAATGCCGCTTCAACGTCAATACACTCTGCTCGCCAGTTCCTCTTCCACATGTAGAGTACAACGGCCAACACCATCCGAACGGACATATCGGATGCAACTGGAGAGTGAGTCAAAGTGAAGTCGACTCCTGGAATCTGTACGAAGCCACGCGCACGTTCGAAGCTTTGAAGTGAAAACCGAAACCTCGTTTTTCAATTTGAAAATCCACTTCGGACTGATCGGCTTTCTATTTCTTTTCTTCATTTTCTTTCGACTGACTTTCTTCCAAGCCTTCCTCTTGAGAAAATTCTCGATCTCTTGTTTCATTGCGGCCTTCCATTCCTTCCTTTGCGGTCCCGACAGCGCTTCCTTTACAGTCTTCGGCGCGCCCGGGTCAGACGCCAACTCAACTGTGAAGACACAAAGCGCCGCATCGAGGAACGCCTCTTGCACATCGATCGTATTGAAGACTGCATGTTGTTCTCCGACTCCCGTTGGATTGTAAGATGTGTTCAACTTCGCCATCTCACGAACCAACCGACTTGTAACTTGTCGAGTCGATGGTGGAGCATCCGGTGTTGTTTCGGTTGCTTCGGCTGGGGCTTCTTCGACTTCCGACTCTTCGTCGTCACCACCTGCAGCAACCGTTATCCAACGCTTCTTGAACACCAACACCGATATCCTTCCTCCCTGCTTCGACATCGACTTCCGAAGAACAATCGGCCTGACAGAGACCCAGTTGGGTTCGTCCTCCCCAATCTGATCATCCTCGATATCGATCATCATATCTTCGGCAAACATCGTCAAAGCCTTGGGAACATTATCGCTCGCACCGTGCCACTCATCCCAAACAACATCGCGGGAGAGAATGATCGTGTCGCTGTCCGGCTTGTAAAAGCGGTATGTGTCGCCCGAATGGTCATCGGCATATCCGACCATGACGCACTTCATCGCTTTCTTCTCGAGCTTTGGCTGCTTCGTTCGAATCGTCACATAGCCAATTCGACCCCACTGAACCAAATGCTTGAGGAAACTTGGATGCTCGCCGTACCACTCGTAATCAGGACTTGTCGGAATATTCTTGTTCGGCACGGCGTTATCCAACTTGGTCGCAGTGTTGACTGCTTCCGTCCACAACTTCCCTTGATGTTCGTCACTCAACCTTGCAGCCAACATCATTGCCAATGCCTTGTCGCCGAAGTGACACAAACTTCCGCTCCACTACCCCATTCATTTGCGGTGTATGAGGTGCCGTGAACTCCATTGTGATTCCGCGAGGCTCGCAAACCGATCGAAGCTGTTTCTCGTTCTCGCCCGAATTATCACAACGAACGTACTTGACGTTCACATCCTTGAAACCCTTAAGTCTTTCGAGAAACTCCTCCATAACTTTCTTGATCATCGACTTTTGCGAAGCGAAGAAACTCCACGCCTTGCGCGTAAAATCGTCGACAATGAGAATCCAGTAAGTGCTCTGCCCGAGCGACTTCTTGTATGGCCCACTCAAGTCAATAAACAACCGTTCACCCTTTTGAGTAGCCTTCACACTTGTACTCTTGCAAACCGCCTTAGCTTTTGCCTTCGCGTAGACGCAAGCTTCGCAATTCGACTTGGTTCCGGTCAACTTAAGCCCCAATTGCCTCGCGAGACTCTGCAACGGATTATTACTGAGATGTCCGTACAGCTCGTGAGCATGGTTGATGTCCATCGTCTTGACCTTTTGCACAGCGTTCACTACTGCCGACAATTGGCGTCCCCGTCAAGTAGTACAATGACCGGTTATTCTTCGGAATCTCGATAACGCTTTTCCCAGTAGCATCCGTAATGGTCATCTTGCTGCGAGACATTTCAATCTTGTTTCCTTTCTCGACAAGCGACAGTACTGATGATGTTCTTGGCGAATGTCGGCGCCACCTTCACGTCCGACAACTTCATAGTACCGTGAAGAGTATCAAGCAACAGCGTTCCGACTTTTTGAACTTGAACTTCATTGCCGTCTCCGACCATCAACGTTTCATCAACTCGCAAAACGTCGTTTAACATTTTCTCATCCGTCACGACATGACAAGTTGCGCCGCTGTCGAGGAGAAACCTTTCCTTGTGGTCAACCGCTCCAAAAAAGTTTCCAACTTCATGACACATTCCGACAAACATGTTCATGTCCTTGTCTCGGCGATCCTTGTTGTTTCCGCCCCCTTTCTTGGGACAGTCGCGCGAAGTGACCTTCCTCGCCGCACTCAAAACAAACTTTCTTCTTGTCACTTTTGCAATCGGCAGCCTTGTGACCTTGATGCCCGCACTTGCGGCACCTTCCTTTGAACTTCTTGAAACCCTTGAAGCCTCCTTTGCCCTTCTCGACGTTTAATGCATGATTTTTTCTCTTTTTCTTTTTCTTTTTCGATAACGCCGCCGCTTGGCTTGTGATCGGCGCTTCCACTTGCTTCGAATCTCTCTCTCGATATCGGCGACTTCGTACTCGCTCAATCGTCCACTGAGCTTCGTAATCACGTCCTCATATCCCGGCGGGAGATTTCCCATGTAGTGCGCTTTCATTTCTTGGCTTCCCTTGGCGTGAACGCGGTCCGATGGCACGGAGACGATTGTTTCGACGGTCGAGCTCGACGAACCACTTGTCCGGATCGACCCTTTTGACTCCAACTTGCACGCATTGAACTCCGACAATGCCTCCGCGAGATCTTCTTCTGAATTCCGTGCGTACTTTTGGTCCAAAAGGCGGAATGCCTCTCTTGCATCTCCCTCGGCCCTTTTCACCAAACCCAACGGAACTCCTTCCCACGCGATAACCAAATGGTCGTAGACTTCGACATTGCACCGATACATCAACTTGACATCGTCCAATGCACCCTCTGCTGTCGCTTCCTCTCGACTTGGAATCGGTATCCGGCTCGTCGAACGGCTTGCTCCATCCCTTCTTCGTCACATGCGACTTCGTCTTGTAAATCCAATCATCGTACGAAGTCTCCGCAATCGCGTCGTTCAGGGGATAGTAGCTCAGCGTCTTGAATCGCTCTCCTTCCGTTTCAGCCATCTTGCTCGCTTATCTCTTGACTTGAATCAACTAAACACCACGCTTATAAGCGTGTTAGATTTTCTACCAGCGGTCTGTACTGTTTCCGGCTATCCAGGATCTTCACCTCAGACGGAAAAACTATTGAAGGCAAACTAACTGCTCTCAAACAACACTTTACAGATTAATGGCGAAGCCAACTACAAACTAGAATTCATCCATTTCCTCCTGATTCTCGTCTCCGAATCGTATCAAATCTCCATCCAAGATCGCCCGAGAATCTTTACTAAATCTTTAATGAATCCTCCCTCGAATATATAGCTCCACCTAACCAGTGATCATATATCTCATCATGCAAACACAATCTTCGAATATCCATGGTAATCCCACAACCAGATTCGGGAATCTACCATTCCATAAAACAAACAGTTGAATCTCTCTTGTCGTATCTCTGCCAGTCCGACACTCACTCGGGACTCGAACGACTTCGATTCTTGACACGACGGTGCGTTTTGTTTTCGTCCATTTTTTTATTGTTTTTCTTTTTATCACGACCCGTCGTCGCCTCGCTTTTCACGACTCCTCACTCCTCGTTGACTCGCGTATCGGTGAGACATCGATAAGGCTAACCGCGCGTAACCGCGTGATAGTTCGTTAGTTAAGTAGTTTATACTACGCCGACTCAAAAGTCATCCATTTTACGTCTTTAGTTTTTACAGCAAAATGCAAAATGCGACTGACAATTAAAGATTTCATGTAAGCATCTCCGCATCAACAATGTCCTCCAAACCTTCCTGGATCAGATCGTACATGTCCCAAACATTTCGCTCCAACTCGCGTATCACTTCTTCATCACCAAAATCCAAAGGAATCTCAATGGTGACGGAGAAATCTGGATGCAGAGTAAAAGCAAATCCTGTTTCTTCCTGTTTTAGACGTCGCTTGTGCAAGGCGGAGGGGCTTGTGTTGAAATTGCGGGCTGGTTTCAGCACAATGGCACACTTTTCCCACAACCTACCGAATTCTTCCATGTGTAGTAAATCAAAGTTTTGTTGAAAGAGAAGAGACAATCGTCGTACAGCGACCAGTTGCTCCCATCCCGAAATCTCTCTACCTATGCGCACCTTCGAAAGAACGTTCGCAATCATTCGACGTTGCCCAGCGGGATTGTTGGCTAGTAGTCCTCTGGTAGCAAAGTCAGCTTCCATGTCGGCTACAGCTTTCTCATACATGCGATCGTACTTTTCCCAATTGATCCGTTCCACGAACTTTCGACGGCTCGCTTCGTACGGCGTTTCGCGGCGCGGCGCCCCGTACGAACGGCGCGCACCAAAATCTTTGTCCAAATCCATTTCTAAGTCCCAAATATTCATTTGTGTTCGTTCTTGCTGTTGTCCGTCATATCCCTCGTCCACATGGTTTTCTAGACTCTGCGGTACGGCGAGACTCGCCATTCGCAACAACCGAAGCAACTGCCCTGCCCCATGCCGATGGATGCGCGGACGCACCGAAGGGTTGGTTGCCGCTTCCCGACACAAATCGAGCGGTGGAAGCGCTAATTCTATCTTTCGACGGCTCGTATATTCCGCGTCGGCTTGGAGTTTCTTGTTTTTAGCACGACGTTTGGGATCGTCGCTGTGAGTCATGGTAAAATCGACTTCAAACAAACGCACGGATGGCTCTCTAGCCACAGACGATGATAAAATTCCTTGAATAGCATCGAGATAGGCGTTGAGATTCTGAATGGCCGATAAATTGACTGTTTTGGATAGCTCGGATTGTTGCATATCGGGGTGACACTTGAGCAAAAAGGGCTTCACGAGACTCCTCAGCGAGGCAATGTTAGTTGGAAGAGGGCCGCTTGCACTAGAAAACCAGACTTTACTTTTCAGCTCTTTATCTTGATGAAAAGTTTGTAAAAGACCAGAGGAAATCTTTCGTACATGCCCATTCTTGGAATTTCCCCATGGGTTGCAATTTGGCTCGTGTACAACGACCGAACAAATAGATCTCGTAAAACCGCTCAAAGCCCTTCGCCCAACGGTCATTTCCGCTTGTTTAGCGAGTGATCGCCGCATTCATGAAGTAATGCAGTAGAGATAGTTGATAATAATACATAGAATGGACATGGACATTGATTTGAATGATGCAACGCGCTTTTTCAACGAACAATAATTATTTTTGTGAAACGACGTTAAAGTTCTGCATCGCCGTAGGCTCTACGTAGAAAATTGTACTGAGAGGCACAATTTTAACGTCCTTTCCCGGCGCACGGTTGTGCGTCGTAAACTAACAGTAAAGCACATAGTACGTGAATACTTAGATCTTGTGACGTCGTAACGGTAGAAAGATTACTTTTACGTCGATACTCTATGCTTTGTTTGAGGTGATGAACGTCAAGCCGTCTACCGTTTACCTCTTACCGCTTTGCTACTTTCACGCTTCACAAAATGGGGAAAAGGCAGTGATTGTTGAATGCAATCATCAAGACGATCCTCTTGTAACTGAATTACACTTGTTGTTGACTTGATAGAGGTAAGATTTGAGAGGGTTCTTATTTTCTTTAGCTAATTGGAAGAGAACTGGACGTGCGCGGAAGCGATAACTGAACACAATACACACCGACTATCAGTTGGGGAATTTCTTGTCGCGACGTTGTCTTTTCTTGAAAGCGACACAATACTTCCGCGAGTCATATTCTTACAGATATCTTTTCTCTATCGTATTGCAGAAATATGCCGACCCGTGATCACAAGAACCGCAAAAGAGAGGCCACGTCTCTGCCGGACACGGTCGTATCGGAAAGCACCGTAAGCATCCCGGTGGTCGTGGTAATGCCGGTGGTCAACACCACCACCGAACACTCATGGATAAGTACCACCCTGGTTATTTCGGTAAGATCGGTATGCGCCGATTCCACTTGCTGCGAAACCGGGACTACACCCCCACTGTCAACATTGACAAGCTTTTCAACGTTGCCGGCGAGGGGAGTTTATGAGGCTGCCAAGAACGGTGGCGGCAAGGCTCCTGTAATTGATCTTGTATCCAAAGGATATTTCAAATTGCTTGGTAATGGTGAGATCAAGGTACCCGTCATTGTCAAGGCGAAGTATTTCTCCAAGTTGGCTGAAAAGAAAATCAAGGAAGCCGGTGGCGCATGTCTGTTGACCGCTTAGTAATCTTCACCATTAAACTAAAGCATGCCCATATCTACCACCATTATTCTTTTGTTCTAGTTTTTGACCTGAAAATGACGCTGGCAACCTAGCCGTTTCACCGACATGAACGCTGTTTTATTGGAAAGGAATAAGTGTTCGAAATACATCAAATGAAGAATGGTTTTAGACACGTTGCCTAGCTACATGTTCGTTAAACCAAAATAGACGCACTCTAGTCCAGCTGAAAGTAATAGCCTACAAGTAGAGGACGAAAGTGAACTTAGCTTTTTTTAATTTTAAAAATAAGTCGCACCTCCTGTTGATCCTAGCCTGTCTGTCTACCGCCCAGGGCCACGCAAAGAACATCATCAAAAATCATTTTTTTATAATAAAAATACCAGGTAAAAATAAAAAAGAGAGGATAGTGTTATACTTTACTCCGTATGCGATCGAAACGAGTAGGAAGCTTTTTCTATTGTCATCATAATGGTGAAGACAAGCAAGAAGCGCAAGCGCGCTGAAACGACAACGTCTGAGTTGTTCCTTGTTTCAGGGACGAATCATGCATCTGAAGCGACGTCAATCGACGATTGTCTTCAGGAACTGGAAGCCTTTGCTTCAGCATCTCGACCCGAGAAAACTTCAAAACCTTTTCCTGGCATCGAATTTTCCAATAGTGTTCAGGGAGTCGCAGTACAAGTGCCACAGGCATACCGTAACGAGATGCAGAAAAGGGTTAAGGAATGGAATTCTTCCTTTGGTCTATTTGTAAAGAAAGGCGACTATACTCCTGGTTTGCTCCCGTCGTTCGAAGTCGAGATAGCGAGGCATTTCCAGATCAAAGAGCTCTCAAAATTTGTATTGCAGACTGGTGCCAAAATGCCCTCATTCGAGCGATGGTTACTAGACAGCAAGATAGAGGAAATGTTGTCTCGAGTTACACCTGCTGATCCCGTTCTTACGGGAAACGTTTCGGAAGAACATCCTGCTTCCAAACGTCTTGTTAAAGAACTTGCTGAGCACTTAAAGGAGAAAGACGATGATGCGGAGAATTCAGCACTTAACATCGTGAAGGAACTTTGTCGACGAACACAAAGAACGGCCATTCCCGAGATTCAATCGCAAGCCCGTCGATGTGCGCATCAAACACCTCTGAAAAATGAGAAAATTACTGTCGAATTTGATCGAAAAGATGACAGATCTTACGTTCTGCTCCAATTCAGCCGAAAGAAGTGGAAAAAACCTTTCCTGATCAGGTTGAATAAGTCGCATTACGAGAAACTCGAAGACAGGTTTAGTCGCGTTCACACCTTGGACGCGTCCTCGAAACTTGAGTGGACACGATCTAGCGGTGTAGACAGAAAAGAAAAACAGGCTTTTCAATTGATTGTTATGACCATGGTGTTGCGATATTCCTCTCTTTCGGGTGGCCAGCTCTTAGACGATCTTAGGGGAGGAGGAATGCAAGGAGCAGTTCATTCGGAAGTGTTTGAAGTACTCGGCGACTTTTTCAGTGGTTCGCCAGTACACGAATGTTTTGCATCACCCTTGAACGCATACTCGCCTTGCTTTAACTCTGCGTTCTCAGAAGACCTTGACTGGCATTTTGGATCCGTTAGAAACTTTTTCGCAGATTTCGTTCCGGTCGAAGGTTGCTTGGAAGCAAACCCTCCGTTCTCTCCTGGTTTGATGGACGCTATGGTGGATTGCATCGAACACTCAATTCATGGTGCTGATCGACATAGGAAGTGTCTGACGTATGTAGTCATTGTCCCGACATTTGACACATCAGCCAGCTTACCCCAAGCGAAGAAATTCGCCAAGGCCTCATTTATACGCATGGTCCGTGGAGAATGGTGCCGCCTCCATATCATCCTTTCGGCACGAAGCCACGGATATATTGAGGGAGCCCAGCATTTACGACCTACACAATTCAAAGATAGCACGTACGATACAAGTGTCATTGTCTTGCAAAGCAAACTAGCTCGGAAACAAGACCTTGACGAGGAGCGGTTTGAAAAAGCATTACGAGTCGCTTTTGCAAGTCGCCACAAAGAAGAGATTGCAAGACGGAGTCAACTTCCCTCTTAAGTCGTTATCCAATCCTAGAAAACTAGGTCCGAGTCGTCTGATAGAGACTACTCGGTTTCAAAAGGTACATTTTAATTTGTCGGGCTTATGTGTCGACGGTATTCATGCCAGCCACGAATCTTTGTATCTCAATGCAACGGTAACCGGTAACGCATGCACCAAGAGTCCAATTGATCGTTGATTCTTTGACATAGCGCCCGATGCTTCAGGAGCGCAAAAGATCACAACATCTTTGAGCTCAGCTCCTTTCGGGTCACAGATAAGGCCACATTATGTGTGCAGTTTGTGTTTGTTGGCGAGTGTGCTGGTTTTCAGAGCAGTACTTTCGTGATAGGAAGCCAGCAGTCGTTTTCTCTCAATAGATGATAAGCTTTCATGTTCAGGATTCATTCATAAGAAAGAGATTTGGTTACTTGCTCTATTAATAAGCGTTAGGTATTCATTCATTCCTTTTCAAGGATCGCGACTAGATACCACCTTCCGGGACTGGAAACTGCCTACAGTTTCTAGTACAGTGCCAAATTTGAAAAATAATGCGACCATGGCCATAAATAAGCGCGGATTACAGGGCGACGAAAGGTCTTATTGTGGCGAAACATTGCGACCCATTGCACCTATGTATTCTTTTATTTGAAACCCCTTTCATCGTAATGCTCGTGTCATGAGATAGGACAAGAGTTACGAAGCAATGGGACATAATACATACAAAGTCCAAGTGAGGCTTTTAAATGTTTCTGAGGTACTAGCGGTTGAACTCGATACTTTACTTCAGACGTTCGAACATCCCAGTTTCAAGGTTTATTCTGCTGAGGATTACATTCGTGCTAAACTGATAGGTGTTGGTTTGCCTGATGGCATGGACGAAACGAGGGGTGAAGTCCTTCACAGCATAAGAAAGTTCGTCAAAGTGAATGATCGTATCCTTGCTCTGGCTTCTTGTCTCTTAAAAAGTGAAGCATTCTTTCTATCTCATCACTATCCTCAAGATGGCTTTGTGCAATTACCGCGCACCGAACATCAAAAGCCATTCATTCCTACAATCGACGAGACTGAATTTTCGATTAGCCTTTCGCATCAGTGGCCGTTCATCGGAATCAGCAGACTCGTATCTAATGGAGGCAAACAATCCTTGGGCGTCGGACTAGACATTGTGGTTTTTGAAAAGCTAAACACTCGTCTGTACAACACAGTCGAAGAGTTTGTCGCTGTGTTTCGGAACAGTTTTACTGATGGCGAGTGGCTCACAATTAACGAACAACAGGATTTTGTGCTCCAGGAGTTTTACGTACAATGGTCGGTTAAAGAAGCGGTTTCAAAAGCCCTGGGCGTTGGTCTCGGATGTGACTTTTCTAGCTTTCAGGTTACATGGGATCTGAAGTCGCCAACAGATGGCGGTCTGTGGAATTTAATAGTAAGCCACGGCTCACAGAACGACGAAGATATCATGTTGGACCTCAACGGCACCATTTCTCTCAATGAGCCTGAGATCTCAAATCAAGGGACATCATGTATTCGTGATTCCAACTGGCGCTTCTGCTTCCTTGCTCTGCGAGATTCTGAAACATCTGATGTGCTTGGAGTAGCATGTACTTGTTTGGGTCCTTTTCAAGTCAATGATGTCGTGGATAAAGCAATCAACTGGAAAGTCGAATGGACGGACCTCCGTTCCATATTACCTGTGTATTTCTGATATCTTCAAAGATGCACTTTTCGAGATAACTGTGAAAATTTGTTTGCATATGAACGACAACCGCCGCTAATGCTTTTCACTTCTGTCGATGACAGCTCAAGATCGCTGATGAATCACTAAATTTTCGAATGACTGGGCGTGCAAGGCCAATTTCCAAAAATCCTTCACTTGTGAGGTCGTCGCTGATTGGGGCAACCTGGAAGGCAAAGAACGCAGAGGGTGACTTAGCACAACGAACAAGTGCGACGCAAAATTTCTTATGTTGTCATTGAGCTCTAGCTTTAGTTTTCAGACAAAATCACTGCAATGATACTGCAACAAGCGCTAGCATTTTATGGGGTCGTTTTATCGCTTGAGCTTAATTTTCAGCAGCATCTTTTATCGGATTCGGTGCACAATGTTGCGTAGTAGCAGGGAGACCCACCTCATGATCCTAAACTCGACACGAATGTTTGTATCGGTGTAGTACGCTTGGCTCTGACAATACTTCCGCCATCATAGAGTAGATTTTTTGTTTGCTTTGCCTTTAGCAAGAACTTGTGACAGCGAACGTGACGAGGATTGGTTAGTGGCTACCCAATCACTTCCTTTCGTTTACGACAAGGCAACAGCTACTTTCATTGAAACCTCCTCACTCTTCATCCCCCCCTTTTAGTAGCACTCATAGAAGAGTAGTCTCGAACATATCCATCGAATACATGTCAGCTGCATCAATCTGAATAACGCAGATTTATCGAGGTCATAAGCTTGCAACATAGGATAGAAACCTGAATGATACTAGAACGACTGCCTTGTTCACAATCCTTGAACGACACAGAGAAAAGATTTTGTATGCTTTCCAAGCTCGTAGGCCATCCACGTGTACTGTCAGGGAAATTGTGATCGCTTCGCTCTTAATAGAGAGTTGGCCGATATCGGAAATGCGTGAAGTAGAACAAGGAGCCGTCGGCATGGACTGTGAGTCAAGACGGATACTTGACGCTCGAGAACAAGGTTATAACCTAAACATGTTTTGACGAGCTTCAAAGCAACCAGGGAGGCATTTGAGCACCGCGAATGCTAATGAAAGCGGTCGATCATTGTAATATGTGCCGTGACCTGATCGATCCATCAATGAGAGGGTCGACACCTCGTCACAAAAATAGGGGGAAATTGAGCACCGAACGGCCTTTGCGTCATTTTTCGCACCCTCCAAGTGTCTCATAATATGGTTAATAGAAAGGCATCCATAAATTGTCATGTACTAGAGAAGATATTCATTTTAAGGTCATCGATGGACTGAAAATGGCAACAAATGAGCCAAGCATTTTTTCATGGGCAATAACCCATCAGCATTTTTTGGCCCAATAACACGGTTAATAAACAGTAGAGCCACAAAGTAGATTTTGTAATAGACTTCATACGTTTAGTACAGATGACTTCGGAGCGGTACTCACGCCTTTTTGTAATGTCGCAGTGTGTTTGCAAAATGTCATCGAGGGTGTACGGACAGACTGGGCCCTCTTAGAAGACTCGTGACTAAATAATACAACATCATTTGCATATCGGGACTCAAGTACTTTCCCGTACATAAGCTACTGACTTTTTTCGTCGTGTCTGTCGCGTGCCTTCGTTTTGCGCCTCGTAATTAATCCGCTTGCGTTTTTCATCAGGATGACAATAATAATAAGGGAAAGATTATGACTTGAAACAAACCATTTAATTATTCTTTCCCATTGTGGATACCCAGACAGTCACAATCGGAGATGTTGCTTGGAAAGGCTTTGTCGAGAATGATAATCATTGCTTGCCTCGGTCTGCTGCTTGCATCACGTGATCATGCGTTCGGCTTGGCCATCCCTATCCGACAAAGTGGACGGACGGTTGTTCTTTTGTACAATAAGCCTTCCGGTGTAGTCACAACACATGAGGAGATTGATGCGAAGGGCCGTGTAAACGTCTATCAAGATGTTTTGTCAATGCGCGGATTCGTTGCCTCGTCTCCATCCGATGTGAACAAGACGTTGCAGCAACTGACTGGAGTGAACCCAACCGAATGGAATGCCGTGGGGCGACTTGATGCAAATACAACTGGTTTACTACTCATTACAAATGATGGTGGACTAGTTCATCATGTCACGAATAAAAGCTCGAAGACTAGCCTCGAACTAGGTCCACTGGGGAAAACGTACGAAGCCGTCATCATGGGCTATCACGACAATGATTCAATTGTTATCCGTACTGTTCGTGAAAATGGCGTTGATATTGGAGAGAAGTACGGAGGTCTTACCGCACCCGCCAGTGATATAGCTGTTCTAGGCCACCCTACCCACAAGACGACGAAAGTGTCCTTGACGATTTATGAGGGTAAAAACAGACAAGTTCGCAGAATGTTTCACGCTTTGGGATCTGGCGTCATGCAACTACAAAGGGTCTCGATCGGAGCAAATCTTACCCTCGCGGGCTTAGAGATCGGACAATGGCGTATTTTATCCGATGATGAAGTTCTAGGTAATCTCAAATGGGCGCCCCGAAACTTAGACTCTCCGAAACGATCTTCACAACAACGAACCGCGACATCAACTCCAAAAAAGAGCCATTAAAGTCCGCTGTCGCATAAAGCTTTTTAACCATCATCCGTTTACTTGCCACAAATTCAGGAGTGCTTGAAAGTGAGCACGTGACGAGGGAGCTTACGGCGAGGCCTCATTCAAACTCGAAAACATACGACCGTAGGGATCGATGGGACCGTAGCTGGGGCGCCTTAGATTCTATCCGTGCTAATGTACATTACGAATACCGAGCCGTCTGATGGACAGAGTCAAATTTGGGGCTCATTTTTTTGAAATTTTTAACTGCACTGTTGTTGCACTTGATAGCAGATGCTATCATATCACACTTTGCAAGAACCTTCTGTGGTTGGTGGTTCTGGTTGATTCAATCTAGTCGACCGGAGTTCGACGAAGTTCTTGTGTCGCTAAACCAGGAATATAGATAAAACACGCAGCACTTTAGAGGATAATAGCTAGGACTAATTAGCGACTTGCGAATTGAGTATCATTGTTGATTCAGGCTCGCTAATCCGGTAGATCTATGCTGAAATTCCGAGCTCTCTTGCGCTTAATTCCCATAGTAATCTTGCTTTTGCGTCGTCTTGGGCTTCTTTGCTGATTGCAAAGGGTTGGAATTGGTTGCCAAAAGCAGCATCGCCGTATTTGGATGAGCCCGGCGCACTACTGTAGAAGAGCCCTCTTGTGTCGACGGTTGTCATATAACCCAAACACCCGCCACCCCAATCGGGAGTTTCTCCCACCTTAAATAGATCTGTTGCCGCAAAGTCGAAAACTTTGGTAAAGATTGGATTTTGGTCGCGAAAGAGGCCCGTGCCTACTATCAATCCAGGATTAAAACAGTTGACTGTAATACCTTTTGTAATAGCATTCATTTCCAGCCGCCTTTGAAGTTCTCGCGTAAACAGAACGTTGCAAAGCTATATGAAGACTTAGTTATTCATGTTTGCGAGCACGGCACCAACAATAGCGCAATGGTGATGTCTTCGACGTACCTTGCTATCTTTGTACGCTTTGTCTGCATTGAAAGGCGAACCGTCAATCATCTCACAGCTCTTTCCTTGCCTAGCTAGCCCGTCCAAATTACCTAGCCCTGCAGGTTCGCCTTGCGCCCCACCAGGACTCTCTGGGTCATGAACACCACTGGCAGTGACGATGATCTTTCCGTTAGGATTGACAAAAGGTAGAACTAGATGATTCAGATAAAAATGTCCAAAGTGATTTGTTCCAACTGAAAGAAACGACGAGAGGCATTAAGATGAGTATCAAGTCATGTCTGTGTGGTTGCGTTCAACGTTCAAAGAAACGATTCTCACCGGTCAACTCAAAACCGTCGGCCGTTCTAGCGCAGTCTTTTGCCGCCGTGTTCCGTGACAGTCCCGCATTCAAACAGACGGCATCAATTTTCGCGCCGCTTCCCAGTAATCCTGGAAGCTTATTAACAAACCCATCAATTGATTTTAAACTAGCAAGATCGCACTCTGCTGGCAAGATAGCACCGCCACCGCCGAGTGGTTTTAGTTGATTGGCAGCAGCCGTCGCTTTCTCCATGGTACGACACGCCAGAATTAAATCATGACCATCTTGTGCAAGACGCTTGCAAGCTTCGAGACCGACACCCGAGTTAGCACCTGTCACGAGTATAGTCGAGGGGGCAGCAGCTACAGCAGGCTTTCCTGACAACAGGGAGGCAAGAACCAAGCCACTGCTTTGTATTAGCACGTCTCGTCGGGTAGCAAACAGTTCCGTTTTCCGGTTGACTGTAGATGAAACGTCATAGGGACGGGTCGTAAAACAACCACCTTGAGCAGCAAGAAAAGCTAGAAATATAAGTGTTAGTCTCATCCTTGATTTTTGAATCGTCGTCGTCTCGTTTGAGACAACGGGAAAAAATATTATTATTGTTCTTGACGCGACGCTCCATCGATTACAAAAATAATGATGGTCCAGAATATCTGGACCAAACACACAGCATTTCTGTATGATCACAATCAAATACTACGGTCCAGATTTTCTGGACCAATCGCACAGAATGTCTGTATGACTGCAAAGAAGAATGGTCCAGAATTTGTGGACCAATCAAACAGGATTTCTGTATGATCACAAACACCCATTCCAGAATTTCTGGAACAACCACAAAAATTCTAAAAGATCGCAAACACCGATATTTCTATATTTCTGGACCGTACACATATGTTCCATAATTTCTGGACATGCCAGAGAGTTTCTGAATCAACGCTAACACAGAAGTTCCAGAATTTCTCGACCAGACACGCAGAATTTCTGTTTTATCGCAAACACGTGGTCCTGAATTTCTGGACCCAACAAACAGGATTTCTGTATGCTTGCAAACAAAGATGGTCCAGAATTTCTGGACCAAACACACAGAACTTCTGTATCATCGAACTGATGCGATTTTATTGCAAGGGAAATGACAAACGAGATATCATGTAAACATCTAGTCCAGCTTTGAAAAAGTCATTGTCATTAACTTGCTGTGTACGTACACAATTTTATACTTTATTTGAAAAGGGCGGAGATACTCTTCTTGGCGTGAATGTTGAAGATGGCTTGAGCCAACAGGGGTGCAACGCTGAGCTCCGTTAGCTTCTCATTGGCTTCTCGCTGAGGAGAAGTCGGAATTGTATTGAGAATCACAACTTCTTCTATGTTTGAGTTGGCAATTCGATCATTTCCTGGACCGCTGAGAAGACCGTGACTGGCAAACGCGAAAACTCGACGTGCGCCACTGGCAATAAGGACATCAGCTGCTTTACACAACGTTCCTGCCGTATCAATCATGTCGTCAACCAAAATGCAATCGCAATCCTTGACATCACCAACCAAGTCCATCTGGTCGACAGCACCAGCGCGTGCACGCTGTTTGACAATCATGGCAAGACCGACATCATTCATTTCGTACTTTTGCTCAAGACCTTCCTTGAACTTCTTTGCTCGATATACACCTCCGGCATCTGGACTTACGACAACAGGATTGTGAAGATCTTTGCAGCCAAAATAGTCCAGACCCACAATGCCCCCATCCAGATTATCGACTGGAACGCGAGGTCCGAAGAAACCTTGGATCTGTCCGCAGTGCAAATCCACAGCAATGACTCTGTCGACACCCATGGCTTCCATCAAACGGGCCACGTCGGCAGCTGAAATGGGCACGCGCGCCTAAAAATAAATTTGTTAACGTCTTTTGTTTGGGCCCTTGTGGTTGTCATTTCTGCTGCGAATTTCTTACCTGCATTTTTCGATCCTGACGAGCATAACCGTAATAGGGGATTACGACTGTGATACGGCGAGCACTGGCACGTCGGAGCGTAGATATCATTAAGAGAAGCTCCATAATGTTGTCGTTAACAGGCGGGCAAGTGGGTTGTACGATATAGACATCCTTTCCGCGCACATTCTCATTAATGACGCAGTTCACTTCACCATCGGCAAATCTTCCAACCGTGGCCTTACCCAAATTAATGCCAAGATGGCGAGCAATCTCGAGCGACAAGGACATGTTACCGTTTCCACTAAAGACCTTAAGACCTCCAGAGTGCTGCTTTAGCTTGCGGGCTTCTGCCTCAATCTTCGCTTCCCCTTCGCTTAGGGTATCAGCACTGGCAGTTGCTGCCATATCCACGCCTTCGCCGTTGGCAGTGCTAGTAGCTTGAACAGACACATCTTGCTTCTTCACTTCGTCGTGCTGTGAATGTCTTTCTTCGTGTTCCTTCTTTTGCGCGTACTTGGCAAAGCTCGTCAGTGGATCGGCCATTCCTGATTTGCTGTAGGTACGAACGAATGTAAAGTTATCGGCAGGGTCCTCACACAGAGTCACTGCAGCTGCACCCGCAAGACTAGCAGTAAAAACGGCAGCCATAGTCCACGGAGATCGCACTCTATCCTTTTCGGATTGGCTGCCAAAGGCCCGAGCGGCAAGGATTCTATTTCTGGGCGATTCCGTCACCTTTCGCAAGGCTTGACGGGTAGCAATTTGTGACCAGCGCATTTCGCCACTTTGTATTCAGTATGCTTGTCTTGGGTCTTAAGCGCTGTCTGGTCAGTAAAGACAACGCTTCCAATTGCAAATGCAGCAGTAGAGGTGAATCTGATTTGCCGTATCCGTTACAAATCATCGATCGATTGGTGGCTATCTTTTGTGTGGTTGGATGATGGGTGGTGGATGCGGTTGTCGCGGGCACCGTTTAGTATCTCCTTGGCAGTAAATCTGATAGTATAATGTACATTGTACAGGTACCTTCTAAACGTCTGTCTGCTGTCTGCTGTCTGCCAGTCAAGTCGCGGGCCGGCGTTCGCGCCAATTATTTATTTCATTACCTAGCACCGGGGCAAAGAACTTCCAGAAATTCTGGAACCTCCATTAATTTCCAGATTTTCTGGAAATCAAACTCAGCTTTTGTATGATATCAACTACCGTATCCAGAATTTCTGTAATATCCACAGAATTTCTGTATGATCGCAACCTCCAATGATCCCAGAATTTCTGGAACGACCACTGAGCCTCTTTACTCCTTATGATACAAAACAGCGATTCCAGACTTTTGGAACCACCACAAAGTTCGAACAGCGGTTCCAGGATTTCTGGAACGGCCACAGTATCTCGGTATGATGGAAATATCGATTCCAGAATTTCTGGAACAACACCCGATCTCGGTATCATCGCATACACCGATTCCAGAATTTCTGGAACGAGCGCAGCATTTCCATGTGATCGCAACACCGAATCTAGAATTTCTCGGAATACCGCAGATGTTTAGTATGACCGCAACCACCGATTCCAGAATTTCTGGAATCGGTTTTGTTACGCTCTACCTATGTGTTCTGAAAACTTTAATCAACGCTAGGTGCACACTCTTAAACCTGTATGTCGAACTAAAACGAGCAATTAAAATACAAAGGTATTGGTCTACGTCCTGCAACTAGTCTTCTAGTTCACGTGCAATCTCGGCCTCCAACTCGTCGAGTTCATAATCCGCGAGATCATCGTCGTCACCGTCATTCGAAGGAGTGTGATCCAATTCTGTTTCGCCAACCATTTCGAAATCATTACGGTCCAACGGTACGTCGACGTCAGATAGACTACTTTCTGCATCATTACTCGCAGGTTTGAGTTGGTCGCCCTTGGGCTCGTTCATGTCTTTGACATTCACCGTCTCTTGGAATGTAATCGTCTCTTCGTCGTTCTCCCCAGGCAAATCTGTCGGTATCGGACTAGCGAAAACGGGAGGATCATCAGACCATATTTCGTCAATACTGAGACCCGCCTCATATCGTGTATAGGCACAATGAAAGAAATAATTTCTCCAAAACGTCCGTTCACGCTCGCCTCCGGCTGTTGCGTTTACAATGAGAAAAAAGATGAGAACGTCGAGCCGGCAGCTGACTGAGACACATGAATTGAAAGCGCGTACCTGAAAGCGACATCTGCATCTTGACCAAATTGGGGTCTTCTTTCAAAAGTCGCTCAATAAGTCCGACGTGCGCGTCCAGGCTGAAATCTTGCAAGCGTTTTGGCAGAGGTTCCAACTTTTCCAGCTTCTCTTTGGATTCTTGAGACGGGTCATTATTGTCGTGTGATTCCTTATCTTGCTCATTGTCTTGAGCAGAGGTTTTAGACTTCGGCATTGGGTACGGACCTGAAAAAGTGCTTCGATCACGACTTAATTTGAGGATAGCGTCACGACATTCGTCTACTAAGATATCGCGGTCAGGGTCTCGTGTTTCCCAAGGCAGTAAACCAGCTAAGGAATTTCTAGAAGCCTCCTTAGCTCGTTCTTCGTTATCAATTTTGCGCCTCTCCTCCGCCAATTCCGGTGAGGTCAAAGTCAATTTCTCAATAAGACTGTCATCGATCTTGGGCAAGGCGCTCTGCACTTTTTCGGTGAATTCCTTGATTGATTCCGCGTTGACCTTCTCCGTCAAGCTTTTCAGCGAGTCGATGTTAAACCAGGAGTCCATGGTGCTAGTTTCTTCTGATAAGTTGTGACATATAAATAAATAAATGATTATTATTCTTGCACAAAAATGCAGCAACGCATTCAACACGCTCGCAGAACACGCGATGATTGTTAACGCGACGAACACCACCAAGTTAAAAAAAAATGCCCGAACGTGTATCACCTTTATTAACACGACTGCGCAGGGCGCAGGTTACTATAGGGTCAATGTGAAGGTTCAAGGAGACCGCGACTGAATCTCAGTCACTGAAAAACGAATGAAACGGCGACAAGCTGGGCCACAAATGATAGCACAAGATGTATAATCAATTTAAAGACTTCTATGGGTGTCATAATACATTCCAGATTACGGTTTGTATTTGAAACGCAACTTGATTAACGCCTTCGAGAAGTTCCGGGTCGTTGGCTTCTAGGGCCACTATAGGATCATTGTGTTGGTTTACGGAGACCGCGACTGAATTTCAGTTCCTTATCTCTTTTTATCAAGGGCAAAAAATGATCATGCTATACACCCAGTCGGAGCTAAAATAATGATTATGAAGCGTAGAATACCAACTGTTTGTAACTGCATTCTATCTCTGAAATAGACCGCTCCAAAATTGCTCAAAAACTTTTATTGAAAAATTACTATAGGCCCAAATTGTTGTCCGTTTTTCACCAAAAGATTTAAATTCCAATCACGAGACATGAATGATTTAGCTATTTGACTTAGTCTTAATCTGTATCCTTCCGTTGTTTTGCTCGTTTTACGGCGGTTGAACTACTTTCGATACGTAGAACACCTCTGAAAGAGCAATTACGTACTTTTAGTTAATTCAAACCATATCATGATGAATTGCGTCCCAAATCCTCCGTAAACGAGAGGTATATTCCTCGCTTGTCTAAAGAGCGTATCTGGTGAGCAAGATTTATTAATGCGCCAACTATACACAGGAAGTTCAGGTCCTTATTGTTTTTCCGTACGCTCAACTTGCTCTCTTTCAATCAATGAAATCTTCCTCTGTAAATGACCCATATCGTACACGGCAGACTCGCAGCTGCCATATCCTCTCACATGTATACGATCCGAATAAAAATCGACCATCGCGTATGTTTTGTCCAGATTTTCTAAAGCAGCTTCAAAAACTCGAAAATGGATGCCACTCACGTCATCTCTTTTGTACGATCCCTTGTGAGCATGTCCACAAAATGATGCAGCAACAACGTCCGCATTTGCTCTCAATATGCTGAGCACTTGATCGTAGTTCCAAATCAGACAGACAGGACTACTGGATCCGGGTAAAATGGGTTGATGACTAAGGATAACGGCAGTTTCTTCGTTTTCGCGACATTCTTGAAGCTGTTGTTTGAGCCATTCAATTGAAGAGGGCCGACAGCACCGTTGAAGGCAACAAAGCGCATATCCAGATCTTCTAACCCTTCCGGAGAGTTTTCTGCATGAGGATAATTTGGATTATTTTCCGATAAAATGTTTACCGCTTGCTGGTACTTTTGTGATGTTGTTTTACATCTCCGATGCTTCGCAATGTCGTACGAATCTATCACAATAAATCGTTTGAAAGCAATGCGAGAAGTATCCTACCCAATCACCACATGGTTCTTGTACAAACGGAATTCCCAGCTTTGTTTGCAAAGAAGGTCGATCCAAGTTGTACAAACAGTGATTTCCATAAGCATGTAGTATGGGTCCATGTTGGTATGCCGAAAGTGCATCCATGACATGGCTCACTGCCGCATGGCCTGGGTCGACCGTAACACCCGAATCGCTTTGTATTTCTTGACATTTTCCATCCACAATATCGCCTAAATTGACCACAAGAGGAACTCGCTCGTCCTGAAAGTGTTGCGCAGCAACTTTCGCTACTTGCAGAGCATGTCGGTAGTACCGAGGTTTTCCGCCGTACGAGAAGCCATCGGGAATCGGGGCGTATTGAATGTCGGCGAGAAGACCAATTGTAAATTTGGGGTTCGTCGAGGGGTAGTGTCCTGTCTACACATGAAAGTATTGACAGATGAAGCTCGAACGGGCCCAGTAGTGATCGAAAATGAATCGGCTGCCGCTACTAGTACAGCGAAAAGAAGTACAGCGACTTTGCAACCCTCTCTCTTGGATTGACAGGGGGAAGTCAGGTTGCCGATGCTGCGTTTCTGACTAGTGGTTTGATAGGAGGTATTGGTCATGACGATTCATGACGATAACATTGAAGTGAAGAAAAAGAAAATGCGGGCGCAAATTCACCGTCATCCGAAAAAAAAACATGAACATAGGATGACGTTGCACCAGTCGTGCGTTCTATTTTGCGCATTGAAACACGAGTAATAGTTAACATTTGATAAGTCCTTGCAGAGCTATTCTCAAATAAAATACTCAATACAGCCATTAAACGTAGCTTAGCTTTAGAAACTTTCGCGTTTCTTAATTGTTTCCGCCTGTTTCATCATGCTCCGACGAGCCCTTCACCGTTGCACCCCGAAGTTCAGCCATGAGCTTCAAGTCATCATTGTCGAGATAACCAGATCGAGTGACATCCAAGCGCTCGAATTGTTCCGCTAGCTCTTTGAACTCTTCTGCGGAGACCAAGCCCATTTCGATAAGCATGAACTGCACGTATTCTTCTCTAGTGATTTTGCCGTCGCCATCCACATCCATAGCCTGTAAGTGTTTGATTGTCAAATCCTTTTCCAGCTGGTGAGCGAACACTTCTCGTTGGCGCCGTACGAGCAACGCGTTTGCGAGTCCGGAAAACAAATCTCCTGCCGCAGCAACCGACAAGGGTATATACACCACTGCTAATAAACGAGCCCACTTTGTCTGAGGAGAAAAATCACCAAAGCCAATAGTCGATGCCGTAATGAGACCTAGATAAATCGAATCCAGGGACCACCACCGAGAGTGTCCGTTCAAGTGGTGCACCAAGGCACTTCCTCCAAAGATAATGGATAAGGAAGGAAGCACTCGTCGGGCTACCTGTGCTATAGAGGTAACCCATCTCCCTGCTTTGTATTCGACTAGAGCTCGTCGCATACGCGTTTGTGCCTTGTGTACTGCTTGTCGTTGCTCGATATGATTCTTGTGTCGATGTCGTTTCAACACCGCAGGCATGCCTTCGAATAATTTCGCCAAACGCTTCTTGGACCGTTGTCGAGCTTCCTGAACGGCTTCCACTTCAGCCTGAATGACTCGCCCTCCAATGGTGGCTATCGCCGCCCCCAGAAAGGCAATGCCACACAATCCAAAGACACACGTAAACAGTTTTGATTGAGGCGTCGACGGGCACAGATCGCCATATCCGACAGTCGAAAAGGTAACACAAGAAAAATATAAAGCATCCACTACCGACCACTTTTCAAGAACAACCGAATAGGCTAAGATACCGGTCGCTAAATAGGCCAGCACGCAAAGAAATCCTTCGCGCAACGACATGCTGAAGGAAAGTGGATGCGAGTTGCCATCCGACGCCTGGACGAGTTTTTCTCAATGCCGGAAAGGGTAACGTGACTCCTTTCCAGAGATTTTCTAGAAACACATTCCACGTTGAGCGTAAGGTCGTTTCTGGTTCGGAATGGTTGGCTTCTGTTACCTCTTGCAGCAACACGAGGCGAGGCGATCGCACGGAACATGCGTGTTTCATACTAGCGCCTTGAATGGCTTGAAACGAGAGTATGGGCTCCACGTGAAAACTCAGCAGTAGGATGAGGAACTGTTGTGCGAGGATCATCGTTTAAAGTGATCATATCGCAGTCATATATGTTTCAAATTGCGTCGAAACTTTCATGGTGTGATGATGGAGAAAGATCTTTCGTTTATGCAATCATTTTCTGTGAAAAACAACGGTACCGGTACGTCAAATTTGCGTTTTTCAAAAGGAATCCATTGTTACTATAACGCAAAGAGAAGTCTCATGGAAACTACGAACCCGACTTAAAGGACGGTTTAGGGTCTAGTCGTACTTTTTCTAGGTTCTTGTAGCAACTAAGGACGTATAATATAGTAGCAACTATCAACTTGAATACTTTTGATTCATAGTTAGCAATGCTGTATCCTTCTATACAGCAACAGATTTCTCCTCCACTTTATCGTTTTCTTTGAACTTTTGAAAGAAAGAAGGACCTGAAGCCTTGACTTGCTCTCCTCTTTCTACCCGACTAAAGGCAGCTTCTGCCCCTTCGCGGTGTCTTGTCTCCCACGTTTCTGCGAGTGCTTTCGCTGTCTCGGCAATATTACCGGTCGGGTGGTAGCTGTAAAGATAAGCGAACTGAGCGGGGAAAATCAGATATTGAAGGATCGGTTTCCAGAAGAAGGTCAAGTAACTCTTCCAGCTCTTGCCTAAATTGTCGTGTGGACTCCAGGGTGTGTCAAACGCATTAATGATAAGATCTGACGCTAGCTTCGACATGAACTGCACAGTCGACACACGGAATAAACGTTTATTGTAGAATGTTTGCAACGTCGCCGGCAGTTTGTCGGTCGACTTGGTGTTGGCGAGCAATTCCGACAAGACGTAGGCATCTTCAATCGCTTGGCAACCGCCTTGTCCCAAGTTGGGCATCATGGCGTGCACAGCGTCTCCCCATCAATACAACGTTCCCGTCGGCCCAACTTCGAAACAGTTCAGGTCGACGATCGTACAGATCACGCTGCTCCACAGATTCGGGTGGTGTTGCGTCCAAGACTCTGCATAATTTCATCCGTCCATCCTTCGTGCAATCCTTTGATGTATTCTACCAGATTTTCGTCCGATACCTTTCCTTCCGTACCGCCCCATCCACTCGGGGCTTTTTTTGGTGCCCGGTGGCAGAGCAAAGAACGCATACCATTGAATACGTCCATTTCCTACATCACTCGTCACAAAGTATCGTTTGGGTCCAATGTATACCACATATCCTGTATCATAATAATCTGGTTTGCGCATAATGGTCTCTCCGGCAAACACCGTGTATCCCGAATAGGGACATCCCTGTCGGACCGACGCTCCTTCAATATTCGCTCGGTCTTCCTTGTACATTTGCGCACGTACGTTGGACCAAATTCCATCGGCTCCAATCAAAACATCCGCGTGTGCGGTAGAACCATCCTGCAATTGAATGGTCACGCCTTTGCCGTCGGGTAAATTCTCGTAACCAACGACGGCATTCCCATTCTCAATGAACCCTTCGTCGCGCTTCTTGCATTCGTCCAACAGAATTTCTTGCAGGTCGGGACGATCGATGACACCGGTATACGGTAAGCCGAAGAGATCGGCACATTGCTATCGGTTTCGCAGCATGTGTGTCAGTTAAGGGTGGCTTTCAAAAAATTTACACTTTAATTCTTTGGCGAAACTCACCTTGAGAGGAAACTTGACAAACCAATCCGGAGGAGCATCTTTGTTGACTAAGAAGTCCCAACTATCGTCCGTCATACGAAAGCTTCCATCCGCTCGCAATCCATCCTTAATACCACACACACGCGTACCCGTGAATGTGAACTTTTCCATGACACGCTCAAAGACGGTCTCATCAATTTCTTTGAGTGTACTCAAGGCATTCGAAGCGAATTGGATGGGTCCACCAAAGCGAGCGAAGGCTTGTGTCTTTTCGTAGATTGTTACATCCATGCCTTTCTTCAAGCAGCAGAGTGCGGCTGTCAAGCCACCGACTCCGCCGCCGGCAATGGCAACTTTTAAAGGACGTCCTGGACGCGCCGGGAGACTGAGTAGTTCGGCAGTTTCCGCGTAAAGTGCTGTAGTTGTCTTAGAAACACGGGACGAAGCCGTAATGGCGGAAAATGCATTTGTTATCGTGAGTGAAGAGGCTAGAATCACCAACAGAGTAGCGGAAGAAGCAAACCGCGATGTTGATGTTTTCATCTTGATGTTTGTGTGAGAAGTAATCCGATCAAACTGAATGAATGAAACTGTGCGAGCCAGAAAAAGTATCACTATTGCTTCTTTTTGAGCAATAGAATGATATTACTATTCGTTCACTACACCTTGAAGAGCTTTGTCGATGTTGAGGAAGAAGGGAAGGAATGCTGACGGTCCGTCTCTTTGTTGGGTGATTGGCATGCTGCCGCTTCGGTTTTTGGTTTATTTGAGGTGCGTGTCTTTCGCGCCATCGATAAACTTCAATGAAGAAAATCAGTGAGTCACGATCACCAGTGACCCGTGAGTGACGTACGCTCTCGCCAAAAACGACAACGAAAAAAACAAAAAATGAAGCCAGCAACGAAATCATTTTCATAATTATTAATCATTCTTATTGCATAGCTCGGTTGATATAATGATTACATCTACAAATAACTCACTCGTCAAAGTATTGACTTTGCTGGGATGGAGTGCCGTCGCTACCGCATTCGTCGTTCCTCAAACGCGCACGTTCCCGACGGAGTTGTACAGCTCGGCTCTCATTGTACAAAACAAAGGCGGTGGACACGGTGAAATCGGATACCATTTAGCGCAATTACTGCAAGATCATCCCAAAATTACGTCCGTCACTATTTTGCAAGACGATGCCTGCGACGATGAAGCGGAACCATTTTGTTCGTATTTTCCCGATTTGCGCGGCGTCACTATCATGAAGGCACCGCTGTCGGCCGAATGCGATCGATTTCAGATGCAAGGCATGTTGGGTGGACGTGATGCGCGATTTGATTATGTTTGGGATAATAATAGCAAGAAACCGACGGGCGGAGCGTTGGCTTTGCTCGAATGTGCGGCAGCGTGGAATGTCACGCTTTACACCTACGTCAGTTCCGCCGGCATGTACAAACCGCAAGGCGTCTTTCCCATGCCAGAAGATACGCCCGTCAAAGAAACTGCCGATCAAAATTTATTCGATCAAAAAGCGATTGAATTGAATTTGCCCTATGTCTCCTTTCGACCGCAATACATCTACGGCCCCAAAGCCAACAAGAATGATTATCTTGATTACTTCTTGGATCGATTGGTACGCGAATTACCCGTTCCGATTCCAGGAGACGGCTCACAGTTGGTGAGTCTCACACACGCTCGCGACGTCGCCTCCTTGTTGGCTTCCGTGTTGAACAACGAAGATGCCGCCAAACAACAACGATTCTTCAATTGCGGCACCGACCAACTCGTTTCGTACAAAGACGTTGCCGACATTTGTGCGAAAGCGGCTGCCATTGAAAAGTATGAGACGGAATTTTACGATGCTGAACTCTTTGACAAGACCAAGTTTCCGTTTCGTGACACCGATTTCTATGTCGCGCCCGACAAAGCCAAGGAGTTGTTGGGATGGAGTGGTCCCACGCACAATTTGAAAGATGACATGACGGAATGGTACTTTGAGCAGTACAAAGCGCGAGGAGGGCCGGAAAAGAAAATGTCGTTTTTGAAAGACTGGGAGATTGTGGTGGGGAGCAAGACGCCGCCGCCGGGATATGTTGAAAGCATTTACGACAAATATGATCCACTGGTAATTGAAATGGAGAAATAGACAGAGAACGATTTAATTATAGTATGCATACGAACTAGCCGCGGGACTTCAGTCATAAAATATGCAATATTTCTATTCGAAGGGGCATCAGTTCCAGCATAACCATCTTCCTTACGTCGCCCTAGCACCACTACCCACTACTCTAGCATCAATTGTGAGTTCGCAGCAAACAAACTCATCCTTTGATTTCGAGAGTTGACTCTTAGAAGAGTAAATAAGGAGGGACAAGAGCAATTTGTGTACCGTACTATAGTTCATACTTCATATTCATACGGGTTACATCGCAATAGTTCCAGTAATCATCAAGACAATAGACAATACTTTAGACAAGGAATCCTACTCTAGTCTAGTCTACTGTATCCTAAATCATAAAACATAAAACATTGTCTCTAGTCTCTCTAGTTGCAACCTTAAATCTTCGACCTTCGATCGTCGTGCCTCGTCCTCGTCCGCTCGAGCCTCGTGCCTCAATTGCCAATTGCCACGTGTGATCCAAGCATTTAAGATCCAAGGTCCACCTTATGGTCCTTGGTGCCGTCGTCATGGTCAACATAAAACGAGACACACTTCGCACTTTGCGCTTTTAATAGACATTTATTAAAACCTTTAACCTAAAATCCGACGTTTTTACAGCTCTTATGCCTTGTGCTTTACCAATACCTGGTAACCTAGCTAGACGCTAGACGCTAGACTAGAGCCTAGAGCCTAGAGACTACATCATTAACAACCTTATCGAAATAACGAAGAGTTGAAGTGTGAAACACCGAACTCCGAAAGCCACAAAAGACAAAAAGACACAATACTGTACACAATAACACACAACACGGCCATAGAAAATGGAAAGCTGTAAAAAACTGGTAAAAAGACAGATGGCACTTCAATTCTGTATGGCCCACAGTGTATGAAATCTTAATATGGGCGTCTGACCGCCTACCGACTTCAATTAGCCACGTACCGCACTCATCTTCTCGATTGCATTCATCCAGCAACCAATCCTCTTTTTTGCCCCAAAAATAGCTAGAAATTTTTGCGTTGCAACAAGCAAACGTTACCATGCGATCCCTCTTATTCTCGCTGCTATCGCTCGGAGTTGTGTGCGCACACGAAGAAGAAGTCGTCGGCTTCACATTCGCCAAGCTGGAGAGCGCTCGCTTGCCGAAACCATTGAGTGATTTCTCCATTTCATTCGATGAATCCTCGCAGCTCGTGTACATTGCCGGAGGCTGCGATGCAGAACAAGGCAACGTTTACGTTGAGGAGATTGCAACCTTCGTTTGTTCTTCCAGTTCATCGGAGTTTTACTCGTTTGATCGTAACACCAACTCTTTCGAAACGCTTGCTCCTCTACCCGTGGCTCGCTACCGCCACGGAGCTGCTTTGGTGAACGGAAAGATATGGCTGGTGGGCGGTAGAGACGTTGAAGTGGACGGCCTCTTGCCTACTGTTGATGTAAGTTTTGTGAAGCAAAAGATGTTAACTTGCCGTGATTCTTATCTCACTCTATTTTAGGTCTATGATATTGCGTCAAACACATGGGCGACTTACGATCTTCCTGAGGCCTACCAGACTTCCGACAATGTTGCCTTTACGAACGGTGAAGTAGCATATGTCGCTGGGGGATACGATGCGACGTACGGATTCAAGGGAAATGTTTTCACAATTGCCGAAGATGGCGCCGGATCCATTACAATTGTTGACAAAACACCACTTCTTTTCCCTCGAGGTGATCACACCGCCGTCACATTGCCCGGTACACCTGTCACAGGAGCCATTGTTACGGGAGGCTTTGGTGCTGCTGATGAGTTTTGTGCACCGTTGGTGAGCGTTGAACAGTACGACTTTGCTGCTGACACCTGGACTCAGGTTGCTGACCTCAATCAAGGTCGCGGTGATAAAGCTCTTGTCGCACTAGGTGATCATATTTTTGCGATGGGCGGCGAACGTCCGGTTCTTGGCATTTGTGAGATGGATTCGCCGGAACCTGGCGAAAAGACTTTGGCAATTGACGACTTGGAAATCTTTCATGCAGACGAAAATGAATGGGTTACGCTTATGGAGGATCTACCCAGTCACCGCTTCCGCTTTAGTGCGGTTGGCTACAACGATATTCAGAGCGTTTACGTGTTTGGAGGGCAAAAGGATTTTAACGAAACCTGCAACTGCTTCGTCGCGACAGACGAGATCCTCACGTACACGGAACAATTCAGCGACAATGATGGAACTGTAACAGATGATTCACCAGCAGCAACGCCCACAGCCGGCAACAATCCGACATCCCTCTCCAGTTCTGGTGCGATGTTACCTTCCTTGGGACGCATCGCGTGCGCCTATCTGGCTGCTTGGTTACTGATCTAAAGAACAAATCACTTCCTGCTGTGTCATGTTTATAGTACAAATTAATTTTTTGAGAAAAATAGATATGAGTATTGCATGAGACTCGAGAAAATTGAAATCTATTTTCTTGTTGATTCAAAAATTGCAGCAAACCCTTCGTAGCAAAAAGGACCCAAAGACGACAATACATAGCAGATTCTAGTTACAGCTTCTGACACAGAATATCCCCACCATCTTTCATGCAATTGTATCCCATTTCTTCGAGAAACTCCTGTGAAGCCCCCACGCGAAAGCCTGCTTTTTGAATGTGCGTCGGACTTTCTTCAAAGAAGACATATTCGGGATACCGTTCTTCTCGTTGCAGCAGTTGCTTGGCTCCTTGTAGAACAGCATACTCGTAGCCTTGCACATCAATTTTGAGAACTGCAACGGGTAGTGAAAGTGGAATGATGGAATCAATTGTGATGAGTGGTATTCGTTCTTCGGTCACTTTTTGTTGCAAAACGGCCGCTCTGGACAAGGACGATTGATCAAAGTATCCCACCTCATCGGCAGGTCGGGTAATGGCGATTTCCGGTACGTACTCACTCCCAGCCGCCGCGTGATAAAGAAAGAATGGAGTCGCTGCGAGCGCGTACTTCTTGGCAACATTTGCTCGATAGCCTTCACATAATTTTGCAACATTGTAGGAAATGGGTTCGATCGCGTAGGTAGGTCGCTTGAGTGCGAGACCGTATTGTGTCATAAAACCTGCATTGGCACCGACATCAATAAAAGCACCTTCCGTATCACGCAGTAGTCGTTGTACGGTTTGTACCGAGTCATTGTATTCCATTTCGGCCGTTCCGAATTGTGGATGTTTGAGTCGACGATCCCACCACGAAAAGGATACTTGATATGGTATTTCTTTGTAACTTTGCATATTCGATATATTCACGGGTTCTCTCGGTGTGATTGCTTCACAATCAACCGGATCGATTGGTCCCTGTGCTTGTACAGTCGTTTGTTGCACTAAAACTTGTTTTTGCGCTTCTTGTATACTTCGTTCCATCGTAATGGGCTCTTCCGAAAATACAATCATTACGCCGATGACGAACATGGCCACGGGAAATACCATGGCTCCTTCTGTTGCTCTACGTCGTTTATTGGATGGCATTGTTGCGTCTTACAATTGAATAGAGCGCCAGTTACATTGACAATTGAATGCAAAATGCGACAGCTATATTGACGAAGAAAAAAAAGACGAGGTCATCTGTTGAAAATACTAACGTACTGTGGAATCGAACCACAGAGCCAACCCAATCACGTCGTATTTCTACCCCGATCCATGATATATAAGCCACTCTGATTGACGTCCAGACCCTCAATCTGACATCCTCCCTGGCCTTATACTATCATGATCGTACTGTTTTGCCCTTCAGCCTCCTCACTTGAGACCGCTTCAAGCCCTATTCTTTTATCCTCCCGGCTTCACAGGAGTCGGCAACAAACTCACTCCGCCAGGGTTCGAACCCTGCACGTTACCATGTTGAAAATACTAACGTACTGTGGAATCGAACCACAGAGCCAACCCAATCACGTCGTATTTCTACCCCGATCCATGATATATAACCCACTCTGATTGACGTCCAGACCCTCAATCTGACAGTCATCGTCGTCGCGCGCTTCCGCACTCCAGTAGGGTTATGAGTTATGTGAAAATCTGGATCTTTTTTGTACTTAGACTTTGAGTCGCGATACGATGTTTGTAACAGTTCTGCAAAATTTACTGTGAAGTAGAAAGAAGACGACTTTTTGACGACTAAACCCATTTTCAGTCCCGCTCTAAGTGAGCCTACGCGATATGACACCCACTCGTTTTTCTTTTCTTTCCTTTCATCGAAAAGGAGATACTGGACATTCACAAACATATTATCAAAATGGCAGAAGAACATCAAAGCCCCGAAGAAATTGAAATTAACTTTCGCTTGGACGAAGAAGGTCGAACTACCACGAATTCATCATTCACGGCACAAGACATTCACATTCATTCCTATGAACCGCGCTCCTCCTCGGCAAACTTTCCCGAGGCGGCACTGGATGACATGCTACTCGATTGTGAAATTGCCGACAGCGGACTCATGCCTCGAACGTTTTGGATCGGTGTTCATGATAAGCCTCAGTTTGCTCTGGAGCAAATGGCGCTGGATGTCTTTCATCATCACGTCAAAGGCACGGCCCTCGATGATTCCTCCACCGTGGCGGGTGCGGAATGGTGGGTTCAAATACGTCCTTCTCCAGAACATACGGGGCGATATGCGATGCAGGGAATGACAGAGGAAACAGGAATCACGTTTCACTGGGATAAAGATGAAGATCTTCGGATACTGTGCGGTGGAAACACCTATATCCATCCGCATTTGTCGACGGTCACGTATTTGACCGATTTGGGAGCACCGACTCTTGTCACTGACACTCGTATCCACAGTTTATCGGGAGAATGGATTCTACCCAACAATACACCGACATCGTGGATCAGTTGGCCGCGTCGTGGCAAGCATTTTAGTTTCGATGGCCGTTACTTGCATGCAGCACCGATGGAATTGATGCCGCCGGGTCTTTGGGAACAGCAGTTGCAACATTCTAATCCAGATAGCAAAGCATCCGTGCGACGACATCGTCGTGTCACATTTCTTGTCAATGTATGGCTGCATTACAAGCCATTTTATGTGGATCGATTCCCGATGCCAGAAAAGATGAGTGGATATCAAGACACGAACAAGATTGGGTTGACTTTTGGATCATCTCCCGACCCTGTCAGTATCATCACGGACAATAAAGTTGCGAAAGCAAATGTGACTCGTTTGACCTGGTCCATGGGTGGCGGTTCAGATGATTATGAAGAATTTATTCATATGGATATTCCCTTACCAGCGATTCAAGAGAAAAGAGAAGAAGGCGGTAGTCTACAACTACGGTTCGACGACCCACAATCTATCCTGGTAGAGAAGAAACTGAGAGATGATTCTAAGAGTGCAGATCGAGAGTGTGAAACTGAGCCATCGTCTCCTACTGCCAAAAGAATGAAGACAGCTGATGACGATGAAGGAGATCATGACGAAGGGCGGCAAATTTCTTAAGTACAAATGAGTTACCGGCAAATGTCCACATGAGACCCACCTTAAAACACCGAGTGAATATTATCATGTTCTCCGTCCTCCTACATCAAAGCGCTGTCCCATTTTCCATGGCCGGTGAATATTTAACAATGGGTGCTTCGACAAACCTAAATAAGCGGCCTGGTTTTCTTCCAGCACTGGCGGTCCCGAAAGACCCATTTGGGCCGCCAAACTATTCATAGTCTCCACTACTGTGTCTTCTTTTAACTGTAACTGATAGATCGATAGCAAGCTCTTGTAAACACTTTCCGCTTCCTTAACCATTTCGGGAAGTTCGCCTTGTTTCATGTCATGCGCGAACTGGGTCAATTCCAATTCTAAATCCGGCCAGACCGGGCGTTCTAATAACCTCGAAAGACTCTCATCAAAAGGAATGTCCATGTCTTGTAACTCCCGGTTCATTATTTTCTCTTCTTGTTCCATCAAGAGCACCAACAATCCTTTTCCACTCAAACTATCCATTCCCCGTCCTGTGCGACCCAGCCGATGTATATAGGTATCGCGACTAGCCGGCACTCCGATTTGTACAACGTTGGTAATCGAGGGATAATCCATACCACGCGCCGACACATCGGTCGTAAACAAAACACCGCGCGAGGCCGCCGCAAATGCCTGCCGTGTCACATTTCGCGCCATTTGACTTTTTTGTCCGTGCATGGACCATACGTGTCGACCGAGTGCCCATTGAAACAGTCGAGTGAAGTAAATTGCCATACTTGTTGTTGGAAAGAAGACTAATATCTTGGCATTTTTGTCTTCTTGTTGGAGTAATGTGAGAACAATTTGAGCAATCCCTGTCACCAAACGATGCGGTGGAAGGACGACATGCGATTGCGATACATGTGTGTGCGCTAGAGTGGGAGCAGTGGCGGTCGTCAACTTATTGTCGGCATCGTGTTCCATATCGAACGGATCATCTTGTACTTCAGTCGCCGCCGCATCGGAAATACAATCGACAAATAAGTGATTCGAATGAATCCAGCCTCGCGTTACCAGTTCTCGCTGAATTTTGGGTGAAATAGTCGCCGAAAACAATAAATTCTGTCGTTGTTGGGGCAAATGCTGGATAATAGCATCAATGTCATCTTTGAATCCCATTTCCAAAAGCTGATCGACTTCATCTAACACTAGTACGTCCACATTTTGCAAATAATCACAAACAAACGCGTTGTCGGCACCCTCTAAATGATCGCGAAGTCGCCCCGGAGTCGCTGTAATGAACTGAGGTGCAGTCTCTTGCCATCGTCTCAATTCTCGACGTTTGTCGACACCACCCACGATTACGATATGATCATTGCTATGGATCGTTTCATCCAGCGGATACAAAATTTTGATTTGTTCATCAATCTGTTGCGCCAGATCTCGTGTCGGTAAAAGAATCAGTTTGATACCTGCATTGTTATTGATGGATCGTTGTAGCGTTGGCAAGAGAAAGGCCATCGTTTTGCCACTCCCCGTTCTCGAACGCCCCAACACATCTCGACCGTCGGTAGCGGCTTGCCATGTCTTGGCTTGAATTTCAGTAGGTATATTCCATCCCAATTGCAGTAGACGCTCTTGTAGCGGTTTGTGTAGATTGGCAAGTTGTTGAAATGATGACGACAGAGGATCTCTCGAGGCGTCAATTCCTGTTGTCGTGAAACACCGAACGGCGAAATGTCGTTTGCTTCGCTGCAATTTTTGTTGCTTTTGAGCGAATATACATGCGTTTTGCATTCGCAGGCGATACATTTGTGGTTTACAGGGTCTACCTTGAATAATAATCAAAATTATGTGAGTTTACCACAATGGTTTCATCATTGCTGTTCTTCGTCATTTTTTCACTTGCAATACTGTAAAATCATCAGTTCGATCATACAGAAATCCTGTGTGATTGGTCCAGAAATTCAGGATCATCGTTGTATGCAATCATACAGAAATCCTGTGTGATTGGTCCAGAATTTCTGGACCATCGTTGTATGCAATCATACAGAAATCCTGTGTGCTTGGTCCAGAATTTCTGGACCATCGTTGTATGCAATCATACAGAAATCCTGTGTGATTTGGTCCTGAATTTCTGGACCATCGTTGTACGATCATACAGAAATCCTGTGTGTCTGGTCCAGAAATTCTGGACCATCGTTGTATGCAATCGTACAGAAATCCTGTGTGTTTGGTCCAGAAATTCTGGACCAACGTTGTATGCAATCATACAGAAATCCTGTGTGTTTGGTCCAGAAATCTTGGAACGTCTGTGGTGCGTTATTCCCTGTTCATTATTATTGCGACGCAAGGAGAGAAACAAAACAACCTTGTATAACAAATTATAGCGGTCTCCGCTAAAAATATAGTATAGAATCAAAATGTTGGTTTACCGAAATATAACGTGACTGCATCTCAGTCATGAATCGATTTTGTATTCCGAGACAGGCTTCTACCTAACCCTCGGTCTTTCTGCTACTTGGTAAGCTAGGATGATGTGGCAGGTACTGCAATTACCTTCAGCAGCATTTGGAACGCAAAAATTCAGTTTTGACGTCGAAGAAGCACGCAAAACCGTTGTTCTCAATAATTACTATAATCCCAAAGTGTAAGGGACATTTGCCACGACTGCGTTTCAGTCATGAATCAAGGACCGCCGCGCATCGCCGTTCATTTGCAACATTTCGCATTTTGCAACGCAAAAGCTGACAACACAGAACAACATTGTAACAAGTATTTACTGTATATTGCTTATCGAAAGCCTTTTATTCAATCAAGTTATTTGTTTACAGGGAACTAAGTTCCGCACAGCTCTTTTGAGCATGACACAAACAGCAACATTCCGATCGATTTTAGCGCACGAACCGATCCCCAGCGATGATCAGCACGGTTACTTGCATATACAAGGTGCATTTTGTCCGAAACAACAAAGAAGAGATGGAAGAGAACAGCAAGAAGAAAAACAGGAGTCTTATTGGACCGTTGAAACTCTGCAGACGGCCTTGTCACGCGTCTTTCAACACAATTTCGCGTCTTTGGGATTTCCGATGGCCGCCACTCAAGTGGAAGTGCTCGACACGGTCGCACCCTTTACGAAGATACGTCTGATTTATGAAACGCCCTTACAAGCATTGCACGTACTGGTGGTAATACGGCAACGAAAAACGACCATTCAGAGTCTTTTTCAGTGTATCGATTTGGATGAACACTTTGGCTCAAGACCCATTCAGGCAACCCTTTTGACACAACAACCACAATTATCCGACACAATAGCGTGGACGCGATCTAGCCCACCCAAATTTCGACGCCTATTAATGCGGCCGGGAGAAAGCGAGACATTGTTGCAAGAGGAGCGAGCGACGACACGCTTTGTCTTTGTATCCAATTTGTTACAAAACGAACACGACGCGGACTGGGACGAACCGTTTTGGGTAGCCCAAGCGATACGTTCTGCTTTCGCGGTCGACGTGGAAGTCTTTGTAAATCACAAAAGTTTATCCAAGTACTGTCATTTGGGGTTTCGTTCGGCGGAGGAAGCTCAACAGGCTGTTGCGACATATCAAGGTAAACAAGTGGAATGGAAATGGGCCGGTGCTACAGGGACCGAACATTCGATCACTAGTGGAATGCTTTTTCTCGACTATGCGTCCATTACACAAAGATCACGACGGCGTCTAGTGCGGGGTGATGGACCGGGAGAGCCATCACGTAGCGAATGTACTTCGTTGACTGCTGATGTGCAAATACCAGGATTGGTTCTTATTCCGGATTTTGTTTCACCCGAGGAGGAAGCGGTTTTGTTGGCTGTCTTAGATGGACCGCACGCCCCTTGGGCTCCCGCACAAAATACTCCCACGGAGGGTGGCACTGTAAAAGATCGGTTCAGCATTGCGGATATGTCTTTGACTACCGCACAGCGGATGTCCTCAGGGATCGAAGCAATTCGGGAGCCGATTGTCCGCCCATGCCTGCGGTAGACCGTGGGGACAAAACATTAGAGGAATACCTTGGGGAAAGTGTTCGTGAAGGATGTGGTTGGGAAGTTGTAGCTGGAGTTATTGAAAGAGTTCGGCGAACGACATTCAGCGACGAGGACGATGGTGAACATTCTTATAAAACCATCAATCAACTCACCGTGAATCGGTACGCACCGGGAGAAGGAATTGGGTCACACGTCGATACACCATCCGCTTTCGGTGACGGATTGATCAGCATATCTCTCGGTAGCGGTATTGTCATGGAGTTTAACTGCGTTCAGGAAGAAACGAAAGGTCTCCGCAAACAAGTGTTTCTTCCCCCGCGTTCCTTGCTTTTGATGTCAAAAGAAGCCCGGTACTCTTGGGAGCACATGATAGTCAGTCGTATGACGGACACTATTGACGGCGAAGTCGTACGCCGAGGACACGAGTTAGCTTGACACTCCGGACAGCATTGGATAAGAATGGTTCGCCTATGGCTTGTGTCGAATCGCATTCATTTCCACCTTGTTGGGGTAATCCAAATCTGTTGTCGCCATTAGCTACCCCAGATTGCGAACGAAACCACGTTCACGCCGTCTATGATGCAATTGCAACACAATGGCATCACACGCGAGGAAAAAGAGGCGTGCTGTGGCCCGGTGCAACTCAATTTTGCAGAAGCTTCCGCCGGGGTCTGTTGTTGCGGATGTTGGTTGTGGTGATGGTAAATATTTTCCAGCTATTTGGGAAGCGGGTTCGTATGTGATTGGTACGGATATTAGTCTACCTCTTCTCGAGACTGCGACTAGTGCTGCCAGTTTGTGCGACGAAGGTGTACCAGAGAGTAGAAGGGTTAGTGAACCCCGTCGCCATTTGAGAAATCGGCCCGCCATCGCGGTCGCAGACTGCATGAGCGTCCCGTTGCGAACAGGGTCATGTGATGCCGCGATTTGCATTGCTGTGATGCATCATCTCTCCAACGAATCCAGACGCCGCCGATGCATTGAAGAGCTGGTACGAATTGTCAAACCTGGCAGCTTAATCAACATTCAGGCTTGGGCGATGACTCAGGTGGAAGGTAGCAGACGGAGGTTTGCATCTAATGATGTATACGTGCCTTTCAACGCACAACCGAGACATTTGAAGTTGCAAGGCGATACAATTAATGGTGGAAAAGGAAGAGATACAAGTCAGGACGAAAGCATACCGAAGGAAAGTATCTCGACAACGGCGAAAGTCTACTCAAAATCGTTAAACGCTGACTACGATGAAGAAAAAGGCTTGGTTGTTTTCAAACGATACTGCCACCTTTACCGTCAAGGAGAACTAGACAGTATTGCGTTGTCTATACCAAACGTAGTAATGATCGAAAGTGGATTTGAAAGCGGAAACTTTTTCGTGATAGTAAAAAAGACAGGCTAGCTAGATTTGATGGCACGGCAGAAACATTTTCGATTGACTACTTCGTACGGTCGGGAAACTCTAAAACCAACCTTCCAACGATTGCAGTACTTTTAACACGTAGGAAATTTCTTTTGCTGTGTTGTAGTGCACAAGAGAAAAGCGAACTACTCGTTGAAACTTTAGTTGTTTCATAAATCGCTCGCTGCAAAGAAAGGAATCGTATCGACAGATGATACCAGCACGGCGACAGGCCTCAACAATCAGTTCACCATCAAGGTCGCTGTGCAAAAAGCTCACTATGGGTAGTTGCCTGTCCAAACATTGTTGCGGCGAGGCCAAGATCGACACTTTAGCTGAACGCTGGAGACCTTCAATCAGCATTTTAGTGAGAGGCAGTTCGACTTGACGTATCAATCGGTATGCATTCTTTACAAGCTCGGGTGACAATGCGCCGATGTCTTCACAAACTGCCGTTTCAAAGGTTTCTTTCTCTTTACTGTAAGTGTTACCAACAAGACACTCATCGTCGTCATGTCTTTGAGATGACAGATGAGAAGCCAGTGCTGAAATATAAATACCCAATCCAGCTATGCCTCCACATGCCTCGTAGTTCAAAGTACCATATTCGAGCGGACAGGACAGTTCCTTGAAAGCATCAGGTTTCCCACACAATACACCCATGTGTGGCCCAAACACTTTATGGCAACTGATCACATACCAGTCCACCTCATTTGCATCGACTGCGGCAAATCGATGAGGCGTTGCAGCTACTCCATCCACAATGATCCGCGCACGTCCGCAAGTCTCACGACGCACGTGGCGCTGAAGCGAATGTAGGTCGCGAACCTCACCTAAAACATTGGACGCATGAGGAACGATCACAAGACGCGTCGATTTATTCAGGAAAGGAAACTCTTCTTCAATTGGATTCCACCACTGAATGGCTGCACCAGATCTAGTTGCAACTTTTACCCATGGTTGGATGTTTGCTAAATGATTGTCTGTGCTGATGACAAGCTCGTCATCAGACGAAAGAAGGTCATAATAGGCATCCGCCAAGTTAGATATGAGCTGGGAGGCATTTGCTCCTAGAAAAATTCGGCACTTTTGAGCTCCCAGTAAAAGTTGCAAGGTGTTGCGTGCCGACGCTACGCAAGCTTTGCCCCCTATTGAGCGATCTCGAAGCGCCAAGGATGACTGCACAGCGTTGTCCACACAAATAGGGACTTGAGTACCTCCCGCATTTTCAAAGTAGACAAGTGGTTTCCTCTTACTATTCTGGAAGTATCGAAAATGCTTTCTAATCCCAGGTACACAAAACGAGTTTTCCATTAACTTGGTTTCCTGAATGTCTTCAACCTTTGATAACTTCCTCTCGAGTAGAGCCCATCGCATCTTATTCACTACTGCTGCTTTCGATGGCACAACACTCGCTTGAACACTTTCGACGACTGAAGGAGTATACACGCATTGCCAGTCGCCAGGCTGCTCGTCTTGACCGAGGACTCTGGGGTAAACCCACAAATGTAATAAATCTTGAAGAACCGCATCGTGTAACGCCTCCGCGTGCGGAAGTCCAGTAGCAGTATCTTGTGACGGAGGTGCATTTACTTCCAGTAGAAACGCCGAATCATCTCCCGTGAGAATAAAGTCAAGCCCCAAGTACTCAAAGCCTCCATTTCTGTGCCCTCCTCTAAGAAAGGGTCCAGTACGCTCCGCCAACTGGGCTACTTTATCGTGGATTGCTTGCTTGTAGCGAGCAAGACCGATTTCGATCTCGCCTTCCGCTGTCAGTCGATTCGAGTCAACTCCAAAATGAGCACAAATTTCACCCGAAAATTGAGCGAGGTCATGACTGTTCGCACAACAATTTGTAATGTGCACTGTGTCTTGCATATTCTCTCCCGTGAATGCTTCATTGGCGACATGCAGGAATGCGCGGTCGTGAACAAAGGCTCTTCCATCACTCGTGACAAGTCCATAGACGCGAACGTGGCATTTTCGTCCCTGAAAGAGAACCAAAGGCCAAGCGTAGGGCTGCGCAACGTATCGGTGATTCTCTACAAATGGGCTGGTACGAGCATCTTGATAGAATGACCTATTCTGCGGCGACACGACCCATATACCTCCGGCCCCGTTCGAAGAAGCATCTTTAACGACCCACCAGTCACTAAAATTCGTAATAATGTCTGTACTTTCATACCCCGGAAATAAATCGAGACAACGCTGTGGAAATGACTCCTCATCATCGACGACATCTGACGAACACTGCTGTCGACGACAGAAGTTTTGAAAGCCAGCAAGACCCGTAAAGCAGTGTGCATCTTGAAAGAGTCGCGCCAAAACCCATTTACTATCTAAAATGTTCGTGCCATTGGGTAAATGCGAATAGCACATCACATCGTCTCGAAACGATTTTGTAACAGCGCGTGGAGCATTTTCCCACAAGAAATCGACATTCGTATCGCCTTCAACCCAATTGTCCGGCAGTAAGGGAGCAATACGAGATTTTGCTGCACTGCCGGTGATTTTAAATGTGTAATTCTTGTTAATAGAGACGGTCATTGCTAAACATCAATATCATTATTTTTTGTCGTTGTTCGCACAAAATCTGTGGAGGTCCAGAAATTCTGGAACAGCTGGACCGGGTGTTTTTCATTCATACAGAATTTCTGGGTGTTTCGAGAAATTTTGGACCATCCATACAGAAAATCTGTGTCGGTTTAAAAACATTTCATTCATACAGAAAATCTGGGGTGCTCCAGAAATTCTGGACCAATTGTATTTCATCCATACAGAAAATCTGGGCTTGTCCAGAAATTCTGGACCAGTTGTATTTTATTCATACAGAACATCTGAGGTAGTCCAGAATTTCTGGACCAATTGTATTTCATTCATACAGAATATCTGGGATGGTCCAGAAATTCTGGACCAGGTGTAAACATTTCATTCACACAAAAAATCTTGGGTGTTCGAAGGAGTATATTGGAAAGCCACCCTTTACGTAATTCTTAATTTCTTTCAATATGACAACTTTAGAAAAAACAAGGGATCGGCTGCTGGTACCGGAAGTTTTATTGGCGGCAGCAAAAGACGCTAGATACATCGATGAATGTCGAACACTCGTACAGCAAGTTTTGGACGCGTTTGGCCGGTCCGATGAGGGTACTGCTGCCGCTGTAAGTTCGATTCTCTATGCTTTGCTCGTGTTCTTACCAAAAGAAAGACTCTTGGTATGGAAGCGACGGGTGTTACATTAGATAAGTGGCAGTACAAGATGGTGGCACTGTCTGTCGCGACTTCGTTTGGGGCGTATGCGTTGAGCAAAAGAATCGCTGCACAAGAAGAGGAATCGACCGAGTCGCTGCGAGGGGCCTCACGACGCGATGTTTTCCTTCGGCAAAGAGCAGCCATGACGAGTAGGACTTCACAAACGAATAGTGGTCCGGTAGCAGCCGCGGAGGACAGTCGCAGATTTTCAACATCACAATATCGAATTCAAGCCTTTCTTCGAATGATCCGTGATGCACTTCTTTCAGATGTAGAAGGTCCGCATCATCCCCCTGGTGATTCAACTACACAGCGATCATGGTTGCAATGGTTAATGCGATTGCATTTGGGGTTTTATTGCATGCATGGGAAATACGCTTCATGGATGCATCGGTTTTTGGGTATCACGTTCCAGCAAGGCGAAGAAGGCCGGCTGGTGAACCGTCCCACAGCATACAGAGCGATCGGTGCTCTAATCCTGTCTCATGCTGTAGGCACCAGTCTTCTTTCGGTTTCTCGGCAACTTTTACATTGGTGGTTTGACTTTTGCGACAGGTACACCCCGACAAATGAACGACCGACAGCAGGCAGTTTGCGAGACATTCATTCCAAAGACAACAATGCATCATTTTCCTCTCAAACAACTTGTGGTATTTGTCACGGACCTCGAACATATTCGGCCTGTCCTGTGGATTGTGGACACGTATTTTGCTGGACTTGCCTGCAAAATGGGTACAAACGGTTCGACCGGAGTGTCCCATCTGCCGGTCACCCTGTACTGCGAAAGACGTAATACCACTCTACAACTACGATTCCAACAAGTGAAGAGTATGTAATAGTTTCTAATTTTGTTAACTACGGACTTAATTTCAGCTCCCGCTCTCTAGCGCAGAAATACTTTGTAGACGGCGTTGGCAGACGACAGGAACATGAGAGGAATGAACAGCAAAACCAGGAACCACGCAAACATCACCGACATTCGATCCTTCCATGATATCTCAGTCTGGAAAACCTGTCGCATCCGAATTATAACCAGATATGATCCACAAGGGATGAGATACGACATGAAGATAGATAGTGAACTCCCCAACAGCTCCCATACAATGTCGATGCTCGAGACGCAACTAGCTAGCAAGGCTGCTATCCAAAATACCCCGATAGAAGCAAACAGCAGGAGTCCCAATGAATGCTGCTTCTGATTATCATCTGCTTCCGCCACTTCTCCTTCTTCATTGTCATGATCGGCCAACAAAGGTTCTTCAAAATCAATTTCTTCTTCCAACAAAAGTTCAGTAGTCGGAGCGGAAATGGTGCGAGCAGAGCAGAGAGTGCGTATTACGATATCGCGCGCTGGGATCGTTAGCATGGGGAATGCCAAAGTGATGGTCAAAGCCAGACACATTCGTCCCACCATCACTACCGGATCATCGTTGTCAAAATCTAAAAGAACATTTCCATGCAACTCTTTCGATGCGGCGCAAGGAGCGTAGGCAGACCCTGCCACGCCCATCAACATATAGAATAGCGTAGCCGTCCATGTAGTCGATTTCAACCACCACGCCACTCGAGCCGTTGTGGGATTGTGCAGTTCATTGTGCACAACTGGTATGTTGTAATGACAGACGTAGCAAGATACAAAGAGGGGGAAGACATCGAGCACATCTCTCCAAGAGTTCGGTCCCCACTGAAAGGCAGCCTTCCAGTCATCCGCGTGATGTGCCGTGCATTCGATAGATCGATATACAATGCAGGAGCCCAGAACTAGAACCGAAAACATTCCCAAAGCCCCGAAGCGCTGTAGAGCGGTCAAGGTCTTCAAAGTACAAAGAGGAGTCACCAAGACGACGACCGTCAACATGGTGACATTGTTTTCCCAAGTCGGGCCCGAAGTTGACCGTTCGAAAACATACTCCGAAATAGGCTGCAACATATCACGCAACAAGACAGCATATGCGACTGTACCGAAAAAAGCACATGGCTGTCACAAGAACCGTCGACATGACGTACGCCTTACGACCGAACGCTGCACTGGCGATAGATTCATACGAGTCTTGTCCACGTCGATTGTGATCCGGCGGAGATAACGTCCGCGCAGACGTTGTGAGAGTTCGAAAGCAGAATTCCGTCATGCAAGCTACAATCAGCAGCAGCACCGGAGCCAAGAAGCCGTTACCTGTCTTTTGAAAGGCGAGCGGGAGTGAGAGAGAACCGCCGCCCACCATGGTCGAAAGAATGTTAAAGCGACCGGAGGCAATAGTCCCTTCACGTATTTGCGAGGAACCTGTTCGAACCGTTCCAGCTTCATCGTCAGCTTCTTCAGCTCCATCTCGGATCGATTCATTCATGATAGGAGTCGTGTCGATGACGAGGTGTTGTTCCCTTTCAAGTTCGGGTTCTGCGTTAGTCGAAGACATCTGCAAAATAAATCAACAAACAGCGGCTTTGTCAGAACCAGGCGTTGTAGATTGTGAGTGTTTTTAGTCTGTTCCCGCACACCTCGTTCAAGTCATAACTGCGTTGAAGAAGATTGCAAAGTGACGAACTTCCTCGTTTCGAAGAAGACCAAAAAAACGACGACCAAACTTTTCCGTCAACTGACAACTGACGAGCGCGTCAAGCAAAGCACTTGCTCTTTATTGCGAACTTGATTACGGAGTATTTTGGTTCTCGGAACGATATTTCGGCGTACTTTTTCAGCGTTAGTGCATTTATGTCAGAAAAGGACGAAAAGGAAAACCGTTGAGAGAGCGTGTCGACTATCAACGGAGATATGACGTTTCCGATCTAAATGAAGACTCCAACCATTCGTTCGCGCTTTCTGATGGTTCGTGAAATCAAATTTTGATACAACACTGTACCGTACAAAGCTACGTGAAAATTATTTACACTGACGAATAGAGTACGCTTTCGTCACCAATGACAAAGAGCAGATGCCAGCGCACCAAAGAACGGGCACGACTTCGTGCCGTAAAACTGGCGCACGCGGGGGCAGCCGTGTAAATCTTAGTACTAAAGATACAGGAGCATGTGCCGCGCAAAATGTGACATGAAAAAGATTCTACGTAGAATTATAGTGCAGGCCTACAGGCCGGACACGAGAAGATCCCTTTTTGAATGGATGTTGAGCTTGCCGGCATGAGGGCACAATCAGTCTCGACAAGAGCTTGCAACCTTTTTTCAACAAAACAACTTAATCATGGCTCCTATTGACTACGAAGAAGATATCGAGGACGAAGAAGAAGACGAGGAAGAGGAAGAAGCTCCTCGATCTCGCAAGCGCTCATCCAAGAAATGGAAGGTAAGACCGAATGACGAATCCTTTGGAAAAGACTTCCTCCGCACCTTCAGGCTAATGTTCGCTTTTGTCTTTTTGCTCTTCAGGACCCCTCCAAGCCCAAGCGTGCGATGAGTGCGTTCTTCATCTTCTCGCAGGCCAATCGTCAGAGAATCAAGAAGAAAACCCCGAAGCTAGCTTCGGCGATCTGGTGAGTAAAACGATGTCGATTTTTTCATATTTGATGACTTCTCGAGTGTTTTATTTGCGTATTCGTTGTGGGTGTGGCGTGCAAATGAGTGCTTGTGAAGTTTTCACACATGGTAGTGTTACGTCGCGCTTGACTCGATGTTCGTCAATTTGTGAGCGTTCAGTGCAGTCTCGTAATCATCACGACGCTTGACCAACATCGCGATAGCATCGCGAGAGCGTTTCGCCTGCAAAAAAGCGCTGCAAAAATTTCATGCGGTAGAAGTGCGTTTGGTGAAGGGCGTACAGCCCCGTAGGTTTTCTACGTCACGGTGATTGTCGTGCTTTTTTTGCCCTTGACACGAGCCTTGCGTTTTCGTCAATGGCGAGCCGTTCCACGGATGACGTCACGTGCGATTTTTATATCCGTGTCTCAAACCTTTCTGACCGAATCCAATCCCGCTTACGACAGGCCCGCATTCTTGCACGTGAATACAAAGAACTCCCCGAAAAGGAAATGCGCAAATGGGAAAAGAAAGCAGAACAAGACAAGTTTCGCTACCAAGAGGAGATGAAGGATTACGTCCCTCTCGAGGATCCGACGGGAGGTGGCGGTAAGAAGAAAGCCAAGAAGGTAAGTCACAAACTGCTTGTGTACGTACAACATCTGCAGTCTCTCATCATTAATATTATGTCACAGGACCCAAGTGCTCCCAAACGTAACATGAGTGCGTACTTTCTCTTCTCGATCGATGAGCGCCCTCGTGTGAAGGAAGAGAACCCCGATGCTTCCTTTGGTGACATCGCTCGTATGATCTCTGAGCGTTTCAAGACCCTTTCCGCCAGTGAGAAGAAGATTTGGGAAACTAAAGCTGCCGAGGATAAGGAACGTTACGCCCGTGAGATGGCTGAGTACCAGGGATAGAATGCAGGTCGTTTCAGTTTTCGTCGACTGATGTTGAATGCCCGGCTTCTTATTCCGTAAAGATTGAATGACACATACAAATATTAGTCTGTCAAATTGTTTTCTATGTATATTCAGCACTCAAGTAGCATAAACTCGAGCTTAGTCATTTATTTCTTTCAAACCTTGCGACAAGGATGCAAGCTGATACGTAAAGAACCCAGCAATACTGGGAATCGGCTCGAGACCTTGTGCACGAAATTTCCCAACAACTATAAACAGAAGAATCAGAAAGGCAAATCGGGCTTCTCCCACTCCCGCACCTTTGACTGCGTCCACATCATCCACCGAGCCACCAATGGTCTCCACATATTTGCCTGCGCGGAGTTGACGGCGATGAGAGTTAACGGCAACGAGAGGGGTGTATCACGAAAAAGATTCATCAGCATCAGTCACGTACCCAGGCCAAATGCGTAAGCCAATCCCATCGTAGCGCCAAATGAGTAAGAAATGGCCGTAAATGGATTGTCAGATATGCACCACAGTGCTAAATCGTGAAGCAATGGAAGATGAGTGTAATTTGAGATCGGTGAGCATGATAATAAATACGAAGCACGCACCACAAAAATATGAAGAAGCCGAAATAGGCAGTGTCCGTAACAAGTCCAAGCCTTCGTTTTGCAAATTTTTCTCTGAGTTCCTGTTTATAATTCCGATTGCTTTTCTCTTGCATTTCCGCCACCAGTTCTTTTTGTTTCGCCCAAAATTCTTGATCTGTGTCTTTTGAAGAAGCAAACAAATTTACTGGTCGGCGCTGACTGACTGCAGCGTTACCGTTTCGCAGTAGGACAAAGGCATCACACTTTGTGAGCGCCAAGACGAGGAATAGGAGTGTTTTGATAGGTACGATGGAGAGCATAATTGACCAAAATTTTGGCCTTGACAAGCGAACGGAAAATGAACGTTATTTCTTCTGTCGGACACAAATCACCGGTCTCAACACCGAAAGCACCAAATCAAATGTATTGCTACCTTAGTAGATGGGTAAATGAAGATGCAATTAGTCCTTGTTCCGATTATCATGGTGTGCGTCGCCATGACGATACGCGGAACGAGCAAAAGCAAGCGTGTGTGCGGGGTCAATTATTTTTTTGATCGATGTTGAGCGTTTCACAATAAGGTTAGGGTACTGTAGCGAACGAAGGGGGACGAATTTCGGCCGGACTAGACTATAGGCTAGGCTAGGTTCGAAAAATAAAAGACAAGCAATCGACGTTGTATTTTATAATTGAGAACACTACGAGCACACTAGTCTTGTTGGCTTTTCCCAAGTCGAGCCATTGCTGCTTTTCTTGCTCTCTCGCGTCGGTCGGTTAAATCCTCTGGTTGCTGTTGGCTACCGCTCAAGAAGCCAAGCGAGGAGGGCGACCCAAGCTTGTTGCCAGCGCCTTGAAAAACGGGAATACTGGATGACAGGTCCTTTTTCCGTAAAAGAAATTGCGAAGTGGAACCGCCATTCGAATCCGAACTGGGCCCTTCTGCTAGACGCGGACGTGGCAAAGACAGCCGCAACAGCACACCAGCAATTCTGCGGCCCTGTTCACATAAGGCGGAATTTTCTTATGAACTAATCTCCAACATAAGGCGTTGGAAAAGTGATTGCAATTACGGCGGAAACCGTCGTAATCGTCCGGTCCAAATTCATCGCGTAAAAAGTCTAGTGCTCGGTTCAGTTCGTCCATGCCGCCTTCAAAATGCCCTATCTCCACCTGCTCTCGAAACTTTGCTCCCGGTGCTGTCTTGGGAGGTATTTCAAAGATACCTCCATTGGCGAAGGAATATTCCGTTCCAGAAATCTCGACCCCGGAGTGATAAATGCCGAATCCGACGCCGTGAAGAGTTTCATTTTGGGGGTGCAAGTCGTAAATGTTCAGAAGAACTTTCGTAGCAAAACCCGTTCTACTTCCTGAATGACCTTTCGACATCGTTTCAAGTCGTCAACACGAACGTCTATGGTATGTTTGAAGTTTGAACAATGTGTTGCAATAATGCAATAATCATTCTGGCAAAAACAAAAAATTCGTCCAGTGGTCGTACCGGTACTATTTCGGACACGCTCCTTACGTTCCCTATAACGAAAAACATGAAGCACGTTCTGTAATACGATCACCTCTCCAAGGGGAAATCACGAAAAGAAAGGTGCAAAAAACAAAAACAAAAATGACACGTTGTTGCATTGAAATGATGATCGACTAGATTATTACAGTACTGGTATTGGTTGCATGTTGAATCTATTAAAAGCTAGAATTTTGTATTTCATTTCAAACACCGAGTCGATCGCTAACAAAAAGGATGAAAAATACGGATTCTGAAGCAAAGGTCGCATCTGAGAAAGACGATGCGCGTTCTGATGCCGAAATTTTGGCGCAAGCCGAACAATATCTCAAAGAAGACAGACTAAACGATGCTTTGCTCGAATTTCGCAAAGTGAAAGATACGAGCCTGTTCACAGCGATGCACAATGAAGGCGTCCGCAAGGGCATATACATTGAAGAAGTATACAAAAGCTCGAGTCTCCAGCATCCGAGGGCTGGACGAAACAAGGCGAGTCGCACGGACATCGTGATTTCATCACCTATTACAAAGTAGAGAGTGGCGGAAAGCTCTGGTGTCGCATCGAATCGGTCATTGAAGCGTCTCTGTATGTACCGCTGCTGGCAGTGCTCAATGAAACGGATTTGTACGAAACGTGGTTTCCAAAGTGGAGTTTTCCTCATCTCGGCATTCAACAATCAAAGAAAATCAAACAAGCTGGCAGAGTCGAGCAGCTCGTGCAACTAACAGTGGACTTGCCATTTCCACTCAACAAGCGCGAAATTATGTTTTGGGGTTTTGCTGGTAAGATACGAATGAAAAAGTGCAAGTTGATCTGTTCTAACTAACCAGCAAACGATTCACGATGTAAAACTATCATTTTCGTTAGACGATGATTCCGCAAGTGAGCGTCGGGTGGGAGCTAAGCTGTTGAACGTGGACGAAAGCTTCGAATATCACGACATCCCTGCTGCAGACAAAGGGGTTACTCGTATGGACTTTGTGGCTGATTTTCTCTTTCGTCAATGTCCCGAAGATCATCCTGCTCTAGCCAAGTCAAAGCAAGAGTATCCAGAGGGTGAAAAGAAGATCTTGGTGACTTTTGTTCTTTTTTGCGACCCGAAGATTGGTTGGGTTCCTCACTTTTTCAGAACTTTTGCACGAGAATTGCAATAGGCACCGTGTGGAAGATGCTTTTAGGTATTGCCGAAGATGTCCGTGAAGGTAAACGTAAAGAACATGCTGATCTGATTATGTCGAAGCGGGAGGAATTATACGACTGGGTGGAGGAACGCGCCGAAGCCATTACTGGAGTGCAAAAGACTCTAAGTAAGAACGATTTGTCTTTGCAATCATAAGTGACCGGTGAATGATCACGCTCAGCGCGACAGTATGATATAGAATAATAGTAAATACAATTGAGGAAGGTTACTTGTAAATCTCTTTGACTTTTAGAGTGAAGGAAGCTTGAAATAGAAAGATTAGCTTGCAGGATAAGTTAATTTGCGCCGGCAGTTGTAGCATGCGTGTGATTCAAACAACCTAAAACCTATTTGATGTACTCAAATCTCTCAAACTGTAATGCCAGTTCGTCATTCGCCGCAAGCACATACTCATTCCAGGCGTTTCCGCCTTTAACGTAGAGTTCTTTCATCTTTTTGGAAAGCTCGGCCTCATTCGGCTTCTTGGCCCCCAAGCCAAACAATCCTCCCTTTTCTTCTCCAAGAGCCTGTCGTGACACCTTCTGCATTTCTTTCACAATTTCACGTAAATCGGCAACAGCAGCTTGCATCTTTTTCGTCTTGGGAGCAATCGAGTTGTCCGAGAAAGAACCCGCCAAAAGATCGGCAGCCACCAAGACCCGGGCGTCGGAGAATCCTCCGGCTTGCTTAGCACGTGCCGCAACACCAGCATCGGCCTTTACAAGATCCTCTTTCTTTCGCTCCGGGGGTTCTTGCAAGGCATTCTTGATTCCCACCCAATCGTTCTTTCCGACAAGAGCACGAAGTTCCGTGGCGTAAAATTTGCCCCCCGGCACGTACGCGAGGAGCATACCGCTCGAATGATTTTTCCAAAGTAGCTCTTCCTCTCGCAGCTGCTGGTTCAGGTTTCATGAAAGACACTCCGACAGCTACACCCGCAGCAGTAACCTGCTTGAAGAAATCTTGTCGAGAGCAAATCTTAACGGACGTCGGAAGGGCCGAAGCGACGCCTGCTGGACGTGATGGATGAGAGGACGGCTGAAATGATGCACAAAGGCTCAATGAAGATGCCAAAAGGAACAAAAACTTCATGGTTGCAATATCCGTTGGTCGGTATTTACTTGTAAACGATTAGGTTCGACTTATTGTGGTATGAGCAAGTGTCTTTCATGCGATGGAACGCGAGATTCGAGATACGTTCTCGTTTCTGTCTCTCACACTCCTGACTCATCGGTGTCAACGAGGACGAGATCTGATTTCACGACGCACCGGTACCAGTAAGGTTATCGAAAAAACTGGTCCAGATTATCTGGATCAACACAGAAAATCTGTATGAGCTGAATTATCTATTTCAAATTTTCTGGAAATTGCACCTTCTTTCGTTTGAACGAAAACACCGGGTCCAGAACTTCTGAAACTTGCACAACATTTTGATAGGAGCCGAAACACTGTGTCTAGAATTTCTGGAACTTGCATAGCATTTCGGTAGGCGCAAAAAACTGGTCCAGAATTTCTGGACCATCAAAGAATTTCTGTATGATCTTCGAAATCGCGATTCCAGATTTTCTGGAATTTGCACTTTCTTTGTTATGATCGAAACACCGTTTCCAGAACCTCTGGAGCGCACGCACTCTCTTTCGTTATGTAACATAACACCGTATTCAGAAATTCTGGAAGATGCGCAGCATCGGTAATCGGTAGGCTCGAAAAAACTGGTCCAGAATTCCTGGACCATGACAGAATTTCTGTAATTTCTGTATATTGAGAATAGCGTTTCCATAATTTCTGGAAATAAGGTTAACTCTTTCTTTCCTTTATTAATCCAAGCCACCGATTTACAGGATTTCTGGAACCTGCACAGCGTTTCCGTTGCATCATCATCATCATCATCATTATTTATTTACTTATCATCGAAAACACTGGAAGCCCATTTTGCGGTTCTTCTCAGTGACGTCTTTGACAAGAAATAAATTCTGTAACCTTAGTTCTCTTGTAACTGTTCCGCGCTCGAACTTGAGGCGCTTGAGGGATTAGGGCGGTAAAGCAGTTGTCCTCTCTCACAACCGAGAATGTGGCGCGGCAAGCGCTGGCTTCGGCTCATTGCCCTGTGCTTTCCTCTACTGCAAATAAACGCTTTTTCTCCTTCGACGTCACGTACACCGAAAAGGATCTCAACTCAAACATCGGCAGAGAATGCCGAGTTTAGCCGGACTACTGAAGCAAGCACCTCGTGGAACGTACAGATCAATGAATTTTTCAAGAAGCCCGTTCCTCCAGCTATTTTAGATTATATCGCGCTTCGAACAGTCAACAACGTCGAAGAGGGTGTAATCGGAAAACTCACATCCCCGCCAGGGGGAGCCGGGAGTGCCGCGTCCGTTGTGGCTTGTCATTCTCGGGAGTGCGCCGTCGGGCTTGTTGTGGTATGGCTATTACAAGTTTGCCGTCGAAGAAGAGCTCCTGGAAATGGAAATACGAGAGGGGAAGACACCGAAAGGTCTTGGTGGTTATGGAACATTGGGGCCTTTCGTGTACGGCTGTTTGTTAGGTCCTGTGGCGTACATATTACATCTTCCGGGAGGGATGAACTGGTCGAATTTAGGGATTGTGTTCATTTATTATACGCAATTTGTCCTCTACGATCGAGTTAATGAACTGTATCGTGAAGAAGGGCTGCAAGAACCTTTGTCTTTATGGTGGACACTACCTATTTTCTTCCCCTTTGATTTGATCGTCGGTCTACGACAAGTGCACTTTCTTTCTCAATATTGGTATCGAAAGCGCAATATGGAAGCTCCAATTGATTCTGTCGTCGACTTCTTCCCGTTTATCGGCGCACCGAGATTCACTTGGGTAGAGTTCTTTTGACGCCTGCTTTGTGGTGCAAGCTACTTTCGAATGTGGATGACATTGACCCTAAGACTCTGCCCGAACCGATTCAGCTGTTTTTGGCGCTAGGACAAACAAACCAAACTAAAGCATAAGTATAAAATATAACTTACGAAAGCTAGATCGCGGTAATAGTTGCCAAATAATCTAATTATTCTTGCTGAGGAAGAGTTTCACAGTCGTGATTCGTTTTGTTCACGCACTGACGTAATTGGGGGCATTTTCAACCCGCAAACTTTTTTATTACGGAGTATTGAAGTATTTTTCTGACTCGTCGACGACTCATCTTTACCTTTTGTTATCATATTTGAATATACCGCATCGTGCATTACCAAAGGAAACGATGAAAATATTGGTTGTTGGGGCGTTGCTTAGTCTGCACTGCCAATTCAGCCTTGCGTGGCATGCATCCACGCCTGCGCGTCGCTTGCAACGAACATGCGTTTACAACATTCCCCCGCCGTCGGAAGAGAGCGTGGCCGAGTTCACAGAGTATTCTTCGAAGCTTTCACCACCAAGCTCCTTTTTGAGCTGCAACAGGATTCGATCCGAGCAACTCGATTGGCTCTGAAGGATGGACACAAATTGTTGGAGATTGAATTTCCCCCTCTTCCTGCCAGTGTTCTAGAGATGGACGATGTTAGCGCGTACGATGTGGCCGAGGCAAATGTTAATCTCGCTCTGGAGTTTTCCAAAGGGTTATTAACAGCAACAAAAGACTCTGATACTCAGCTCAAGAAAATTGCTATCATGCTTCCCGATGAGGCTGAACTTGATATTATCAAGGATAAGATTGTAACTACTGATCCGTATCCTGGGGTAACAATAAGCTCTCTTCGCAAAAGTGATCCGGATGATACTCGCATCTTTAAGCCCGAGCAGCTGCTTTTGAGTCTATTCGGCAATAGCCCTGGAACGGTCACAGGAGTTGATGATGCGGATATGTATATTTGCTTGATCGCTTCAGCTCAAGAATTGCCAGACATTGAGGAACTGCACGGCCTTGATCCACAAAAGCCAGTAGTATGTTACAACATGAAACTCGACATTTTACGGGGTGATTTGGGGGCGCCTGCTTTCCCGGGAAAAGACTTACACGATCGCTTCCTATCTCGCATCAAGCCAGTATACTACCTTCGAACTCGCCAATACAGTCGATCGACGCCAAATCCACCGTTCATGGTCAATTATCAAGGTTGCTTGTTCCGCACATACCCTGGTGAGTATCAAACGCTGCTCGATACAGGAACAGGGAGGTACCGACGAATCTTGGGAAATAAGATCCGGCCATCACTCGGCACCTTTAAAGAGCAGCTCACCGATGAGTTGAAAAAGCAAGGTGTAGTTCAGGACGAAGGATCGGCTCTCGAATGGCTACGTACTGGCTACAAGACCACTACATGGTGGGAAGAAGATCGGGAACAAGCCAGCGACGCTTGGGTAACATAGGATATGATACTCGTAAAAGAAAGCAAGTAATTGAACTTTGGAAACCTTAATAAAAAATGGCTTATTTCAACTTGGAACGTTCTACCATGCTTTCTTTCTTCCTCGATACGATAAATCACCCATGTCATCCCCGATTCCTTGCCCTGAAAAAGTTCCCAGAACATTTCGGAAACGAAAATAGCCAAAAGTTCGTAGTTTGTCTTCTAGAATCACACCTCGTAGAAGTTTCGGCTGCAGCCCAAACGGATTAAGACTCACATCAGCCGTAAAAACCAGTCGTTCTTTAGAGGCCCCAGTCAAGGGTATTCGAAAGCACAATGTGTCGCAAGTAACATCCCATTCACCAATAAGAGACATCGTATGATTCTTATTGGGATCCAGGTATCTCACATGGCCTTGTTTATTGAATTCAAAACTCATTTCTTTAATATCGGGCGTTGTTGACCAAGGCTTCCGCCTCCACCCGATTTGTAAGTGAAATCGGTCAGTTCTGAGAGGATGTGGCTCCGTTGATTCGTGCACTTCGTCGTGCATTTTTGTTGTTGTCTGTGTTGTATCTTGGCCATAAATGAGTTGTCTTTTCGACTGATCATTCTTGCTATAATTTGGTTCTTCTCCTTCAGTATCGTCGTCCTCCACAATTTCCTCCCAAATGACACGCTCAAGGCATGTATTCGCAGATCGTACTACCTCTGATAATGATTGTCTGTGCAATGCGTGTACAAACAGGCCCTTTCGTAACAGCATTGCAAATATTACTACGGTGCAAAATGACGCCTTCAGTTCACGCATCGTCGAACGGATGGACTGCAACTGGCCCGGCCTCTTCCTCGGCTGGCTACCTGCAAAAGCCACCACAACAATGTAAGGCTGACTTTTTTGTTATTGAGTTTAAGCGCTAAAAAGTCCTTCCAAAAAGCACTACTTCGAATTCATAAGGCTTTCATAGTTGCACCTTTTGCACAAAAGCAATGATGGGCCAAAAAATCCTGTGCTATGCCCTTGTCATTTTGGCCTTGATTTTGGCCTGAAAAAACACGGTTTTGTACAATACGCTTTAAAAGTAGATGAAATGTGTATCTAAGAAGAAATAGTAGCGCTTGTTGCCGAACGGCACTCAACACCTTTCCGTGTCGCAGTGTGATTTTGAAATGTCACAGAGGACGCATGGACAGACTGCACCCACCTAAAAGTTCGTGACTCAAACAGTGAAAGCCGGTACTATGACATTTATTGTGGCAGGTGCAGTCACGTGACACAACCTATCGCGTCAATGTTCTTTAACGGTGGTGTGACATGTTGCCTACATAAATGCTGACACAAAAATTCCGCGCCATCAAGACATCGGGTCGGGCGATCTTTTCTTCTCCTTATTCTTCGCCCATTCTTGACGCCAAACAACTAAAATTTGCATTCGCATCGACATCAAAGTGGTTGTAACCAGCTTTGAACAGTGCTATACACTCACCTCGTTTACTCATTCTGTCATGGCTTTCCTAGTTCGCTCCCTTTCTTCCAAATTGGCTCGCCGAGCCGCAACGTCTCTGCGAGCGTCGTATACGACGCATTCGATGCTACCCGAGGAGCATCGAATGATCTACGAGATGTGTCGGAAGTTCGCCGATGAAGAGTTAGCTCCTAATGCTCATGAGTGGGATAAGAAACACTCATTTCCTAAAGAAGCCGTCGCACAACTGGTGAGTATGCTGTGGTCTGTCTTGCAATGTACTTACGACGGGGCGATGTCTATCCATTGCAGATCGACGTGTTTGTAGCGTCACGATTGACTTACATATATGTATGCAACATTCACAGGCCGAACTCGGTTTGATGGGTATCAACATTCCTGGAGAGTATAACGGATCGGAGTTAGATGCACTCTCCTACGCCATTGCCATGGAAGAGATTTCACGTGGATGTGCCAGCGTCGGAGTCATTATGAGCGCCCACAACTCGCTCTACTTGTATCCGATTCAAGCATTCGGTACTCCGGAACAACACGAACAATGGATTGCTCCTTATGCCAAGTGCACGACGGGCAATGGGGACCTTAAAGTGGGATGCTTCGGTTTGAGTGAGCCAGGCAATGGTAGTGATGCCGGTGCCGCATCCACGACGGCCAAGCTCGAAGGAGATGAATGGGTTCTGAATGGAACAAAGGCATGGATTACAAATGCTCATGAATCAAGTGCTGCAGTGGTATTTGCGACAACTGATAAGAGTCTTAAGTAAGTTGATTACGAGTTCATCAGCAAGTGTGGCGAAGTGGTCGTCCGACGACGATTGCTGTCTATACTCAATGTTTGCTTTGCTCGGTTTGTCTCATCTGTTCCTTGTGTTTCGTTTTGGTTTTAACTAGACACAAGGGAATTTCGGCGTTTGTGGTTCCCATGGATAGTCCGGGCTTTTCGTTGGGTGCGAAGGAAGATAAGCTGGGCATTCGGGCCTCGTCGACAGCAAATTTGATCATGGACCAAGTACGCATTCCCAAAGATTGCCTCATTGGCAAGCAGGGTGAAGGGTTCAAAATTGCCATGCAAACTCTTGATGGTGGTCGTATCGGTGTTGCTGGACAGGCGTTGGGCATTGCTTCAGCGTCGATCGATTGTGCGGTCAAGTACGCGCTGGAACGACACGCGTTCGGCAAACCAATTTCGAACTTGCAGTCTATTCAAAACAAAATCAGTGCCATGGTAGTAGCCCGTGACTCGGCGCGCTTGTTGACATGGCGTGCTGCGCAGTTGAAGGATAGCAAACAAAAGTACACGCGGGAAGCAGCCATGGCCAAGCTAGCAGCTTCGGAAGCCGCCACTATGTGTGCCCACCAGGCCATTCAAATCTTGGGTGGTATGGGCTACGTGAGTGACATGCCTGCCGAGCGACACTATCGGGACGCAAGAATCACGGAAATTTACGAAGGCACCAGTGAGATTCAACATTTGGTCATTGCGGGGGATGTGATCAAAGAATACAAGTCCGCGGCCTAATGACAATGACAGTATAACTATCGTAATTGCAAAATAAGCAATATAGAGTTTGGTTTCGTCTTTTTCTATGTGAAGCGTATTGTTGTATTTTAAGAAACGGTAGCATGATTCTTCCAATAATTTACTGCTTCCATGTATTGTTGACGATCGATCGGAATGCCCGAACCGCCTTCTTCTTTCCCCAAAGCATTTCTCATCGCTGTAATAGGGGTCATTGGAAGTTCATGATCGGCATCTTGAGCTTTAATACTTACAATACCCCACGGCGCGGTGACGGGATTTTCGGCCCGTCCTTGAGCAGCATTTTCCTTGTTGATTTGTTCGCGGCTGTACAGAATCAAATCCAGATACTTGGCTTTGGGCAAATCTTTTCCCACCAACTCTGCAGGAAACCATCGAGTTAAAACCGGAAGTTCTTTGTCGTTCCTGGCTTCGTATTTGGAACGTAATTTGCTTTCGTTTTCGGGGATGATAGGCAAGACGTTGACCACGGCGTCGGTAAAATCATTTTCGACGAAAAGATGTTTGCAAAATGGTGCATATCCACCTTTCAGATTCGATTCATGATATCTAGCGTTCACAATATCTTCAAACTCCGCAATCGATAACTGAAATACTGTCCCACCATATGACGCACTCGCTTCGTTCTCCGAAAATTGTCGAAAACAAAAGGGATCGACCACCAAGGCCTTTTCTCCGGTAAAAGCCGCCATTCGAGCAACAAGTGTTGGGCGTAACAATGGAGTTGGAGAGCTTTCTTTGAGCGAAGATAGACGGCTTAAAGCAAATAACAGCAGCGACCTCGTCATGGTCGCGATCTTTGTGCGATTGTGCGGCTTTTTATGCGGACGAATGGATGGAGGAATTGTTAGGTGTCGTCTCGGCACTCAACATACTAACAGATGCACCATTGTATAGAATAGAGTGTAGCCGACTTTTTCTGTGACTGAAATTAACTGCAGTCCCGAAACGTGTTGCCTTCATTTGCCTGTGAAATAAAATGGCCGCATCACTATAGACTATTATCCTTGACCGAACCTAGACAAGCTACCCCTGTAGTGAAGAGCACCTACTTGTACTACGGGTGCATCGTTGCTGGTACTCTTATCGATGCTGTCCTTGGCTAAAATTAACTATATTACCTGTAGTTTGTTTTTATTAAAAAGGTTACGAACTGTAGTATTGACCGGCCGTTGAGTAGCCGCTGCGAATACATCGACGAATTAGCTCTTATTAATCTGCTTTAGATTTTTGGTGCGGAGTTCTGCGTGTTACAAAATGTTTGCTGGAGCAGTAACTTCGAGAGCTGAAATACGTGCTTCGTTGACCATACTAGTACGGCATCATTTAACTTGACGGTTGAAGAAAGAAAGATTTCAGCTTCAAAAATGTCAATCTTTCGTCCTGTTTTAGGACGTGCGCTCCGTCGATCCAGAAAACTGTATGAGCAAAGGTTGCAGCTAACCTTTATCCACGTGAAAATTTGGTACCAATCTGTAATTTAACTGTACTTTCATTCAGAGTCGTTAGGAATATTCTTTGCATTTGCCTGCTCAACTCTGCGTTTGATGCTGCTGTTTCCTCTGCGCTTGCTTCATGGCACTTCTGGCTTTAACTTCCTTGTAGAACGCCTCGTACTTCTTTAACGCAGCATCTTTCTTCTTGCTCTGCTCTTTCTCTTTTTGTAAGTCGGCCTTCAATTTGCGAATGAGTTGATCATTTTGGTGGTTCTCATTAGTGAACTCACTCGTGTTGACAGGATTTTCACAAGAAGGATAATCTGTTTGAAATCGTTTGAGGGCGAGTTTGAGAGACTGGAACTTAGCGTTGTACTCTTCTTTGAAATTCTCCATAGCTTTCTGAGCCGTCTTGGCTTCAATCCGCGCGCGCTCGGCATCTTCCACCCTGCGTAAGAGAGCAGCGTTCTCGTCCCCCAAAGTCTTTAAACTGTCCATGAGACGCATAATTTGCTTCGTGTTCTCAGGGTGCGAACTCTGCTGTGAATATTGGTTGCTGGAGTGAGCAGGTGACAGTAAGACTGCGCTGGCTGCAAGGGACGCCACCGACGAACTTAAAATTTGCGACGAGTCCAGGGTTGAGTGAATCTCTTGGTAATGGGGCGTCTTTGCGCGTGTCGGTTGTACTCGATTAGCTCGAGCTCGAGGCGAAGGTAGAGCGGAACGCACGACCATAAAGCTTCCGTCCATCTTAATGGGAATACTCTTTCTAGCGTCTAAAGAAGCAATAGAATGGCCCATTTCCAATGTCATATCAATGTCACGAAGCTCCCGCTCTAAAGCCAGCATTTCATCCACTGGATTCATTTCTCTGTCTGATGTGACCGAGGCTTCTTCGGGACGCTTCGTTTGCTTTTTTACGACTGGATTGCTTGTCATATTGGTAGCCGATAGCCTTGGTGGTTTTGTTGATTTAGCAACACCCAGAAATGTGGACTCCGTCAAATCAGGTGACGACTCTTCTTTCAATGCCCCCCGCACCAAATCTCTCAATCCACTGGCCGGTAGTTTAAGTACCTGTTGCAACGCAGCCGCTGCCTTGGCCTGAATTTGACTGAGAAGTAGCAACGACTTCATAAATGAGACTGTTGCAAAATGAAACAAAAATGAGTCTTTTAAAAAATGTGCTTTTCACCACCGCACGGCCAAACGAACGTACCATATCCTTGTTGCTTACAATTCATAGCCGCCTTATAGTAGTATTCTGCCGCTTGCGATTGATGCTGCACCGCAGCCACCAGGTCACCTCGTTTCTTTGCGGTCGCACCTTGTGCGACCGCATCGTTCGCTTGCGTGATGAGCCGGCTTAAATCCGTTGAAGTCGTAGGATTGAGAAGCAAGGTCAACAAATCTATAGTGATCGGCTCTGTGGATGATTTCTTCGTACTATCAAGCGTGTTATCGTTGTCATGCGGCACGACAATATCCACTTCGTCTGTCTCCCAAACATTGACATAACCATAATCGTTTATTTCCGCTGCGGCTGCCGCAGTAGACGGTTGCTTTGCAGAAGGCTGTACGGTCGCATTCCATTGTGACGACACAGCATTAATTAGTCGAGTGGGGAGAAAGGCAGAAGCGAAGGATTCATGAGCACTGTTGCCGTAGGGTTGCAGAATGGTGCTGTCATCTTGAGACGATGCCGTGACGAGCGAACCATCATCGCTGTGGTTATTGGGCAGTTCTTCGCTTGACTCCACAGCAAATGGTAAATCCATGTTCTTCGATATTGATATTAGTGCTTTTGTTCAATTTGTATAAGAACCAACCCTCTGTTGTATCTTTCCGTCGCAGTTGAATGATGTTCTTTTGTCGTCTCGTCAAAACACACGAAAACGAACACCGGTCCGATAAGAACCGCTACGACGAAAGGATAGACTATAGCGGCATGACTGAAATAATGCAGTCGTGGTCTTTGATTAATGCTACACTTTCGTTTATAGTACATACGATTTGATTTACTTTGAATCAGACGGAATTTCTGACTTACGAGTTCTGATTCAAAAAGTCATGAACATCGCCACTACAGTACAGTATAGCACAAATAATAAGCTCGATGAGCAGCTTTAGGATTGCATTTCATTGATACCAATCGCTTTGTTTGTCATCCTCATTCATAAATTCAAACTTAATATGTCAAATCAATATGGCTTCGATTTCTTGCGAACGGAACACGTGCTGGAAAGCGATAGCTTCAAAGTAGAAGAGACCAGCGAAAATGGAGGAATGGATGTATCACAACCTCGATCATCGATTGATGTAGAAAAGAAACCCGATTTAGAGAAACAATTCGATATCTTGGCATTTCTTCGAGATCACCGCGGATCGGGATGCTTAGGAACGAACGTCATATACAAATCAACGGGCATTGATTTAGATTTGGATTCTAACCAGAAAGTGGTTGAAATGTTACATCGCAACCCCAAGGTCCGCGTCGAGATGGTTCCGGACCCCGAAAATCCGACACTCCGCGTGGCAACGTACGCGTATCAGGCAAAGTATACCAGCGTCCGCAATCGCGCGACACTACTGGCACAAATCAATCGCATGACTTCCGGAATTTCTTTTCGTGATCTGCTAGATTCCTACGCCACCGTCAATGAAGATTTGAACGCGCTCATAACTGCGGGAGACATTATTGCTGTGAAAGGAGAGGATCGTGACAAGACTTTGTTTGCGGTACGTGTTTATTGATATGGAGGGTTTTACTGGCTCGATACCTAATGCTGTTGTTTTAAATATCAAGCGAGGTGAGCCGTTTATTGTGGAATTGGATGGACTGATTCATTTGACGCTTCCCGAACCCAAAGTCAGTCCTACTCCCAAAACGTCTCCTGAGAATGGAATGCCAGACAAGCAACAATCGACTCCCACCGAACATACCTCGGATCCTGCTACAGTTAAGGTCGAGAGCGAGGATCAGCCACCAAATGGAGGTGCTGATGAAATAATTCCGCAAATATACATAGCAGACATCGATATGGATCCCCGTACTCAAATCAGAAGAGGAGAGGCAATTCAGATTGGTGGGCAGTGGTTTCGAGTGTCGTCAGCGGTCAAAGAAGGCCCTTTATCTGAACAACCGGTACGAGCACAGGCTCCTTTGTCAGTCGTGTCGTTGAAAGAGCTTGACAAAAGAATGAGTTAGATGGATATATACGGCCATTTACAGACGTTAAGGTTCCTGTGGATGCAGCTTTGCATCCTCAGACGATCGAAAATATTCAAGAAGCTCGAAAGGCGCGAGAAACTCTCATTAAAATGGTGCACGGGCGTTCGGGGGTGCGGCAGGACAGCTTTTTGGCTCGCGCGCGCACGCATCGAATCCGGTTACATTGGCAAAATCCATCGCGACCTCTACGACTACCAGCGTTCAGAAACGGCCCAATATGAGTGCTGCAGCGGGACATTCGCATGCCAATCAACAGCACCAGCAACGGATCCCGAAGGAAGATATTGCCAAAGTTGCAACAACTCCAGCGCTGTCTCTTTATAACCATGCGCGTCGTCATGGTTGTACACTGGATGTCAGGGATATGTATCTGGCCACTCGCAAAGAGGTTCCGAAGTCTGATCACGAACTGGAGCAAAAGCTACGGGAACATAAGCTTCTGGATCCCGGAGAAACAATGCGGCGGCCACGGTTGAGTAGGACGGGCACTAATCAAGACAATGATGGCAAGCCAAAGAAACGACGATACTACGAAAAGAAGAATCAGCGAATTACGAATACCCACTTGGACGGTACGATTGAGGGTTCCGAGCTGGCGCGTGCTATCGAAAAACAAAAACAGGGCCAGGCCGTTGGAGATGGCGGAATGTAGATTATTGCAATGTTACCCTGACTGAGTGGGGCGAGCTCGACCCTCGTACCCAAACGGGATAGCTGTATATTACGACACACATCCCCTTCCGAACTTTTTTACAAAGAAACGCTACGAACAAATAATTGAAATATTTTAAGAACAGAATTATTTTTGAGTGTCGATTGGAGCATGATCGCGGCCTTTGAACTGCCGATTACCCGCTTGGGAAACGTTATAGATCGTTGCAATGCGTTCGCAGATACATCGTAGCTGGTACAGAAGAATCCATTCGTAGTTTGCCTCGTCGTTTCCAATTGGTGACAAGTTATTTTGCAAAAGCTCATCTAATCCATCTGCGTTGACATGACGTTCCAACGAAGCCAGATGCGTATCGTAAAGAGGTGAATCAGATACATTGCAGTCGTTGGCTGTAGACGAATGGCTGCCACTCAGGAACCAACGTGGAGGGACTGAAGGATAGCGCGCCATATGAATACACACTGAGACAATAAATTGAGAGTCACTCTTACTTGGAACGAACGCCACAGTGTAGGTCTTTTCCGACATTTTTTTGCTGTTTTCCCCTTCCTCTATCGCTTCAAATTTCACAAGTCGACAAGGCGTCTCTTTTCCAGAAGTCTGTGGCAGATAGCACCTCTCAAGCTGATGTAATATATGCTTTAGCGTCTCGTTGGCCCGTATGCGTCGTTCAAGGGCTCTCAAAACAACCCCGAGACTCTTATTTTCTTGCTCTTTGTGAGTAACATGCAAACCTCCAAGGTAGTTACACCAGTAGTAAGGTTTTCCGTCTGTATCGGCAATCGAATCAGGATAATCATTGGGAAAAAGTTCATCCAGAAGAATCTCCTGATTCAATGCTGTTTTCGCACCGCTAGCAAACGCAGTGATAATATCATGCTTCTCGTAGTAGCGAAAGTGAATCGACACTTTCTTCGTTTGTCCTGGTGCAGTCGATGTATTCAATATGTTGGGAATCGGAATGTGCAAAATAACTTCACTGTGCGTGGAATCCTCCGGCGAAATACTCAGCGACATAGCTTCCGTGCACGATGGAGCCGAATTGCCAGCAGATTCTAATTTAGCGGGGCGATCCAGATAATGTTGCAGTTGTGCGAACAAGGTATAGAGAGGTCCACTTAACGATCGAGCCAAGTCCAAACGATGTCTACGATCCGTGCCAATCATTCTTGCAACGGGCAGTGTTCCTTGCGGTGTTTTGTGGGCCATGAATTTTTGCAATGGCATTGTGGCTTTTTCGATGACGGACAGATTACCCGGGAGACTCTTGAGGAACGAAGTATTGATGGCCAAATCTTTTTGATGCGTTCTAGTTGACTCTCATTAATTTTGAGATCTCTTTCCAAAGTTCCACGAGCTGTGATTTCCTGATGCAGAGTTGCGATAATATTCTGCTTGTCTTTCGGATCGTGAACATTTGCGTTCAAGTATTTTACAAAGAGGGCTTCTTGATCAAGTGTTTCTGGGTCACCGACACCATCGGGTCCTACCTCCTCTCCGGCTAATTGTTTTAGATATTTCAATTCGAATTCTCGACACTGAACAAGCTCTCGATCGAGCTGATCTTTCTCATACACTAAGGCTGCTAGAGCTCGCTCTTGTCGTTCCTTCCTTGTGACAGCCTGTGTCAGCTCCGTTTGAGATACGTCGAGCTTCTCTAAAAGTTCATTCTGCCATACCTTTAGTTTCATGAAAGACAGCATGAGATTCGTACCGTCCTCTTTCGCACTTCCAGAGTTCATGGTTTTCAGCTTGGAAATTATCACAGAGAACAGGCCTTTAATACTGTCCAAATTGACATCACCCGAAAACGAGCTCTCCGCTGCAGCAGCAGCATCGGCTGCAGCGGCGGCAAGTTTGGTACGCTTCTTCGGCGGACTCATGAGCACGCAGATACTTAGATTGTTCACACTAAAACGAAGTGCTTTTTAGCGAATGCAGTATAGGAGTTACGTTCTGTTTCTCTCTACCGGTAATTATGAAATAAAGACCATTTCCACAACTCTTTATCGCAACGACACGCGCTCCCTAACACGGGACTGAAATCCGTTTAAGTCTCACTAAATAATGTTCTGCATCATTCATTCATTTCCGTGCACTATACAAAGTAGGTGTAGTCCTTTTCTCGAGCCCGCTTTCTTTTTTCTTATCTCAAGCGTTTTGCAAAGGTGCCATCTGCCGTAGCTGCCATCACTCATCACTCGTAACCACCCTCCTTCAAACTCAAATAACGGAGTTTTTGTTTTGAAAATAATTATGATCGACTTCTTTGAAAAGAGCGACGATACAACGCTTCGAATGTCTACCTGAAATCAAGTAGACCCCATAGGATTTTTTATCGATGTAGGGAGCACCCAACATTTATCGATTTCGAACTCATCAAGTATCGAGTTCGAAGGCAACAAATTCATTGAAGCATTCCTGAACATCTTTGAATAGACACCTTAAGCTAGAGTCGACACTGATTGGAATACCAAACCTGAAAAAACAACAAGTACAATGCTTCGAATTTCTACGTGTGTTTCACGTAGGCGCCGTAGGGAAATTTATCGACAGAGGGGAACCCGGAGCTTGGGTAAACACCATTTTTCGATTATGTTGGAACGCAATGCCATCAAAATTATGACCCAATGGCATTGAACTATTCTAACAAACGATGTTCACAAACACTTCGGATTCAAAACGTAGACAACAGTTAAGATACAATGCTTGGAATGTCTACGCCGGTTTCACGTAGGCGCTGTAAGAATTTTATCGATGTAGTGTAGCTATCACCACAGTCAACTATACTTTGTACAGTATACAGTATTGAGCTGAACGAATTATTTTATATTATTATGACATTGTCTTGGATTTTTAGATAGATAGGTTTGCGCCAACGGAAATAGTTTATTTAAATTGTGTACTTTTGTTGTCGTTCCAATATATGTATGCGCGCAAGCCAACATTATGTTTGCATGTCGATCAAAATGCGCGGCAAAAGCAGCAACAAACAACGCTGCGCTCGCAAGATGAGTTTTAAAGCCACAATCAAGTTTTCCCCTTGTGCTCGTGCAAAAATACAGGTTAACTGCTTTTAAGTTGCTTTTCTTCACGAAACAATGACCGCAATAACGAGGAGCGCCATCAAGCGCAAGGCGGAGGCTCTAGAGGCATCTGATTCGAACAAAACTCCCAAACGCTTATTTGCGTCGTCGTGTGGCACCCTTTCAGGCGATGGTGTTACAGCCAACGCAATCATCGCGTGCAAAAAAGAACTTTTCCCCGATGCGGCCCAGCTTGTTAGTACTTGCTTGTGCTCTACGTCAGTGTTTTGTGCCTAATTCGCCCACCTCTCACGAATTCGACACTTTATACAGGATGCTGTCCTTCCGGCAGTCTTTTCTCTTTTCTTCTTAACGTCGAATAATAGTTGTTATAACTACAATGAAAGTCCCCTCCTGGACCTTTTTCGTGCCTTTGTGGCAGTAGAGGCTGTCTCGGCAGACCCATCTTACGGCGTCAACAAAAAGACAGGGAAACGACGAGTTGCCTTCAGTACTCACGACTGTTCGTCCGTGGTAGTGCCCGTCGATCGGGAAGGAGAAAATTCAGCAGGGCATCAACACAAAGCAATCAACGCCTTAACCAAAGTTGTACTTTGTGTGAAATCACTGACGGATATGAAAGATGCAGTCATCATGAGTACAACTGTCTCACAAATGAGGGAATTGATCGTTTTTCTCGGAGCACTTGACAAGAAAGAGAATTTCATATCGTCCAATACCTCGTTGCTGGAAGAATGTGCGAAGGCTGTAGGGATTGAAGACACCAAGCGTATCGAGAAAGTCATGGGGGACTATAAGAAAGAGTTCGAAAATGTATTGGATCGTATAATGGGTCGCGACGATGAGGTCGAACTCCTGCTTGCTGAACGGCGTTTGATAGAGAAGCTCGGCCATGGCATTCGGTATTACCTTCGAAAACTTTTCAACTGTGCCCCACCTCGCTTGACGCCTAAGGATATTCATTATGAAGAACGGAGTGCAAGGTACTCAAAAATCACTGAATTTGTGTCAATGAAAGTGCCACCTAAAGCTGACAATGCTGCAGTGGAGGACAATTGCATATCAGCAGTTGTTTCCTCCGCACTGTTTCACGTCAACAACTTTTTTGGGCTTGAGAATTTACTTGACGAGAAACTGGAGAAGCCTTTGATTAAAGAGACATTCTTCGCACAGCCAGACCTTCGCTTTCACTTGAAAGGTACTCCTATCTCGCTTGATGACGGTCAGCTCGCTCAGATATTGACTGAGATTGAATATGCGTACAAATTCTTGGCGGCCGCAAAGGCTTGTAAATTTCTCGTAAGTCTCTGGACTGCGCCTAAAGTAAGGAAAGAGATCGAGCGCCAGGGCGGATGGACGATGCTAGAAGGATACGCCTCGTCTCTATTGAATCTTGGTTTATGGAAACACTGCCCAGACAATTCGCATCTCGCAGTTCTAGCTAATCAAGGGTTTCTCCTCAAGAAACTTCGGAGCTACAGTGAAGAAATGATTCCGCGGCTTGCGATATGCGAAAAAGAGTTGAAATCCCTCGAAGTTCGATTCCGAACGAACACGCTGAGTACAAATGTTTTGCGAATGTTTCCCCAGATTATTGATATGAAGATGATGTTGGATGAAGGAAAGGAACGCTACGAAAATGTACCTGAAATTGTAATCCTGTAATGAATAGTGTGACTTTCTTTTTAACTAGAGAGCTTCCATTATTAATATCGGTCTAGGTCGTAGCGAAGTGAAAGAATGTGTTGTGAGACCACTTGATAGGTAGCAACGAGCAACGTAAATGTACTTACATCGTATTCTGTCCCACATGTCGCACGTGCAGTCTCGTTCGACCAACCGATCTTCTGGTGGCCATTTCAACTCCAAAATCTGTGGAAAGAAATCGTCCTCCCATGAACCAGCTGTTTGCCCTCTTCGGTGATCACCTTGAAGCCCGGTTCCCATAATTTTCATGTCTTGAGCAATCTGAACTAACTGCCTCAAGGCTTGACGCCTTCTTTGTTGTTCCCGGCTTCCTTGTCGAGATTTGGGACCTGTGACACTTCCAAATAGTAGGCTGTTAAAGAGTAATCTTGTTCTTCGCCAGGCTTTACTTTCCTTCGAAGCATCGTTTGGAAAACGTCCTCTGCTGCAACTTCCATTCCAAGCTCGTCGAGGACCCGGCGTCGAAAAACTCGCTCCTCGAATGCCCCAGACCAAGAAAATCCTTCCGTCTTTGTTGAATTGTCCCACTCATCGTCCTGAATATTTTCAAGTGAGAAGATGTGATCCAGGTCAAATTCTTTACCAATTTTGTGGAAATCTTTCTCAAATCGTTGATTGTCGCGTTGCTGTTCTTCTAGGGCATACCGCCATGGTCTCCATTTTGCCTTGCTTTCCGAATAGTTTGGATCGCCGTTGCGGGCGAATGCGTACCACCGGTTTCCCATGTCATTCGCAATGTCTTCATCTGGGTCTTCCTTGAAATAATCGCCGAAGAAATGATCCAAGATGCGCTGGAAATTAGTTGATTGGGTGTAATTGTGATCGCCCATGTCTTCAGGTTCTTCTGCGTCGTCGCGGTCGGCGGCTTGTAACGCCTCTCGATATGCGGCAAGAAAATCAGTGTACGGGTATTCGGGTGATTGAGGAGCTTCTGTTTGAGCAATTGGACTGAGCGTAGAATAATTTGCTCGAATAATGTCCATCGCTTCAAAAGCATAGGGAATTTCCGCTGTATGACATGCTTTCCCCCAGCACTCTTTGAATCCTGGAATATGTGTCGAATGACTGAACTGATATACGTAGACATTGTTGGGGTGTCCTTTTCGTAACCTAATTTGGCTCACTTTATGAGCGAAATGCCATGCAGGACAGCGAAATAAGTAATCGTCAATGATTCTGCTCATAACAGGTCGGTAGTCGACTACAACTTTGGCCGCTTCGCGCAATGCTTTTTCCTTAGCTCTCACTTTTCGTCTTTCGTCACGAATCCTTGACCTTTCCTCATCAGAAAGCGACGTGCTATTGCTAGGGAATGGCCACAATCGACTAAAAAAAGTACGACTCGAGTTTCCGAGATCGCTCACTATACTTCCTCCTCTCGACCAGGTCGCAACGAACTCTTCTATCCCTGGTCTATCGGTCACGTCATCTGTACTCGATACATTCATGTCGAGAAGCATTTGGTACTCTTTCTCGAGCTGTTCCCGATTCTCAAGGTAGTATTGACGGTTTTCTTCCTCCTCTATTTGCAATCGCGCAAGCTCCTGGGCTTCTCTTTCAATCTGATCCACGTAACCACGATAGTGTCGTAAAACGCGCGAAGCACTATCGCGAAAAAAGCGCACCCACAAACATCCAGTACACTGCCTTTGACATTGTGATTGGAAAAGCCCCGTGAACAAACATTTCACCCTCATGCTTGTTGGCTCCGATGATGATAGGAATATCATCTGGAATCAGATCCAAATTCTTCAATGGCTGGGAGACATTTACAGCTGCCCATGCCGTATCCCTATTCATTTGCCACTTCCACGAATCCAAGTCGCGAAACATGTCATGGCCGCGACTCAGTGGTGATCCATTCCCGAAGCCTCCCTTTGGTATTCCCACGACAAGTTTAAGAGAATCACTTAACGTGGGTGCCCATGTAAAGAAGTCTCCCCTAGCGTAGAGGAATGATCAATGAGCAATGGGGCATTTAATAATGAAAGAGCAAAGGCTGATACTTACCACACTGCGAGGTACGCCCATCAAACTCGACTGCGCCCTCATTATTTCCTCAACTCGTTCGGAACGCAAACAAGCCAAATCACGACAATCCACGGAATGTTTCAGTGCTTCACCTATAAAGTCCGCAACAACAATTGATCTGAATTGAAAGCCCAGCGGGTTACTCTGAATGATGGCCTTATGGAAGAGTTTTCCTGCGCCATCCATCATGAGATGCAGAAGCGTCATGACAGCTCCCGCTGACTCTCCAAACAGAGTGACATTATCCGGATCGCCGCCAAAATATCGAATGTTTTCTTTCACCCAAAACAAGGCCGCTCTTTGATCCATCAGGCCGAAATTCCCTAATAAACCGTCCGAACTACTGACCAAAAATCCCAAAGCCCCTAGACGATAATTGAGTGTGACTACAATCGTACCCCGTTCTGCGAGACGTCGACCGTCATATTCAGCTCGCCTGGCCCCTCCTTGTCGAAACGCGCCTCCGTGTAACCAAACCATAACCGGTAGCCGATCATTCCGTGCCGAGTGCCCCGCTGGCGTAAAGACATTCAAATACAGACAATCCTCCGACATTTGATCAATATCCGCTGTCGGGTTGATGAGAGGATCGTATATTTGCCAGCAGTCGGGACCGAAGTGAGAGGCGTCGAGTTTCGCCGGACTCCAGGGAGCAGCCGGTTCCGGAGGTGCCCATCGGAGATTTCCGACCGGAGGCGCAGCATAAGGGATGCCTCCAAAGAAGTCAGTACCCGAAAGACGCTTTCCCTGTACCCGACCGAGTTGCGGAATATCCACAACGACGGGACGCGCGTGCGAACCGGCATTTTTGTCCAGAATTTCCTCCGAATCCTGAGAATAGACGCAAACGATCGGTAGCATTAGCATGATGAAAAGTTCGCACCATGCGATGACTCGCCGCCTTTTCCGGCAGCAGTATTCGTTAATTCTATACAGCATTCTAGTCTTTGACGAGTTCGCAAACGCGTCTTTTCACCTTTCTCTTCGTTTCAGGGTGATTATTTGCTTCATTGCGGTTTTGACCTTGGTTTTGACTGCATCAAAATCGTCGTTTTGCTTTTCAATCTCCCTGCTCGTCGTCCTCATTATTTTTGCCTATCCGTCAAATATCGCTGCGGTAATCAACACGTTCTCGTCCGCGGATGACGTCTGACATGTGACACAGTTTTGTAACGCGTGGAGCTTGTACTGCCACACAAAGCTGCACAGTCGCTCGCACATCAGAAAAGCGTCGTCAGTCCGCGTTTTTCAAGGCTCGACATACGACGCGTTTCATTCTTTGCAAACTTTATTAATCTTTTTACAATCAACCATGGTACGACTCAGCGCTCTTTTCGTTGTTGCATCACTAACAGTGTCGCATGCTTGGGTTCCGGCTGCTTTTGCGCCGAGAACCAAGGCAACGGCACTGAAAATGGCGTTAGACTACAACGATCCTCTGGTCGCTCAAGAATTCAACAATGTGCAGCCAATGACGTTCGAAGAAGTAGAAGAAGAGCTTTTGGAGAAAGGAATTCGAGTCAGTCAAGCAATGAATGAGATGGATGTTAAACTCATGTTAGTAGAAGTACGCTTGCGATTTTCCGGAAAGTTGGGAGGCACCACGGAAAAGAAACGACCCGAAAAGTTTTCTTCCAAATTCGAAGAGGCCATGTGGACGAAGCCCGCTTTTGCCGAATTTTACAACGGACTCAAAGCAAAGGATGATCATAATGCGATGAATGCTGTCACGGAGTATCTCACCAATCCGGACTTGGCGCTTCAGCGATACGGAAAGGACTACAAAGGTTTGTTGCGTAAGTGCGAGGCGGCGCTGAATGCGCCTCCGCCGGTGAATAGTCCCACTATTGTATTCAGTGGATTCCCGGCGAACATGGGTGAAGCTGCCTGCAGGATGACTTTGGAGTCACTGGGTGCCGTGGCGGATTTTGAGTGCGCCGTTGATGAAGATTTCCCCATGATTCTAAAAGGAAAGGTCACCTTCGAAGACATCGAATCTGCCAAAAAGGCTGTAGCTCAATACAATGGCATGAACATGGGAATGGGAACTTCTCTTGAACTCATGTCCGTTTAGAATGGTGACCGGGCTTTTAGAAATGTAGCTAGTGATGTTCACAGTATTTATTATATGGAGTCTATCGGCGTGACAAAAATTCTATTCTTTGTTCTAGATACTTCAAAGATGCCAAACGCCCTTTTGGATATATGCGTGTAATAAATTTGCGGTCCCAGTAGGGTGGGTTTTGTTCGCCGGGTTGCTTCCTGTGAAATCGATACGAATACATATCGACCTTGATGTATTTTGGTTTGGCGGATGTGTCTTTCCAGGGATCCTTCTCGAGTAGACCAAGCACTTCCCGATCTTGCTGTAACAATTTGCTTAACAAACGATACAACCAGAGACACTGGTCCAGACTTCGCGTCTTTGTCGTAGCAATCCACATGACCCAATCCAGGCGATAATGGTAAGGCGATATAAATCGTGGAGACCGGTAGATATTACCTACTTTCACCTTGAAGTCATACTCTCTCCATTCTCCGTTGTGACTCGATGAAGACGATACAATCAGTTCGTAGCGATTTTCAGTGACTTGTCCAAAATTACCATACGTGTTCACCAGGCGCAAGGGATCGAAGGACGAGTTCATTTTCTGGTGTTTTGATAATAAGTTACGCACCACCGGAGCACTTAATCGTAAAATAAGAATCAAGAAGACTAGGCTGATGGTTTGCGTATGCAAAGATAAGTCCTGAGCCGTAGCTCGCTCTAAAGCTAGCTGCCGATAAGCTGGGGGGAATGTTCTTGACAAAAAAGCATCGTCCAGAGTCATGATTGCCGGAACCATTGTCAGCCAGTTGAGAAAACTAAGATTGCCCGCCATGATGAGAATGAGCTGAAATACGATTTGTGTCAATCCACCGCAAATGCACCATGGCCTAGGTATGCTGGGAAGGATGAGAAACCATGGCGCTATCAGTTCCACAAAATGATTCGCTAAAACTTCCCCCTTGTGCCACCATCGCGGCATCCAATGAAAATACCGGCTCAGCGGATTTGGAACGGGCTGTGTCTCGTAAAAATAGTCCATTGCGCTTAGATCGTTCCACTTCTTGTCTTTGCTCCGGAGTTTGATCAATCCAGCCCCCATCATGATACGAAAGAGCATCCAACGAATCGTCCACTGTACAGCTGCGGGAACATCCCTTTTGGGTAATGGATTGAGAGACAGAAACGGTACCAGAAAGAGAGAATGGAAGCTAAGTTCCGCGAGTTGAGGTTCCCACCCGAAACTGTACCAAGGTCCGCCCACGGCCATCAGAGAGCGTTGACAGAGCCATAGCTAAATTTAAAAGTAAGAAATGAAGGGTTGTAATCAGGTCGCATGAAACAGCTTCAAGAACACATACCACCAAAACCAGAGGTACATTGGCCGCCCCAAGGAGCATACTCAGCCCCGACGCGAATAACCCAGTAAGGGCGATGCGATCCAGCCAAGGATTCAGGCGTTCTCTATCTTTGACAAGCCACAACATTGTAGTGAGCGGTCGATCCAGTGAATCGGACCGATCCCATAAAACTTCCCTCACACGCAAAAGACGAGGATTCCGATCAACAAAATACCCAATCCACCGCAATAGTTTCTCTTTTCTTCGGCGTACAGAAAGCAGAGGAATGGAAGGCTCCGTGTAATTCTGCTCTCGCCACTCCAGTCGACGTTGTGTCTTTTGTCGGCCTCTTTGTTCGGCAGCGTCGAGCACTTCGCGGGCCGGAGTTATACCATTATCTCCGATCAGTGCTTTATTTTGCTTATAAGCTATCCAGAATGCCACCAAATGCACAAAAGCCATTGCTCTTAAGAAGACGATCCGGACGAGATACATTGAAGTCGATACGTTGATCGATTCAAAGGGTAGCGACGTTGCTCGAACCGATAGCAACCCGTGTCGAGCGGGCCGCGGAAGGACTCCAGAAGAAGACTTTACCCATTTTCGAGCCAATGGGGAAGGCACGATGATTGTTGGGCGGTACTCAAGTTTCACGAATCCTTTCACATTCTTTGTCGAGACAAGCAACAACATCAAAGTAAGTTGCACCATCATCCCTTCGTCTCCAGCCGATTCCTTTCTGATCAGCTATGTAGACGCATTAAGCGCTAATTACTTTCACCTGCCTTCCTTGAAGGAACATCTTCGTAAAGAGAATACCAGGTACGGTACCTGGTAATCTCTTCAACCGAAAATGACACTGCGAAATAAACGCGAGACGCAAGATTTTGCTGTCCTCACTGTGACCTACAATGTATAGTTGTGGGCTCAACATCAAGTCCCGGAAGGAGGATCTACAAATATTTAGTCACGAGCCCTGAAAGAGGGTGCAGTCTGTCCGTGCACTCACGAAGACATTTTAAAAGACACTGCGACATGATTGAAAACACAAGTACCGCTCCGAAGTCACCTTTACTCAATGGAAATACTCTTATCCACCCTCTACTTTATAATGCTACTGTGACCAAACCGTGTTCTTGGGCCAAAAAATGCTGATGGCTGATGGGTTGCCCATGAAAAAGATCGCTGGCTCATTTGTTGCCACTTTCAGGCCACCGATGACTTTTAAATGGATTTCTTTCCAGTTTCATTGCAATTTATGGATGCCTATCTATTGAACATAGTATGAGACACATGGAGGGACGAAAAATGACGCAAAGGCCGTTCGGGCCCCGTTTCCTTCTACTTTCGTGACTGGGTGTCGATCGTTCTAATTGACGGATCGACCAGGTCTCGCATATATTACAATAATCAACTGCATTCATTGTAATAAATTGCGGAGACTACTTCATACGGCTTTAAGAAACCATATTGTGGTCATAATCTTGTCGTTGAGCATCAGATTATGTTGTCGAAACGGCTCCCCAAGCCAGACTCCTCCTGCTTTGCTAAACGCGCTTCCGATACCGGCCGCCTCTCCGAATGGTCACACTGATCAATTTCAGCTAAAACCATCTATTCCTGGGCTGATGTTGTTCGAAGTGTTTTCTACTTTACAATCATAAGATCGTGGATGCGGCGGTCGTTTGCTAAAATCATTTTTCGAGAAATGATTATTTTTGCCAAGTTGCCCTGCTTTATCCAGCTTGATGCAGCCTACATATGCTTGAGGAAATTTGTACAATTACTTTTATGGTAGGATGATAACAGCTCTTGGGCATCGACTGCCTTTCTTTATCGCGACGAAGATGATGATTGAGGCACTAGATATCCTCATTTACTTCTTCATAGTCGACTGAAACGGTCGTTAACCTCACTGGAAGAGCGTCTAACACAATGGCGGAGTCACATAGAGGCGAACATTGTTTCTGGTCGTTGATTTATCGCTACAAACAAAGCATCTCGACTTGCTAGCCCCTTTGACCGGCAAGCAATGTCATCCTCAGTACCTGGTATTTGTTGACTATCGGCACAAATGGATGCTCACGTTCACGTCAAATATGAAGATAAGAAAATGATACCAAACGTCAACAAAATGTGCTCTTAACTTGCAACATTAACTGCTGAAACTGCGTTTAGGAAAGAAGCGGCATCATAGGAATCGCTGACCTATACTTGCAATGATTGATGCAAACTAAAGCTGCGGCTCGATACAAACTTAAGATTTCCAGCAGCCGGGTTCGCGTTTCTATGAGTTAAGTAAGTCGCCTTTCGCGTCTTTCTTCGGTCAGTTTGTGTTTGATTCAATCTAATTTTTAGTTACTCCATCGACTGAAGCTTTACCGTTAAAAAATTTCGGAAGTAATACGCTCAGGGAGTGAGATGAATAAGACTAAACGGACAACTTTTGATGTTTTGTAAGCACCACGGTTAGATAACTTTGTCAGGCATTTACCATTTATCGTCGATTTTCCAGATTTCCGCCAAAGACGTTTACATTTTCATGTCTAGTCAAATGATGTTTCTACATTGGCTTCAAACTAGCTTAACGTCACTGCAGAAGATCGGCTATCTTGACCAGGTCCATCGATTCTATACGGCACGGTTCAAAGCCCGCCTTTTCAATCGACTGAACAATCTTCTCACATAACTGATCCAACTCTTCTCGTGTCTGCGACGCGACACGAACAGTCGCATATCCTCCTTTCGCGCCCAACGGATTTAGTTCGGAATTCGCCTCCAAAATGCGACCATCTGTGTTTAGTGCCGAATTGATTTTGTTGATACATGCCACACATCCCATGGTGGGTATATCCAACTTCAAAGTGGCCTGGAATGGCATCGCTGAAACGTCAGAAGAGACGTGCTGACGATTGTTTTCACTCCAAACATTCCAGATATGCAGCAACTCAGGCGAAAGCGCCACCAGCCAACGAGTTATTGTCACCAAATACCATTTTCCGGAGTTCCATCGCCCAGTGGTCAGCGTGATGTAAAAATAAAATAGAGAGAAAGTAAGGACGCACGGGCCCCAAGGTCGTGTTGAATCCCGCACAGCCGCCCGCCAGTAAGTTGATCCAGAGCTGTAGAAGACAGCATGCACTGGCCAAAAAAGGCAAAACAATGTCCGTAGCCAAGGTAGAGAGCGGTTCGAATTGCGATTTGCTCAAGTAATCCAAAGTTGTCTGAAAGATATTTGCTTGAGGGTAAAAAAGAAAACAGAGTATTTACCGCAAATAAAGATATGGATCCCACCGTAAACTTCTTCCACGCCCCTTTCGACCAAATCAAATGATACGTATTCAACTGAGAAGATTCGACCCCCTTTTTAAGTTTTTTGTCGCCATGTGGGCGGACGGTTCGTTGCATCTGATTGAGACGAAGAAACGGCTTGACAAGTTTCCGTTTCTGGCGAAGCTATTCCGGTCCGGCTGTGCCCTGGCGAAGACGCTGGTGTAAAACCAAGGACAGGTTGTACTATAGTGCTGGAGGTAAAGGACCAGGGCCCCGAGAGGAGAGCGACAAAAAGTAAACGGAAAGCGTACATATTCAAATTTGTCAATTTGCAAATGACACGTGTAATGCTTTATTGTGCGCGTTCGGTCAACACTCTCCAAAATTATGAGTATGTAACTCAAAGAAGAATGATAGTGGCTTTGTTGTGATCAAAATGCTTTGATTTATTTGCATTCTTGACTGTTCTTTCGGTTGTTGCGTCTGTGCTCGTCGTCGCGTTGAATTCTTTGTTGTTCGAAAATCGCTTTAGACGGACGCATGATGGACGGCACTCATATCGTACCGTGACTTCTCAAACTATAGTAAAAGTATTACTATATCTCGATAAGTAGATTACTTTTTATTTTGACTGGATTTCGGTCATGAGTCAGTCGTCATTGCGACGACGATGTCTTTTTCTTTTTGACACCTCTCGACCTTTTTCGATTTGCTATCATCCGCCGTGACGATGGAATAAATCATTCAGGTTTTGTCTCTGTTAACTATTGTAATCTCACTCATTCCCAACACCGTCATATTAACCCTATTATGACGCACTTATTGCTGATAAAACACCTTGCACAAGCAGCACGAGCGCCGTGCACCAGATCCGCCATTGCAACGACTCGATCTTATACTGTCCCGATTGTTTTAGAAAGTGGGGCGATGGGTGAACGATCGTTCGATATCTACTCGCGCCTTTTGAGAGAACGGATTATTTGTGTGCATGGAGAAGTCACCGATCAGATGGCATCTCTTGTGACAGCTCAGCTTTTATTTTTAGAAGCCGAAGACCCCCGCTCGCCCGTGCACATGTACATTAACAGCCCCGGTGGATTAGTCACGGCGGGTATGGCGATTTACGATACCATGCAATACATTCGTCCGGAAATACACACCATGTGTATGGGTCAGGCGGCATCTATGGGCTCCCTTTTGTTGGCGGGAGGTGCCAAAGGTTGTCGCAAGGCTTTGCCAAATGCGCGCATCATGATTCATCAACCCAGTGGAGGTGCACAAGGAATGGCTGCTGACATTGATATTCAAGCCAAGGAAATTCTGCGCACGAGGGCCAATTTGAACAATCTATTTGTTCATCACACGGGTCAGTCTTTGGAAGAAATTGAGCGTCGTATGGATCGTGATTACTTTATGAATGTCGAGCAAGCGCTCGCGTTTGGAGTCATTGATAATGTCATCTACGCAAGAGAAGAGGACGCGGAAGATGACTCGGAGTAAGAGTATGAGAGGCGAGATGTATAAAAGAACCGTAAAACATCCTAAGTTTGCTTTTCAACTCAGCTGCATCCTTTGAATTTTAACGCCGCACCTGGCAGCGGTGGGTCTTGGCTCTCTCTCTAGTATGTTTTGAGTATGTCATGTCGACAACACGCGAGTATCTGGTACGAGTCTGACGAAAAGGCTGAAGTACAAAGACCAGAGAGGTGAAAGAATAGCGATTTATAAGCTTTACGATACATTCGGCTTATGAAAGGTATAGACAATTGCTAGCGGTCTCTCTTTGCACACTTGGTTTCAATGCATATTGAATCTTCAAACTGCAGTATGAGAGACGAGACGACTGACATGCGTCGTTTGCGGCTGGGGGTGCTGTCGCTCATGGAAATGTCGCGATCACTGACTGGCGATAGCTGCTTCACATTCAGCATCAACATGAAGGGAGTTTTAGAACCTCTTCGAGCATACTTCCGCCGATTGTTGTGCGACTGCAATTCCACGTCATGAATGGATCCAACGGTGCCGATCGCAAATTGCACCTCCGGTTTTTTTCGGGATATGCTCAGAGAAAGTTCGTGAAGTAGGTTCCACTTCGCAATTATTATTTGAGGTCGACATGCACATAGCTAGCTTCTAAGGGAGGAAATTTGGTCGGGTGGTGAAAGAGTTTGCTTTTATGTGACTTGTACAAGTACTGGTCCCATTTCTATGAAAGAAGCGATGGAGTTGTGAGCGATCGGCATGCGTTTTGTTCGTGCCATCAAATAAAACGGTCACTTGACGACTTCACGACCTTGGCAAAGGGCAGAATGCTCTCAGCTATCACAGTCATTTTCGATGTTCAACGGAAGGTATGTGGTGTGTGGTATGAGTGAGGTATGTGGTATGTGTAACGTGTAACAGTTTGAGCGTAAAAAGTCCACAATGACCTATCGGGTTTCGGACATCGGACTCTTGTGTTTGAAGGTGTGAGATTTATGGGTTTTTTAAGTCTTAACGGCCCCCCTTGGCCGACAGTATCTCAACGAATTCCCAAACCAGTACGGTCTACTGGCTACTTGCTACTGATGGTGTGAGGTGTGAGGGTGTGAGGGTGTGAGGTGTGAGTTGATTCAGAAAAGTACTATGCGTAGTCTTTAGGGCCTGATGGACACAAGACCATTGACCATTGACCCATTGACCAAATTGACGATCATTTGCTGTAGGAATTTGTACATTTGTACCATTCATTCCCAAGTCCGAATCATCATCTAATATCGTGCATCGTGCAACTCTTGCTTACGCCCGCGCCCCGCTGCTGCTGCTCGCTGGCTACTTCTTGCTTCTGACTTCTGACTCCTTAGTTTGTTGTCGCAGGACTTTGGAGCCTGGAACAACAATTATTATTACGACTAGGTGTTCCGTGAGGGAAACCTAGAGAACTCTACTAAACTAAACTAGAAACTCTAGAAACAAGAACATTTCTAAATCGTGATGCTACCATCTACCATCTATCATGTGTCCCCGATCACATACTGTGTCACCTATCACCTCTATCTGAAATTTGAATTGCTATGTAGGGGATACGGGAGCCAAAAACTTCCTTCATCGGTCACTATCGTCACAAAAAGTCTTTCGCTTTCTCTTGAGATCTGAGATAACGCTTCGAGCTTCGGCCTCACCTTCCGCACTTTCAGCTTGTCTCTTGAGTATGCATGGAGATAGCTGATGCTAATGACTGCTAAGTGCCAACTCAATTGGGTACCCTCGAAAAGACTCAGCTAACTAAGGACACAAGTAAAGTGGTAAGCAAGAAAGTTCACTTATCGCACATGTCAGCTCAGTGAATTCAAAAAGCATTTAATCCATGACTCGATGCAACATCAACAAGGATTTTGCGCAAACGATTCGGAAAGTGGTCCGTGCCCATTGTTGGGCTTACCACAATTTCAAGAAGCTCATCATTTCTAACCCATACAGGAACGTATTCGGAGCCGAAACTGGTCGAGAAACACGTCAAGCATCTCGCGCATCCATGAAGACAAGATCGCTTTTCTCCTATTTTTGCCAAGTGGATCATGCGACCAGGAGGATAGAGCCTAGTGGACCGAATCACACCTCGAGAACGCTTTCGTTCAGCTTGCATCTGCCTAAATCGAGATAATTGATCTTGGAACGCAGAATCAGGCACACTCTCAGGTTCGTGAAGAAGCTCCGCCGTATCTTGTAAGGCGTGTTCATCTGAAAAAAGTGTGTAGCAAAAGTTCCCACACGCGAGTAAACCGTAGTGGCCAACGGCGCGGCGGGCGACGTGAATCTTCGGCACCTTCAGCCTTCCAATTCCTTCAAGCATATCATCGCGCAGCTTGTCCATTGATTCAAGTGAAAGTCTGGGTACAATATCCGAGTCAACAAAAAAAGAGTCGCACCATTCAGAGCAGCCAGTGGCGAGATCCCATGTGAATGCGCAGCCAACTGGGGAATAATTCAAGCACCTCAAGTTCGGGTACTTATGCCGTAACATGTAAGAAAGAAGCGTTCCAGTTGCCGCACCTAAACTGTGACCAACTATTCGCAGCGAGTAGTCAGGGTATGCAGCATTTGGTCCAAGTAGAAGTCTTTCTAGAAGGTGATGCCTTTCCAAGTCTCTGTAAACATTCCGTACGCAATTCATCACTCCACCATGGCAGAATTGCCCGTGTCCATCAAAGCCAAACTCTTCACCAAGTTTCTCAAGTGACTCCGGTTGAATTAAAACGTCGGTCACACAATCTTCCAAACTGAAAGTCCCTCGAATGGAGACGACAACCGTTTTCCATGCGTGGTCCAAAATTATACAGTATGGGTTATCGCGAAAGCCGCTGCGCAACTGAGCATACACCAAATCAGCGTCGGATAGATTCGCACTGAGGAGCAATGCATTTCGGTGTGTATGGCACATATTATCGCCATAAAATTCAGCTTCTCCAATTTCAAGAAGCTCACTCTCCCCTGATATGCTCAGTCCTTCCGAAGAATCCGCTCTTCTGTATTTTCCTCGACAGCATGCTATACAACCGCGACCTAGGAGTTCGAGCGGACCGGTGATTGGGCGCTCATACACATACAAAACCCAAGTATATATTGCCAGCGCGTAGCTAGCGTAGCGGGCGCCTTCTTCTAGACATTGCATATCCGAAAAGCTGTTTCTGTCCAGTAGCCTTCCATTTCGATCGGCTGGATCGAGTGGGTCTATTTCATCCATCAGTGGTTGAGTAGGGCTGTTCGCAGCTGGTAGATTGACAGGTGACACAGTCTCACTGCCCAGTAACCCGCTGTCTTCGCCAGTTTTCTTCGTCTGAGTTCGTTGCGCAGGCGTCGATTCTGTGCTCAACGTGCTAGTGGCTTTTGATCGAAGTTCTCGTCGATAACTCATGATCCTTTCTTGCTGAATATTTCGGACAAGGATCAGCCCGGTGACAATATCCGATGGCACTACATCTAGCACTCCGCGATACTCAAGGTAATCTGCTAGCGCTCTAGCCACGTCTCCAAATTCTGCTTGCCCCGCTAACTCGCTTCCTCCGAAAAGAAAGCAGCTCATCCACGACAAACACTGGCAAAACGAAGCACATCGTTCCGCCCACATTTCCTCGATCAGTTCGTGATTGACTGGATCCGGTAAATAGGCTTCTTCGTCTCCAATCCATGATGAGGAATTTATTACTCTGGGTTGTCGACACAGCCCGAAAAGGAATCTCCAAGAAAACAGCATCTCGGTGAATTGCAAGGATAGCAGTATAACCAACGGGACCCACCAGTAAAGAACTGGCGTAGAAGTTGGATCTTTTGCCGATTCGTTTTCGTATGCACAACGGTAGTACCGCTTTCCGGTTGATATTGTGCTCAAGCCAGTTGCCCAGACGAGAAGGAGCACAATGGTAAAAGGTAGCAGCTTCAATTCAAGGAGATAGGCAACTTTGGATGATCGAGGTTCACGCTCGGTCGGTGAACCTTGACTGGACCAATAAGCTATTCTCTGGTCAAGAATGATAGCAGCAATAATGTATATTGTTGTCAAAAGAGCATATATCAATGTCAATAAGCAGTAGAAATGTGAATTGCGACAGGTAGGATCTTGATCATTGGGATCGTAAAGGAGATATTCGATAAAACCGCCGGCCCGTATTACATCTCGACGCATTCGTGCAAATATGGGGATCAGTAGCACCAAGAATTGCCCGATGCGGAGAATAATAGACACAAATGCCGCAGGCTGAAGGTCGTCTCCCCCCAACGCGGTCCTTCTCGAAAAAAGTAAAATGGCTGGCATTACAAATCTCCAATTCTAAGGTTCATCGACCACAAAAACCTTCGAAAACCGCAATTTTATTTGATTAAAAAAAGTGAAAGGGGCAAACAGGTAATTGAATCAGAGTCGCCTGAAAGAATGAAATGAATTAGAATGAATGAAGAATCATCATTGCGTGCACTGCTACCTGGTATATCGCACCTCTTTCGCAAACGAATAAGGTCACAGTCACGAGAGTACAAGGTCCAGAATTTCTGGAACGCCCCAGATTTTCTGTATGAATGAAATACATCTGGTCCAGTATTTCTGGACCAGCCCAGATTTTCTGTGTGAATGAAATTCAACTGGTCCATAATTATTTCTGGACCGGCAGAGATTTTCTGTATGAATGAAATACCCTTGGAAATACACTCACAACTCACAACTGGTCCAGAATTTCTGGAGCGGCCAAGATTTTCTGTACAAATGAAATACAACTGGTCCAAAATTTTTGGACCGCCCCAGATTTTCTGTATGAAAGAAATACAAATGGTCCAGAATGAGCAACCCAGATTTTCTGTATGAATGAAATACAACTGGTCCAGAATTTCTGTGGACCTCCCCAGAATTTCTCTATGAATGAAACTACAACTGGTCCAGAATTTCTGAACCTCTCCAGAATTTGTCTATGAATGAAACTACCAGGTAAACCTGGTCCAGAATTTCTGGACCACTCCAGATTTTCTGTATGAATGAAATACAACTGGTCCAGAATTTCTGGAGCGGCACAGATTTTCTGCATGAATGAAATGCAACAAGTCCAGAATTTTTGGACCACTCCAGATTTTCTAAATGAATGAAATACAACTGGTCCAGAATTTCTGGACCACCCCAGATTTTCTGTATGAATGAAAAATACACTAGTCCAGAATTTCTGGACCAGACCAGATTTTCTGTAGGAATGAAAAATACACTAGTCCAGAATTTCTGGAACAGACCAGATTTTCTGTATGAATGAAATAAGAAATACGGAGTAATACACTGGTCCAGAATTTCTGGCACGTACGCAACGTGACCTTATTCTGCCTCGCATTCCACTCAACAAAAAGCCAAATAAAAGCTCGAGCAGAGCAGCAACGCCAATGAGAATAACAAATTTGCAACGAAGCAATCAGATTACACTTTCGTAGCTTACAAAACGAAAGCTACAGGAAACGTATTTTTAGGAAGAAGAAGAAGATTATTACAGAAAATGCCGATTCCGGTTGTAACCATTGGTACGATGGAATGATCCACGGAAAAAAGTCGTCACAGTCCCTATTACTCACCTCCTTTACAATACTTTCAATTGCTAACAACCATTTGCAAACATCAAGGCATCGCGGGAGGCACAGGTGCTGGCAAGGTATGATTAAGAGTTTGGGTCAGACTCCTTTTTAGGAAGGAGCGTTTCTTACAGTTCAATGTTGCCTCTCGCCATCATTAGACAACCTTAGCCCATCGTCTTTTCCAGAAACTCGACGAGAGTGAGAATGTATCCTATTTGCACCACGACTCGTACTATCGGGATCTTTCGCATCTAACACCCGCAGCCCGGGCTCAAAACAACTTTGATCATCCGGATTCGCTGGAAACATCGCTACTGATCGAACACATTCAAAGTCTCAAGCGAGGCGAAGCTGTGGATGTACCGCAATGGGATTTTGCGTCACACACGCGAGCCAAAGGAACACAGAGTGTGACACCGCAGAAAATCATCCTGGTCGAGGGTATTCTTATTCTAAGCGATGAAAATCTAAGGCGAGAATTGGATGTCATGGTCTATGTGGTGCGTTACATGAAGTAAAGGATATGTCGAGTCGTATGAATTACCGACTAATTCTTTTGTTTACAATTGCAGGATGCTGCGGCGGATATTCGATTAGTTCGTCGCCTTTCGAGAGACTTACGAGAAAGAGGACGCACAGTCGATGATGTTCTTCGTCAATACAATGAAACGGTTCGTCCCATGCACGAGATGGTACGTCTTGAAAGCTAGTAGGGACGTCGCAACAACCCGACGGTTTCTCACATTCTATTTACAGTTCGTCGAACCCTCCAAATACAAAGCGGATGTGATTGTCAACAATGAAAATCCTCATTCCATGGCTGTCGCATGCGAAGTCCTTGCCAACCATTTAAGCACCAAAGCAGGAATTAAGATGGCGTGTACATAGTCAAACGTAAACTTTGAACGGAAAATGACAGAAAGATCATTGTCGCGAATACCTATCATTTCTTGTCTTCAACTCCAATGCAAACATACTCCTCCAATTCTTTTTTTCGTAATAATGGCTCCGTAAATAATGGGATCTTGCTTTCGCACATTATCGTGAGCAAAATCGTTAAACTGTTTGAAAGTACTTTGTCTGCCGTGGCTCATATTGATGCAATCATAGGTAGGCGGAGCGGCATTCCAGCTATCCGTTTCGGCATTGTACATGTGACTCCGATCACTGGCAAATTCTCGGACGTAGACTTGTCCAGGAATTACTCGAAACAAAGGAGCAAACTGCGAGGTCTCATCTTGCAAAAAAGAAAGTTCGAGATAGGTTCGCAACGGAGTTGGGTACGGCAAGGTACTATCGATGTCGTGCACAAAAACTTCACCGTTCCGCGATGCGCAAAGTAAAATAACATGATAGTCCCAACAGCAAGGCTTACGAGGATTCGAAGCGGCATGTTGATGAAACATCGGTACGCACTGCTTGCTATTGGAGATAAACACAGCAAAGAAGTGACTGTCTGGCTGCTCAAGCATTTTGCGGTAGCAAAGGCGCCAGACGTTTTCTTCGCAAAAATAAGGTACACGAAGATCATTGTCACACGGCGCCTCAACCGCGGTTCGTGCTGCGGGTTGGTGGTGCAATTTATTGGGACGCGACACAAACATCGAGAATATTTATGTTTGAATACGACTCCTCGCTACGGTTTTTGCAATGGCATAATAAAAAAATCAATTGCAGCAGATATTTTACGTCGAAGAGCCTTGCGAAACGTTGTCCTCCGTATTTACTATGGACCAAAGTGAAGGTTCAACGAGACCACGAATGCATTTCAGTCATGAGCAGGCCTGCTTATTCATGTTTTGTAAATAAGCAAAGCGACATCACTATAATTGTAAAAAGTCGTAGCGGTAACTTCACTGTGCTCTTCGCTCTTCGCATAGGTCTTCGTCCTCTCGCGCCTCGTTTTTGTCGTGTTCTATTTCGACTGCTCGACAGGAGAGTGAAAAAAAACATGTTTGACTTCTTGAGGCGTTGATGCAGTTCCTACTCCTTGACATCTAATCTTGTTTTCAATAGAATGCACAAATAATCATGGCAAGCAATCATTCGCAGTCGGTGACGATACGCGTGCTCGCTGCGAGTACAGGGATGACCTATAAGATAAAGCTGCTGCTTTCAGAACTCACGTAAGTCAGCATTTTCTGTGACTGCGGAAGACTTTTGTTGGTGGTTGCTTTGTTCAAATCTCTCTTTGATTCCGAAGTCTATTCATCTAGTATTGCTATCGTTGTGTATCGATTTCTTCTGACAACGTCATGCTTTGCAGGGTGACAAATCTTCGCAGTCATTTGGCCGCTGCTGTCCCTCCACAAAATCAAATTCTTCTCTTAGGACCACCGTACAAAGTCCCCAAAAATACAACTTTACAATCGGAGGAAATATTGAATGCATTGCGTCTAGGGGATATGGAAGATGACCCTATCCAGGAAGATGTCACCAAACCGCGAACTCTTTTAACGAGATCTGAGCGTTCGGGTGCGAAACGCCTTTTTCTATTCTCGAAGCTTGATCTGTCCGAAAACGCACCCGACCCTCCCATTTGTCATTTAGAACCTACTACTTTGACATTACCAACGGAAGCACCTGGTCCGAGTCCTTTGTCGCTTGATCCTAGCGGGGCGCCGCCTTTGCATCTTCCCCTGTTTGCTTTTGAACGACAGTTCATGCTTCACATGTCTCAAGGACGTGTTCTAGCCGACGGTGCAGATCTTCGTATGGCAGCTTGTCGAACATGCGTGCAGGAGCAGGCGGTTATGGCTAGGTCTCTGCGTGCCGCAGTCTCGAATCTTTCAGATCACTATCATGGGGCGGCACGAACACGTGCAGAATTTACGGCAAACTTTCAAGCAAAAACATCCGCACATGGAGCTCTTTTGCAGCGCTTTGATGCTATTCTTTCGAACTTGGCTACAATTCCTTTGCATCCATCACTAGTGTCGATTGCACGCGCTGCTGGGCGCAACATGGAGAACCTCCTTGACACGGTTCCTGTAGAACGTGAGCGAGCATGGGCTACGCAATGCCTACATTCTCACCAGAGGCTCCTGTCTCTCTTTGGAGAGCTTGAAATCACATTCAATCAGCTTGCTTCTCCTTCTTCGCGTGAAGACATTGCACAAAGAGATCACGATGCTGAAAACGAAATCAACAACCTTTGGTCAAAAGTTGAAGACGCAGTCCAAAATATAAATGAAGCGCAAGCGCAGCGACTAGAAAAGCTCACAATTGCTCACCGGGATGCTGTTCAAAGGATAACACATGCTATGAACTCTCAGAGCGATGACGAGATACAGAATGTTTTTACTCCTCTTCGCGAAATGTCGAATTCGACAAAGGATTTGGTTTCGCAAATGCTGAAAGATGATGAACAATTAAAAGAATTGATGGCGAGTGTGGCTGGTGCAAAGAATCGTATGATGAGACGTATGAAAGCCAGGCTGCGGGAAGTCAGTGTGGCTCAGTCGTCGATACAGAAGGTTTTGTCTAGCGTTGGCGTTCTTCGTGAAGCGCTTGTACAGCAAGCCGAAAATATGGTTCACTTGGAACATGTTGCTGAACTTCCCGAATCGTATCGAGTCTTCTTGTTGGAGCTACGCCGTCGCCGAGCCTATGGTCAGGCGGTCATGGCGTCCGCAACAGCGATGATGGATCGCGTGGCGGCAATGAGAGATGACGAGGTCCGAGCGAGAGAAAAGTTTTGAGGGGTGCTGGGAGACATTTAATGCCGGCGTTTTATGACATTTTTGTACCTACTTTGGCTACACCTCCTCCATTGTTTACGCCGCAGCTTCCGGCGCTAGTGGAGTTGGACACACTGCCGAACGTTGGGATGTCTTCCGCTGCGGATTCAGCCGCAGATGCCTTGATGCATCAGAGCGCCACTGTTGCCGAGCAAGGAGGGGGCAGTGCATCAACACTTACCGCCGAGAGTCAGCACCCACAGCAAAGTTCGAATATGATGACAAGTGCAGCAGCTGCAGGACAAGAACCAGCTCGACAGCTGGAGCACTTGATTGTTAGTGCGGATGAACAAAGTGGAGATGAGATTATTCTCGATCCTGCTTCAAACACTGCCATTGAAGCTGAAGCCAAGACTCTTGCTTACGAGAACTTTATTTTGCGACAAACGTTAGAACGCCTAGGCGCAAAGCCACCTCGAGCCTACATTGAAGAAGCACGCGCTAAGGATGGTGCTGCTGATGTTGCTGGAGAGGAAGTTGTGGCTGTTCGGAAAGAACTAGAGAAGACAAAAATTCTTTTGGAAAAAGCGACGCATCAATTGGAGGCATCGAATAACCTCAATGACAAAATTAGTCATAGCAGCTTCCGCATAGGGGATGTTGGTCTATTCATGCCTACCGGTCGCGGAACAGGGGGCAAGCGAATGTATTTGGCGTTTCATACGAATTGTCCGCATCGATACCTGTCGACCGATTGTATCAAGGGGTCACCCGACTTTGTTCTTGGCCGCATTATCTACCAAGAAGAACTTGTTGCTGGAGAAATAGGGACTGATGCGAATCCTTATGGGCTGCATGTTGGTACTAAATTTTGGGTCCTCACTGTAGAAGTTCTTAAATCGTCCCAATAATATAACTTATTCCATATGTTTAAACGACGTCGTTTATGCTCACGATTTCACTGCTTTGGCAGAAGCGGGTGCATTTTCTTTGCGCGCTGCGTCTTGCAACAATTCGGTGTCAACGTGTTCCGGTGGAATTTGGATATACCGCACGACGCTTCCTCGAATAAAGCAACTCTGTAACGCCGTGAGTTGCGGATATTTTTCTGGCTGAACGACTTGAACGTTTAACAATTTGACATTCAAATACTGGTCTACACTGTGAAGAGTCCCCATCATTACCACATCATTTTTTAATTCCACAGCCACCTCTTTGCCCACCAGCGTTTTGAAGAAGGATAGGAAGATCTGCAAAAGGATTAAGTTAGATTGCGATGATTCTATTTCGGTTACGGGTTCCGTGATGAGCTCGATGTTCAATTTACCATTTGTAGTAGTCTATCGGTAAGCCCGGAAAGATTGTTTTGATGGGAGAGAGTGTTTAATAATTGATTGCAAAGTGGACGCAGCAGCAGCGGGCGTAGCAGCGGGCGCACTTAATTTTTAGAATGCATTGCTGGTGCGGTCATCATGGTCGTTCATTTTTTCACGTAGGAACGGACGTTAAAATTCTGCCTCTCAGTACAAATTTCTACGTAGCGCCTACGGCGAGGCAGAATTTTAACGTCGTTTCCTGTCCCGAAAAAATTGGGTGTGTAGTAATTTCACATTTCCAGAAAATTTGGGAGGTTTTTTTTCATGCAAGAGTTTCAAGTGTCCAGAAAATATGTAGGTGTGGTAATTTCACGTCTCCAGAAAATATTGTGGTGTGGTATTTTTACGTGTCCAGAAAATGCAGGCGAGTGGTTTTTTCACGTTCCCAGAAAATATGGGATTGTGGTTTTTTACGTTACCAGAATATGTCGGGGTGTGGTTTTTCACGTCTCCAGAAAATGTGGGAAAGTAGATTACTTTTCACGTCTCCAGAAAATGTGGGCGAGTGGTATTTTTACGTGTCCAGAAAATGTGGGGGTGTGGTATTTTTACGTGTCCAGAAAATGTGGGAAAGTAGACTACTTTTCACGTGTCCAGAAAATGTGGGTGTGTGGTATTTTTACGTGTCCAGAAAATGTGGGCGTGTGGTTATTTTTCCATCGCTTCTGCTTTTGCTGCTTTACTTGTATTTGCTGCTTGCTGGAGTGGAGAAATTCCTTAAATCTTAGTTCCGGATACAGTAATACTACGGTCAACATACAAGAGCTTTGTATAGCATACCGTAGTAAAATTTTCCATTATTTCTGCTGCTCGTAGTTGTCGGGAAAGATCTTTTCGATTAGGGTTTTTCATCTCGCGTTGCTTATTACGGAGTACTTTGTAAGCCATCCCGGATCCGATCCGATCCCGCATCCCCCTCCTCGTTCGTCCGCCGTCCGCACACCAACCTCGACATACCGAAAAGCTCGACGCACTCCTATCCCTCACACCTCGAAGAACGTGGAAGTTTCGTCACATCTTTTTGCATCACAACATCACAACAACCATTCATTTACCTTCGGGCGTCGCTTCTCCTTTTAATTTCTGTCGAAATGATGCTTTCTTACAAAGGCTTTACGGAGCCAGCGCAGAGCGAACATAAAGCGACGAAGCCGGGCTAACATGGATGACAAAGGCCGGAAATTTGGAAAATTCTCCTTGGTTCTCCGCCACGCTTTTAACAACTCACCAAATATGTCTCTCTCCCATTCGCTGATAGCGAGGGTTGTTGATATCTTGCAACGAAATTAGAGGGAACCCTCTCGGATTATTGAAAAGAGGCCAAATGAAATCGGTCTTGGAGAGCCACAAAATCGTCACGTCGAGATGTTGTCGGTCTTTATTGACAATCATATTGACCCAGCGTATTTTGCACTGCATGGCTGTGGTGTTAAGTGGTGACTATCGTTTGTCCATCGGGCAATCAGTTGTGGAAGAGTTTGGTCTTTGCAATCGTCGCCTGTATGTCGCAAGTTGGACTTTTGAGTTAAGTCACTATGAATTCGAAAACCTATTAGTGCGTCACATTGTGGCGTTGTCGATGGTCGGTTGGTCCCGTATCCCGTAAGCAGACGATCGAGCACAGTTCGTTCCATAGAACTTACTTTTTCCTTTTATACAAAATGCATTCCTCGTCAATTCCTCGAACTGTGGAAAACATCATGATCTTTTTCCGACCAGCCGCAAACGGAGCCGCAAACGGCACAACGCGGTCTCGTCTTGTCTCATTATCACACAAAAGCTTTCCCTCGAATCGAAAGAAGCTATGAAGTCGGAACGACATCGCAATTTGATCGTAGACCCGCCTGGCCTGGATTCGAATGGCTTTATTTTCGACTCGGGAAAAAGCAGTTCTTTTACTGCCGGAAACAAAAAACTCTCTTTTGTCGTTGTTCATAACAACCGGTTTGCTTGTCTTGAAGATGATGATGCTCAAGATGAACCGGTGGATAGTTTCATGTCTTTTGAAAAAGGGCAGCATCTACTGTGTGACAAGAAAGATACCCCGTTCAACCGCGACCCGAAGAAGAGCGACTGGGCAGCTTTTCTCTTTGGAATTTGGGCTCGAATGACTAGTCTACGGCAGCTCGTCGTTGGAGCTGTAAATTCTTGGTCGATAGTAAAGAATTTCGCCTTTGTTGCTTTAAATTTCTCGACGGTGTTTGGTTTCCTCGCTGCTGAACGAACCACCACGACCCCTGTCCCAGTTGGTGCGACCTCTTCTTCTCATACGCACTTTCCGCAAAAGAAGAAGAGCCGGAAGAAAAAGAAGAACAAGAAGAAGAAGTCGAAGAAGAAGAAGAACTACAAGAGGAAGAAGAATTACTACAAAAGAAGGGACTCTTTTGGAAGAACCGTGAGCCACCGGGGCCTTGGAGAACTCCGGAAGTAGCAATGCCGTAAGTAGCCACAATTGCTTTACAAAAGAGCGAGCATCTGCACTCACTGTAAATTCTGCTTTTTTGTTATTTTACAGACTTGCTGTCGACGATTTGTCGCCTAGACGTGCTCGTCGTGCCCGTGAACGTTGGGAAAAGAAACAGCAGAAGCACCGAAGTCGTCGATTTTTGTCATATCGTGGTTTGGTTCATCGTTCGTTTCCAATTCGTCTTCGAAACGCTCGATTTTATCCGTCGAAACCCGTTCCGAGTAACGCTGAGCAAACGCCTGCACCCAACGCCCCCTGTTTGCAAATCTTTATGAAGGGTCTTGCGGGAAAGACTCTTGTCCTGGACGCCGACGCTCTTTACTCGATAAGCAAAATCAAGTCGTTGATTCAGGAGAAGGAAGGTATTCCTCCTGATGCACAATGTTTGAGCTTTTCCACTAAAGTGCTCGAGGATGGTCGTACTTTGCGTGACTATAACATTCGAAAGGACTCGACACTGCATTTGTCAGCGCGACTAATGGGAGGCACCGGGTCTTCTCGGTCAAGTCAAGTATTCTTCATCCATACCGTTCAAGGACGAAAACTTCTACAGCCGGTCAAGGATCGTTACCGGAATCCCATTTTAAATAACAATGGAAGCCCCTATACGTCGTTGAACGGTTGTACAGTCATTTCGGCACTCGTCGCACTTGATTTTCTGAAAGTAGAGAGCGCTGATGCATCCACAGATCCCGTGCCCTCTGAAGCCAGGCTCATTGAAATTATTGATGAGGAATGTGTTCCATTGCTCAAGTTTCTTCGGGATATGTCGAATCTCAGTTACGGTGATTATCTAGAGGCCATGGACGTTAATAATTACATACTCGGGCAATTAGGCGAAGGCAAAGTGAAAGCGGTTGAAAGAGGCGAGGATTATCCGGCGTATGGAGGACCTGCTGATGATTCTAAAGCGCTAGGGGAATTTTTGAGTGCACTTGCGAATACGCGCAACAATGCAGCGGCCACACTGCTCATCAGCGGTCATTCTGTCTGCATTTTGAAGCATCACATTGGCGATGGTGACGTCGATTTCCATCTTGTCGATTCTTTAAACATTGAGAAATATCGTTATTCATGCGCCACGCGTACTCTTTTCAAAGAACAGAAGGCTCTGGAGTCCTACATTTTGGAGACGTATGGCTGCGCAGGAGAGATGTTTCTGGGCTACGTCTATGAACCGGAGGAGGGAGTTGCGAACGAAATCTCGGTAAGTAGCTCGAAATTTCCAGTTGCCTCTTGCAGTACAAACCAGAAGCTTACTTTTTTACTCCCTTAATCAAAGCCTGCAACTCGACAACACGCAGATGCCGGCTCGGCTTTCCAGCATCCGGTTACAATGGACTCGCTGAAGCAACCTTTCGCATTCTCCGAGAATATTTGTGCTGAAGAGAATGACACAGCGACCGGAATGTCCTCAAGGGGACCACTCTGGTTTGATCTTGAGGACACGGGGCTCAATTCAATCAAGCGTGTACTCGATTTCGAGCCCGCATCGTCACAATTGAAAAGCGGCCCTTCTGGAAAAAGGCTAACAGAACGAAACGGACCGGGCACGCCAAGAATGATACAAAAGAGTAAGTTACGGGAACGTCGAAGATATTCTGTGCCGCTACGCTCACGGTGTGGTTGTTTCTTGTCATTTTTAGAGCCGAGTCCCAAAGGGTCGCTGAGGACTCTCGACCTATACAAGTCCACATCAATACATTTCAAGGCCGAAAATTAAATCCGCCCTTTTTGGGAAAGGACGGAAATCCTTATACGTCGGAAAATGGATGTCCAGTCATTTCGGCACTTGTTGCTCGTTTGTTTCTGGGGTCGGCTGTTGCTGCTGTGCCAGATAATTTTCAAATCCTCAATATTATCGATCTTGACTGCCTTTCAATACTTGAAAGACTTCGACCCAAATATCCCCGACCGGTGCAAAATCAAGGACAAAAGAAACGGAAACAAAATCCGACACGCTATGGTTTTCTCGACCATTTGCATGTGAATGCGGAACTCTTGTCCGACCTGCAACGGATTGACTCACCTGACGGATCTCCGGGGTATGAAGGGACGATTAAAGACGATAGGACACTACATGAGTTCTTGAGCGCACTGGCGACCGCAAGCCAGGAAGCAGCGGGCACAATCCTCATCGGCGATCATGTTTTCTGCGTGTTGAAGTACGCCAGTGACGATGGCGACATCATTTTCGACTTTGTCGATTCTCATCAGAACCCTACTACGAAGTGTGCTACGCGCACTCGCTGCAGGGGACAGGCGTCGCTGACGTCGTTCATTCTAGATACGTACGGCGCCAAAGACTTAGACATTCAGGGTTTTGTTTACGAAGCAAAAAGGGGCGTCGAGCATGCTTTTGAAACGGAAGATTTAGAAGATTCACTTGCAAGTGTAAGCAATGAGAGCGAAAGTCGTTCAAGCGAAGGCGATGAGAGCGAAAGCAGACACTTGGGCGTCCAACAATTAGAACCGGGGGCTTTTACGGGGAAAACGAATCCCGAAAATAGTGATTTGTTGAGAATTTTGACAAATAATTACTACATGAACGAGTAAGTGGACGGGCTTCAATGAAATCTGGATCGCTGCACTCACGAGCGTATTTTTTCTTCAAGAATCATTTCCAATTCCCCCAATCCTCCTAACGCCAGCCAGGGGAATGCGCATAAAGAAGTAAAAGTCCCACTAAAACTAATCAAAGAATGGATGAATGCTGGCAAACTGAAACAGATCCCATTTGATGCAGCTCAACTGAACAAATGTTTTGGCTCCACTGAAGTTGATTCAGATGCAGAATTGGACACGGATTCGGACTCAGAGCCCGAGGAGGATGACATGGACCCCCAATTAGCAGACACCGAACAGCCTGTGGACATTGATGCCGACCCAGACGAAGCGGCCGATTTCAACCGTGCGCATTTTCTTTTAGGACACAATACCGAACGCATTCCTTACCCTACTTTGAAGCCAACCAATATAGGAGAGAGAATGAATGACAGTGATGATAGAGGACAAGTGACAATTGTCGCTGCAAAGAATATCTGCGGAGCAGTATGCAACCACTATCCCGTCGTGTATTTCTGCCATGTTGATGGCTTCGTCGTGAGTTGCCATGTCAGTTGGGGGCAAACGTACAAGAAACGAGGCGCAGACAGTGTGTATATGGAATTTTTGGGCTATTCCGGGGGCATGTTTTCACCAGAACCTACTACCTTCTTAGTTATCGACTGGATAGTGACGGTTACCGGATGATGACTATCTTTTGCAATCTTTGCAATGGTGCTCACAAAACTTTCCATCTGCACAACCTTATGTTGGTTACATTCCGTGGTAGACGACCACGTGGGCATGTCGGACACCACCATGGCCCCATTTGGGACAATCGAATTACAAAGCTAGCTTGGGTATCGCGGTCAGATAACAGCAAGAAACACAATCTGAAGCAAAACAAAAGGTATTTTCCACTTTCCTCTTGCGTACTAGAAAACCATCGAGACGACTCATCAAAATCTTTTTCTGGATTTGCTATGTTAGTGAGAAGGAGAAAACGTACGATACATATACACTGTTTCGCGACAAGAATCGCTTTCACAAGGGCATAGATAATTGGCGGAAAAGCCCTCGTTTTCCGTATCTTTACGTCAACGACGAAGGGACGTATGTCTATAACTCTCGAACCAAAAGACACGTCCCCATTCAAATGAGGGTCAGCAGAGTGGATGGGAGGATTTCATTTCGGATCACTTTTACGATTGCGCGTGTTAAAGGACTGTAAATTTCTCTCGATTTGCCGTTGAATGCCATACCGGAAAGAAATTGAAGAGAGGCCAAACATGTGACCATGCCGACATAGACCGTACAAACAATAGCTGTGGAAATCTGCTGCCACGAGGGGTTATCCATCAAGCCAACAACCAAAAGAAAGACCGAACAGAAGGGCAACGACGCGAAGACGGAACAGTACTTGGTGTTTTCAGGAGCAGTAAGAACGTTGATAAACCATCACAGTGGGTGGCATTGGGTCGTGAATACACATCAAGCGGACCCACTGGTTCAATTCCAAGGCCAGCATATTTTTCTACTCGAGATTGGGGGGAAGAAGGAGCAAGGGAAAAAGCAATAGAGCATCGAAAGAATCACTCGTATCGAAACCGCATAAACTTTGACGTGCAGATAGTGCCTCCGACGATTCCGCAAACCTGTTTTGACTACGACGACGACGCTGATAGTGACCAGGGTGAGAATTTTGAGGTGGAACGGTTGAAAAAGCTAGCCACGCACCGGCAGAAGGGACTCGAAAGTGACTTGGGTCGCCAGGATCCGTTTCAGGGTGATGATTCTGACGACTCCGATGATGAGGGAATGGATGATAATATGGGGATGGGTAAATCAAAGACCAAAGTCACAAAGACCATTAAGCTCGCGCCCAAGAGAAAGCCAGCTGCTTGCAAAAAGCCGAAGACGGGGAAAATTGCAAGAAGCAAAGTTGACCGTACGAATGAACTACCTCACCAGAAAATATGTTCTAAGTGCTTTGAAGCAAAGGACCTTGATAAGTTCTATGATGCGTGGGATTGTTGGAAGCAATAGCAGTCAAAGTGCAATGATTGCTACAATGAGACAAAGAAAATTCAGCGAGCGGCGAGGTTGTTGCGTAATGCCAAGAGGACAGAAGGGTCGGAGGGACCACCCCCCTGTGTCGTTCTAGAACCTTTGGAAGAAATTGTTGCGGTATCGTCTGAGCTTTCCGAACTTTCGCAAGTGATGCTCGACGATCCTTCTGACTTGTTGGAAGTGACAAACGTCCAGCCCTCGGATGAAGCGCCGGTTGACGAAAATGACAATGCATTCAACGACGATTCTGGGGAAGACTAAGAAGTAAGAAAACTAATTATATTGCATCTAAAAGAAAATAATTGGGGTGGCGTAGACGCATGAGCGTAGAAAAGCCACGAGACGCGTTCGTGCGGACAGTAAGTTTTGGGTTGCCATCTTATCGCAAGTTGACACTTTGATGCACGCTTTCGGCAAAGCGATTTGGTCAATTTTTCATTGTAAACAGAGTATTGGTTGATTGCTTTTCCGATTTAGTGAATCGGGCCTTCGCTCTGAGTCGGTGGACTTGTATGTGATCCAATGTTCCGTGCGAGCACGATCGCGGCACAACACGAAATAGTGATAAACATTAGACATAATCTTGATACGACATATAGCGTTTTTGAAGAAGGAAAGGATAGGAAGATCTGCAAAAGGATAAAGTTGAACTGGAAATGGCTGTGCTGATAGAGAGAGTCACGTAGGCTGGGTTTTCTTTATTGAGACGGTCGCGCTCGCTGACTTTTTGTTTATTGAGGATATTTTTTCTATTTTATAAAAAACTACAGTGTATGGTTGATTCACGAATCAACCGGGACTGGTACGCTCTAGGTTCGGATGATTCAATGAGAATCTCTCTGTTCAAATGAGAAGTCTCTATTCGAGACACCCTAAGGCACCGTAGTAACTTCTCATATAATTCGTATTGCATTTCAATCATCAAGTCAACTAACGTATCAATTGGTGCCATAGGTCAAAAGTTTAGATTGCGATGCTTCTAATGCGGTTACGAGCTTCGTCATGTGCTCGAAAGTAACCATTTGTGTTAGTCTATCGGTAAGGCCGGAAGAGAGAGTGTTTGATTGCAAGGGGACAGCAGCGGCCGCACTTTTTATATGCATCGCTGGTGGTCGTCATCATGGTCGTTTTTTTTCGATGGCTTTTGCTTTTACTGCTTGCTGCAGCGGAGATATCCTTAATCTTAATTCCAGATACGGTACAGCTAATACTAGTGTCTACAAAAGAAACAACTTTGTATAGCATGAAATTCGTCAGTTGCGCTGTTCGAACCATAGTGTCAACACGCGGGTGTTGAGGATAAAATGGCTTAACCCCAACGCTAGTGAGCCGGAGGTCGTGAGTTCAAACCTCGCCTAAGGTATTGCTAAATGCCTTAGTAACTCAGTGGTTAGAGTGCCGGTCTTATGAGCGTTCTTTTGGTTATCATGTGATGCTTGCAATAAAAATTTTGCGCGCCATGGTGAAGTTTTTTTTGTTCTGGTGCTTTTAAAACCGCTCACATGTTGCAGCATACAATTGGATACCAGTGCGATTGTGGATGGACTTTCTTTACGGGTGCGGTATTCAATCTATGCATCGCGCAGCAACGCGCAGCACTCGATAACAAATTTGGGTTAAATTAAATTATTATAAAAATAGATGAAATTTTGTCAACGTTATACCTTCGGATACCTCACAGCATGACATAGTCATCTTCGTCGCTTATTTGATCTTCCTCCGTGTCAAGGAGCGAGGAACTGGATAGCATGATTTTCTTCATGGTTGACGAAATATTTGCTGCGTAGTCCGGCGAATAATTTGCCGTCGTAAACAGCTCCGGCGACCCAGGATTTTCGGTCTTCCACTGTTGTACGCTTTCAAAAATAAATTGTAAATCACGTTCGTTTTCACAGTAAAACCCAAGGGTGATGCTCGGATCCATTTTCTCGAGCGAAATAGATTCGGGGTAGGCTGTATGTATGGACCGAAGATTTTCGTCTGATAAATCTATCATTGACGACAACTCTCCGTTGATGCTCACAGAAGCACGCTGTGGTGCAGCTTGAACAGTATGCGGATCGAGACCAAAAATTTTTGATCCATCGGAAAATGCGCCGTAAAAATACCGCGCTCCACGTGGGCGACCCCCAACACGCCGACAGACTGAGGCAACGAAAAGGTATGTGCAAGTGCTCGGACGTAGTCCAAATTAAATGTTTTCAGACCCAAACGCAAAGGGATCAATAGCAGCAAGGCAGTGTCCCAGTCGGGTACTTTTTCAAGATGATCTTCTTCCCAAGCAGCGTGGTCTAGCGGATGCGCAGCACCTGGCCTCGATGCGGTTCCTCCTTTTGTAAGAGCTGCAGCGGTATTTGCGCCTTGTATCATTAATCGGCGTACCTCGTCACGATACACCGTGCCTTGACTTGCAACGTGCACTCGAAATAGAGTCTTGTCGAGCTCTTGCCTTTGTTGGTCATGTATAGCTACTAAATCGCGAATGACAAAGCTCACCGTGCCAGGTCCGTACCATTCGCCAGGTAATTTATCATAGTTCAGTCCAGCCGCTACCATATTCTGAAAGGAATAAAAACATTCTGTGGTCGATGGAAAATCGGCAAACCAAGTCATCAATCTACTGACGAATGGGTCTTGTCGCCGTGCCGCTAACGACTTGGGAGGTCTCCATGTACGTGATTTGTAATGTAGTCGTAAGACTTGACAGAGCATCATCTGAGCGGATCGCAACATACAACCCCAGCCAGCATCACTTTGAATTCGATATGGCTTTATTTCGGGAAAATCGCAGCGATAGGTGAACCAAAATAGTGATATTTCGTCCTCTCTCCGAAGCGTGTAGTCATGAACGGGATGATATTTCTTTCCAAGAATGTAAGCTTGCAAGGATCCGTGTGCGTCGTCGGAACCATGTGTCTCATGACAATCGTTCTGTGAAGTATTTTCATTGTCAGAATCATAGCTGTATTCGGGGCAATCGTCAAAGCCGGGTTCGCGCTCTCGGCTGACGAAAGAAAGAACACGAATATCATCCAACTCTGTTTCATTTTGATCAAAACGCTTCGTGCTATTGCTTCCGAACAAATTCATGAGTGGATTGCGATATTCGGTTGCGTCATGTTCATCCGCCGTTGTTTGTAGACTTTGTTCATCCTTTCGTGAACAATGAGTGTCCGTCGGAAAGCTTGCATCGTTACGGTCTATGGCACACGAAATTGACGCGGTAGTCATGTTTGTATTATTACAAATGCTTTGCCTTTCTTTTTATTTCCCATTTCTTTTTGAATGAAAAAAAGCGTCCGCGAAAAAAGGCTGTTTTTGTCGTCTCTGTTCGCATTGCTGCGGGCTTCATCTGCTACCATAGAGTTTCGAGTTATTTGAGCTTTATACCGCTAGGATACCTTTCATTTAGAAAAGAAAAAGTCATCGAGATGAGGCGGGACAAAAAAGCGCAGAAAATGTCTCTCGACGATTGAATGAGTTATTGTTGTTTAAAGCAAAGGAACGGCATTCGGAAAAACAATAATTACCTCATTTTCTTGATAAAAAGAACATAACCATGTCGCAAGATGACGATGAATCGTACGAAATGGGCCCGGCACGCCAAGAGGACGCTGGAATGCACAACATGCGTGAAGAGGCTTCCTTCCTCAGCGACGCGAATGACACCTTTACAACAGGTGATGACAGCGTCCCCGATGTGATGCTGCTCAACTTTCTCTGTGCAAGAGCCAAAGCTCCAAAAGACACCCCGGAATCACACATTGAAGCAGAAGAATCTTGGCATCCTGTGAGAGAGTGGCTCTCATCTCGCAACGCCATTGAAGTTCGAGCTGCGGCCGAACAACGAGGAGAGTCCGGTTTGACGGCCTTGCACTTTGCGTGTCGACACGTACCTCCTCTGGACGTAATTGATGTTCTCTTGTCTATCGCGGCTGATACTGTTCGATGGCCGGATTCGTTCGGCTGGCTGCCCATTCATTATCTATGCGCTTCCGGGTCTTCGGCCGAGGTCATCAAGGCGTTGGCGGACGCTTATCCGGAAAGTAAGACAGCCGTCGATCGACGCGGACGTACGCCGCTACACTTTGCATTGGGTGACAAGCCTGCCTCTCCGGATGTTATCTTTCTGTTGAGCTCATCGGGAGCAGCGAAACTTCCTGACGAAATTGGAATGTTGGTACGTTTTCCTTTGTGCTATGTTTCGATTTGCTGTGCTCTACATCTCACAATCTCTCATAAAACTTAACAGCCCTTGCATTACGCGTGTGCGTTTGGTGCGTCGGAAGAGGTTCTTTATGTGCTCACGGACGCTTACCCTGAAGCGATTCAAACAAAAGATAAGCGTGATCGCACGCCTCTTCACTTCGCACTATCGAATGCAGGACGAAAGTCTGTGCCTTCCGCGGTCCGATTGTTATTGAGTCTGAATCGAGAGATTGTCAACTCGGTTGACAACGGGCCCCTCCCGCTACGTGTCTTGGCCGAGTACGCATCGACGATTCGAACCGAAGACGACAAGCGGGAAGAAAAACAAGAATCTGTATTTCGCTGCTTAGAACATTTGCTAAACGCAAATCCAGAACCCAGTGCTGACTTTCTGACGGCTCTCCAGTCTCTCCCGGTTTGGTTGTCAGAAAGAGCTGTTGTCATGCCTATCGTGCAAAATCTATTGAACGAAAAGATTTCACAGCGCTTTCCTACGGCAGTTCTTATGCTCGACTTTTACGTGCTCGTCATGATTATTGTCTTTTACTTCAGATCTGTCGAAAAGTCGATCAAGCTACGATTCAATGACGACCCTAATGATGATGCTCTAGGCTTGATCGAACTCTTGCCGTTGTATGTCGGTGGGGCTTACTTCACTCTCCGTGAGATTGTTCAAGTAATCAGTTTGCTGTCTCTCAAGTCACTGAACTTGTACTTGTATGATTCAAGTAACTCCGTCAATTTATCGCTGGTCTTCTTGGTTTTCTTTTGGACCATAAGGATGAACACTGGCACGGGTGACAGAGACTACTTTCGGGTAGCAGCCGCTGTAAGCGCTTCGATCATGTGGTTGAAGTTGCTTTCCTACTTACGAAACATGATGATTGACTTTGCTGTCTTTGTCGGTGGTGTATTCTACGTTGTCCGTCGGCTTGTTGCCTTCTTGACAGCATTGATTGTTATATTGATTGCCTTTGCGCAAATGTTTCACACGACATTTCAACAAACGCCCTACTGCTTGATCAGGCCTGAACAGGATCCTGAATTAACCTTGCATGAGACTCGGTGCGAAGTCAGCCAGATTCAGTCATATTGCAATTTATGGGATTCGTTCCTTAGTGTCTATACCATGTTGTTGGGAGAAGTCGATGAGAGCAGCTTTGCGGACTCTGGGGTAGCCACCACGCTTTTTGTTTTGTTTATGTTTTTAGTTGTCATTCTCTTGGCCAATGTGCTCATTGCGATCGTATCAGATTCATACAAGGTTATTCAAGATCAACGCGCGGCTATTGTCTTCTGGACCAATCGCCTTGATTTCGTGTCTGAGATGGACGCCATCGCAAATTACTTGGGCTCGCCGGGCGTTTCGCAAACTAAAAGTCGGCCTTTCGGGAAAGATTTGTGGAAGCAGATAACAGAACTTTTTGAGGACGAGGTCGAAGAAGGCTACTTTTCCTTCGATTTTCTCGCTTACACTCTGCTACGGGTGGTGGCAGCTGTATTCATTATTCCGCTATGGATTTTGTTGGGTCTTTTAACGATGGGTTGGTTCTGGCCGCCCCAGATCCGTGAGGCTGTGTTTACTAGCGTGATTTCAAAGCATTCTTCGGATATTGAGATGGAGGATGAGCTCCGGAAAACTCAGGTCAAAAAGCTTGAAGAGGAAGTAAACGGTCTCAAGTACGAACTCCTCCAAGAACTCGCATTGGACCGCACGCAAGTTATGCAAATGAAGTCTCTCGTCGCGGAGAAAAAGCACGAAATTGTGAATGAAATGAATGAGATCAAAAGACTGGTCGCCGTTCTATTCGAACGTGAAATGATGCGATAGTAAATTCTAGATTTCGTGCTGCAGGATTCAAACTACACCTATTATACTTCTCATTGTGCTTACCCCTGTATTTATCGGTGGATGTTACTAAGTTTAAATTTTAAGAATATTTAGTCTCTTGCTCTATCAATCTGTTCGATGGAACAAAAGCTTGCGTCGAAAACTAGAGAAATCACCGTGATGATTCATTCATGACTGATAATCACAATTTTTAGCTGTTTGACTTGTTTATAGTGGAAGTTATGCTAGCTTGGTAAGCATACTGTGTAGTTATCGCAATGCAGTTACCATCGGCACAGTCTTTATGTGTGCGTCTACCAGTAACCTGCTCGTTCGTCTTTTTTCCAGGGAAATGTGCAACCCCTGTCGTTATGATCCCAAACACAGTTTCCAGAATGCTTGAGACGCTCATTTTCTTTCGTTATGATCCCAAACAATGAGTAATAACCCCAAACACCCTCTTCAGAATTACTAGAACGGGCACAGCATTGCGGTCGGATCGAAAACACTGGTCCAGAATTTCTGGACCACCACAGAATTTCTGTAAGATCATAATTAACGATTCCAGAATTTCTGGAACGCGCAACTTTTTCATTTATGATCCCAAACAAAGTTTCTAGAATTGCTGGAACGCTCAGTTTCTTTCGTTATGATCCCAAACACCCTCTCGAGAATTTCTGGATCGGGCACAGCATTGCGGTCAGATCGAAAACACTGGTCCAGAATTTCTGGACCACCACAGAATTTCTGTATGATCATAATTAACGATTCCAGAATTTCTGGAACGCGCAACTTTTTCATTTATGATCCCAAACAAAGTTTCTAGAATTGCTGGAACGCTCAGTTTCTTTCGTTATGATCCCAAACACAGTTTCCAGAATTTCTGGATCGGGCACAGCATTGCGGTCAGATCGAAAACACTGGTCCAAAATTTCTGGACCACCACAGAATTTCTGTATGATCATAATTAACGATTCCAGAATTTCTGGAACGCGCAACTTTTTCATTTATGATCCCAAACACAGTTTCTAGAATTGCTGGAACGCTCAGTTTCTTTCGTTATGATCCCAAACACCCTCTCGAGAATTTCTGGATCGGGCACAGCATTGCGGTCAGATCGAAAACACTGGTCCAGAATTTCTGGACCACCACAGAATTTCTGTATGATCATAATTAACGATTCCAGAATTTCTGGAACGCGCAACTTTTTCATTTATGATCCCAAACAAAGTTTCTAGAATTGCTGGAACGCTCAGTTTCTTTCGTTATGATCCCAAACACAGTTTCCAGAATTTCTGGATCGGGCACAGCATTGCGGTCAGATCGAAAACACTGGTCCAAAATTTCTGGACCACCACAGAATTTTTGTATGATCATAATTAACGATTCCAGAATTTCTGGAACGCGCAACTTTTTCATTTATGATCCCAAACAAAGTTTCTAGAATTGCTGGAACGCTCAGTTTCTTTCGTTATGATCCCAAACACCGTCTCCGGAATTTCTCGAAAGGGCACAGCATTGCGGTCGAATCGAAAATACTGGTCCAGAATTTCTGGACCACCACAGAATTTCTGTATGATCATAATTAACGATTCCAGAATTTCTGGAACGCTCAACTTCTTCAATTATTTTCCCAAACACAGTATCCAGAATTTCTATATTGCGCAACTTCTGTAACTATAATCCCAAACACAGTTTCCAGAATTTCTGGATCGCGCAAGTACTTTCGTTATGATCCCAAACTTAAGTCTTCGTAACCAAGACTGAATTTCACTCATGACTCCTCACGGATATCATCATGGCCGTCTGGCCTTGGCTCGCCAGCATGTAGTGTGCAGCGCGCGTATCTATATCACGAGGTATGCGTCGACCTCATGAACCGCATTGTTGATGACATTGCGATACCAGGTAAAGCTGTCAACTAAATCTTCATTGTCTTACTACGTATACGAAACGTCCGTTTCATGAGGGAAATTGCTATTGAAATTCCTGTCGTATTCCCCTCCTTGGAAGTCGGCATACGGCGATATGCTGTCAATGATATCAGCCATACTCTCCGATTGGTTAGCGATGATTCGTCCTTGACGTTGTACAACTCGCCCCTTAATAATTTTCTAGAGGATGACTTGTCTCGCTTGAGAGGCATGGCCAGCGTTTCGTCATTGGCGAACTGCAAGGTTGTGACATCGCCGCTTGCGGAAAACCCGTCTGTGTTGGTTGTCACATTATTACCGGATGATGGCTCCGCACCATCTATGATCCAAATTGACCTCGGTTCAGAAGCTTCATGCTTTAGTAATCCTATTAAAGTACAAGCTGTGCCTTGGGATCAGTCCGATGCAGTGGGCCTGATCGTTGTAACGGAAGAGGCAACCATTCTCCGAATCAAACTGGATCTCCAATTTTTCGAACCGCACGAAGATATTGTTCTATGGAAAGCTGGTGAAGAGTTGGCGGAGAAGCTTGAATCCGTGACGCGTGCTCACCTAAATTCTTCGATGGTAGCCGTTCTCTCACATGCTCGAGTATTGCTTGCTTTGAATCCGTTCTTGTTAGCCGGTGATTTGGAGACGAGGGAGACGTTGCAATGGAGCAAAGTCAAATGCGAGGAACGAATGAAAGAACGCGCATCTGTTCTTTTCCGATACACTAGCGTTTTTCGCGCTTCTGCTTCTGCAATCAATGAGACCTTTTTGACATGCAGCCCGTCTCTGCTCTGGCTGTTGCGGATAATGATCCGCGTCACGTGTTCTCCTTGCACACTGATGGGAAAGTGCGACACTGGACACTCGAAGACTCAAATGAGCCGCTGCCATCAATGCTACCGTGGGCTGTAACAGAACCTTCGGTTCAGGGCATTCCACGAGGAGAACTTTGGGATGGGAATGATAGTTTTGCTATTTCCATGACAGCAAAACGCTATCATGACAATTATGCTTTGGCTATTCATATTCGAACGCGCATTCTCGATACTGAAATGGAGGAAGACACCGATCTAGAGGTGCTCGAATCTAATGATTCCTTGATGTCAAGGGGATATTCGAATTTATTTGTTTTGGAAGGACCCCTAGATGGTGATTCTACAGGAAAGGAACTCGAGATGCGACTACAGGCGCCAGCTGATGCGACTTCTGTGTTTGCAATGTCATTCCGAGACGACGGAATTGTTTTGCTCAGTGTCGTCTTTCAGAGCACTTTATCCGAGTGCTCCATCCATGCCGAATTCAAGAAAGACGGAAATTCAATGATGAAAAGTAAACCGTATGCTCGTTCGGAATTTCTCTTTCTCGAAGATCTAGCAACGAGAGAAAGACAGCGAATAGAAAAGCTAACTTTTATGAGCGAAACTACGTTCGCGATGGACTCCGACGGCCCTGTATCAGTTGAAGACCGAATCCAGCTTATTGATCAACACTTCTTAAATTTCTTGTTTCGGCCCTCGCATCCTCGAGGGACAGGGACAGTTCTCCCACCGTTGCCCTTCTACATTCGACGTGGTTTGATGAAACTGAATCGAACTCACCAAGGCTATCCGTCTAATAACAGCATTTCAATCGAGCTTGAGACTTTGCAGGCTGTGCAAGCTTGGCGTCGAAAAGACGCGTCGCGCATGCAACCCAATACATCTATGAAGCTCAGCTTCATTCCGGGGAACAGTGGCAGCACTTCCATCTATGATTCAATCAAAAAATTATCTCGTCGAGAAAGTGCGCAGGAAGCTCAAGACGTAGTTGAGCTCGAACAAACACAAGTAGATGGGGATTGGCGCATTGCATGCCAAGATCATGAGAGCAGGTGGAAATCTTTCTTAACTGAAATTTGGGAGCAAGAGCGTCTCGAGCGAGTACAGCTATGTTTTTCTGCGATCAGTGCCGGTACCGACAAAGCTGTTGTAGTCCGTGCGGGTTCTATTTCTATTATACGATGCTTAGGACTTCCAGAGAGTAAAAGTCTTCTTGACGAAGTCAGTTGGAAAGCTTTCAACGCTGTGGAATGTTCAAACGAGTATTCGACGCTTGCGAAATTTGAGTGTATCGCCCGTGATTGTGTTCGTCGAGGTAAACTTGGGATTGACCTTGACAGTATTGGCCGTCTCGAAATATGCCTTACTGAAGTATGCAAGAAAGCTTCGCCGCTTTTTGAAACCCTTTTGACCGCGAACGAAGTTTCAGATATTGAAAATATTGATTACGCACATGAAGATGCTCAAAGAATTGACCATCTTCCGCTCATTCAATTGCTGTCTTCAAAGGATGTCTCAACTCCTGGTGCTTCTAGTGGGAAAGGGATTATGTCCACACAACAAAGACTTGCTGCTGCAGGTCTGACCATTCGAACAATTGATATTCTCCGTCGTGTATTCTTGGGTCAATTGGTTGTTCTGAAAACAGTGACAGGCGATTTTGCCGTTGCCTCTTTGAGGGCCTATCTAAAAGCTGTGACGGGTTTGTATGTATCGGCTCAGCGTGTAAATATGCGCTTTGTCTTCTCCAGGCCTGGTCCTTTGCAGGCGCTAGCGTCTGGATCACAGACACCATTACGTGTGCCCACTGCGGGATTGAGCAGTGTCCTAGAGGTTCACGGTATGCGTGAGAAAACGGTCTCAATCGACTCGTTACTGATTTATCTTTCCGACAATAAAATCTCGCCAACATTGCCAGCCTTTACCACGTCGGTAACTCAGCTTGCTGTCGATGCCATCCACCGCTACATGTGCGACTCGTACGCAGATGGCTCAACATTTAACGACGTCAAACTTCCGGAGCTGGCACCTATTCCTCCTTCAACTGGGAACGTAACTGATGAACCTAAGCTCGCATTGAGACTTTTGGCAGTCAGTATGTCATTGCCTAAGCCGGTTGACAGTCGAATCGTAGAAATTAAACGGAAACACATTTTCGCTATGTGCTTGTTGACTGCGTCTCGTACGGCGAACGACGCGGAAGCCGGCTACATGGTTGAACGGGCAGTGGTTCTGCTGGCATTTGATACCTCAGATATGGGCTTGTCGATGCAAAATCTGCAAACGTTATGCCACCACCTTGCAGGACAAGAGCGACATGCGAGTGTCTTGCAGGATTATATCATGGAAGCAATTCATTGCACGCTTGTCGACGGCGAAGAAGGTGTGGAAAAGCTATGGTTGTCCCTTTTTTCTGTTTCCAATTTCGGTAAGGGATTGGAAAACAGCGATGAAGGCATCAATAAGCTGTTCCGACGTCCAAGCACGGCGTGAACGTGTGGAGAGGCTCGTCAGAGCCATGGTTGACAGTGGTGCTTTGGCTAGTCTTTGCGAGATGAGTCTCCTTTTAGACAATAGTGTCGAAGAAGAAGGCCTTATTGAAGCACTTCATAAAAACAATGAGTTGTATTCTATAGCCGTCGAAACGCTCCAGGAGAATAGCTGTCGCGACCATTACTCACACCTTGCAATTGAACCCGAGCCTTTGTCAGACTACTTTGGTGCTCTTTACTCCCTCCATGTGTCGCAGGGTAAATGGAAGAACGCGGCTCACTCGATGTACGTCAGATACAAAAGAGCTCAATCGCTTACCAAAATACCACGGATATTTTGGAGTTATCCCTTCAAGCGTTAGATCGCAGAGAACAGCTGATCATTGAGGATCTTGTTTTGGGTTCATCTGGGTGTCGTCTTGCCTTGAATCAAGTACCAGGTACACAAGGCGATTTTCTAGCACCCAACATGGGCTCTCAAGCATTAGTGGATGGAATTGGCAATGATGTCGCGTTTCACACAAAGATGAGCTTGCGACCAGAGCGGTCTGGACAATCGCCTTGAAGAATTTGTATGAAGATTTAACACCTGTTGGGAAAGCTTTTGCGACTTCCGCTCTTCAACAACAAACAATTACAAGGGACACTCTAAAGACATGCGTCGACACCCTTTTTGCTTGCGGATACTATCACGACGGACTAATTGTTACCTACCAGCAAAAGAAGATGCTCCAAAGCAAGCCTCGTGGTCGAGACGTCCTTGCCGATGCCCTTGGTCATCTTTTGTGCACTTATTTAATACCGCTGACATCCGGTGAACTAGTGCCTACCACACGACCGACCCTTTCGCAACTCCAATCAGCCCATGATACAACTGGTTTAGTTATTATGCGCCCTCCAGTCTTGGCGCTACGATCAGGCATCTTCTTGCCGGGGTTATACGCGGATGCTGTAAAATGTGGTGCCAATGCTCTGTGTCACAGCCTGACCACTATATATACAACTCCTGAAAACAATATTGCAAAGGAAGTTGCTGAAGCTTTTCTTTTCTCAGAAAGCGGCGCCGCGCAGTTACCATCATGGCTCGAATATTTCTTGACTTACGGTAATGCTGATATTGAACGACCAGGTCTTTTCGCAAAGCGATCAAACAGTGACGATTCGCTTTACTCGGGGGATCCAAATGCCTTATTGAGTTTGTACATGAAACGTGGTATGTTTATTGAAGCGTGCAAGCTTGTCAGCTCCGTACTAAGCGGCTCTGGATCCTGGGGTCGTCAGACGAAAGCATCCTCCCGCCTTCCAGAAAAGGGCGACATCGATTACGTCCCTTATCGCAAAATAGACCTTTTGTGGAATGCCATCGAATTGGAAGTGAAAGCTAACGCTAACGCTGAAAGCGTCTTTCTGGCAGACCTGCTAGCAGCTCGCAGTAAGATGGAAAGAGCTCTTGAAAAGCATTTTGAACTGCTCAACATAAGCGAAAGTGGACTAGTTAGTGCTCGAACTCTGGCTTAAGTCCCCTTGACTAAAAAATTAAACCAGAAAGTACGGAGTAATGATTAGCTTAGTAGTCGAAAACAAGCACATCTTGCCTTAAAAACTATTCATTGACACACTAACTTTTCTTTTGAATGGCATCACGTAGCCTTTTCTTTAGTTTGATGTACATCTTCTTCATTTCCTCTGCTGCAATTCGGTAAGGATTGGAGACGTCGCTATTGTAAGTAATTGCGTTCCGGAGCATCAGCTCGACGTCTTCGAAGAAGGGCCGCAATGATTCATACTTCCGGCCCTCTACTTTCTGTTGAATGTAGGTCAAATTCATCGGTTTTTCAATGATATCAAAGTAGTCTGGTGCTCCCACCGAAGCACAGTTTTCTCGATCAATCACCACGCGGAATGGGTTGATACCTCCCAAATGCGCGAATTCCATTTCCCATAGTTTTTTGAAAATAGGAAAATAATGCTTGTATAACGCTTGTTGAGGCGTATGCGCCTTTCTCATATCATCATTCTGTCTGTTTTCTTCCTGTTCTTTTAGTCTCCTCGCTTCTTCCCTGGCTCTGGCTTGATCTCGTTGACGCTCCCATTCGGATACTCCGGACGAAGCTTTGGTTTTAATCTTTTTCTTCTGATTTTGTAATCCGAGCACCATTTCATGAAAATAACGCTTCCTTTGTTGAGCATCCATCCCATTTCGTTTCGGAAATAAAGCTAGCGTAGCATCCAAAAGGCTTGTTGCTCGTGTTCTTTCGCTTCGCGCAACGTAAAGGATGCTCGCATAGCCGAGTCTTCCAGTGGCTGGCGCTGTGCGATGCGATCCAAAGGCTCCTTTCCAGCTGTTTGCGCAAGAAAGAGTTCAACACGCGCTCGTAAATCCGATCCAACCTTTCGATAGAATTTATCCCTCGATAAAAGTGGAGGGTTTGCCAGACGAGTGTTGTTGACGAGGAGGCGCTTGTACGTCGGATCAAAAGGCTCTCGGCGACTCAGCGTTTGCAGCGCAGCTCGCAGGCTCTCTCGCAAGGCTTCTTCTGCATTTGATGAATCGGATGACATTGATGAATTTGGTTAATAAAAATTTGCTTGCTTGTACCGTAGTATGATCAATGGTTGTCGCCGACGCCTCGTTTGAAGTAACGGGGTGTGGGCTTTCTTCAAAGTATCTACCTGGTACGTAGCCTTCACGTAGCTTTCGTAGGGAAATTTATCGACAGAGGGAAACCCGGATATGGTTCAATTTTGAACACACCATTTTTCGCGTCTTTTGGACACCAATGTCAACAAAACGTTGCCCAACATCGCTTATGCAAGCCATGAAATAATATTCGACTTTTGTTTGATAGTGAAACGATAGTGAATCATGAAACAGCAGAAAGATACGACGCTTCCAATGTCTACGCGTAATCTACGTAGCCGCCGTAGGAAATTTATCTCTGCAGGGGCACCCGGTTATTGTGTTTTTCGCCATCATCCAATTCTTCGACCTACAGTGCCCAGATGTCAACGTTCCCTTGTCCACCGTATTTCCTTTGTATCCAGGAAACAATAACCGCCATTGATTTGAAAACAAAACGCTGATCAAACGAATGACGCAGCCCTTCGAATGTCCACGTGATTTCACGCCACGTAGCTCTCGTACTCGTAGGGAAATTTATCGACAGGGGCGAACCCGGATTTTGTTCAATTTCGATAACCCGCCATTTTTCGGAGTCATCTGGAATCTGGACAACAATGTAAAAATCCTTTTGCCCCGCCAGCGCTCTAGGTTGACTCATGCATTCGTCTTCCAACATTGCATGCCTCTTATCAAGGATATAATACAGCACGGTTTCGCAAAAGATATCGATATCTAGAAATGGTTGCGGCTTCTCGCATTGCTTCGATCCTGTTGTTCTTTTGTCTCGGGCACGCTCTTGCTTTTTCGGTCTTGAATCGTGAACATCGAATAATTTCAAGGACACGATTGTACAGCGATAATTTCTCGGAACTTACCAACACTTTAGCCAGACTCGATCAACAATGGAAGATTCAGCAAAGGACGAAAGCGGGTGCATCGCGCTGGAAGACTTTGCGGTTAGATTCCGAATCGTCCGCAACCTCCTCCGGACCTACATCAAGCGATCCTTTGGGGGCTCTTTTTGCTGATAGTACTAGTAAAGACAAAGTATATTTACTGGAACCACCGTACGGATCGACACCGAGCTGTATGATTCTGTTTGTGGGAGGAGCAGGTTTGGGTACATACCCGCAAATTGCCTATAATGAATTGCTATTGCGTTTGTCGAATCGACTCAATGCCGCAGTTTTGGCGGTGCCTTACACGATTGCCTTGGACCATTTTGCTTTGGCGAAAGAAACAGGAGAACGGGCTTTGCAGGCAGTTTCGTACTGTCAAGACAAATTCCAGTATCCTGAAGGACTTTCCGTATACTCCTTGTCACACAGTTTAGGAGGCAAATTGAGTATCATACACTATTGTGCCATGAAGCCCGAATATGCCGGGATGGGGATCATCGGGTTCAACAACTTTGGTTTCGGAGAAACGGTCCGTATGGCGCGTGAGTTTGCGCAGCAGCTGCAGAGCAATATCGGCGGACCGGGTGGAAACATGCCGCCACAAAGTGATGCCCTGTTCAATCAACTCTTTGGCTTTGCGGAAACAGCCGTGTCAGCCATGGGTATTGATTTCAGTCCTACGTCTTCTCAAACTTATCAATTGATAGCCAGTAGGTTTGACGAGAATATACAGAGAAAAACGCGATTGTTTGCCATGGATCGGGATACGCTTCACAACAGTGCTCAATTATCCGAGGCGTGCTCTTTGATTGATGTGTCTGGTCTGGACGGGACGCATTTGACACCGGTCTTTTTTGAGCTTGGCTTGGATACCATTCCGGATATTGACGCGCGGAATATGGTGAAAGACGCCATGGGAGGATTCGAAAAAGCAAGCTACGGTGACGAAGACGAATTGAATGAACTTGTTCAAGAAGTTTGTGATTGGATAATGGGAAAGCAACCTAAAAGGAGGCCGGATTGGAAGAGAGAAGCACCGTTGCTCAATCCTGCATTGGTAGACGAGGACTGAATTTTGATAACTTTTTTTATCTTTCGTTTTAATGATTTGTTTCATAAAAAAACGTCTTCGAATATCATGAATAAGAAATTCTACTCTTCCGATTGAGAGGTTACTTCCGGAAAAGCTGTACCAATTTTATCTCGAGCCATCCGGTAGCATTTGATACTAAACGATTTCATTTGAAAAGTTCCATTAGAGGTGCACGAAATAAGAAGATCAACAAAAGCATGTACAATCTTACCACAGGCCAAACACGTCGACACCGGTATCGAGCTCGACGTTATTCTCTTCCCTCGCCAATCAAAAAGCACATAGTATACAAGGCCATTTCGAATTCGGGACTAACGCCAACAAAGAAAGTACCGGCAAATTTCTCGACACCCTTCCAATGAAACTGCAAGGTCAACAAGTGATCATTGCCGTCGGATTCGGCATCATTCTTCGACCTAGGCTTAAGGTAGCCGCGGTAGTCTAGCTCGCCTTTCTTTTCTTCGAAGTAGAATTGAATCCAGTTGTGAAAGCCAGTGACCTCACCGTCGCGAACTTCACCCAGGAAAACGTGCTCAAATCCAGAACTGTCCTTCTCATCGGTATCGCCACGATGATACAACTCAAACCATATCTTGTGGACAAGGGTCTTGAACTCAACCAAATCTTCTGGAATACGGTCCGGATCTTTTGCCCGACAATAATAATGACAGAACTGCATGGGTGCAGTCTGGCAAATAGCGTCCAAGAATGCGAGAACTTCACGACTTTCAACTCCCGAAACGCTTTCCGAAACACCTAGTTCGCTGGAGTAATTATCTAACAGCGTGTGAAAGGCTTTGTAAGTGGGTCGTTGCCAAACCTCGTTATCCACCGACTGGAACAAAGGATCCGTCGCCGTGTCTTCTTTCCAGTAAGGTTTCTTGCCTCCCTGAACGTTAATAACGTAATCATCGCCGGACTCCAATCGGTTCGCGTCGAGCTCCCAAAGTTTCTGCACAGCTTGTTCCAACGAAAGACCGGACAAGTCTTCTTGTGGCGCCTCTAAATGATAGTCTCGTGGCTCATACAAAGCTGACTCCAGACTGTTAACAGCCGCATTGATGCAGCCCAACAAAGCAACATTCGTGGTTCGGTCCTCACTGAGAAAATCACAAGCCACTTGAAATGCCGTGGCTCGAGCCGTGATCAGATCACTGGGAGGATGTTTCTGGAAGAAACGGAGAATATCTTGATTCTCTGCCGCATTCACGGTCAAGTCTTGATACAGATTCGCATAAAACTCTTTGAGTGTATCCATTTCTACATCGACGCGATCCACGTTCTTGGGTCTGAGTAGTATGAGCGTTGAGGGAGAGTAAACACACAAAAGATGCGGTAGCATCCGTTACTTACTGCAAGCAGTTTGTTTCGATAGCATGCACGATATAGTTGATAGCACGCAACAAGGATTTGTTCTTCTCTTTGTCGTCCGTCAAGAACTCATTACCAACGCGGAAGGCCTGTGAGCGCAACCAAACAAGTTTCCCTGGAGGCGGTTGCAGTTTGCTCAAAAATGCCGCTAATTCGCCGGCTTCGGATCGATCGATGGATAGATCGGAAAAGAACTCGCGGTAGAATTGAGTGGCTTGGGTGTTCATGGCGAGATTCGTTGCAAAGCGCCGCTTCAATGGTGAAAAGTGGAAGAAATAAAAAAGATCTTGTGGCAAAAAGCAGGCAAAAAGATCTTTTGTTGGCGGATCTTTCATCCTCCCTGCCAGTACCGATACGGCATCGGAGAATCGCGTTTGTTACTATTTGTCTCATAGTTAATCATGAGATTGTCCGAATGCTTTGCCTCAGCTTCCGGGACTGCTGATCCGAGTCTCGAGTTAGTTTCTGGGGGGTTGAGTACCGGTACGAGGATGTCATTGATGAACGACGACGAAAGCTCGTCCTTTTTTCATTTTTCTCCATCGACCATGGACAGCGACGACTATGACGACGAAAATGATTCTTTCGTCCAGGACGATACAACTCAACAAGTATGGAGCGCCGAAAAATTAGTTCAAGCTTCCTACAAAGAGCTGGCAAGTCCTGCGGTGGTGGAAGAACGTTTTTACCGGCATTTAATGGGTGACCCGTCGTGTGTGCAATCGATGCGGAACCTTTTGGCGGAGAATAGTACAACGACCCGAGATTACTCCGTCACAATCGATGCTTTCGATTTGCTCGACAATGATCCGATATTAGGGCAAATGCTTCTCCGTTTTCCTGCTACCTTGCTACCATTACTCGAAAACGCGATCGTTCGCGGTCAGAAAGCCCTCCTACAAGAGTACCCTCAAGACAGTGTTGACATCGAAGCACTCTCTATTAAAGGCCTCAAACAAGGACCCAGCGTTACCCGCGTGCATGCGCGACTCGTACACTTACCGCCCTCTTGCTGTCAAACCACCTGGTCGGCAGCGAGTGTCGGCAAAATTCTTCAAGTGTCCGGGACGGTTGTTCGCACTCGACCCGTTCAAATGTACGAGTCCGCTCGAGCGTACACGTGTTCCAACTGCAAGCGTCCATTTATTGTTCACGCGGATCTGGAGGAACGACACAATGCTTTGCCCACGCCCACAAGTTGTCCTCATCAGTGCAAAGGAAAATGCAAGTTTCAAATTGTTCCCGAAGGGTCCGTTCACACCGACTACCAAGAAATCAAGTTGCAAGAGTCAGCATCCGATGAAAAGCTACCTAGGTCTTTATTAGTCAAGTTGCATCATGATCTGGTGGATACGTGTCAGCCAGGTGACGAAGTGGTAATCGTTGGCAGTCTACTCGCGCAGTGGCAATCGGTATTTCCCGACGAAGAATGTTCCGTGGGCTTGGCATTATCCGCTCACTCGGTTCGAGTTATAGCCGAGACATCGGCTCTGCAGAGTACTGATCACTTTAGGGGAGAGTTTGAGACCTACTGGCGAAACAATCACGGTATCAAGGCGCGTGATTTTATTTGCCAGGCAGTTTGTCCCAAACTCTATGGAATGAAAATGATCAAGTTGGGTTTATTGTTGACCATTATCGGCGGTGCATCGAGCGATGCTACGGAAGAAAATGTGACACAACGTCGAGCTGGTGAAGATGACGAAGGTCCGATACCTTTCCAGGTCATGACGAATCAAACGAGGGACGAACCCGTCACAAATTACTATGACGGTCAACGAAAAGCAAGACAGCCCCGTGCTCCCCAGCAAGTACAAACTCGTCGTCGTCACCAGTCTCATTTGCTGCTCGTGGGAGATCCTGGGACGGGAAAGTCACAATTTTTACGTTTTGCAGCTGCTTTGTCTCCCCGTTCTGTTTTGACGACGGGCGTGGGGACTACATCAGCTGGTCTCACTTGTGCAGCAGTGCGCGATGGTGACGGGAAAGAGTACTCACTAGAAGCCGGGGCGCTCGTGCTGGCCGACAAAGGGGTTTGTTGTATCGATGAGTTTGGTTGCATTCGTGATCAAGACAGAACTACGATCCATGAGGCCATGGAGCAACAGACGCTTTCTGTAGCTAAGGCTGGCATCGTATGCAAGTTAAATTGCCGTGCAACTATCATTGCTGTCATGAATCCGCGTGATTGCCTGTATGATGATCATGTTAGTCTATCCGTCAACACGGGTCTGGGAACTCCCTTGTTGTCTCGGTTCGATTTGATATTTAAACTTATTGATAGCTCCGATGCCGACCGAGACTACAATGTGACAACCTACTTGCTGAACCAATCTATCCAGAATGATAATTTTGAGATGAACACCACTGAAGGAGAGGAAAGCCCATCCAGTAGCACACCTTGGAACATGGAAAAACTTCGTGCTTACATTTCGATCGTCAAGGATCGTTTTCAGCCCTCAATCAGTGACGAGGCGGCGCTGCTTCTTGAGCGGCACTACGAGAAATGTCGATCCTATAATGGAAATACAACGATCCCTGTAACTGTTCGTTTCCTCGAATCTCTGATCAGGTTATCGCAAGCCCACGCAAGACTCATGTTTCGTTCTGTAGTAATACTCGAAGACGCTGTGGCTGTTTTGGAAGTAATGGAATGCACTGCATTTGCCTGCGGTGGATTTGATGGAAGCGACCATGATGGATCGTACTGCGATCCAATGACCATCGACTTTTGTGATGATCCTGATTCTGACTTCATTTGTCACCAATATCGTACCCTGAATCGCTACAACATGCTCAATTACATGGATGAGGAAACGAAAAAGAGGGCCGGTGCTCTTCTAAGTCAAACAGCACTGGGTGTGCCGAAGAGCTGGAATGACGTCGAAAATCCGTCTCCCTTATTTGAGCACAACGCTTTCGAACCGACCATGACGCAAGACCATTATGGCCGGTTCCATTTTGATCGGTCGCAAAGCAAGCGTCCGCGAATGTAAGAACGATGCAATGAGTACATTGAAAGGATTTTTGGGAGACTATTTGCATGATTGTGCCAAATAGTAAAAGATGCGTTGCCTGAAATTTTACTATGTTAGATTCATTATTCGTTATAAGGACGTAATGATGAAGTCAGCAATAGCAACCACGGTCAGAAAGAGAGCCGACTCACGATAAAATTCGGAGCGTTGTCTTCCTTTGCCCTGCTTGATAAGAATATCCTCCCGATAGCTTTTCAAAAACTCTTGAGCTACGCGGTCCAAGTGTGCAAAATGGATTTGTTGCACTTCGCGAAATTCTTCCAAACTTATTTTCGGCTTCAACTCAACATATCGTTTCCGTCCTGCAAGGCCTTGTTCTTCGACATGAACGGATTCTATCTTATTGTCCTGGTGTTTCTTGTTCGCCCATGCATAAATGCACCTTAATCTATGATTCACTTCGACTTCATCGCGAAAGTGATTTTTACATGTTGTTCGAAACATCTTTTTCAAATTCTTTTTCAAACAATTGTCTTTGCGACGCTCTCTCCATCCCATCGAAGGCGGAGCTGCAGAAAACTCTTCCAGTGGCTTTCGAGCGGGAGACGCAGCTAGCGACTCGTCGTGCAATCGCTCTAGAGCTTTTCCTACTGGTTCTATAGCCATTTCGCACACCATATTCATTTTATCCTCATCGAGTAGACCATCCTCTTCTTTATCGAACAAAGCCCAAAGCGACTCTACTCTACTGGCGCAATCACCCTGAATGAATGATTCTAGAACGGATTGCATCTGTAATTGCGAAAGCACTTTGTCTTGTTTGGTCAAATCGATCCCCTGGACAGCCGCCCGGTCGACATCATGATCCGACGGTGTTGTCAAATGATCCCATCGCTCGATCAACATTTTGGCAGCCTCTTGTGCTATGATCAAACGAAATCGTGAAATTGCTTGCTCCAGATTCTCCTCCGTTACTTTCTGCTGTGTTAACTCCTCCCCTTCCAAAACAGTCATCAAGGGAAATGCGCGTTCGGCGAGTGGCGTCCCTTGTTTCTTTTCTTCGTCACTTAACGTATCTTGCGCGTCCATATAGTCGCGAATATCTCGTAGACATCGATCGGCCGGCATCGAAGCCAAAAGTGCATCCATCTTCTTGCTCAAATCTGTGAGTCGTTCTTTCCATTGCACTTGATACAATAGGGCATCTTCGGTAACCTTCTCTTTCATCCACCACGTCTCGACTGCATTCATTTTGTCAGCTGGTTCTGATAAATGTAATACTGAACTATCGGAACATTTTCCAATCAGAATCATTCCATCCACAAGATACAAATCCAACTTTTCTTCTTTCGTAGCTTGTTCGTCGAGTGATTTCCCCGCCGCGGCCGTTTTGAACTCGGCTAAAGCATCCCGTTTGGCGGAAGTCGGTGCCCAAACACCTCCCGCAGTTGTGACATCTTTTTCTGTAGGAATATACGTGCTATTGGTGTTTACCGGTCCTCCTTGCGCCATGGGTGAGTAACCCACGAGACGATCGGAAGCCGTCGTCGACAGGAGTCGAACGCGCCTCGTTGCTATTCTGGGGGATGGAAGAAACCGTCGCAACATCTTCTTCTTATAAGGAGCTGTTCAGAAATACAGAGAAACGTCGATCTGTTGCGTAAACTGCTAAAAACAATGTTAGGGTAGACCTAGTCTAATAATGACAACGAACAAAAAAGAGATACGGTACTGGTACGGAGTACTTGTAAAACAACAAAGTTCATGGTAGCAGGTAACGCCGAGAAGGACGGACGTTGCGAAACGTTGTCTGCCTTATTTTACTATGGACCCAAAGTGTTGGTTTACGGAGACCACGACTGCATTTCAGCCGTGAATCAATATTCTTTCGAGCGACGGATTTTACCTACAAGTCGTTCGATCGCCCAGTTTCTTGAGCTTCATTTGTCATTGTTGCAATAAAACAGTCTTCAACAATGTTGTCATTATACAGTACGTCATTATATTTACGTCGAAAAGTTTTGCGAAACGTTGTCTGCCTTATTTTACTATGGACCCAAAGTGATGGTTTACGGAGACCACGACTGCATTTCAGCCGTGAATCAATATTCTTTCGAGCGACGGATGTTACCTACAAGTCGTTCGATCGCCCAGTTTCTTGAACTTTATTTGTCATTGTTGCAATGAAACAGTCTTCAACAGTGTTGTCGTCATACGTCATTATATTTACGTCGAAGAGCCTTGCGAAACGTTGTCTGCCTTATTTTACTATGGACCCAAAGTGTTAGTTTACGGAGACCACGACTGCATTTCAGTCGTGAATCAATATTCTTTCGAGCGACGGATGTTACCTACAATTCGTTCGATCGCCAGTTTCTTGGGCTTCATTTGTCATTGCTGCAATAAAACAGTCTTCAACAGTGTTGTCATTATACAGTACGTCATTAAATTTACGTCGAAAAGCCTTGCGAAATGTTGTCTGCCTCATTTTACTATGGACCCAAAGTGTTGGTTTACGGAGACCACGACTGCATTTCAGTCGTGAATCAATATTCTTCGAGCGACGGATGTTACCTACAATTCGTTCGATCGCCAGTTTCTTGAACTTTATTTGTCATTGTTGCAATGAAACAGTCTTCAACAGTGTTGTCGTCATACGTCATTATATTTACGTCGAAGAGCCTTGCGAAATGTTGTCTGCCTTATTTTACTATGGATCCAAAGTGTTGGTTTACGGAGACCACGAGCCACGACTGCATTTTTTCTTTCGAGCGACGGATGTTACCTACAAGTCGTTCGATCGCCCAGTTTCTTAAGCTTCTTTTGTCATTGTTGCAATAAAACAGTCTTCAACAGTGTTGTCATTTTATACGTCATTATATTCACGTCGAAAAGCCTTGCGAAACGTTGTCTGCCTTATTTTACTATGGACCCACTAGGGAGACCACGACTGCATTTCAGTCACAAATCGTGTCACCTGTGTCACCTCACCCACCAATTTCCTGTTGCTAGGGACCTCGTTACTATAAAAAAAAATACTTTCATTACTGTCCATTTTCAATCCTTTTTTCCGTTCTTGAGCTCCGCTTATCGTTTTTGAAATGCAATACCACTAGTCAATAACAATTTCTAGAGATTACTTTGAAAAGCCTCCGAACGTTGTCTTCGGTTTTTTCTATAGGACTCGTTTTAGTTCTCGGAGACCGCGACTGCAGATTGTCACCTCAAAATAAACAAGTAGAGTAATTTTGTGGTACAGTACAGTGTTTCGAAGATTGGAGTTCCTCGAACCCTTTATTCGCCTCATTAAATGCCGTGTACGTTCCAGAAATCCCGTCATATTCTGTGTGCCTTCCAGAAATTCTGGATACGGTTCTTCTCAACTTACAGAACTTCTGAGTTCTGGTAAGGGCTGGTTACTTTTTCAAAGGTTCCCTCGTTCAAATAGTACATATTTCTACGTAAGTACATTATGCTATTATAGTCGAAACTTGTTTTGGTCAATATGGTCAATCGACCTCCGCCGCGATAAAAGCACGACGACCATGGCGAAACGCCGTTCATGTTGCTATAACTTGTGCTAAAGGCTGCGCATTTCTCTCAAACCTGATATATATGATTCTCTCACGGTAGGAACGCATCTCGCCCAAAATGAGAGAAAATGGCGCAACTGGGATGGAGTTTTCGGGTTTCACGTCAATTTTCTACGGTGAAAAAGCACGGGTAGAATCGAATGATGACCGTTCTTCACAACCCAATCGGCTCTGATAAAAATAAAACAACCATTGGAACCGCTTAATTCTAATTATATGATAACTACGAAGACAATGTCAAGAAAGCATTGTTTAATTGAGCGGCGCCCCATCATGTTTAGGCTTGACTTGTGCGTTGTTTTACCATGGTGAGTTTTTTGTTTCTATGGATTACTGTAACGCAGAGTGTACTTATACGGAGCTATCGCGAGAGGACCTTTCTGCGTGTAACCAGCCCTTAGACTGAACGGAGGACAGAAGATGATGTTGTTGTTTATATACACATAAAAATGACAAGAAAAAAAGCGCCGTTGCCAATAATAATATCGTCAAATATTAAGAAAGAATAATATTGATTTGTAAATTCACCAAAGCAACGTAACTACAATGACAGACACTGCCGCAATTCCTATGCAGACACTGCTTGAGCTGAAGGACGCGTCGACATGTCCGCCGTCGCAACGTATCGTCACAGCACACCCCCTCTTTCCCGATGCCTCGCTCGAAACGACCTGGAACAATGGGAAAATTTGTGTTTACAGTGGCCCTGATTCCTCGCCTCGCATTTTACATGCTTCGTTCGCTATTCATGCTGATATCTCTGCCGTGGTGTGGACGTCTTTCGAGGATGCTCCTCATCATTCCGTGCTCTGTGCCTTACTACACACGACACAAATATGCATTTGGGATGTTTACCCGCAACAGTCGGAAGCTTCGTTTAGTTTACCCGCAGAAGGATGGACGATATCACTGCCGTTTGAGTGTTCGAACATTTTGGCGATTCAAGGACGCGGAATATTATTGCAGCGGCTCGAGTACGCGGAAGATGAAGAAACGGCCGTCGACGGTTTCATATTGAAGTCACCGCCCACGGCAACGCGGCGTGTCATTTCGGCAGTTCCTTCCCTATTTTCTCTAACTCATCCGCTGCAAGATGTGTTACCGGTGTGTCTCATGTCGAAAACTGGCATGGATTGTCCTCCTGTGACGGATGTACACGAGAAATGGACATGGATGGGGACCGTACAAGGGGAGGAACCTTTGCTCCTGGTATTATCCTACCACACCCTGCAAAAACGTCACCGTTTGTGGGAAGTTCGGGATGCACCTCCACCGCCACGGGAACCCGCTGTTTATGAACAGGCGCGATTTCCGGCGCACGACGATTTGATGGTGTTCGACATGGACCTGTTGGGCTCCTCGCAACTCACTCCGTTTGCTTCTCGCCAAGAAGCATTAGCCGATGCCTTGGGGCTCAGAAGGTCTCCACGAAAAGCAGATACGGCTTATTTGTCTCCCCCGTCCGAGAGGATCCTCCACTAGTGAAAGTCCTTTCGCACCTCTGCACGCTCGATTAGCCTTGGAGCTTCTGTATTCTTCTCCAGTCCAACTCGAAGTGGAGTCGTCATTTCTCGTTTCGAATACATCCGCAACATCAAACAGTGTGCTTTGTTGTGTTTCTCCGGATAGTTCTGCGAAAATTTTACAATTTTGGTCCATCGAAAGGGACGCTAGCAATGTCGTCAAAGTAGTATCCTACCCAAGTATAGCATGTCTTGGAGCACTCCCTTTGCAGACGATACCAGAGAGCATCGAAGTTCTCATACACAGAGTAGACGGGACGTTGTCATGCTTTCGTGCATGGCACCTAATAAGTGATTGTTCCGTTCCGGATCGGGTTTTGAGTATGCAAGACCCTTTCCTTGATCGTGTCACTCTCACTCTGCAAAATGCTGACCGGCGGATTCGTACTAAGCTTTCGCTCAAAATAGACACCGACCTACTGACTGATCGTGTCTTGAAGACGCTGGATGCGGCTTTTGAATGGTTAGCGTCGAAACAAGAGGGAAAGGAACACCAGTACCGAATCCTAGCATTGAAAATCCGTGCCGACTGCTACAGGCTCGCCACCAAAGTCGCTTCGACATTCGTGGCAATGGAACATGTTCTCGTTGCGCTCGCGAAATTCGAATGGTATGGTTCCTTTGCGTCGGAGAACAGTACAGGAGGCGATTTGTCTGTATGGGAGCGACTTCTCGCTTCCGATTGCCATCGAAAATTCGAACAATGTGGCTATGAAACGCCGTTAAGTAAGCATACAAGCGTTGCGTCAATTAGTGGAATACAGGATTTTTCGACAGAAACGGCAAGTTTATCCATTCATTTTATGAAGTCGGAAAGCTTAGAGTGGTCTTTTCCCCTGCGTTTTTGATCATTTCCACTTACTATATGAAGATATGAAACTGACGAAATCACAGGGGGTAGATGCTGCAAGTGTGAAGCGGCTTCTTGCAAAATTATGTCATGCTTTTCCGGACAGGACTAGTCTGAATATTCTGAAGTTTCGGGGATTCTATGAAGCTGAATTCGGCGCAAATGTTAGCTATCAACCAAGAGCTGGGACAAACGTATCCACTAGTGGTTCCCCGGTGCTCTCTTCGTTAGCGGATAACGAGCAAGTTCCTTCAATATTTGCTTGGTTCGAGAAAAGGATGAGCGGAGATCTGCGTGATGTGAAACCGTTTGGCTTTCCAAGCTATCCACTATGTTCTCATTTCGTCAAAACAAATTCGCTCGTCAGAATAGCGGAAGTACTCTTTCCTTTGAATGGTAAACGGAATGGCCAGGATGTGATCAGTCGCATTTTGACTGAAGGCCATACAAGCGTTTTCGAATTAAGCGAAAGCTTTCCACCTGGTTTTGTTTTACCGATGTTAGAAGTCCTCAAGAAATTTCGAGATTTGAGCGATATATCAAATGAAGAAATGCGTTCATGGACCCCACAAAGTTGGAAATTAGTCGGAAGAGAGGATATTAGCATGAATCTCGCCCAGCAAAGAGACGCGATTTCCCAAACAGATCTATTCGAAAGATGGAAAGGAGGTTTGTTAGAAAAGATGATTGAGGAGATTGACGCGAAGACGTTCACTGATACCGACATGGACGGTCTGGTGCCACTTGAGTTAAGCTCGGCATTACTGTTTCCTGAAGATAATAGAATTCACGAAGCGACTCGACTCCTGCGTTCATCGCGTCCAATGTTTTTGAAAGTGGCGAGGGCAGTTGAACTAAATGACCACGATTTTGAGCGGCTTAAACAAAAGAGACTTCATTCTTTGATTCTTCGAGTCTTGCACTCCCCGTTGGTCGTGGTATGTTGACTATTGGAAATCTTGAACCAATTCCAGCTGAACCCTTGCCTGTACCCGAGCTTTGTCTTCGTGGACGGGTGCCGCCCACAAACGCAGGAATTACCCTGGATTTGACGGATAGTCCTTCGGATTTGAGAGTTTGGCCTGAATTTCACAATGGAGTCGCTGCCGGTTTAAGACTACCGAGCAAAAATGATTCATCGGATCTTCATATTTCGCGAACGTGGATAATTTACAACAAACCACCACCCTATAAGGAACAGACTACCGAAGGAGCAGAGCCAAACACCGAGATCCTTTTTAAGAATCATTCTCATGGAGGCGTTCTCTTAGCTTTAGGTTTGCGGGGGCACCTCACCGCTTTGGAAATGTCTGATCTATATGAATACTTGACCCAGGGCACCGTTACTACAACAGTAGGTATATTGTTGGGCCTAGCTGCCGATAAGCGGGGCTCTTGCGACATTGCCGTTTCAAAGATGCTGTGCCTTCACATACCGTCATTGATTCCGCAACATTTCAGTGCTGTAGATGTGGCTAGTACCGTTCAATCAGCAGCCATTCTTGGAACCGGCTTACTTTTTCAGGGATCTTCACATAGAATGATGACCGAGTTCCTCTTGAATGAAATAGGAAAGCGTCCAGACAGCGATGCGAGTACGTTCGATAGGGAATCGTACAATTTGGTTTGCGGCATAGCTTTGGGAATGGTCAACTTATGTCTTTCCGATCAAAGTGGTGGAATTGATCGCGCAGCAGGTCTGGCGGATCTTCACCTCGAAGAAAGGCTTCATAAATACGTGGTGGGTGGCGTCGACAAGGAGGAACGAGAACGAACGAGAGAAGCCAACGACCGTTTTAGTTTACCCAGTACTGTGCATGGTGGCGACAACGAGAAGTGCTCGACGATTCATGAAGGGGATCTAATTAACACCGAAGTGACTTCTCCTGGTGCAACTCTCGCTTTGGGGTTGATGCACATGAAATCCGGGAATCACACACTGGCATCTGCGCTTGCTCTTCCCGATACACATTTTCTTTTGGAATTTGTCCGACCCGATCTTCTAACATACAGAATCATTGCTAGATCCTTGATTCTTTGGGACGATGTCGTACCATCTATCGAATGGATTGAGAGCCAGGTACCATCCGTTGTAAACAAAGCCTACGCGCTTATGCGCACAATGGCCAAGCGTGCAACAGAGGGCAAGGCCCTCTCGCAACAGACAATGTTGAGAAGAATTTTGATCGACGAGCTACTCGCCAAATTTATGTACACTCTATCGCAGGTGCTTGCTTTGGCATGGGGTTGCGTTTTGCCGGAACTGGAAACAAAGATGCTCAAAAAGCAATTGAATATTTTGTTCTTGAGCTTTACGCGCTCCGCGAATCAAAAGATCCAGTTGCCGTGGCTTCGAAGCCTGAGCTTCAAATTCTAGAGACGGCTTTAGGATGCGCAGCGATTTCTCTTGCCATGGTAATGGCCGGAAGTGGCGATATCAATTGCCTAAAAGTTTTTAAAATGCTCCGTTGGCGGTGCGACGAAGAAGCGCGATATGGATTCCACATGATTTGTGGAATGGCGATAGGTCTTCTGTTTCTCGGCGGTGGAACCGGTACACTGGGACGTGAACCTGAGGATATCGCAGTTCTGTTAGTATCGTTTTTCCCAAGATTCCCATCTACGACTTCTGACAACCAATGTCATCTTCAACCCCTGCGGCATCTTTACGCATTAGCAGTCAAGAGACAAGAGGTCCGGGCTGTGGATGTCGATTCCGGTAAAGACGTTGCCATTCAGCTCGAAATTTGGTCCGACGATTGTGCCGACCCGGATTGTGTCACAGTTCCAGCTCTTTTGAGAAATTCTGATTGTGAACGGCAAGAGATACAGATCGCATCGCCAGAGTATTTTCCTCTGAAGCTTCGATTTAAAGACCACCAAAGATGTAGCACTATCTTCGTCAAGAAGCGATCCACTCCGCTAGATGCTCTCCAATCTTGTCAAAGTGTCTCTACGGCGTGTGGATCACTCTTATCGAGCACTAGGTCTCGAACTTCAGTTTCACTCGATAGAATTTTGCTCGCAGAGAACGGAAATACAGACAACGTCTTGTTAAGTCTTTTGGAAGGATGTTTACTAAAGGACACGGATGGATCACTTCCTTTGATTCTTTCTTTGTGTCGAGGAGGAACGACAGCAGATTTGAAAAGAAATTATCGGCTTCTTGAAAGCTACATTCGCAAACGATCTCAATGGGGAGAGAAAACAACAGGGAGTGACGAGCTGTTTCTCCTCTTTTACGCGAGTCAATGAACCGCTCTATGGAATGATGTTTCTGAATTACAGATGCAAATTCCAATACTAGAAGCACTCTGTTGTAAGAGACTTTATAATTTATTTCTAGACCCTTCTTCTATGATCTCTCCAGATTTCATCCAGACATCGCAAATCTACTCTTTTGCACCACCCACTTAGACGAAGTCACTGAAGAGCTGTTGAGATATCGTCTCCGAGACCTTGCTTTCGTTATCGGTGGAGATGTCAATGTCTTGAAGACCAAGCAAGTCTTCATTGTCGGCGGGGCCATGCGTATCATCAATTTCAGCCGGAGTTCCCTCTCCTGCATCGAGGCTGTCTGATAAGTGATGTCCCGCAGTCAAAGCACCTCCTGCACGCTTTCGAGCTCCCAATGTATCTTGTGATTCAGAATTTGAGTCGTAATATGCAGCTGGCATGTCGAACGAGTCCATTTCGAGAGGGCTATGAGAAGAATTGTCGTCTTCCAAAACAGGACTCATTCCATTGGGGGGAGTCAACACGCTCATGTTTCCGTTAAAAGCATATGCTGAAGGTACCATCTCGGCGAAAGGTGATTCAGTATTGCCACCTGATGTAAAGGTATCCGTGTAAAGAGACGAGCCTGCTGCTCCTGCAGCATCACCGTCCGCTTCACCCCCTCGTCTCCAGTAGTACACAGAGCCGACAAAAGCGATGAGGGCAGCGCTGCCCACAGCAACAATGACAAACGAGAACGGACTAAACCCTTGTTCGCCGACAGCTCTTTCTGGGTCCGGAGAAATACTGTCGACTGGAACATTGTTGTCAATCAAAGTGATTTTCATCAATCCTTTGCCCACTTGATCGACGAATGCAGGATCTTCGATAACTTTCTTTACCGTTTGATCGGTGAGAGAAAGTGCTTCCGAGGCAGCTTCGGGATCGGAGAGGAAGACACGCATTGTGCCATCGACTGCAGTGCAATTGTGATCGGCGTTGAGCTCAGGGGCACACACAGCTGGAAAATTAATTGTTAGTCAAAAGCAGTGATTAAATAAATGAAGAGCAAAATATTAACTCACCTTCTAAAGAAATAGTATCCAAAGGAAGCGTGCAATCAATAGCTACAATCGAAGCGTTTGCGACATCTTTGGCATTGCACGACAGCAACAAGGGAACCAGCCGTTCTTGCAACATTTCCTCCACCTGTCCAATCACGGCATTCACATCTGCCTGCGCGACGGTTTCGATCGTATACTTCCACTTGAACAGCTCCAACCGACTCAGGTCAGCTCCTTCACAGACATTCGGAGCATGCACGGGGGTGACCGTCGGCGAGGGAGTGATCGTAGGCGCGGGAGTTACCGTCGGCGACGAGGCTTCATCGGGATTGAAGCCTTCAGCACGTTCCATCGCAAGGGAAATGATTCTTTCCAAGTCTCCATCAAAACTAATTGGCTGTGGAGATGCAGCCGGGGGCTGCAGATGACGACGATGCGTATCTCTGGGAATTATGTTGTATCCAGCATCGACGGCGACTGCCTGACCAACAAACAAGGTGACCACAGCAGCCAAGTTTCCTATTTTGAACATAGTTGCAGTTCTTTTCTCCGAGTGAACAGGCCTTGAAGTAGTTGCTGAAAGTTGCAACAAAATAATAAGAGAAGATGCGAGATCTTTGCAAGGACTAACAGTTTGATTTTTCAGTGACAGCGGAACAAATATGGCGCACCTCCAACGTTCTGCAACGATGCGCAAAATGTGGCTATGAAGAGCATTAACATTCTGATCTATCTGTATAAATAATCGTTTACGAGTATAATATTTGCGGTTGAAACAGATAGGCGATATATTTCCGTTGAAACCAACGGATACCTGTTGGGGTTTGACTGTGGTGCTTATTGTAGTTTCTGAGTGAGGTGTCCAGTTAAGTGTAAACTAAGTTGCAAGAGTGTGAATCTCACAGTTGGAGGTACTGGTACGACGTCCGACAGTGTCTCGTGGTACTCACACGCTTCACAAGGAAAAAGAAAAAATCGTCACGTCGAAAGAAGAGATCAAAATAGACTAATATAGACTACACAAAAGAAACAGAGTCAAACAATACCATCGACGTTAAACGATTACAACCTTGGCCGAAGAAACCCAATCGTACCAGATACTCATCGATGAGTGTAATGCCGGACGAAAGCACTCGCTTACGATCCGGTTCACCGCGTGATCCGGCAAGCCCGTCAGACGCTGATGAACCGTCTCGATTCTCTTACGGAACGCACCTTGATGCTGTATTGACCCGTAATAACCATCTACTCGGAAATAACGTCGATGACGATGAACAACATTCCGTACAAAGTGATGATGAGACCGAAAATAGAACGCTGTCTACGCTGACAACACGTCTGCGTTGTCTGTTTGCTGTCATCACCTGGCCGATCGTACCCACAGGTACTCTCGCGTTCCTTGCCCTTTGTGGTTCCTATACGCACTATTACTTGATATCAACAAGCCTTGCTCGCGACCTCTCAAATCATTTGCGGCGGCCACAATTTTCTGGATAGTGTATGTGCCTACGCACACCAGCATCCGAGCTTATTTGTTTTCCTACGATCGATCACGCGATGGACCGAATCGCCCATTGATTGTGCGGCGATACGATCAGATTTTTCACACCTTGGCTCTTTTGTACGTTTATGCTGGAATAACGTTGGTACAGACCTGTAGAGGGGACGAAGACAGTATCCCCGCTGGACAGAAAGAAGATGTCACCAACTCAAGCGGTGCGCGCCCGGGGACATGTACTGCTACTTGTCCGAATTTATACCCTGCGCTCTCAGTATATGTCGCCGCGTTGGAGATTTTCACGTTGAGTTTGATACTGCCTCTTCTTTGTTTGCCTTGTGTGTATCTCTGGTTTCTGAGACAAGTGACGGCAGATCAGGAAGCGCTGAATCTGTTACAAGAACGTTTTCGAGAAGAGGAAGAGACTTTGTTGTCAGGTGCGCCGACCGTATCAGCTGGGGATATAATCGATCAGCTTGAGACAGTGCAACTCATAAGACGAAAGGAAGATGGAGGTCAAGGCAATACAAATGATTCGGTCTGGATTATATCAAAGGGCGAGAAATTGATGGAACAAGGACGTGATGCACGGGGCGTTCATGATTGCGCCATTTGTATGAGTGATTTCCAGATCAAAGACGAGGATGAAAGATTTCAGTGCGATATTGAAAGCGGGGAGAAGGTGGGAGATGCCGACGAAGAAATTGTGCGTGCGACGAAGTGTGATCATCTATTTCATCAGCAATGCATTGCAAGGTGGATTGGAGGAAGATGGCAAGGTAATAGTAACCCAGAAACGAGTTCATCGTGGCGAAGAAGGCGAGCCAAACGAACAACATGTCCGCTTTGCCGAAGAAACTTGCAAACTGGAATCGGGTAATGAATGTCATGATTTATCGATGCCTAATTATTCAGTCCTCTTTCAAGCAACAACAGTCAATCGAACTTGGGAGCTATGCTAGTTTCTTAGACAAGAGGCGTTAACAATTGAAATATTGCATTATAGACTAAGGCTACTCTTTGAAGTGTTTGAACATAGACTACGTATAGTACTTCAGAACTCTAGCTCTAGAGGCTTTAACTTTACGGTCCAGAATTTGTGCCAATGGAAGAACCAAAGGAACGCCAATGAAGATCCTCGGAAAGGATTGTATAGACAGAAAGTGTAGAGTGCTGACTGTAGGTCCGAACCACAAGATTATGGTGATGGCTGACGGATGTCTGTGAAAGGTAAAAATTGCCAACGTGCACCTCTGACGGCGACTCAAATCTCATTATTGTCTTACATCTTATACAAGATACGATAGCATTCCCAGCTTTTTAGCGCAATCATGAAGCTTTCACCGTTGACTTTGTTTGTCCTTGCACTGACCACCAGCGATGTGGCGGCTTTTGTTCACAACAAGCCTGCCATTTCGTCGCGGGTCTCCCTCTCCAAGTCACCCGCGCCGACCTAGAAGGAGCCCAAGAAATGATTGACAAGATCCTTCTCGAGCGAAACTGCGGACCTGTCATGGTCCGCCTCGCTTGGCACGATGCAGGTACCTATGATGCATCGATCAAGGAAGAGTGGCCCGCTGCAGGAGGGGCTGTTGGCTCTATCCGATTCGAGCCGGAAATCAATCACGGCGCCAACGCAGGTCTGGCAGGTGCCGTCAAACTCCTCGAGCCTGTCAAAGCGGCCTTTCCTGATGTTAGCTACGCTGATATCTTTCAAATGGCGTCAGCGCGTTCTATCGAACTCGCGGGTGGACCCAAAATCGATATGAAGTACGGTCGCTGCGATACCACAGGCCCGCACCAGTGCAGCAAGGAAGGTAATCTTCCCGACGCCGAACCTTCTCCGGAGGGAAAGTACGGCGGACCGGGTGGCACGGCATCTACCGAAGACAAGACTCCTAATGGCCACTTGCGAAAGGTTTTCTACCGCATGGGGCTTAACGACGAAGAAATTGTCGCCTTGAGCGGAGCTCATACCTTCGGACGCGCGTACAAGGATCGCTCGGGTCTTGGCGCAACAGAAACCAAGTTCACGAACGGAAGTAAGCAAGTTCGAGCTGATGGGACTGAAGCCAAGTACAATCCTGGTGGCAGCAGTTGGACGGAGCGCTGGCGTAAGTGATAATAGTATTCTTATACTTGGCTTCGTGCGATACACTCACACATCCTTTGTTCAATTATAGTCGTTTTTGACAACTCGTATTTCACTACGATGGCGGACTCGAAGGCTGACCCTGAACTTCTCAAGTTGTCGACGGATAAAACTTTGTTTGACGATGACGGTTTCAAGCCATTCGCTGAAAAGTTTCGCGATTCGCAGGATGCTTTTTTCGAATCGTACGCCAAAGCTCACAAGAAGCTTTCCGAACTCGGCAGCAAATTTGAGCCCGTCGAATAAGCAGTCAGCGCGTATGGAGGAGCAGCTACATTAAACTTTATTATAATGCCTCCACATATGATTGATTGTATTCTAAGTTAATTGTATATAGGCGACAGAACTCTGCAAAGTCTGCAACCGAAGCCATCGGACCAATTTCGTTTACTATCAGTCTCTCGAGTCGAACTCAAGATTCCACAAGAGCGACGTCATTCCATGATACTGGCAATAGCATCAACCGCAGACAAGCACCAATACAACAACAACCACAAAGAAAGTACGTTCGAATGCTTGCTCAGCCCATTGTCGTAGACGACATGGACATCATTCAGCTCGATGCGCAATCTCCGTGTGACCGTTCCAATAATGGTGCTCGCCTACTATAGCCTACAGTTTATTTGGAAAGGGCACCCTTCTCAATGGCCTCAAGCATAGCTTCGGCCAAAGATGCAGAAGGATCGGAATCACCGGCTGGGTCACCTTCGGCCTCACTGACGGCAACATGAGTCACAGTACCGTCTTTGACGATCAAAGCAAAGCGCTTACTGCGACCAATGATACCGACCGAAACGGGGCCGGGATGGGTCATTTCAAATCGAGGGCCTTGGTGAAGGCTCCCGATGGATCACCCATGAGGGTAACAAAGTCACCCTTGACACCCTGGTTTTCACTCCAGGCCTGCATGACAGCAGGGTCGTTGACGCAGTACACAAGTACTCCGTCGATCCCGGCGCTCTTGAGGGCATCTATTGGGTAAAAGTGAGAGTAAATGAATAGTTAGGTTATCATGAAATAAGTTCAGAAAGTCGAAAAGCATTCTGCTTGACTTACCAGCCTTCTCGAGGTAACCCGGGACCTGCACTGAAGATCAGGTGGGGGTAAAGGCTCCGGGGAGCCCAACAATGATAACGTTCTTGCCCTTGGCATAGTCAGCAACACTGGTCGTCTTGACATCAGGGAAGCCTTTCATAAGACCGACGTCAGGGATCTTGTCGCCGACGGCAATTCCGAGAGCGGACATGGAGCGCACGCCGAAAGCGCTGCGGGAAGTAAAGGCCGCCGCATGTGCGACAGCCGAAAGCAATACGGATGCTTTGAAGAGCTTCATTTTCGATATCAACAACTGCAGGGGTTGCAATTATTTTATGATGGTCGAAAGGTTGACATGGTTGCTGGTTGCGGATGCAAACAGCCTCTCCGCACAGGTTCGCACGCTTTCGCACGGACAGCCGCGCTTCAACACTTCACACCATACAAAGTCAGGCCAATCGTGACGTCAGTGATATTCCGTTCCTTAGGAACCTGGAATTTTAGATAAGGTTATAAGTTATAAATTAGAATACTACGTAAACAGATACAATCGGATTCCGTATTCCGTGTCCCCAATCACCAATCACCAATCACCAATCAATCGCAAATCGCGACCACGAAAAAGAAAAAGAAAAACACAAACACAACCGATTAATTCAATTCAGTCGCTACAAAGCGCAACATCCACTCGAGGAACGACTTTAATTGCCGAAACAGGCGTGATAATCATGTCGTCGCTTCGGAATGCGGTCAAACGCATTACACACAAGGAGCGCTCGCAGCCGCAACACCGATCGCACTTGGGGTTTTTGCAAAAGAAGAAAGACTATGTCGTTCGAGCGAAAGATTATCACAAAAAGGAAGATCGCATTAACGCGATGAAGCTAAAAGCATCCATGAAAAATCCTGAAGAATTCTATTTTGGGATGCACAACGCGCAAGTTCAGGACGGAAAGCATCGGAGAACGAAGGAAGCGGAGCATCGAAAATTCGAGGAAGAAGTCGGATCCGATACTATACGAATTATGAAGGACCAAGATCTCAGTTACATTCGCATGCAGAAACAAAAAGACAAAAAGAAGGCTGAGAAGTTGCGAGCCACTCTGCACGGATTAGATGCACCGGCACAAAAGAGAAAACATACCATTTTTGTTGCGGACAAGCAGGCTGCGGAGAGTTTTGATGCAGCTTCTCACTTTGGTACATTGCCAGAGCTTGTTGGACGAGCATACAATCGTCAAAAGATCGAAAGTATCCAGTCAAATATTTTGGGAGGTGCGGAGTCGAACGACGATGAAGACCTCGTACAGTCTCGAGAAGATTTAGTGGCTCAAATGATAGAAGCAAAGAAAGCAGCAAAGAAGCTGGCGAAAGCTAAGGAAAGTTCGTATCGTGAATTGAAAGCAAGAGAGAAGCGCGCGGCTGCGATGAGTCGAGCAGAAGCACATTTAGTCACAGAGAAATTAGTGGCAGGAAAGGGCCGCAAACGAAAAATCAAGGAAGCCGAGCAAGGGCAACCTGCCCAGTACAAATGGCGAAGAAAGAGACTAAAGTAAAGCGCTGTAAAAACAACTATTCAACGCATATCCTAGCTATTATTTGTACTATTAGACTTTAAATCATGAGCGATCCTAGCCGAGAAATCTTCTCCATTTCGTCAGGAGCAACTCCTACCAAGCCAGCTAGGGTGACGAACAAGCTGGCTCTTGCCCGAATCTGCCCCAAACGATCACGCACAATTCCCTCAGTATTGGGTTGAACTTGCATTTTCAATCGACGATAGTCAGCATGAAGCATTTCCATTGATGCGACGAGGATAGCAGGGAAGGACTGTTTCACCAGCGGATCGAGACTCTGATAGCTGCGTTCCTTCGAACCCAAATCAGCTTGCGCAGTTGGTAGCAAGTTGAGTCGGTCGATCATACTCCAAGCTTCTTGAAACTGTCCTTGCTGCTGCGCGATGAAGAACTTGTTCAATTCGACCAAAATGTTGTTTGTCTCCAACATTTGGGTGCCATCTCTTCCAACGCTACCGAAACTTCAGTCTTCTTGCTCAGATATGTATCACGAAAGTCTTTGACTTGCTGCAACCAAAATGTTCGGTTCTCGTCGGTTTTCTCGGGAGGAGAAATCATTTGATTGAGCAGACTCACGACATCATTGTATCGTCCAGCCAACATATAGCACATGGCCGCGAGACCTACCGAATGCGTCTTTGACGTTCCCTGTTGGTAGTTGCCATGAAGCATCAGTTCGGCAGCTTCCGCAAGTAACATGGAAACTTCAGACTCCGAGAAGAACATGTCAATAACCGATTCGCTTCGAACCCTCGTTCCTTCGGGACTGATACTTCCAACCAATTCGAAGATTTTGCCCGTACTCGAAATCAATTTCGCGACTTCTTGTCGCGATTGACGTCGATCAGGAATTCGGGCAACATATTCCAACGATGCTTTGGCACCCAGATTCGCCGCCCCACAAGCTGTTGTGCGTACGAAACCAACAATGAGGTAACAATCGAATCACTCAGAAATTCCCGAGGCACAACGCCACTAGCAATCATGACATAAGCCAAATGCGTGGCTTGCAAAAGACCATTGACACCTCCCGACTCGGTCAAGTGTAGCAATGCTCGCTCATATTGCTGCGTCAAGAAAAGAGGACGAGCAAAGTCCCATCCTCCGGAGCCGGGGCTTCCAAAGTAGTCCGGACCAAAGTCGCGGATCGTAGCAGCAAGATTCTCTAATTCTTGAGCAGGGTTTGGCTGTGACAGGCCCTTCCAAATGGCGCCCACTAAGTAGTCCTCGATGGTCGAGAGCCCAGGGACACTGCTGCCTTCGGAGGCGGGGAGCAAGGCGACTCCTGACAGTAAGGCATAGACACCTTGTTCATGAAGATCGACAGGTTTGTCTCGATGCTGACAGTTTTCCCAGAGATCACCGACGGATCTGCGGTCTGCCGGAGACGGCGTAACAACCAAACCAGACGAAGTGGTGTCTGGAGGCGACCAAACTGTCGGTAGGCTCCCTTGCTTACCGGCAAGACTCATTAGCAGCTGAAGAACGGCGGCATCTGGTTCTGGAGTCGATTGGTAAATTTCGAGAGCGGCCACAGCATCACCGCAGCGCAAGCAATAAAATACGGGCGGCCACACGGACTGCTCGTCCCCACCCAATACCAGCTTGCAGAAAACCACGCATTGATTGGCTATATTATTCCGGAAATGATGTGGCGCGATTGTTTGATCGATGCGAATACGATTCGCTATCATGGATTGAAAGTTCAAACAAAGATGCTCCAGCGCAGCCGTGGCTTGCGCGACCGGTGACAGCGCCAAAGATCGCTTATGACGAAGCAAGTCTCTCGTAACTTGCCAGGCGAACCGATATCCCAAGTCGACAGGAGAGCTTGGAAAATTTGGTTGAGGTGTGAGCAAGTTGAGGAATTCGTTCACCGCCTTGTCAGAGTTTTCCATCCGCTGAAAGATTTGAAGGTGAGCTGATGCCGACGCCAAGTCCAATGGGGCCTGAGTAGGAGGCAATCTTCCGTCAGCGGGCTTGGGCTGCCACGAGGATGGCAACGCAAGTAGCGCAGATCCGCGTGTAGAGCTTTCAATCGGGGAGTGAGCGTCATTTTTGGCAATCAGCAGGCCCGCCTCCGCATTGTTACTTTCCACAAGAGCACCATGACGGTTCGGATGACGACGCACAACGGAACCAAACCATTCTTTCTTCCAGCGTTCGCGTTCCTTCTCCCACGCAGACTGAATTTGCGCTTCAATCATCGCATCGGCACTAGCAATGGCTTGTTCTGTCGCCTCCTGTAAGATTCTCGTCATGATTCTTTGTTCGTGATGCAACAGATGCTCTTCCAAGCTATCAAAATGAAGTGTTTCAGACGCTTGTTGATGCGACGAAGAATCTGGTTCGTTTGTGTTCCAGCTTTGATTCATCCAGCGCGGCAGGTCTCCCATTAGATTCTGATCTCCGGAAGGAGGGAGGAAGTCACGAGGAGTTCTCGCATTTCCCGGAGTCCCTCCAACACTCGAAAGAGGTCGAGCCGCGAGGTCATTCCAGTCCATGGCCGTCATATTTTCGTAAATAGATGCAGAGTAATGCACAAAGCGACTTAATCAAAAGAGACTTTACCAAGCAACAATCACTTTTTTGTGTTGTGCGACGGCAGCAAAAAATGCTGCGCAGCGGCTAAATGCGACGGACGATGGACGGGCGAGCGTTCCTCTTGAATGCGCAAAGACCTTGACAAAGATTCTAAGTACAGATACAGACCAGAGACCAACGAGATATTGGTGCATCGCAAAGCTGTTGGCATTCTGGTCCCAATGAAAAGCATGCCATGTAGCCTGTCAAGCTTGCTTAGTGAACGAAGGTTCTGTAGCTCGGAATCGAATCGTTATTCATGACTGAATGCAGTCGTGGTGAAAGTCGTCTACAGTTTGGAGGTATAGTCGATCGTCGTTAATAATCGACCCAAAATGCCACAGGACGTTGCATCGCAATGATCTTGTACTGTTACGGAATTTAGGTAGCAGTCTGGCTCGAAAAATCTTGGGTTAATACAGTAGTAAAAAGGAAGGCAACGAGCCGCACGATTTCCATCATACCGTACGGACTAGCGATGATCGATAAACATTTTTTTTTATAAAGCACTGCCCCGTTCTAAACTTTCTCGAATTTCTGCCGTGTGTTTGTCATAATCGCGACTGATTTTCTCATTGAAAATTTTATTCCGCTTGTTGATGTAAGAAACGTCACCGTCATCGCCACCTTTGCGCTTGACAGACAGTAATCGTTTCGTATTTTTCTCCACTCTTTTGTGCATTTCCAGGGCCAACCGTCGCGCTCCTTCTCGTTCTTTGTCAGGATTCACTTCATTCTGTAGTGGGTTGAAGGTTGAAATACCAGTCTCTGAGGATTGAGGCAAATTTCGAGGAATAGATTTCAAATCTCGTAGATACTTGTGAGGTTGCGTTTCCGCTCGTTCAGCGGCTAGTCGCGCTTTATAAACTGAATCTGCAGCCTGTTCTGTCAGATGCTTCGCATCTACCCCCGATTCGTTGGCAATGGACAAAGCCTTAGCATTCTGTTGTGCCCAGGTGGAATTCTTGCCCTCTTTATTCGCAGCCGCTAGTTTCTTCCGGGCGGACGCACTGCCCTCGACAGTTGACCGTTCTCCTTCGTCTTTTACTGCCTGTCTATTAAGTTGTCTCGCTTGGTTGACCTTTTGTTTTAGCTTCCTTAATCGCCTCTTCAAAGCTTCTGATTTACTTAACGGTTTCGAGTCATCATCTTCCGATTCAACAACTTCTTGTACAACATCGTTTCTAGCCTCAACATCTTCTTCTTCTTCTTCTTCTTCCAAGTCGATTTCATCTGCATCCGCATCAACAGCTTCAGCGACCGCTGCCGTTTTTGCGCTGTCGGGGGCCTCCTCTATGATACCGCAATCGACAATCGTCAATTCTTGCTTTGGTTTGTCGTTTGATAGCGTTTTAATTTGCTCCAGTGTTTTCAGCAACGTCCCACTTCTCTGCAAGTCAACGCTCCCAAACACCACGTGCTTCCCGTCTAAATGAGGTGTCGGTTTGAACGTAATGAAAAACTGGCTGCCATTTGTATTCGGCCCCGCATTCGCCATACTCAGCCGCCCGGGGCGATCGTGTCGCAGAATGAAATTTTCATCCGCAAATGTTTTCCCGTAAATAGAATACCCGCCTGTTCCATCACCTGCTGTAATATCACCCGCTTGAAGCATAAAGCCTTTGATCAGTCGGTGCACATTTGTTCCCTTGTAACCCTTTCGAAGAAATGCCTCAAAATTTCGCACGGTTTTGGGAACGACCTTTTGTTCCAGTTCCATGTACAATGTCCCCAGCGGCTGGCTGCCATGCTGGAATGTCATATATGCTTTCATTTTTATTGATTAAAAAACTAATAAGAAACGCTCACTAAAGAGACATTGAATTCGAATGAATAGCATTCAAGAAGACGTTCACGTGTGTTTTTGTGTTTGATTTCATCACTCGTCCGGCCGACGACGGTGAGTCGCGCTCGGATACTGTGTATCGCTTAAATTCTTTCGTTTCCTTTCAAGATCCGTGTAACACGTTTCTCCTTACTTTTTGTATCAGAAAACAACTACATTAAAGACACAGTCCTTTGCGGCTTGCGGCTTATTTCGGCCTTCTCTCGCGGATATCACCGCGCTCGATGCTATAAAAAAGATCGAAGCCCCGCAAAACGCACCGCCTTTGATTTTAATGGCCACCTTGCTGTGCAATTGCAACGCAATCAACACAATTGAATCAACAAGAAAGACAGCTTTGTCATTGCAAATCACGCGTAAAACATGTCTGAAGCTACGTTTGTATCCGACCCGGAAAAGGTAAGGAACTTAATGTTTTTCGTCACCCTTCGAGATATTCTTCGTTTCCCGTTGCTCAGAGCACAGTTGATTTTCCGTAAACGACTGAAGAATTACCGAAACTTTATTTTTATTTATTTCATCATCTAACGCTGCTCTTTTCATTCGTCGCCCGAACTATAAATTACAGTGGATCATTGAAAAAGCCACCGAGCCGGATATTCTTTGTTTAGTCCTCTTCCGTGGTTCTTGGTGTAAGTACGACAAATACTATCTTCAACGCCTCGGAAGCTTCCTCAAAGCACAACAAAAAGAAGACGAGAAATGCTTGTTGATTGCGTGGACCAGCGAAGGCGAGGCTGGCGCTAAGAAAGCCGATGAACAGTGGGGCCTGACGAAAGAATGCGGTTTCTCGGAAGTCGTGGGCGATAGCTCCAATGCATTGGCGAATTACTTGATTGACGACGTTGTCCTGGAGCACTTGAAAATCATGTCTCCGGAAGAAGCGGGAGTGAGCGATTTAGTCGAAGCCGGCGCGTACCCGAATGGAATTGTGATGCCAGGCATTGTATGCTATGGGCACCACGAGGCTGCCCCGGTCTTTGAATGGACGCATGCCTGTGACCAGCCGGGTAACAAAGGAGGTCCCTTGCGACCCGATCCTGCGGATATGTGGAAGGCAGTGATAAAGCGAAAGCATGCTTTGGATCATGGTGATGCGGTAATGCCTTCACATGGAACGAATATGAAGATGTGTGCATCGGATGCGGATCTCGCGTTGGCTGCTTGCCACGTGCAATAAATTGTAGTTGAATCATCGCTGTGGGGAAGTTAGACTAATTGCTCAGATCATTTTAATAATTGTTTACCTGTGTCAATATCACTATGTAATTAAGATGAAAACCTAGAGTCGAAAGCTAGATGGCCCGATATCATGAAGCATGAAACGTTTCGCAATCAATTGCAAAACCTTTTTCTTCTTGGCAGCCATGGATGTCTCATTACTCAGCTCGTACAATATGCAAAGGTTGAGACAAACGCGCTCGGTCAAAAATTTAATGGGGTCTTCTCGAATCAAAGATTCCATCAATAAAATGGCTTCATGCAAGTTACACGTGTATAGCGCACACAAAGACATGTTATTGATTGCCTCACTATAAAGAGCATCTTCCGGCGCTGCTCCTGTGGGCATGGGTATCAAGGCTTTCATATCAAAACTGTTGGAAGACGCAACCGCCGACTTCATTTCAATCCTTTGCCTTATCAAGTCGACACAATGCCGAAAGCATTCCAGGGCTTCGTTGTATTGACCTTCGGAGAATTTTAGCAAGCCATCATTAAGAGACATATGCGCTGGGACGAACGGAACAAGAGAGTGCCGCATTACTTGCATGGTCTCTTCCGCAACAGAGCCATGAGTCGCCGCGTCTCTTGCCATGTCAAATATTTGTCGTGCCTCATTTGTGGCACCTAACTGTAAGAATACTCTCCCTTGCTGAGAAAGGATTTCGCATCGATAAGCGCCCTGCAAAGCAGCAGCAGCTTTCTCCGCCAAAGGATTCGTCGTTTCCGCGGATAGTTGGACTTGTTGTTGACACGCATTAGGAAGTAAGTCAAGCATTCGTTCTTGACAGGAAAGTGCCATACGCCAATCTTTTAACCGTAAGAATGAATTTGATAGTGCATGTTCGACTTGAAGCTGGGAAAGGAAATTTTCAGCTGGAATATCTTGACGTATTTTCCAAAGTGCATCTATTGCCTCTTTTCCACTGGGATCGTCGGACGTGTAAAGAAGACTGGACGCAGCCATGATGTGAAGCCGCCAAGGAATCCACGAAGGGGCGGTATTGTCGTTGTGATGACAAAACGACCAACGCTCGATCTCTAGACCTAACTCTGCGTATCGACTCAGTTTAATCCACGCCTCGCATTGGATCATCATGATCTGTACCATTTCGTCTTGCTGAGAATCTAAGATGGGCAGCTTCTGGTCGAATGAGTTTGTGATCAGTGCATTGTAAATGGGAGAGTAATGACTGCTCTGGCCCCTGAGTAGCTTTTCCGTCAAAAGAGACGCATCACCCCATGACCTTCTTTTTACGAAGCACTTTAAGCGTTCCAAATCGGACAAATCCGTCGGCAGAGGCTCTGGCTGCAACAGCGGCTGCAATCCCTTCTCCGTTCGAGGAGAAGCAACCGACAAGAAACTATCCGCCATTTCATCAAGATTCATAGATATGTAATGCGACGGTGCAACCATTGTTTGTACGGGCGGTGTTGTCTGCTTTTGCGTTAATGCAAGCCCTGTGCGTGAGATGTCTGCAGCAGCCGGTGTCGTCGAAGATCGAGGTGACGGGGCAGTACTGGGAGGCACCGACACGACCGTACCCGCACGAATATCGGCCAGTGGATGATCAATAATTGATTTAGCAGACGGTGGGGGCGCTAAGCTCTGTTGCATTGCTACCGGACGAGCGCCTGTAATGACAGGTGCGGCCGGAAGCTTGACGAGTGGGCTTCCGAGGCCGCCGGTCTCTCTCTGCTGGTTTTGGTCATCTCTTGAGGCCATGTTAAATTTGCCGAGGAAGCGTCTTGATAGCGATGTAATGTGCGAAGTTTTAAGAAAAAAACACTTAAATATAATAAACAGAATGCACCGAAAGTATTTTTGAATGCAACCAACAACAAAACTATACGGAGTACTCCGTAAACAACAAAGATACAGAAATTCCGTCTGTCTGACAAAAATTATATATGAACGCTTCCCTTTGTCTACGCGTAATCTACGTAGCCGCCGTAGGAAATTTATCTCTGCAGAGGAACCCGGATTTGGTTTTTTCGTCGTCATTCAATTCTTGGATTATAAGTGCCCAGATGTCAACATTTCCTTGTTTACCGTGTCGGGTTTGTATGTAAAAGCAACAACCGCCATTGATTCGAAAACAAAATGTCGATGGAACGAATGATGCAGCGCTTCGAATGTCTACGTGATATCACGTAGCTCTCGTAGGGAAATTTATCGACAGAGGACAACCCGGATATTGTCCCATTTCGAACACACCATTTTTCGCGTCATTTGAACACCAATGTACAAAACAATGACCAACATCGCTTATGCAAGCCATGAAACAAGAATCGACATTGGATTGACAGTGAAACATGAAACAGTAGAAAGATACGACGCTTCCAATGTCTACGCGTAATCTACGTAGCGGCCGTACCTGGTAGGGAATTTATCTCTGCAGGGGGACCCGGAGATGTCAACCTTCTGTGGCTTTCCCTCATTTGAAGGCTCCCTGATTCTTAGCAAAAGTGTTCTCATGGCGATTTACCTCTTAGTGGTCTTCCACTACACACGCTCTAAAATACCCTTTATATCGATTCTACTACTCGTATCTTTTACCTAGCCTAGTGTTATGAAGCTATTCCCTGTTGCCAATCTCGTGAACTTGAATATGCCCCCAAATTGTAGCAGTCTATGATAGTCAAGCATGCCCTTGAACGGTGCTATAACAGTACTTTGTCCTCAATCCATTGGTGTAAAGCTGTGGCTGCATTCTGCCATTTCGCCCCAAGCATGACATCATGAGGAGAATCGATCATTTTGTAGTCATCTAGCCCAAAGTATTTGGCCGTTTCGTCAATGCCTTCTCGATCTACCACCATATCATCTGTCGCACCCATGACCAGACATGGAGGCAGTTGCGCGACGAACGATGCTCTGCCATCGGAGGTAGTAGCCGAAGAAGGTAGCTGCTTGGCTAAATCAAGAAGATCAATGGTAGCAGCTGAATCTCGAGCGAAATAAGCTTGATAGCGATGAACGTCAGCATCGGGGATGCCATAATCTTCAACGGATCCATCTTCTCGTGCTTTTATCATACCCCCAAAAAATAGCTCTCGACACAAAACATCATTTGTCAGAACGCGCTTCATGGCAAAGCCCGCCGTAATTTTCCAGCTATCTATGAGTGATCGTTTCAGGTAACGCATGGTCATTTTACCGTTCCCACTGGGTGGAACAGAACACATCATGACGATACCACTGAACTTGGATGCTGGGTTTTGTTCCAAGTACTTCATTACAGCAAGTCCACCAAATGAGTGACACACGACAGTGGGTTTGACGTCGGCGTAACCCAGTTGAGGGAGAACGTCTTCTAAAAACGAATTCAAATCCGCCACATGTTCCGTGATTTTCACTTTTGTGACGCCGTCGCCGGCTTTGGTTCCTCCCGTCCCTCGCCAATTGAGTGCAACCACTGGAAAGCCTCGTTCGACGAAAAACGGAAAGAAACGTTCCGACCAACACCAGCTTCCATGAAAGGAACCGTGCAAAAAGAGAATAGGCGGTTTATTCGTCCATTTCTTTGGTTTCGAGGATTCAATTAGCATCGACACTCCAGTCGATAAATCAAAATGCGCTGTCTCGACGTCGGCGACTTGTTGCTGTGACAGGCATAATGATTTGAACGACGGTAAGGCGCTTACAAACGGTGTTGTCGCCACAAAAGCATAACTGCGTATAACAAAAAGGATGGAAAGAGTCGGAATGAAAGCTAATCTTCGCATCACGATAATGACTTGTGTCTTGTGTGGGTTCTCGTTGTCAGTGAATATTATAATAATGAACGCGCCCGCAAAATCTGTTTTTGTCGTTTTGTCATCGTCATCGTGCGCGGCTTTTCTTGGAGGGAAATAATAAGCTCTTGTGATGTGGCGCGAAAGATGTCGTAGCGAGTACGAAGAGTCACTGAAAGAGCAAGGAAAGAGTAAGGTTATCGAAAAAAGATTCGATCGTTGACTAAGGACTGAAAAGTAGACGGGATAACCCACAACTCACAACATCCATTCATTATTATCCAATCGACCCATCGCCCGATCGACATCCATTCGCATTCCGATACACATCATAAAGCTTATAACTTCACGCTTTTTAGATATACAGAGCATTTTTATCATATCACCATGTCCGAACCAGAAAACAAAAAGCCCAAGACGGACGAGAGCGATCCTGCGCCGATCAAGTAAGTCGAAGCCGTTTTTCGAAAATCATCCGCAAAACATTCATTGACAAATGCACAATAATGTTGCTTAATTACTTTACAACACAGATGCGAAGATCTTATCATTGACGGATGGTTTCATGAGCGTGGTACTTTGTGGCCCGGTCAAGCGTTTTCGCTCAAAGTGGAGGAAATTCTTTACAATCAGCGTTCCGAATACCAAGACATCTTGGTGTTCAAATCGGAATCTTTCGGAAATGTCTTGGTCCTCGATGGCATCATTCAAGTGACAGAACGAGACGAATTTGCTTATCAAGAAATGATTGCTCACCTGCCGTTGTATGCGCATCCCGATCCGAAAAAGGTTTTAGTCATTGGAGGCGGAGATGGTGGTGTCCTTCGTGAAGTGGCACGACACCCGGGAGTGGAAGAGATTTCCATTTGTGAGATTGATAAGGATGTCATTGAAGTTTCCAAAAAGTACTTACCTGGTCTAGCGAAGGGCTACGACGATCCCCGTGTCACGGTCCATATCCGAGATGGCTCCAAATTCATGGAGGAGAATCAAGAGAGTTTCGACGTGATCATTACCGATTCATCCGATCCAATTGGACCGAACTCGGTCCTTTTCGAAACTCCCTTCTACAATTCCATGTACAGTAGTCTTCGCAAAGGAGGTATTGTTTGTACGCAAGGAGAATGCGTCTGGTTGTTGTTGGATGTGATCAAACCATTGGTCAACTCCATCAAAGAAAAGTACAGCTCGGTAGAATTTGCGTATACATGTATTCCTTCTTACCCGTCGGGACAGATTGGTTTGATTCTAGCTACGAAAGACCGTGGTTCTTGCAAGACAGCTGCTCGCCAACCGGGCGAAGAAACCCAAAAAGCACTGCAATACTACTCGGCGGATATGCATTCGGCGTCGTTCGTTTTGCCGGCGTTTGCCCAGCGTGCTATCTTTGAGTAGTCCTTTTAATAGAATCCGATTTCAACTCTTCTTATAGATCTTTCTAAAGATAAAATAAAAAGTTGATTGGTGATTGAGCATCGAGTAAACCAATCTAATCTAGACTATGGAGGCGCAAAAATATCGGAAAAAAGGAATTATCCCTAACCCTAATCTAAAAATTTCTCCCACTGAGAGTCGAACTCAGGTTACCACATTCAAAGTGTGGGGTGCTAAACCACTACACTATGGGAGACATACAGCTGCAGAAGATTTCGTACATACAAGAACCAAACAAAACTTATTATTTTATTTTTGTCAGAGCGATAATAAACGAGATTCTCACGCGAATATCCAGCAATATCCGCAACAACTAGATCAATATCGAATAACAATATCAATCCTAACTAACTCTCATCACAAACTCTGAATCTTACGATCTCTGTTGCAGCGCAACAAGTCATCTTGATGATGTCGACTCTTCAATCACAATCTACTACTCTTCTGTCCCATAGTAAAACCATCCGCGTCTCACTCAGAATTCATTCGTATCTCGTGTCGTAGAAGTACACAATAACGCTATAGCAATGTTTGAACGAGATTATGCCATTCATCTTCACCGTCAGCAATATTTTTGAATGATGTGTTATTGCTTCTCAATATTCTTCGAATACAAAACATTGATAACTGTCCTTTTATTATTCAAACAATCACACCGACACAAATGGAGAAATCGGGAAAACGATGTGTGGCGCTGCTATTTGTTTTATTGGCGACTAGTGAAGCCTTTCAAGGGGCTCAAAGGCGCTCACTTCCGAGTCCCTTACTGTCTTCATTCGAAAGAAACAAGTTCAAAATTGCTTTTGTAAAGCTCCCTGCTTCGCATCCGCGTTACTTGTTATATGATTCGAAATATTCTGCCTCTAGACGTTACTTGCGCCCTTTCGACTTCCAACAAACACTGAATATTATTCAACCGAAGTTGACGTCGATGTTTCGAAAAGTGAAAGAAAGTTTGACTCCGATTTGGAAAAAGTTATTTGCGGCGTGTCTCGCACTCGCCATCATGTTCGCTCCTCTTCAAATGGCTGGGGCTGCACCAAGTAGTGGTCGGGCGGGAGGGTCGTTCAAGTCAGCCTCTCACCGAACCTCGATATCGACACCTTGTCGATCGTCGGGGACTTGGAACTATAGCCGGCAACCCCACGGCACACTTCTCGGCAGTCCTCGCTTTATCGTGCATGGCGCAACAGGTTGGCATTACGGTTCAGCCGGTGCTGTTGCGGCTCGCAGAACTACGACGATAGCGGAAATGACAGTTCTGGTGACGGTAATTGCGATTCTGATTCAAGGCGTTATAAATAACAGCAAACGAGAAATGATGACCGGTCCCTTGGGTGCTGGCGCGACAATGGTTACACTTACAATAGCAATGAATGTCCCCGACCGAAGAGATCCTAATTCGATCATGAAACGATTACGGAAGCTTTCCTTAGCTGCGGATACTTCGAATCGAAAAGGTGTACAAGATCTCATTTCCGAAGGTAAGCTTCTGTATGAGAGTGTGACGGCCTCAAAATATTTGCTAAACTTTCTCCATCAGTGTCGCTTGAGTTACTTCGCCAGGAAAAAGTATTATATCGGCTTCCGCAAAGGCAAAGCATTTCCACAATCCAGAGTTTGCCGAGCGGCAATTTCGCTCACAGTCCGTTCGAAGCAGGAGCAAGTTTGACAGCGAAGTTGGTAAGTCTTTTCTTTTGAACGCACTGTCAGCTTCACGAAAACACCATACTTGTGTCTTATTCTTGGCCTGTTTACCTCATCGTTGATAGTAAACAAGTTTGGCGACAAGCTGCTTATTGATGAGACCCCAGCGAGCAACCTGTCGGAGGAAGATTCCGATCCCACTATGGCTGTTGTTTCGATTAATTTGTCTATTGAAGGCAAATCTTTGGCGTCAACGGAAGTACGCTCTCGTGAAGATCTGCTTCGTGCGCTGTCACAGATCGCGGCTGATAGTCAGGTGGGCTTATGCTTACTGTCAGGAGAGGTCCTCTGGTCACCCGAAGTGCCTGGAGACCGTATCACCAATGAAGATCTCTATGCAGACTTTCCGAATTTGATTCCTCTTTAAGTTCATAGCCCGACGTAGCTGCGGATGGAGAGCACAACACTACTTATCATTACATGACGGAATGCTTATGGCGTGCACACGAGGGAGGAAGCTAGGGTATAAAATTTTCCTACTAAAATGAAAAAGTATATAAAATTGTTGATATATCGCCTTTTCCTGTATCCGTCGATCTTCTTCGAAGATAATTCAACTCAAATGTCAGCAATCTCCTGCAATTCTGGTGCGGATGCAATCACTGCGGTCTCTTTTCAGGGGACGACTTGCCAGATTCCCAGTCTTCCATTGGAATGGATGCTGTAATAGCAAGAGCTTGCTCGAGAATGGAGCGCAGAAAGTCATTGTTCGCGGTATGACGATCCTGATGAACGTAGTCGGACCGGGAGAATGGCTGCAACGCCGGAGACGCACGTCGAAGAATGGCATGTAAAGGCTGGCGGTCAGGAAGCGACCTCGCGCGTGCGCAATTAATGTTAGACGACGACATCCTTGCTATTCGTTTCTCAGCGCACTATGAATAGAATATTGTATCGACGATCGACGCTGCGTTGGGTTCTTTTGTTCGAGGTGAGAAGGTGTTTTCGTCTGAAATTCGGCAAGATCTCATCTCCGAATTTGACCGTGTGAGCGAGAATGAAATTATTCTTTCCCCCACGTAGATTATGTACTGAGTTCGCTGTAGGCTATTGCGATGGGCAATTGGTTTTTCGAACTTCCGAAAAGCGTTTGACGTCAAAGACATTTACAAATATCAAAGATACAACAAGTACTTCCGGTAAACACGGAAAGGGAAATAGATCGACCTGATTGGCCGTTCATGATGCACGGACAAAACTTTGACAGATTGTATATATGCCTAGAGTAGACCTAGTTTAGCTATTTCGATACTCGAATGTACCACAGGTCATAGGTTTAATAGATATATACAAAACACTATTGGACTAGCTAGTCATGGACAATAACTTATGCGTCACGGGTCATATGGGGCGGTTACGGGAGAATAAAAACTAAGGGGAAAGGACCGAGAAACGGGCTTGGAAACGAGAAACGGAGTCAATCTAAAATAATTCTTAATTTCACTAGGTCGCGGCAGGTCACCAAAGAAGGCCAAGAAGTGGTCGTTTGTCGTTTGTCGTTTATTAATAAAATTTTGTTAATTTGAGACTTGAATTAAGGCCCTAAACGGCACCAGCAAAAACAAGATTCAAGATCAAGCACCAAGCACTACGATCAATCATCAATCGCATTCAATCGTGGTTGACGAATGGGGTTATGCTTACGCACCATGATCATTCTCTGCGTCACAAAATTTGACGTCGATCTGCCAACGACACGGAAAGCAGCCTAGTGCAATCTAGCAACGGAAGTGCCTCTTCGGGCGCCGAGATTGACCCTGAGAAGAGTGGTCAAACTCGCCGTTACACTATGTTACAACTTTGACGAGGGTTTCATGAGTGGGCTTGCTGCGGTCAAACGCGTCAAAAGAATTGAGGATTGAGGCGTTTCGGTAAGGCGTTGCGGTGTGCCACCAAAGACGAAATCGCTCTGTCCATCTATCTTTACTGCATCCTGAAGCGACAGCAGCAGCTCATGTCTCTTCGGATAGAGATTCGTCTGGTAGAATTCCGAAATAAGCTTGCTGGACACCCCGCAGCAATTCTCAATTTCGATGAGACTACGCGCCCACTCCGTCTGTTCGTTCCATGCGTCCCACATCCGTTGCATCAGGTACGTTCGTTGTTCTTCTTCCAGTTGATTGAAATCAAGACCACTTTCCGCTTCATCGGTCGTTTTTTCGGTATGGCTAAACGTCCGTTTCTTACTAAACGGTAAGCTGCGGCTTTGTTGCCGTGACTGCTGTGCGAGACGCTGCATCGTGCTGCCAGCATGACACACAAAGAGTGTGATAGCAGCAATGTTAATCTTCGCCTCCTTCGATCCGTCTAACAATTGCATCAAAAATTGCACACATGTCTCAGCCACAGGAGGTAGGTGCAGCTTGCGAAGCGTATGCTCTATCAGGTTATGAATAGCATCTTCACCAGTCGGATCTTCCATTGTTGTGATACCGTCTGCTGATGACGCCGCTTGTGCAAATTCAGGAAACGTCTCTTTGATCTCGTTAAAAGCCCGAGAGCAGTGTCTTTTCTTGATGAATGTATCTTCATTTAACAAATACGAGTTTGTGTCGGCCATCGTTTTTGGTGGTTGTATGCTGTTACAGACATCTGCGAGCGACCGAGGTTGTTTCAAATTTCGGGCCGTCAAAAGAGAATTGCGGCACAAAGAGCTCCATGTTGTTTCACTTTGTTGTAGTCATTGAGTGAATCTTTTGCTGCCTGTTCTAATACACGTTGCCGTTGCGCTGGTACCAGCCGCCATTTCTTAAGAGCATTCGGTTCGTGGACAAGCTCCGTAGCACTTTTCCGTCTCGCAATGGCTATTCCACGCACCAGCAAGCCGTCCCGCAGAGTAGCATATTTACATAACAAATTTGATGCCTCTTGTTTCACTCTTTCGTTTAGATCCAAGGCCTCCGCGCTTTCCAAAAGCATCGAGTACGCTGCATAAAGATCGTGAGCAGCCTTCTGTAGAACTTTATCCGCTTGTTCATCCTCGTGTCCTTCGTGCCATCGAATAGCACGTTGCAGTGACCACTTTTCAGCGTACATGGCAGTACGCAATCGGTTGCCATCGTCTTCTTCTTTTACAATGAGCTGCTCCAGTTCGGGTCGCACGTCTTGGTGCGACAATTCGGTGTTGTGTTTTCTCTTGATCTTATGCGACAAATGCGCCGACGACAACGCTTTGGCGTGCTGTTTTTGCATCAAATAATCAATCTTATGATTTGCTGACGCCAATCGGTTCCGTATGGATGGATTGCGATCACCGAACGTATAACTTGACACGAGTGTTGGTTGTAAGCCTCCTAAATATAAATCCTCGTTGACGGGGACCATACCGCTCCGTTGTGCGGTCGAGTCCGGGTCGTCTTGATAGTCTCGCCATTCGGGTCCTCTATCCATAATATGTTCTTCGTCAACGACCCCGCATGATGTACAGATACGGTCGCCTTGCGACCAGTCGGTATAGAGAGCCGTCGAATGACAAGCACGACACTGCGGTTCCATGTTTGTGTTATTTAAAATTACAGTCGTCGCCATTCTCTTTCTTTGCGGCTTCCGAGTGCTTTCCTCTTTTAGTATTTCAGGAAAGAGGTAGGAAATGTGTAACGACGAAGCTAGTAGCGTGAATGAGGGACAGATGTTGGTGATAAGTGATAACGTTCTCATGTTTTGTTTCGTGATCTTTGCATTCGTCTTCCGACTTTGAATTTCGTTGGCTATGCCGCGCGGACGAGTTTTTGCGCGCGTCTGTATTACAAATACTCTTTTCTTTACACTATTATCCAGTATACCCACCAACAGTTGACTTATACTCGTCTTGTAATAGAGTATAGTAGTACCGTAGTACCTGTACGACTTTGGTCTTAAGTTTTTGCATCATTCACACACACCATTCACTGACTCGAAACTTGAATAACGACCACATTAACCTTTGACCCATTATAATTATCCATATTTTCATCCTGAATTGCCGAAACTTTTGCTGCCTGTATTATTGCGCAATATGAAGTCGTCTTTGAGTATCTGTTGCTTGTGGCTGCTTCCGTTCGTGAAGGCCTTTCAGACGAACATCGAAACAGAATGTTCGTCGCGCCTGACTCGTCCGACAGCAATCCATCAGTCATTTCAAGATACAGACGATGATGATATATTCTACAACAAGTCTCCAACAGAACAGGCATTTGATAAGGGTGACAATGGATACACGCACGACGCTCCATCGCACTTTTTCAGTCGCAATTCTTTGGCGTCCTTCGCAGCAGATAAACCGCTATTTCGAAAACTGTGTCGCGACGCTGGAATTACGCGACCATCCAAAATACAGAATCTCGCTTGGCCCATTTTGTTTCAGGGGAAGAATGCGATTATCGCCGATCAAACAGGCAGTGGAAAAACGTTAGCATACCTTTTGCCGTTACTGAACCGATCCTTCAAAAGCAAAGCATCACCGGCTATCATTGTTCTCGCCCCGACGGCCGAACTAGCGGATCAAATTAAGGCAGTGTGTGACAAGCTGACGGTATCGTCGGCAGTTTTAACGGCAACGGGTCAGTATGCAACAAATATTCGGGATCAGATTCGAATGCTGCAGCAGAAGAAAAGCTATGATGTGCTGATTTCGACTCCTGGACGTATAGCAACTATTTTAAGGACACGACAAGCAGGACTCGACTTAAGTCGCGTACAGGCTGTCGTGCTGGACGAAGTGGATATTCTGCTAGTGGATGAAACGTTTGGACCTCAGCTTCGGACACTGGGTGCAGCTTTGCAGACCAGTCCGCAGTTCGTGTTTGTTGCGGCGACTTTGCCCAATTCCGTTATCAAAACTGTGCAAAGAGAGTTCCCAGATGTGCAAGTTGTGAAAGGACCAGGCCTACACCGCGTCGCAATGACTGTAGAGGAACGTTTGGTTGATGTGTCAGTGCCACCTCAGTATAATCGGGATGCTAAATATTGCTTTGAGGTCAAGGCGAAAGAACTAATGACGGCGCTTCGTAAGAACCGGTGCCGACGCACACTCATCTTTGCAATACAGTAGAAAGCTGTCGACAGGTGGAAAACTTGTTGAAAAGAAAAGATAGAAGCGAACGCGTCAATAAGATTTACACTTATCATGGCGCTATGACTCCCGAAGTACGACGCGAAAACCTAGCGGAGTTTGTCCGGCAAGAACAGGATATTGATTCTGTATTGATATGCACCGATCGCGCTGCCCGTGGCGTGGATTTTGCTGCTTCGCCTGTCGATCATGTGGTCATATTCGACTTTCCGAAGGATCCTGCGGAATATATTCGACGTGTAGGACGTACGGCTCGAGCAGGTCGCAAAGGTACAACTACAGTTCTAGCGTATGGGTGGCAACTGCCAATTGCCAGGGGCATTATGCAGAGTGGGCAGTTGAATGATCAGGATCTGGAGAAAGTTACGGAAGACGATGACAATGGTTCAGAGTCTCTGGAGTACCGTGCAGGAAAAAGGAAACGAGCCAGCCGCAAGAAGAAAGGAGTCACCGGGGAAGAATCTTTGCGAGAGCATATAGCTGGCGGGAAATTGTGGGGCGATAGCAGTCGTACTTAGAATCGCCTCGAGAAAAACACTTCACCATTACTTCATTCTATGCAGCAAGGATATTTCAGTTCCATGAAAGAAGTTCATCTGATGCGCCTGCACTTAGTACGGAAGCGGGTTACAGTCTTGACCAAGAACGCATAACAGCTGACCGGTCGGGCGTCTGAATCTTTTAGAATCTTATTCTTTCAAATGGGGCTTGTTGAGGGGTATCGTTGGTGGATGAAACGGGGAGTAATCTACCAGTCTCATTCACAAATAGGGGCTCACAGGCAGGGACAACAACTTTGTCAGATTTTCTTCGAGATCTTGATGATCTCTTTTACTGCCTGTAATGTCGCCGCCCGCATAACGTAGCCGCACGCGGTAAGGCCCAGTGAAGGTGGCTTCCTTGCTCCCAAAAATGGCGGTCTTCAGAACTACGTGTCCGCCATTCAAAATAGTTTCCCCGTACCTTTCGGCTTCTTCCTTTTGTTGGTTATTTGATAAGTATAGCTGCTCAAGAAACGCTTCAATGACAAATGCCACAACAAGATTGTTGACCAAAACCACAGCTGTCAAGTGGAAGAAAAGGAAGAACCATCTGACCCACTTCGCTTCAGTAACTGCTTCGAACCCTATCTCGCATTCATCCCAATTATTTGTAACGAGCAAGTTGAACAGGACCTTTGCAATAGTGTGATTCGTTAGTAAGGAATATCGCACGAAAGGATAATGCGTTACTTACATTCATGCCACTGATCATGTCATTGAAGTTGTTGGCCCAGTAATCGCTCTCAGAAAAGACAGTGTTCAGAACGAGGTCGGAAACTCGATTGGATGGATCTCGTGAAATTAGTCCACCGTAGTGATAAACACCGAACTGATCGAGTGGACGGCGCATTCATAAAACGGTTGTTAGGCTTCGATAAACAAGATTTGTTCAATTGTGACCAGGCTTACCGAGCTGAACAGAAAGAAAACAAAGAACAGCAGCAGCAGAATGCTGACTGCGTACTTCAATATTTTCGCTTCCTTGCGAAAAAGCAACTGGAGTACGTTGATTCCAGGAAGAAAGCGGATTATACGAAGCACACGGAGCATCACAATCAGACGAATCAATTGAATATCGAAAAGTACGCTTTCTGGAGAAAACATCAGCGCGACCCGTACGAAAGCCAGCATTGTCATCGTGAAATCAAAGACATTTCTTTGATCCTCAAAATATGATTTCCGACCATACACAGCTATCTTGGTAAAGACTTCCACCGCATAAAGGGCGGTAAAGAATGTACCAACAATCTCTTCAGTGGTGTCGATAGGACCACCAATATACAGAGGGTCTAGACGAGCAGGAAAAAATTTCAGGCAGCGTAGGAGGATGTAAAACTAATTGAGAGGAACTCACCTGAGGCGGCGCTTCCTGACAATTCAGGATACGATTGCATGGCGGCTACCATAGCGTTCATCAGCAAAACCAGATCGATGGCATACTCGAAGTAATCCGATTTGACAAGGTTACAAAATTCTTGATGTTGGCTACTTTGAAAGTACTCTGGGTAGCGGCGCTCAACCCAGGTCGAGTAGTCACTTTCGCGAACGAATTCAAGAAGCAAAAGGTTGGATAGCTTCATGAACTCGTCTTTTGAAACCTTGGACGGATGGCTTCTCGCCAGCAAGCCGAAAATAATGTTCCCTTGTTCCTCCGAGAGATGTCGAAATTCTGGAAAGTCTTCTTTTAAAATGCGAAATAGTTCCATGACGGTTCTCCGATCGATCCAGCCGACTTCATGTGGATCAAGAAGTTTGTAAGCTTTTGTTAAGCAATCCTTTGCTAGCACACGGTGCTCTTTCGATCGCTGCGTAGCGGCTTCGTTGTACTGATTGACAATCACGGCCAAAATAAGGTTCATTAAAAAGAAAAAAGCAATCGCCATGAAGGAAATGAAATATAATGCCACCCAGCGATTCTTATTATACGCTGGCATCATGACGTCCGGATAATTGACTTTAAACGAAAGGTTTTACAGCGTTTAGTGACCTTTGATGGAAACTGTAAATCACCGCGAAACACATACCTGTTGTGACACACATCCATAGCGTCCACTGCAAAAAAGAGCAAAGATGAGCAATTTGATAATTCTTTACGTTTAGAAGCGCAGATCGCAAGTTTCTTACAATGGCTTCGACTATGTTGGAGAACGAAGTCTTCCCTTCAATTGTGTTCGCAAAGAGGAGAGTACCAAACCAACCATAAAAGAGTATTAGCAAGCTGAGCAATGCCAAAATCTGAAAAACACGCGGAAGTACTTCCACTAGATCCCGCAGTTCGCGCTGAAAATTAAAATTATCCAGTGACATGACTATTGCCAAGCGCGCATAGGGACAGTAACTGGAGTGATCCGTCCAAAGTCCATAGGCAATGAAACTTAAAGACACCAACTGTGCTATGCGGTTCCATCGAGCTGGGCCTTTGCGTAAGTATCGTTTCAAGCTGAGCCCATCGCGACCAATCCGTAAAAGTACCACACCGAAAAGAATGGCAACAAAAACGGATTCGATTTTGCGAGACATGGCTTCATCTAGAAGCATAGCGTGTGCATTCGGATAGTATTCTACCTCACTCACAAACTCGTCTTCCTCGGCACCCGCGGGTATCCCTCGTGCTGACAATAGTCTGGCGCATGATCTCTCTGGATAATCATCATTCGCCAGACACCAATAGGGAGGTTCAATGAATGTCAGAAAAAGCATGGCCCACGCTACCAAATTAAATAGTTTGACAACAGGCGGATATGCACACACTCGATGACATAGCAGGGACACAACGTTGCGCCATGTATCATTTTTGTGTCGAGCATGGTACGGATCGTAAGCTCCTTCCGATGGATTCTCGGCATCCAAGTCCATCGCCGCATCACGTACCAGATGAGCGGCAGGCCCTATACGAGCCCTTACATGAGGCTTATTCCATGATCCTCTCAGGCTGTGTATTATTGCAGAAGAGCATTGTGATTCATGATGGAGTGATTCCCATCCAGAAGATTCAGATTCATCATTCACCTCTCGATGTGCTAGTAAGGGTCGCTGTTCTCCGCGATTATTCATTTCAATTCAGTGCTACGCAGCGTTCTCAGAATTCTTCTCAAGGTTTAGATCTTGGATGAACCAGTTTATGTTCTCGTTTCGCAGAACCTTCCACTCTTGTTCAAGTTCTTGTTGAAAGATGAGAAAAAGGCGACGATGATGATGGACGAAAAAATGAATGCGAGATGGGCGCGCTCGAGCAGGCGCGAAAGTTCTTCTCTTTTTTATTCCTCATGGAGCTCGCAAGGATCAGGATATTTTTAAAACTCTTTTCAGTGTCTACGCGAATTTCACGTAGCCGTCGTAGGAAATTTATCTCTGCAGGGGTACCCGGATATTGAACATCTCGCCATCATCGAATTCTCATATTTACAGTGCCCAGATATCAACGTTTTTCATGCGCAATGTATTGTATTCGTATCGGTAAGCAATAATCGCCATCGACTTGAAATTAAAACGTTCATGGAACGATTGGCGCAGCGCTTCGAATAATTACGTAATTTCACGTAGCTCTCGTAGGGAAATTTATCGACAGAGGACAACCCGGATATTGCGTAACTTCGATCGCACCATTATTCGCGTCTTTCGGACACCAATGTCAACGATACTATGTCCATCATCGCTAATGCATGTCATTAAGCAATAATCAACTTTGATATATCACTGAAACATGATAACAAAAAGAAACAACGCTTCCAGTGTATACGCGAATTTCACGTAGCCGTCGTAGGAAATTTATCTCTGCAGGGGTACCCGGATATTGAACAATTCGCCATCAACACTTTTGGCTATAGTAGATGCAGTTGTTGTTACTTTGAGTTAGTCGTCAGACGGAAATTCTGACTCTGTTTGTCTCAAGATAGATTCAGTCGACATTCGACCATCCCATTGACCATGGCGGGCGAAGTTTCAATCATCATATCTGCTTTATCGCATACGCATTTATTTACCATGGCATTTTCCCTTTCAACAGCTGCATTTACCGCAGTTGTAGGCATCTACGCATTCTGTCTGGTCCTCTTTATTTACGTCTTCTTCTTTGCGGATCCGAATAAATCCAAGTTGGCCTTCTTTGTCACGGAAACGCTTCCGCAGAAAACTTGGGGACTGTTAGATCGACTATTACCACAAAATGTGTTGTATACTATACAATTCTTTGTTGATCGATTTCTCATGATGTTCTATCTGGCATTGTTCTATGGAGGATGGAGTGTCGTATGGTTCTTCGTTTATCCCATGGTCGATCAACAAGATTACGTGGGTTCGTATCACAAGGCGATTGGCATGTTTTTCTTTGCAGCATGCATGATTTCTTGGCGCTACGCCTCCTCGACCAGTCCGGGCATCATCACTGCCAGCAATATACACCGCTACAATCATTTTCCTTACGACAACGTGTTGTTTGTGCCGCAAACATGTAAAACGACGTCGATCCTTCGACCTGCCCGCAGCAAGTTCGACCGACACCGATACAATGGCAACGTCCCCCGGTTCGATCACTTCTGTGGATGGGTGTACAATACCATTGGAGAAGAAAATTATCGTTTCTTTCTTCTCTTCCTTTTGATGCATGCGGTGGCGTGTGGCTACGGGGCTGCGATCATAACAGCGCTTTTTTATGGACATTTGTTACAAAGGAATCTCTTACAAGCCGTCTTTGTCGATCGTTTCACCGGCCAAGAAATACAGGCGACAAAGTATCTATTGTTTCAGTACCTGTTTGATCGATTTACTCTACAATGTGCTGTGGCGATTCTTATGGGCGTCATGTCAATAGCTTTGGGATTGTTCCTCGGGTACCACATTTGGCTCACCAGTCGAGGGATGACAACAAACGAATCGTATAAATGGGACGATGTTCGAAAGTGGTATAACTTTGAGCTCAATCAATACAATGAAGCCGTCAAACAAGGTCGCCCGGTGTCCGACTCACGGCATCAGGCAAAGCCACAACTTCGCGAGAAGGATGTTACCTGCACGTCGGCTTCATCCGTTCCAGATTTGGAGACAGATGACAAAGGTGATAGAGAAACAACTAAATCAGCGAACGTAGTTGAGCATCCCGGTCCTGAGCCCAAAAATATTTACAATCGTGGCTTCATTGAAAACTGGAAGGAAGTAATCTTTCCCATTTCACTGCGATCAAATACCGCAGCTGGCCATGTGCAAAAACCCAAAAGCGGATAGATAAGATGCTAACCAATCACGGGGTTTCGAAAAACTTGTATTTCCATCACAGTGCCGTCTAGTGCTCCCCTGTAGTTCCCTTTGTCGGCGACTTCCAGTGTACCACCCATTTGCTGTATAAGTGTTCTAGCGATGCTCAGGCCGATGCCAGAGCCCTCTATTCGCTTCGTTACTTGCCCGCGTACGCCTCGGTCAAAATGGAATCCCGCTCTTCTTCTGGAATACCGGGACCGTTGTCCTCAATGAGTATCGTCACACCTTGTTTGAAAGCATCTCGATTCGAAAGTAACCGAACTCGTACTTTGGGAGAAGGGTTCATCTTTTCATCCGCATCTTTCTTTGGGATCAGAACATACTTGAACGCATTATCAAGCAGATTGGTAACGGCTTCCTGTAAAGCGTCAGGGGCAACGAGTGTTCCAGGCAAATCATCGGAGCTATCAACATGAAAATCGATGCTATTTTCTGTGGCAAGTACAGAAAAGGCGCTAAGTACAGGTTCGAGGACATCGTCAATAAAGGCCATCTCGAGCTCTATTCTCGTTTTGAAGGTGAGTGTTTCAACGCTATCTCTGCCCTCAGCAATCATTTCGTTGTTACTGGAACTCGGGTAAGTCAATGGGAAAAGAGAGCGTTGCCATCCCTGTCATCCTCGGCGTAACTTATAGTCGATGCTCGACCGAAACCATTTCGCCGGGCTCTACTTGTCCCGAATTCCAGTACGCTCTTGTCAATTTCAATCACTTCATCTTTCTGGTCTGTCACAAGAGGAATCTTGAAAGGTACGAGCGCACCAGAAGGTGAAGGAGTGCTGGCGAACGGGAGCAGCAAAGGTTCGCCCGCCATGGTGTCTACAATGCCATCCACCGGTTTCAAGCGATCGATCAGTCGATCGCTTTGAACCATTAATAGGTCGACAAGCTCCAGAAGTTGCGGGCCTGAAGTTTGTCCTACGGATTCGCTTTCAGCGATCCGTTGCTGCAACAGCTTTCCGAATGTTCGTAGCGCCTGTAGCGGGTTTTTCACTTGATGCAAGCTATCCGATAAAGCTTTTTGTACCTCTTTGTTTTTCATTTGGAGAACAGACTTTTCCGCGTCCATAGAGAGCGCTATAGAAAGGCTCTGAGCTGCCCGGGAGACTTGTTCGCGGTCATGGGATGTCCACACGCTATTGCTACCCGGTATCGGTCGAACAGCGGGTGACACCAGCAACACACCGACGGTCTGCGAACCTGCAAAGAGTGGAACCGATAGCGCCGCTCCACCTCCTCCGACGTCACATAAGACTTCTTCAACGACACCGATTCCTACATCGGTCGAACCTGCGACCATTGGGTAGTCGGGAAGCAAGGAAGTAGCGTGTGCGAACCCGGGTAATGTCGTCAAGGTTGTTGGAAGTCTTGGGGCGACCCCCGACTCAGCCTGATTGGCGATGAAAATGCGATCGCTGCTAGGATGAGGAAAGATAACAGCTGGCATGAATTCGAGTTGTCCGGATCGTGGATTTTCTTGTGGAAGATACAATGCCATTGATTTAATCTTTTGTTTCCCTTCTGTCGTTGTAAGTGAGCTAGCTAGAAATTCCAACTGGGAGAGCGTTAATTGTTGAAAGAGTTGCGATGGCATCATCGGAAATGGTCGATTGCTTTCGAATTCCGCCTTTGCCGCCGACCAAAGAGACGAGGGGTCGAATTGTGGCCTTGTCTCCCATGATGGTACTTTTATTCCTGTCGGAAGAAACGAATAGACTTCCATCGATTGGACGATAAAAGCAATGTGGAGGATTTTTGAGAAAGCGAGTTGTGGCTTCATTCTGGACGGAATTCTCGTCAGCCTTTTGTATCGGATATCTCTGCAGTATCACGTCAACGACAAAGGTCATTAAACTAGATGTTAGACTTGTTGTTGCCAAGGTCGGAAGGACAACGATCAAACAATGGACTTAGAATCGCGACGATAATAAACAAAAATAATGCGAAATGCCTAACTCATGACTAAAATCGGTCGTGGTAAAACAATGCTCTTTATAGTCTAGAGAGGCTCTACACCTGGACCTCCATTGCATCTCGTCACAATAGACAAACCCAAAGAGCATTTTTCGTGCTCGTTGCACAAACCTACTGTTGAAAAGGATTTATTCCTGCATATACCCAAACATTGCCAAACAAAGTCGGTCGCCGATCGCACGCCGACTTGCCTTACAACCAATCTTGCTAGTTCGTAAGAGCAAGGGACGAAGTCCTTGCCGTTTTTATGCTTAATTAGGAAAGGAAATTGTTTGTAGAATATCCAAAAGACTGTGGCCGCGGTAAGACGGCAACTCTTTGCAAGAATGAAAGTCTTTATTTTATGATACAATATGAACAATATCACCCAAGTGCGCTCTACCAAGCAAGGGAAACTCATCGCCCGGCAGCAGCACTGAAAGGTCCACCGACAACTTGCTTCACCCGTGTCATAATTGGGCAGTCAAGACATTCCTTAGCTCCATCTTCTGTCAGCGTTTTGCTCAGTCCGTGTTTTCCAACCAGTTGCAAGTACTCTTGCATTTGCCGATGCTGCTCTTCGGTCAACTTTGGCAAACGCGCGTCTCGGTCTTTCTGGCTCCATTCAGCGAATTCACGAGCTTCGCGCAAATGTTCCATCCCTTCCTTGTGAATTCGCTCCGCATCGCGGACCATCATCTTCGCGACACCGTAAAGTACGCGACCTTGATTTGAGCCGTATGAGTATTTTTGGAGGTATAAATCAGTGGAAAGCCACGTTGATCACTCTCACCTTGACTACAGTGCCTACTGCCAACGCACCAAGAACAAAATTCCACGGCCTTCGTTGTTCACGAGTGAACCTTGACCATGCCTGTAACATCCTTTTTGGAATCCTTTCGAGGACGCTCAACTGTCTTTAACTGACTTCTTATTGTGAAAAACTGCAACTTGTTGTAGAACTAGTGAGCATCATCAGAGCGTTCATTACATCATGCGCATTGCGAATGTGTGCTTGGCGCATGTGTGTCATGTTGCGCTGGCAAAAACACGTGAGATCGGAATTTCTTGGAAAAATTGTAAGCTTAGACTCTAGTACAAGTAGTCTAAAAGGGTCTACTTGTTCTCTATTCACGCAAAAAGGTAATCTACTTATTTTTTTATTGTGAAAGTAGAAGACGTTTTTCTTAATTCGAAAGAGCAGACAATAAAGCCTATGCGACGCAACGTAGAAAACGTACTAATTATACGTGAGTCATGAAAGCTAAGATCTGAATATTTAGTCACGAATCCTTTAAGAGGGTCCAGTCTGTCCGTGCACCCTCAGCGACATTTTATAAACACACTGCGACATCACCAAAAACATGAGTACCGCTCCGAAGTCACCTCTACTTGACGAGCCCACTCTGTCTTACCCTCTACTTTGTATCCCTACTGTGTTCAAACCGTGCTTTTAGGCCAAAAAATGCTGATGGGTAGCCTATGAAAAACTGTTGGCTCATTTCTTTGCCTCTTTCACTCATTCGATGATCTTTGATTTGATACCTTTCCAATTTTATGGCGAATTATGGATGCCTATCTATTAACCATAGTATGAGACACATGGAGGGCACGGAAAATGACGCACAGGTCGTTCGGCGCCCCCGTTTCTTCCTATTTTTGTGACGAGGCGTCGACTATTCTCATTGACTGATCTGTTAGGTCATGGCACATTTTACAATAATCAACCGCTCGCATTTCCAATTCACAATGCTGAAGGACTCCTTGGTCATGTGGGAGCATGTCGAAGTATCCCTTGTTTACTACCATGTTACTGAATTATGTCTTCTTGACGCATCGATGGCGGCGATGACGAGGTCTTGGATTCTCGTCCCAATGCACTCCAGACTTCAACCGCATATCGCACTACGGGATCTTTTATTTCTCTGCAATGACAAATGGAGTTTGATGAATCACAAATGTAGGTTTCGCATTAGGCTATGTTCTCATAGCTGAGACTTCTTCGATCTGGATTCGCATGGTGTTTCGCTTTGCCGTATTCCGTCTGGAAAAGATGAGGCCGTAGGTACGCGTCAGGATTATGCGCTAAACGAAGAAATGCGCAACGATCCGTTTTTCTTGCAAAGTCATGATTAGATATGATTGGGTTATCAGTTATCAGTCGGTAAACTGATACAACATGAAACATGACGACCCATGAACACAAATTGCATCAGCAATGAAAGATTCACTTTTAACCTCGGAAGCATGTACTGAGGACCAATATGCTCACCAACACTCAAAAACGGGAGAATACGCTACCATGTATGAGACAAAAAAATGATTGCAACGTGAGTGATCGATGAGCTATTTCGTTTGATAGAACGTAAAAACAGATTATACAATAATCATAGAATGAGATACGTGCAAGATGCTGGTTTCGATTGACGATTCCTGTCTAGTACTGTACCTTTAAAGCAATAGGACCGCTTATTAGGGGAGTACATACAAAGAAAGTAAAGCCAAATCTTTCGAAGTTCTCAAGGCTCTTCTATCTATCGTGTTCAACATCTTTGCTCCGTTTAAGTTCTCTTCTAGTCGGTCTCGCCAATAGGCAAAAGAAGCAAACATTATTCAAGAGACGACCTTCACGTTTCTGAAGGGAGCTAGTTGTATAGACGCTTCATGACTCGTGGCCACGAATCGGGGTTGACTTTGTTGAGATTGTAGACATTTTCAATGCGCAACGCGCCACCCATACGTTGCATTATTTCGGGAATGGCAGTGGTATTGTATTGTCTACAAAAAATATGCATAAAATGGTTCATGCACGGATTCGTTGCAACTGCATTAGGAGGAATCGTCCGAATGATTGCTATGAAGAACGTGTTTCTCAGCACAAATATCACGTTGACTGCGAAGTGCTGAGATTAATTAAACTCGTCAGACGGCCTCTCTTGACGTTGACGACCAGCAGTGTCTTATCAATTTTTTTGGTTCAACCCCCAACTGCGCTTGAACACCAAGCTAGCTCGAGCACATTGCTCCGATTTTATGTCAGCCTTCTTCACTGCATGCTGAAAAGTATCTTGGCAGTCACCGTACATGTGCGTTACATCGCCGTGCATGACAACAAAGGTATGAGGCCTTTCGCTTTCAGCGTTGTTGCGTCGAAAGCTAAATCTTCGCGAGGCACCCACACTAACAACGACCGTGTCGAAGTCCCATAACGAGCCTTGATCGGGGTCAATGTGATATCGCATAGCACTTTTGCCGTCTGGGTACAAGTTCAAAAGACAACAGTCAAAATATTGATCCATCCGTTCGTCGAGCAAATCTCGGACTCTTTTAACGGTAGGGGAGAATGCATCTCTCGGCATAGACTTGCCGGAATATTTGAATGACTCGACCCCTTCGTCTCCTTCCCAAGCCGTTTGGCGACGTTCTTTGACTATCTCCTGTGATGATGTATACACGCTGTCGATTCGAAAATTAACTTGGGACGCCAGATCTGGAACGGAAAGCTCCTCAACGTGATCGCAAAGCCCCGGTAATATGCGGAATGGTAGTTTCAAGTCGTCATATGCTCGTTTCAAGTTCAGGGGAAGCACTATTTCGCCCGCGCATCGACTCTTTACATAGTCGTACGTTTCAAAAGACCACAATAACCCAGAAAGATGATGTGCTTCTAGTTTTGAATCAAACAGTAAATTGTCGCTGTTCACAGTCCAAAAATCATTCATGGCAGCAATCACGCCACCCGAGAGTTCCTTATTGGCTATACGCGAAATCGAGGCACATGCTTTCGTTCCTTCGACTGAGGACTCTATATCAGTGCGTTCGTTGATGCTGCAAAGACAGTTCACCACGGACAACAATGCATTTTGGTGACGGTTGCGAAGTAGAGGCATTTCCAGCTGTTGCTCCCTCCTTTCGTTATCCTTGTTCATGAGGATTTTTCCCATGCGTACTAAAACGGGGCTAGCAATACTCCCGTCAGGATCGACCTGTTTAGTAAGGTGCTCGCCGACGCGCTCGAGAAGGTCTTCAGCGGTGTGGCATGTTTGTAGGTTCTGTATCAAGTCAGACCTGGTAAACGACGCTGAGCTAATTGCTTTCGCATGGTCAATTGCCAGTGCAAGCAAAATACCAGCTATTATTAGTCTCGTCCGGCCTAACAAATAAACCGCTTTTTGCTTCTTAGAGTCTTTCATGGCCGCTCCAAGAAAAATACATACTCCGTAATCAATAATCAATCTTTTGCTCCTCCGCGTTCCTTTCCGCTCAAATGATTTTACTCGCTAGAGACTATACTGTTGAATTCCGTTCGTTCTGCTATTTTGATGTTTTTTATCCTATCACTGCAATGCACTCATCCTCATTTTCTCATGTGAGGTCGAAAAATACGACACTCCCCAGTGAAATATTACCACACTTCCATATTTTCTGGACACGTGAAATTACCACACGCCCACATTTTCTGGAGACGTGAAATTACCACACGCCCACATTTTCGGGACATACGTGAAATAACCACATGCCCACATTTTCGGGACACGTGAAATAACCACACTCCCACATTTTCTGGGCACGTGAAATAACCACACGCCCACATTTTCTGGGCAAGTGAAATAACCACACCCCCACATTTTCTGGAGACGTGAAAAACCACACGCCCACATTTTCGGGACACGTGAAATAATAACCAATAACCACATTGTGACAAGATCGCAAGGCGGCGGTCAGCATTGCGGGTGAGCTGCGGATGTGCTGGTGCTGCTACGAACGCACAACTCAGATCAGCTAGTGCCGCCGAAAGCATGATTAGCAAAAAAATATATAAAGCATTCATCTCTTGATCGGTCTACTTTAAGATAAAAGAAAGAACGGATACCGTAAATAATGATGAATAATTCATTGGCATTTCCCCGTCATCGTCTTGCGCAAAAATTATGATGACGCTACTGGTAAACCACAAAAAGCGTGCGAGCTATTTTTCGTGAAGCCTTGAAATTTCACTATGACACGGAGTGTTGGTTTACGCCAGCCAAGACTGGATCGTACACTAGTCATGAACCGAAAAACAAAGGGTTCCGTTCTGCGTCTCTCGCATCCGTTATAATTACGGTAACCCAAAATGCAACAATGATTTTCTGAACTACTTGTGAAGAGTTTCTTTCATTTTCACGTCGAAAATCCGAGGATCGACACCTCCGTTTTGCGCCTCTCGCATCCGGTTATAATTATGGTAAGTCAAGTTGCATCAATGATGATTCTGAATTATGTGTGAAGAGTTTCTTTTATTTTCACGTCGAAAATCCGAGGTTCGACACCTTGATTTTCCACTATAGAACGGAGTGTAGGTTTACGCCAGCCAAGACTGGATTGTACAGTAGTCATGAACAGAACAACAAACGCCACATTTTTATTTCGTCTGTACATCGCCAGCAGGTACGTAGCGTAGTAAGAAGACGAGGACGATAATAATAAAGAATGAAATGAAAAATAACCGCAAATACACCATGGTGATTGCTGTCTCTGCTCTTCTCTGCGGTCCCTTTTTTCGTCTGAAGTAAGCACTATAACAACTCTTCTCATACTGCCTGATTTCCGTTCGTCACTCAGCACGAATCAGAGTTCTTGCCATGCCTCCAATCAAATACAGAATTACGCTTGATCAACTCCGAATGGCAGCCAGGGTAAGTTGCTCACAAACCTCATGCTTTCTAACGCAAAACGCCCGTTTCTTACCCTCCATTTTCCGCTTTAAGAGCGCTTCGAAAAAAGTGAATCCCTGCTACACGGAAATAGAGCGAATCACAAACGCTATGGAAGCAGCCGACTACGATATCCGACCCCTTTGGAAATATGTGAAAGACTTGGAAGATTGCTACGATCGTAATGACAAGGAGGACAGCAAAGGCCGAGCTAGTACGCTGTATTACTTATCACAATATCTTGATCGACAAAAGACAAAAAAGAAATAAGATACGCGGGGCTAAAACAAGCTTGTTTTTGTTCTCTCTGGCTATATTTCATCCGATTGAAACAAACCATCACCCAAATAATGTAATAGCTCAATTGCGATACCCTTGTTTTTCGATCGACTTTAATTAAGATGTCAAGATAGAGAATCACAGATGAATTAGAATATGGACACAACAAACTCATCAAAAATGGTTTTGGTGAAAGAGAAACAAACTTACACATCCGCACTGCTCATCAACATGACACCAATTGCCAAAGCAAATTCCTTGCCTTCAGCGTAGATGACAACGCCGTCACCTTTTTCTAAACCAGGTTTGTCAAATCCGTTCGCATCCTGTTCGGCTCCGTCTGGTGGCATTTCACCCCCCGGGTTCGTTAGACCAGGGCACATTACGTTCGCTCCACCTAGAAGAAACGGAATAGCTCCTTTGTCTACGGTTACTTTTGTGAACTCTAGCGTGGGATATTGGTGAACGAGACGAAGGGTCGGCATGATGGGTCCGTCCCTGTGTTGAAAGAGGATTGGTTCTTGCGTCGGACTTTTGTTCACATGATCTATCTTGCGACAGTACAGCATGAGATGAGGACCAATTTTGTACTGAACAAGAGGAGACTTTTTCGGAATGAAAGCATCGAGAATGTCTTCTGTTAGCAACGGGTGTTTGTCGAGTAATTGACTCTTCAGCGCGCGCTGTACGGAAGCTTTCACTTGCGTGCTCGTCGAAACATCCGTAGTCGGATCAAACTTTTTGAACATTATGGAATGCTACGGTGATTTTTCTTGAAATCGTGTCAAGCTACGTGTGCAATGTAACCTGAATTCCCTTCTTGAAAGATGGTTATCGACAAAATGCGATACCAGGTAGAAAGTCTAACAAGAACAAGAGCAACAACAAGATTTTTTTATGCGGCGATGGTCGATTGTGGTACGGACGTCGTACAGTCTGTACGACGTAGACCTCACGACTGATTTCCTGAGTCTTGCACAAGACCACAAGCTATATAACTGCCCCTCCACCCATCGGATGTTCTGATATTCGTCTATTCGCTTCATAAAAGGTCGCTATTTGTTTCAGAGACGTTCCAAATTATAAAACCTTTCCGTTCCCTGGTCGATTGCTTGTTAAGCTTTATTCTAGTTGATCTATATTTCTTTTATGTTTTAACACGGTTGTGATCCTTCACGAGCCCGGATTATAGTCGAGAACCGTTTTCGGAGGGCTTCGTAATTACATGTTCAACTGCATTTGAGTGACCCGTTTCTTTAATCGAGTGCCCGTCAGCGTGCTCCTGATTTTCTCCGACGTCAACACCAAATCTCTTGCATCCAATGAACACAGCGACCCCACAACAAATGCCCGTCTCCACGGCCAGAAATAGGCAACACACAAAGGTGAATATACAAACGTAATATTCGGCGGGCTTTACGCGATTCCGAACTTCCCAAAGCCATTCATTCATGAGATCGACACATATCATGACCAGCAAAGAGCCAAAGAAGAAGTTCGGGATGTAAGACAGGACAGGAAAAGGTAAGGTGAAAACAACTCCCTGAAACGCTGCTAGTGCAAATCCAGCTATCGGCGACCGAATGCCAGCGCGGAGGGAGAAAATCGTTTGACTAAAAATGTAACTTCCTGTGTATCCACCTTTTTGTGTTGGCGATAGCGGTAGCAAGGTGAGGCATAGTAAATAAAAAACAGCATTTAGCAGCATTTCGACATACCTGTTAGGCCAGAAACTAAGTTGCTGATCCCAACCATTCGAAGCTCTTTATTGTAATCCAGCGGACGCTTCAGCTCTAGCTCGATTGCTGCGACATCCAGAGAACTTGACAGCGCTACAACGAAGATCATTCCCAATAGCGTCGGAAAGAGTCTAGGAAACACAGACCAGACAACCTTGTCGAACCGGAAATAATCCCATGTGTGGTACCAGGAAGGTGGACGTTCCATCGATCGAATCCATCCCATTCTAGTTGCCTCTTCAACTGTCGTGCCACTGATTATTAACGCGGTGTAGAAAAGGCACAGCAAGAGAAGAATGCAAGACGGTAGAACGGCCATGTGTCTCAGTCTCCGAACCGAGACGTAGATGAATAAGCCTCCTACAACTCCGGGAAGTAAAAGGGCCATTTGTCCAGAATGGTTTGAAGCGTGAACTCAGGCGGCGATCCTGCCATTAATTTTAATCCGGCTAGACCGCAGAAATATCCAATGAACGCCAAATATCCTCCCATCACAGCCGTCGGTAGCATTTGGACGTATTGTGCGAGTTTCCATCGCCCTATCAAAATCAAGCCGCAACCCAAGGATGCCGTACATAAAGCAAGCAGAATTGTCACTGTAGTCAAGAGCGTTTCATCATCGCAATTTGGGACGTTCTGCCGGCAATAAATAACGATGTAAGACGCCATTGAGTGTAGAAAGATCAGCCCGGCATCTTGAACCTGGCCCACAGCAAAGGGAAGTGAAGAGAATGATGAAAAGCAGATTTGATGAATGATACCAGATGACAGAGTGAGTTTGACGAGGACAGGCATAAAGGGCGAAAAGAAAGCGTCCTGGTAAATGATAGATGCGAACGAAAGGAGAACCGGTAGAACAATTGTGGCGTTGATCATGCCGTACAGTACGTTAATACCGAAGTTTTCGAACCAGTTCGTCGCATCCGCAAGCGAATTGCACTTAAACTCTTCAGTGTACTCATCGTCAACGGCCAGAAATGGGCTCTCCTCTGACGTTTCGATAATTAGTTGAGAATATGTTCTTTCCGGGAAACGCAGAATCTGAGGAACTTCCGTTGCCGTCTCCTCTTCTGCTCGGTCTGCTCTAGACTGGTATTGGGAATAAGATGGGACGCTCAAGTATCCTGAAAATGTTGTCGTGTCAAGGAGGCGTTCTTGTTCCAGGGCTGACCCCAATGAAACAGCCCTCGGCTTTTTCAGCCCAGAATGCTCATACCGAGGTGAGCTACTGCGCGGTGACGAGAAATGCGGTCTTGAAGTCATTGGAGTTGTCGCCTCTACCTCCCAACATGATTTGACATCATTGTCAGATCTCCGCCTTCGTAAAGTCATGGAACCAGACGATGTTACTAATCGTACAGGGGGGATTTTTCCGCTCTTCAGCAAGCCGCCTAAGATCCCTTTTATCCTCTGCAATACTTCTCATTGTGAGAAAATAATTGGTGTTCTCCCTTTGTTCTCTCTTGTGGTGGTATGTTGGAAGGCATCTTTGCCATCAGCCGTTACCGAACACGCACAAAACAACGAGAAAAACAAAGCTCCCCCCGTTTCTATTCACAAAACATCCTCAAAGCGGAACGGTTCTACAAGACCTACCACTACAGCCTAAATTGTTTTTCAACTTAGCCACGACTGCATTTCAGTCATGAATTCATTTCTTAAGCCGTTTGAGGAGTCGTCGATGCTCGCCAACTTCCGCCTGTGTTGTAAACATTGCACGCTGAAACAGACAAAACACTTCGCAATTCTTTTATCATTGCTATTGAAGGCATTAATTATTTGTTATAGCAAACTAGAGAGGCGAAAATGATGGATTATGAACAGGATGTCGTAAGGTTAGGACTATCCGTCTTGTCATCAACCGTCGTCATAACCTACACCATCGAACCTTCGCTTGCGACTAAGGTCGCATTTTTGTTTTCGTTCTTATTCTTCGTCGAAACTCAAAAACATCATTGTCAAAACCACTCCATACCTTTCAACAAATTTTCATGATGTCATCTAAATTCATATTTACTACACTTCTGTTTATAACTCGGAGCTGTGGCTTTGTTCCGTCGTCAACGGGGAGAAGCGTAGTGTTGCGTTCTGTGACTCTTCCTTCGTTTCATTCTGATAGATCAATCGCCCTCCAATACCAAGCCTCGGATGGAACGTACAGAACGGAAGACTTGTCTGTGATGTATCAGAAGATTGTCAGAGCACCTTCAAACATCAGTTCGCATCTTTTTCTGAGTACGCTGGTCGAATACCTACAAGATCATTTTCAACTTCCTCCTCGGCTTCCCATGGTATACGAGGCGAAGACGATTAAAGACTCAAAAAGTGTTGTTCAGTGGGACTCGTCCCTTTCGCCGTCATCGGATCAGACGTGTTTGGAAGTTCAAGTAGTCGCTGTCTTTCCGGAAGATCAATCAACGACTACCAACTTGGCCATGGTCGTTGTCGGGAAGCGACCACAAACGGGAAAGTCGTTACCTCCGTTCTTACGGAACCTCTTTGAAGACTCGGAGAAACAGATTTTGAAAGCTCTGGATCGTGGGTTAGAAAAATACATGTCGGGAAAGATATCATTTGGAGCAACAAAGTCGAACTCGTACTTGGAAGGTCGGGAATCGATTCTAGCGGAAATACTGGGCAATGATGATGACCAATTACAACAAGAGTCGACTCCCAAACCAGGCTTTACAGACGCTGAAATTGTTTCGAAACGGCAATCTACTTCTGAATTGTCACGAGAAGAAGCTAACGCTCAACGGACTTTTGAAGTGAAGAAAAGTACGGCGTCGTCTTCGTCATCCACAAACAATCGAGCGAATCCGCCTGGACTCGATTTCGCTGTACAGCAAGCCAAGTTGGCCGCTGAGCGTAATGCCAAACGAACTACTAGTGGGAATTTCGCAGTGGATGCAGCCAAAAGAGCTGCTGAGAAAATGCGGAAAAAGAACGTCAGAAGTACGAGCTTACCCGGGAATACAAAAGTCACTCGAATTCCGGAGGAGGAGGACAACCAATCAGAAAGACTTGACGGCGACAAGGCTTCGCCAATAAGGATGGATATGTTGTCTTGTAGACCTGCAAGTTTAGATCGCTCTGCAACTGGAAAGCCGCGAGCATTCATGCAAACGATTTCAAGGCCGGCCGACTATTTAAAGGATCAGGCAACGTCGTCAGTAATACCCAATCCACCGATAGCACGAAACATCAATCTGAATATTCGCCAGGATGCGGGCGGTGATGCTGTTCTTTCCGATCGGGACCTGGTAAATGACCCAAGTGATATTACCGATCCGAAGCAAAGGGAAATGATCAAAGCAGCTCAGGACGCGTTGTTGGAGATGTCAGAACAAGGCGAAGAACTCACACCAGAGGAATTGTTAAATCAGGTGATGAAATTTGGCGAGGTGCAGGACAATGAAAGTACAGTAGGCGCTGGATTTGTTAGTGGGGCTTTCGAGAAGGCAAAAGATCTACTTCGGGAACAACGCCAGAGGCGCGAAGATCGTCTCATGTACGATGTGGCCGATAAAGCTGCCGCAGAGGTGAGGACGAGAACTGCTGAAACAATAAATATTAAGACAATGACAATTGAAGAAGAGCTTCGGCGCATGTTTGAGGCTGGAGAAAACATTGCAGACGGTCGTCTTAGTAAAATTGAAACGTCCGGGGCTTATAGCGAGGAAGAGATGATGGAAAATAAGAACGAGGTGGATAATCTCATTGCACTAGAAAACTCGATATCAAGTCATGCCCGTATATTAGATGACGAGTTAGCGGAACTTGAGGTTCGCATCAACAAGTCTCCCGATGAAGAATTGGATGGCCCTGCGAAGGCACCGCTCTTTGACATTTTCTCCGGCCCAGAAGTCTACAATCCGAATGTGGATCCCGAGACCGCAGTGAACTGGCCTGGGGCCTCACCAGGAACAGGCACGATAAGGCTGCCAAAGGAATTAGACGAAGCTTTGAGACAAGCGCAATTCGCATCGGAAGTACTCCAGAAAATGAAAGAAGTCAAAGAGGAATCGCTTGACGGGAACAGCGTGACGACTTATTTTGTTGGGAATCGGCAATTAACTGACAAGCAAGTGCAAAATATGCGAACGCTTATGGTTGAAGCAGTGGATATCGGACTCATTGACAATCCTTTGATAAAGATGAAAGAATCTTCGCAACTACAGATGCTTATAGATGAGCTATGGGATCAACCGGAGGAGAGGCATACTGAAATTACTTCCAACTACAAAGATTTGTTGCTCTCTGACAATTTTGTGACACTTGTGAAAGAGAGACTCACCATGATGGCTGATCGTGACCTGGAAGCTATGCGCCGAGGCGACGATGCCACCGAAAAAACTAGTTCGCGAGAGCGTCAGCTTCTTGGAGGATTAGTTGTTGCTGCTCAGCTTCTTCTAAAAGAAGCACGGGCTCTTGGGGCGCAGTTAGAGACACAACAATTGGAAGTCATTAGATCGATATGCAAGATAGCTATGGACCCCAAACACGACACAGAAGAAGAGACAGCACAAGCTTTGACTGACGGTGTGAGAGAAATGAGACCGTTGTTTGATGATTCGTTTGTCGCGTATTTGAAATACGCAGTTGCCGAAGAGGAAGCAAAACTTGCTCGCGCTGGACTTCTCGATGATCCCGAGCACAATCAGTGGTTGTTTGTGCTGAAAATTGTGCAGCAAGGTGTTTATGCTGAATTGGCCCGAGGTATAAACAGGTACATTGACCACATAGGGTATGTTTTACGGATGGAAACCGCTGTGGAGAGGAGACTACTTCTAAAGCAGTTGATTGATGTGATGCCTTCACTGGACGTTCGGCCGTTCGTACAGGTTGTCGACAACATCGTCGGATCTCTTGGTGATAGCGTACGGGGTAATTTTGCTGGGGCTAACGTCCTTGGAGACATGACAAACAAGCTACTTCAACTAAGCCGGGATATGAAAGATCTACTCCCCGAAGAAAGGATAGCGTTAATGAGTAGAGATGCCGACGAATGGGCGCAAAGGCAGCGGGAAAAACTGATGGAATCGCGCTCTCAGACTCAAAAACTACTCGAAGCCGCTCGGGAAACGGAACATTTAGATGAAGAGGTGGAGTCTCTTGCAAGACGAGGTGAAGTGGATAGATTTGACTAAATATTCGCGTTACATGAGTTACTCCATGAGCTCTGTGCATGGAATGGTGCCGTTCCCTCCATTTAAAGAACACATCTGACCAGTTGGATCAGGAATTCCCGACATGTCGCTGTCGTCAGCTCGTTTCATTGAACCAGAAAGCCGGAAACGATCAGCTTTCCTCCTTGCCAGCTCTTTGATGAGCTCGTCTTCTGATATTTTCGTTAAAGAGTCAGTTGAAATTTTTGTATCTTCATTGTCTACAACGCGGGTAGAAACCTTAGCATTCTTCCGACTTTTCGAAACAACTTCATCAGTATAACACCGCAGTATAGACGTTGCGTCATCATGCATCAAGGGAAGGAGGGACCGCCGTATGTTGTCATAAAAATTAGGATAAAGATTTTCCTCTCGGCTCAGCAACTTCTTAATGCGCGCCCGCTCTTTTGGTTCTTCAAAGCAAGCTGGACAATTCTCGTTGATGACGGGGAGATTAACGGATTTCGCAAATTCTGTCATTAGACTCTCACGACAGTAGACCATAGGACGTATAACCGAAAGATCCCCAGAGTTGATTTTGTAATTTGCTTTCATTGTTCTCAAAAAACCATTGTGCATTACACTCATCATAAATGACTCAGCACAATCATCGAGGTGCTGGGCTAAAACCAGCTTGTTGCAATTGTTCTTTCGAGCACACGAGTAGAGATTGCCCCTTTTCATCCTTGCACAGTATGCGCATAGCGAAGATACCTAAATAACGAACATAAGCAAAGCAATTGTAGACGAGTTAAGCATTCAGCATGAAGCAATACATACCATCTTGCCGTCCTTTCCAGACGAGCCAGCCCTGGAGACGATGTCGTCGCGAATATAATGGTACTTCAGCCCTAGGGACTCAACATACGGAATGAGCGACGATGGATCGAAAGAGGGAGTCATTGGATCGATAGTGCAAACTTCAAGTTCAAACTTCACCGGGTGCTTTCTCCTGACTTCAAGTAATGCGTGTAAGAGACTGAGCGAATCCTTTCCTCCCGATAAACCGAGAAGAAGCTTGTCTCCTTCTTTTATCATGTCCCATTGAACAATCGCTTGATTAATCAGCCGCATCATCTTGGCAGGAGGTTTGATGTGCTGAAACTTTTGTTCCCAACGGATGACTCTTTGCCAATACACAGAGACGTAGAAGTACATGTCTGTTCTTGTGAGTTTGCGAGGACAGGTACCACTTCTCCTTTGCCCCATGTGGAACAATCTCTCGGGGCTTTCTTCACTTTGGCTTTCGCATTGTTTACTTCCGTAGCAGAAGGATCTGGAATATTTACTACTTTTTGCTTCTTAGCGCTTAAATCAGGATCAGAGGTAGAGTCGCTCACAGGATCAAAACTAGCCTCAATATCTCGCTTTGCCGACAGCCTCCGTTTGTTCATGTAATTTGGCTTCATGGCACCCAGCAAAGGCATTTCCAGTTGGACGGCTTCGTCATATCTGTGAGATGATAGAAGCATTGCGCATTCCTTAGGATAAGCGTACCATCGCAGACTCTCTAGCTTCATGTTATCGTCCTTCCCCATAATTTCGGAATCCATCATTTTCAATGCCTGCGATATGCTCCGCTGATCTGTCATTGCAACATCGAGCAAGGTGTTGGCATTTGCCAACGTAGATCTCAACAAAGTGGTATACTCTTCCGTGTTATCTTTAATCGAACGAACTTCTTTGTCGCCTTTTAAGTCGAAATGACTCAACCATTTTCTTTCTTCTCGTCCAAGTGGTTTCCCCTGACGATTAGAGTGACGCCACTACAAACCATCATTTGTTTGTGAGTAAATAGAAACGAGGAGTCAGAACGTCAAGATGAGTAAATCGTACCTCTCCTGTGCGGTGGTTGCACCGATACTGGCACATCAACGCCCAACCATGTTTAGCCACCCAAACCAAAGCATGCAAGATGTATTCAACTTCAAAATCGAGGAGTCCTTTGAATGGAAGGCTCAGTCGAGTGAAACCGGGACGAAGAAGTTCGGCACGTTCTTTATGCTTGATCAACGCATCTTCAATCTCTTTGTTGAATTCGTTGGGAGAATCGACTCCGTCTGCATTCTTGTAAGTCAAACCAAGCAAACTTTGTGCGAAAGGTCCCGAACACATGCATCCACCTCTGGTCTGAATTCCAAAAACGTCATTCAATATCGCACAGACATAATTGAAGTGCAGAAATCTACCTTGGAAGCGAATAAGAAACGAGAAGATAGGGAGATGTCGCGAACCGGTGCCTTTCCCCAACAACACAAGATTCGGCGCCTTCTGGGCTAAAAACGTCGAAATGCGTTCGTATTCAGCACAGTCGAGGTCTTCAACTGTACGGGGTAAATTGACATTTTGCGAAACCAAACGTTCGTACTCCTTCTCAATCTTTCGTTTCGTCAAAAAGTGAGTCCTGTCCGAATGATTCCAGATACGTTTGGAGTACCGCCTTCATAACGCTCAATTCTGTTGCCAAGGAAGCGGTGATGCTCGCTAGTGACATAGAAAACCGTTCCACCTCCTGACCTATGCGGTGCATTACTTTGGTTGACAAGGTGCTTCTTAATGATCAAAACACCTGGAGTACCGATTCCTCCTATCATTTTGTGTGGACTAATAAAAATCGCGTCTTTGGCAGTAGAGCCAGGTAGTGGGTATTTTTCCGATGGCGGTGGATTCATGTCCATCTTCATATAGGAAGCACCCGTGGCGTAGTCAAAGAACGCCAATGCCCCGTGTTTGTGAAGCGTAGCGGCAATGCGGTCAACATCGCTGATCTTACCGGTTATGTTCGACGCCGCGGAAAAGGTTCCCATTTTGAAGCGTCCATTGTATTCCGGTCTAGCGAGTAGACGGTCGAGAGCATCAAAGTCGATATCAGTAGCATCCGAGCACTCCGGAACCATGACAATTTCGCATCCAGTTTCACGCCACGGAACAAGATTTGAATGATGCTCGTACGGGCCAATAAAAACGACAGGACGCGTGGACTGTTCCTGACAAGCATGCCGAAGGCCCAAACAGTCAATTAATAATTCGACGGTTGCAGTTGCTCCGTTCCCTCTGTATAAGATTCAACTGAATATAAGATACACGGATCGGAACGGACGGCGAGACAAAACCGACTGCACTTACGCGAAAAGAACAACATCGAGACTCGCTTTTCCTGTCACCTTGGCGTTCGTTTCTTCGGCAACAATTTGGCGAGCTTCTGCGACAAAAGCAGTACTTTGACTTCCAGTGATGCTTGTGTTTGTATGTGTGTTTCCGTAAAGTGGTAGGCAAGTTTGTTGGATGTAATTCTCGATGCTTTGCAGAGGACGATTGGAAGCGGTCTGATCGGCGTACACGAGAGGGACTTCCAAGAATCTGCGGCTCTCCGGCGCTGCAGGATCCCGAACCACTTCAAACGGAGAAGCAAAGGTCGTGTACCGCTGTTGGGAAGTTACGACATCATTTGCAACATGAGCGCGGAGTTCCTCAATCGACTCGAACGAACTGCGGTCGTTTTTGCCACTTTCGCTCTCCGCACGGTGTTCGCGCTCCGCGAAACTCGTTCCGCATTCAAGAATGAGGTTGTCGGTTTCTGTGCTTTGATTATTAACACAGTCTTCTTCAATCTTCATTGTCTTTATTTGTGTAATTCACAATCGGGTGAGGAATGAGGAACACCTACTACTTATTATTCATCATCGTCGTCACGAAAACTCCGTTTCCTCTTCTTGGTTCTCTTGGCTCTTGGTTCTCGGCTTCGTCTTTCCGTCCCACCAACAAAAAATTATTTTCTGGAAGTCATCGGTGTTTGCGATCACACAGAAATTCTGTTGTTGTCGTTCCAGAATTTCTGGTGTTTGCGATCAAGCATAACTGGTACTGGTACAGAAATTCCGTGTGTTTGGTCCAGAAATTCTTGGACCATTGGTGTTTGCGATCATACAGAAATTCGGTGTGTTTGGTCCAGAAATTCAGGACCATTGGTGTTTGCAATCATACAGAAGTTCTGTGTGTTTGGACCATTGGTGCTTGCCGTCATACAGAAATTCGGTGTGTTTGTTCCAGAAATTCTGGACCACTCGTGTTTGCGAAGATACAGAAATTCCGTGTGTGTTTGTTCCAGAAATTCTGGACCATTGGTGTTTGCAGTCATATCGAAATTCTGTGTGTTTCGTCCTGAAATTCTGGACCATTGGTGTTCGCAATCATACAGAAATTCTGTGTGTTTGGTCCATAAATTCTGGACGTGTTTGCGATCATACAGAAATGCTGTGTGTTTGGTCCAGAAATTCTGGACCATTTGTGTTTGCAATCGCATACCGAAATTCTGTGCGTTTGGTCCAGATCATACAGAAATTCTGTGATCGTCGTTTTAGAATACAGCAAACGTCGTTGACCATGGGATGTGTTTTCTCTCCCGCTATAATATAACAAGCCTGTTCTATGCTAATAGCGACAGTTACCATTTGAGTATTGTGATAAGATTTCAATGAATTTCTGGATATTGTCGTTCATCGATTCTTGAAATGGATTTGCACTGCTGCCGATGATGCGATCTTTTCCATCCGTCATTAACTCCGTCCACGAGGTCCCAGAGAGCCACGGAACGTATCAAAACGGGGGAAGTTGTTCCAATTGTGCCGCGGCACCCACTATTGTGAAATTCAGACGCTTGGCGAAATCCGGTATTTGAAACGAATTGTTCACGACGAGGCTGACTAATGGAGATGCGCTACCGATGCTGCTTGCTTAAGAGCGCATTTGGCGCACGAGCGCAAGCTAGCATCACACCTAAACTCGGACCTCAACCCGACTTTACGAGACTACTTGCATTTCCAACCTACGACGACTATGCTGCATTCCATCCCGTTTTGTGGCCCAAGGACGGACTAGTCGAAACCTTGAGGCCCTTTTCATCCACGTTTTCGCATGCGTTTACTCGAGTTTCAATTGAAGTCAATCAACTCATCGACCGATCCAGCAGTCACGGCAACTACATGATGTACCAGGTAATGAAAAGATAAGAGCTTCGTATAAGTGTTTGGTTTTTCTTACATGACAAGACACTATTCGTTGTAAGGCGTGCCTCTTGTTGTGCGAAGAGGAAGAAGCAAAGGAACTTCGATGCACTCGACAAATATCCACAAAACTAAGAAGAGAAAAAAGCATAAGGCTAGTCGTCAAACTTTTACGCTATACTTTGGATTTCGTGCATAATAACACGGATACTTTCTTGCAGAGCGGCTGTGTTGGAATGGGTTTCAAGTTGGACCCGGAGGTCGTCAATTTTGGGCATGAGCTTCCCAGAGGTCACGGAACGGGAAAGTTCTTGCCAAGCTTTGCTGTCTCTCGCTGATGAACGCGCGGAAGCAACCCAATGTCGCAAAAGCTCGATGATAGCGTGCATTTCTCTTTTCCATCTCTCGTCATCCTGCTCCCTTACAAAACCGTGAATTTCATAACGGTTCAATGTTTCGAAGGTGTCCAAGATACTTAGATAAGGGACTCCAATTCGAGCCAAAATAATTAGGGGCCATTCCGGACGAAGAATACCGGGTAACGCACCGCACAGTTCTGTTTCGGAGAGAAAGTGAGTGCCAGTTGTTTGGAAAAGCGATATGAAGGAAGATGAATATTACCTACCATCCAAGTACGACAAGAGTAATTTCGGCGGAGCGACATAGTCTCTTCCTTTTCCGTATAGCTGTTGTCCTAAGGCAACAACTTTGTCTTCGACTGACTTGATCCAATCACCATTTTCAAATACACAAAAGCTGGTCCCGCCGCCGTTATTCACAATTGAGAGAGGGACAACCTCAGCATCTCGCCCGATTTCCGCCACCCAGCCCTTGAGGAATTGACAGTTGTCGTCACTACGCGTGGCACACGGGAGAAACTCTTTACATATAATGTGCTTCCACAAAAAGCGAGTAGCGTCGGGGTCATCGTGTCGGCAAATGTGACGGATCTGCAAACAGCTTTCATAGAGCTCCAACGCTACCGCGTAGTCATTGTAAAGATCTGAGACATTTACCAGGCTGAATTTTAGCGCGTCAATTTTCTCCTCTGATATCTCGGAACGCCAATCACTCGTATTCGACTCGATGGCCTGTAAGATTTGACTCTGAATGCGTGCGACTTGAAGAGATTCGTCGACTTCATCTACCTTGTGACCAATCTCGCCCACTCCATGGGCGTCCTTCATCGCTATGCGTAACGCACTTAAGGCTTTTGATAGATACTCGATCCTGGTGCTCAAGGGAATTTTCGTGTCTTTAGCGCATCCTCTTAAGAATAATTCTTGACCTGCCTCAAGTTGCCGCCCTTGGATACTGAAGTAGCGCCAGAGCAAATCCTGATCCTCCTTCTTTCTAAGCCACTCTTCCAGATGCGGGCTAATAATTCTTAGCAGAGTATCTTCATTGCCACTTTCCAACATGTATGAGTAGAAAGCCTCCAAAAAATTGCTATCTGTAGACGAGGAGCACACCTCAAGCATTGAACGAGACAGCAGCTGTTGCGGCGATTTCAAAAGAAATGATAGGTGGTAGAAAATTAAGGCATAGCACGTCGCCACAACATCTTCAGAGCTGACATCTGTTCCATAAGCAGCGGTATGACGAGCTCCTTTAAAGCTAGTGCTTTGGCCCACGCCGCTCTCGACTTGATCAGGTCGCTTATGGTAAAGATTGTGTTCCCAACCAAGTTGATCAGTCGTTTGTGAATGAAGTTCAAAACCAGTCGTATCTCTGCCTCCACTCATTCTACGAAAATTCGAAGCAACACTAAGACACACATCGACGGCTGTGTCGACATCATCCAATTGTATAAGTTTGGCAACGGCCATAGCAAGAGGACTGCCGTACTGTATAGCACGTTGGGCAATCTCTTTGTAGCTCTCTTTCTCTTTCGTATGAATTGCGTGACCTGTGACGAGGGTTGCACTTCGCCAATGTTGAGCAGCCTGCTTTAATTTGAGTTTTGCAGCTTGCTTGAGCTCGCGACGAAGTGCGGACTCGGGGTGGCAGTTGAGAGCTTGAGCTGCCTTTCTGAGCCCAGAGTATGCAAATCGCGATCCAGGTGAAAAGAAAAGATAGCATTGATATCCTAGCTTATCAACCAAATCATCAGCTTTAGCAGTTAAGCTCTTCGTGCCTGAATCATCCGCTGCGGAGTGAGTTACAAGTGCATTGAGCAAAGATTCCAGACGATCTTGGCCTTCCAACGTGCCAACAAGTTGCCAGAAAGTCAATCCATGCAGCATACCCCAATCGACTTCATGAAGTTCAGCCGATACCTGAGCACGGCGAAGCAGATTGAGAAGATTTAATAACTGAACCACGCGAGAAAGTAATCGGTACAACGAATGGATATTCTTCTCTTCAATTAGCCGTGCAATACTCTCAGCTTCTTCGATAGAAAGGTTCGTTACCGTCCCATTTTGAATGGTGCGGGACTGGTTCTGGTATTGTAATGCCCTTGTTAAAAATTGGCTGTCATCCGACCACCCGTCCATCGCATCGATTTCCATTGAATTTGGCTGGGCGCTTCCAGGAACAGAGGACACAGCCCGAGACAGCCTGGATCGCACTTCAGACTGAAAATTTCGAAGAGGACGACTGATTTCGTCAAGTGTTGTTTCATTGAGCAGTATTTCGACTTTAGCCGGAGCCTGCAAAGCCACCTTCGACCATTGACGTTTGATTAAAGGCCCCTCCGTTACTACAACGACTGGCTTGTTCCAAACTGGACGAACAAGACGGGAAAGCGTTGAATACAGTGACTCGCAAAGGGCAGATGGTTTAAATTCGAAGCCTTTAGGAACCATGGGATCGGATGTTCCCGTTGAAACAACACTTCGGCTGGAACCATTACTTGTATTGAACTCCTCTGATGGAATGAGTCTCGGCGCCAACGCCCTTGCGAAAGCAGCATCCATCGCAAGACGCCTTAAATCCGCATTACTCACTTCAACACATCCAATCGCCAAGGTGATACACATGGCACAACCTTCCTTGTAGCCAAACCCTGAAAAGAATCTCGAAACGGTAGCATCATCCCTCACTCGCTCTCTAGCAGATAGAATAGCATTGGCAAGTTGGTGTAGATGTCCCTCTAATTGAAAGTAATGCAGTCCGCCAGCATTGACAGCGACAATTTCCCTTGGACGATAATCCAGATGTTGCGTCGAGAATAAGTTTAAGGCCGCTGGAGGAGGTTTAAGTAAACCCGGTCGCAACCTAGCTGATTTAAGAGGAGACTGGCTACCTGCAGTCTTTGCAATGTTGCTCACAGCACCAGATTTTTCTTCTGCAGTTGAACTGAAGCCATTAGAAGCATCATGCGAGGAGATTCTATAGCATTTTTGTTTTCTTCGTGAGATGCCATTTTCGCCGGTCGAAGTAGACGCAATTTGGGCTGGCATGCCGTTCATCGAAATTGGCCTCGCAAGTAGTAGCTTAGCCAGAACGCTACCAACAACAGAAAGGGCTGTTGTCGAAAGTTTTGAATCAATAAGATCAGTCGAAGAGTTCTGACTAGACTGATTTGGGTCGTTCCCTGTTTTGCCCGTCCTTGCAGACGGATAGAAAGCGGGGGCGGTCCTACACCAAGCTCCGATTCGGAGGGTGTCATGGAATGAAGCAGCAAGTCGAATAATGGTGAGCGCCCTTCGTGTAGTGAAGCAATTTGCCATATTGCTCCCCCGGGTGTCACTGAATCCCTATCTCGAATTCCGAAAGCCATGGACATCGGAAACGAAACAGCCTCGCTAATTCCGCCGACGCCTAAAAAACGCTCTTTATCGTCGATATTCTCCTTGGTGCCATTCTCACCGGATAAACGGGACGACGCAGCGAGATGGCGTGAAGCATCAGGAGAAGTCGCAACAATAATGTCGCCTCTTTGTGGCTTGTTCGATGGGTTTTGGTCCGTTTGGCCGTTCAAAGCCGAGTAGTTTTCTTCCACAGCAGCGACAAAGTTTCCCTTTTCATACCAAGCAGCGTTGATTTTGAGAGGCGATGAATAACGTGGCAGAATAGCTCCTTCTACTGGACTAGATGTATCCAAAACTCCTTTTTCGGAGCTTTTCAAAGGCGGTGCCCGCATGTGGCAAACAGTCAACCGGCTGTGAGGCGCTAGTATGTTCGACATAGTCCTGCCAGTTCCATTACTTTGTAAAGCAGACGCAGTTCCGTGATTAAACACACTGGGGGCTAACGAAGATATGTAGAGTCGCAAGCCCCCTTGTGTGATAGCGACAAGAGTAACACGACAGCTTTCGGATGGTGCAACCACTTGTATGGATACAGGCTTCAAAACATTCTCACCAACAAATGAACTTGCACTGGACCTATCCACTGGAGAATTAGCGATTTTCAAAATATTGCGCGCTCCGTCCATACCTCCTACACCGCTTTGTGCTGCTTGGCTACCCCCGGGGAAAACCAACGCCCCCAGCACAGAAGAATGTAACGTATTCGGTGGGACGACTTGCCCCCGTGACACCGCTTCCAAATATAATCGAGACGTTTTTACGGTGTCCATTACCGAAGCCAACCGAATGTCGCCACTGGAAGACTGAGATCGTAGATCAAAAGCACAAATCCATCCCTTGACCCCCAAAGTGTAGAGCGTTTGTCGCTCCTCATCCACCGCAATCTGCACAATGCCTCCACCACCCGTAGCATTCTTCCCGCCGAACAAAGCCGCCGCTTGATTACTGATAAAATCAGGAAGTATAGCTCGCAGAAAGGAATCGGACGTGCGATTGAGTTTTCGGACCTTTCGTGGTTGCTCCTCATAAGCTTCATCTTCACCGGATATCGCACTCCAAGCGCGTTTCCCAAAAGCGAGCGGCTTCGCCTCATTCTCTTGAATCACCCTGTCGTCCGCGTCTGTAATAATTACATTGGGTAATTTCTCGCCATTTTCATAAAACTGATTTAGATAAATTTCGAGATCACGAGCACTGGATTGGTTTTTGTCGGGAATCCGCCCTTCATAGGACATTTCGTACACACACCCATCATCTCCCCCCAAAAAGATGCGACCCGACGCTGTACCCGCAATGGATAAGATGCGCACTCCATCCGTCGGCAAAGTAAAGCTGGTGGGGACCAATCGCCACGCCACGCCGTCGGGGTTCGATGCGTCACACTGAACTAATGCACAAAAGAAAATCTCTTCGGGTGTTGTGACTACGACTCCCCATTTCACATCATCCTTAAAGACACCTTTGGTTGCAAATAGAACATGAGCGCCTAATCGCTTCGATAGATTTCAATGATTCATTCGATTTCGCGTACGCACCTTTTTTGGGTTTCACCAAACCGACACTAACCACACACTGTTGACTCGGGATTTCAAAGCACAGCAACGACTCGTTTTGCAAATTTCTCTGAAACGACCACAAATACAGTTTGTGATCAACACTCATCCACGCCAGTGATGCCGGAGCCAACAATCCCATCAACGAGTGACTTTGTACCGTCGACAGTTGCTGCGACAGCAATGCGGGCAGCGGATCGGATTGCACGTGTTTCCACTGCAGCGCAATTTTCGAAGAATCGTCGTCAAAGTACGCATGAGCGCCGGTAGAAGAGTTGGAGATACGACGATACAAATCGGCATCCGGAGCAGCTTCGTCTTCACGAAGACAATTCAAAACGGCTTTGCCGGCCGCTTCCAGGGGAGCAAAGTCATCTTTCCAAAAGTCCGCCAACTGCGCCGCGAACTGGCTTTGGATGGATGTCATGCTCTCACAGATCTTACAACAATGAGCTTTTCAGTAAAGAAGTAGTTGTTTTAGAAGAGAAATGACTTCAATGATGGATTACTCGATAAATGAATGATCATAGTGATCGGAAGCGCTCCGTCGTCCTCTCGTCGGTGGTGGCTGCGGTGATCGGTGATGCAAAAAATCATTGCAGCGTTGTCTGTTCATCCATCCGTCATTTGGGTCTCTGTAAGACAACCCACACCACTCTTTGGCTATACTGTGCGCTTACTTGCCTATCGAAAAAATTCCTACGGGGCCTACGTGAATTCGCGTAGACATGGGAAGCGTTGTATCACTGATCTTTTCAAAGACAGTCGAACATAGACTGTTTTTTTTATTTTCAAAAAATATACTCCATTATCGGTGGTTTGAAGGAGGGCGGTTACGAGCTATGGCAGCTTCGTCAGATGGCAGCTGCGTGAGATGGCAGCTACGTCAGATGCCAGCTGGGTGAGATGGCAGCTACGTCAGATGCCAGCTGGGTGAGATGGCAGCTAAGCAAAACGTTCGCTGAAAACGATGCCGCATTTCAAATTTGAGATAAGAAAGTAGTAAGTGGGCTCAAGAAAAGGACTCCTATACACAAAAATGAATGGTGTAAAAGATTCAAGCGATATCCGCGTTGCCCTCTGCTATTATTATTTTGATCGTGACTAAAGTCCAGTCGTGGTCTCCGTGAACCAACACTTTGAGGCTATAGTGGCCGAGGAAGCTTTATTTCGATGCGTTGCCGTGAAGACACTCGATCGCATTTACTTCATTCGACGTTACCTCTCCTCCTGCTTGTAAACCCATCACCATTTTTATGTGCCAACAATCATCCTATTACCTTATCATTTAATTTGTTCTGAAGTCGCGAGACCGAGGACGGATAAGAAACCCATCATAAAAGAACCGAACAGGCCGCCAAAGATTCTGCAATCAAATAATGATGGTTGACTTTGGAAACAAGAACGAGGGAGTTACAGCCTCTTCATCTGACAAAGGAAACACAGGACTTTCAACGTTCTTCAACATATAGCAGCGAACTAGAGAAAAATCCCGTTACTCATGGAGCGGATTTCGATTGTTATGAAAAGGGTGAGATGTCGCCCACCTCCAAGGGTTTCGTCCCTGTTTTCCTGTTCTACTGGCGAAATTACTGGTTCCCACTGAATACTCCTCGAGCCCTACAACTGTTCCGCTACGAGAATATTGCAATCCCTGCAAGTTACTTGGTGGTGGGGATATTACAGGGAATGTTACGTCCTTTAATGAACGTATGGCCGCTCGACTTGGGTGCTACCGAAGCTCAGCAGACGACTTTGGCTCAGATCGCGACGCTGCCGGCAGCCTGCAAAATTGTCTTTGGATTTTGGAGTGATAACGTTCCGATTGCAGGTTTTCGAAGGAAACCTTACATGGTGCTCGGCTGGTTACTTTGCTCTTATGTAGTGGCTCGGCTTCTTCATGACTATCATCTAACGGGCGATTATCACCTAAATCAGTCTCCTACGGAAAAGGACAAACCGCCACTTACTTTTTTGGGAGTTACTTTTGTTCTTTATGGCGCCGGATTGTGGTGCGCTGATGTTATGGTCGACTCGGTCGTTGTACAAAAAGCAAAGATAGAATCGGAGGAGCAGCGCGGAAGATTACAATCCACGTGCTATGTCATCCGTTTCTTTGGACTCATGGTCGCGGCAACTACTTCCACCTATATGTACAATGCATACGGTCCTGCGTCTATTTTGAGAATTCTCATGGTGGTCCCTCTATTATTGCTTCCGCTGATCGCTCTGATGGACGAAGACACTTCGGTCCAGCCACATATCCGAGAACAATGCAATGAAATCTGGAGAACGGTCTGTCGGAGATCCGTTTGGCAGCCGATGGCATTCATTTACATATTCAATCTATTTCAGGTGTCAAACGCGGCGTGGCGTCAGTTTCTTTCGACGAGATTGTCGTTCGGAGCCTCGCAACTCAACGTTCTTTTGGTTGTGTCGTACATATTTTTATACATTGGATCGCTGACTTACAAATGCTGTTTCTTGCACTTGAGTTGGCGACGCCTGTATCAAGTTTCGATTGGTATCAACTGCATATTGAGCAGTTTGCAATTATTACTGATCCGTCAAAAGACGTTTGGTATTCCTCCCTACTGGTTTTCTCTAGGCGATGATGCTTTTGCCGAATTCATCGTGGGAATTCAATTTCTTCCGACCATGATCGTCATGGTCAGTCTCTGTCCTACGGGTTCTGAGGGAGCAAGTTATGCCATGTTTACGTGCGTATTTGTAAAGCTTGCTTCTTTATTGGTTTCAACCTTTGATGTTCCCTCACACGGATTCCGGCGATTCCTTGCTTTAGGACTGTATTCAATGTCGCGCAAATGATAGCTCCCGCTCTCTCTTCTTCACTTCTCGGAATTTGGGACGTTAGCAAAGATCGTCTGGAGGAAGGAGACCTGAATGGCATGTTTAATCTCACAATTCTCACAACGCTGATTCAAATTTCACCCATTTTGTTTGTCGGGTTGCTTCCTCATGGACGAAAAGAGCTCGAAGAGCTATCTAAAATGCCCTATTCCGGAAGTGCCATAATTGGTACCGTCTTTTTATGTATTCTTTTTGGTTCAGTGGCATACACCGTAATCGTTTCGATTACAAATATCGTGAACGGTGGTTTGTCTTGAATAGCAATGAAGTTTTTGAGAAATCAACCGGGCTCACACGAATCCATTCTAGCACCATACTATTGTTCTTATGTAACCTACTGCTGTTATTTTTAGGACTTAGCGAATTCTACGATATTATGTTGTTGCTCATAGACTCCTTGAATGACAATGATGCGTCTTACTTGTCAAGTGGTTTTTGGTAATCGTCCAATCCACTAATCATAGCACTACGAACCGCCTCCGCCAGCTCCTCTTCCGTCTTTCCTTTGGATTCAATGGGTTCATGAACGACCACACGTGATACGGGGTGACCGGGTCGGTAAGGGAACATCCAGTGAATGGGCATGGATTTGTCGGCACCAACAATGGAAATGGGAATGACCGGTGCACCCGCCTTGTGTGCCATTTTGAAAGCACCATTCTTAAAGGGCATGAGTCGTCCCGTACGCGTGCGTGTTCCCTCGGGATACGTGCACAAATGGACACCGTCTTGTAAGTATTGAATGCCCTTCTTCAACGTCAGGAGCTGTGACTTGCGATCCTGTCGATCTACTAGAATATTACCACCCACCTTGATGGCCTTACCGAGAATGGGGACGCGTTGTAGTTCCTTTTTGCTAATGAGCTTGTAATTTCTCCAACCGATGGTCGCCCCCAGATAGGGAATGTCCATCCATGAGCTGTGATTCGCCACAAACATGGCACAACGACCCCTGAGAAAGACACCATGAGACGCTCGCTCCAGTCTAGCAAGGTTATAAGCAAAAATACGTACTCTTTGTAGAATTTTCGTAAAATATCCAAACCTTCCATCTTCGGATAACAATGGGTCAATCGCAACAACAACGTCCCCCAAATTTGTGTAATAAAAATTGGAATGCGTCGCAGTCGATCGAAGCGCTCTCCGGTCAATTTGTAAAGATTTGACAGATTGTCATGGCAATGTACCACGGGATACCGAGGGTGACCGCCACGACACCGTACCAGAGTCCGAACGGATTCAAACCACCGTATTTGGTGTGGATCGAAAAGATTCCTCCTTCCCTTCGGACGCGGTCCCATTTGCTTTCTTTGATTGAAACATCCTCCGATCCTACCGCCGCGGCTGCCGAAAACAGAGGAGATTGGCGCGTATGAAAGGTTTGTTGGGTCGAAAGTCTTTGCGGACGATGTGTCGTCGAGAGTGCATCGACCGAAAAGAACGCAGCCAGGGCCGCACATACTATCAGCTGTAGCCTCATTGCTGTCAAAGAAGGTAGAAAACAATACTCTTTCTCCTTTTTGTTTTAACGTTCAATGAGTACGACGTAAATAGATTTGGTGACAATACGATGACGGTCGGAAAACAAATGCCTTCATCATCCTCTCAATCGACGATGGTGATGGACGAAATTTTGTTGTTGTCGTTGTGCTGTTGTTTTGTGCGTCCGCTCTTTGCAGACGTCATAATTGCCACATCGTACATCGAATACCGTTCTGACATACGATCAGGTAAGAAGACGGCACTCGCCTCGCTCAACGGCTCATTCGACAGTCCGTTGTCCGTTCTAAAACAAAGAACGTACGGCGGACAGATGATACTTATTTGGCTTCACTCTCCATCCAACAGTGTAGGTAACGCCAACGGGTCATTTTCGTCAACATGACAATGACCGACTCCCTCCAAAAACGGCATCTCGTCCCATTTGGCTGTCCTTTGAACTAAACGAGACAAGACATTCATGATACAGAGTATCCATCTTGTTTCGTGTCATTCGAAGTCACAAGTCACTTCGGCAATTCATTCATTCAAGGAAGAATACAACGTAGAAACTTCTTGTGTCTCATTGATTTACCCATCTTCACATCATGTTTAAAATCCGCACGTCCAAATATCGTCATGTTTTCTGCGATCAGCCGAAAGTAGAAGTGAGTACACCTGGAAATGGAGCTTTTTCTTGTTATCGAACGATCGCTGACACACTCTTTATAGGAAACATTCACAGAGTTCCGTCTCTCGACCGTCACGGGTGATCAACAGTATATCAAGGCGTCCGCCAAATACTTTGCCGTCGGCATGGCCGGCGGAGGTGGCCCTGTCTACGTCAATCGACTCGACCGTCCCGGTCGTTTCGATGTCGCCGATGGTCCCTATGTTCACGGACACGAAGGTGCGGTCAATGACTTTGATTGGAATCCCTTTGATGACAGCATGATGGCCACCGGCAGTGAAGACACCAAAATTAAAATTTGGCAAATTCCGGAGACTTGGGAACCCACCGACGAGAATGGTGTACAGAAAGCCGGACAAGGACTCAGTGAAAGCGTCGTCGATCTTGTCGGCCACCGAAAAAAGGTCACGTTGCTGCGATTCCATCCCACGGCGGCCAACTCACTCATGAGCAGCAGTGGCGACTACACGGTCCGCATTTGGGACGTTGAGACCGGCGCGGAAGCACGCAAGTATTCCGGGTGTGACAATATCATTCACGACATTGTGTGGGATTACACGGGTGACATGTTTGCGGTCACGTGCAAAGACAAGCAAATTCGACTCGTCGATCCACGATCGGCGGAAACGGCCGCCGAGACGTTGGGGCATGACGGAGCGAAAAGTGTCAAAGTGGTGTATGCGAACGACTCGGGAAAACTTTTCTCGTTTGGTGCGTCGAAACAATCTACACGAGAGATCAAAGTCTTTGATATCCGAAACTTTGACAAGCCGATTCACACGGAACCTGTGGACACGGCCGCGGGTGCCATGATTCCTCTCTGGGACGGAGACACCAACGTTCTGTACCTTTGCGGTAAGGGAGATGGTATCGTTCGTCTGTATGAATACGAAGACAAGAGTCCTTTCATTTTCAAGCTAAACGATGGATTCCGCTCCAACATTCCGGGTAAGGGATATTGCATGGTGCCGAAACGTGGATTGAAAATCATGAACTGTGAAACAACGCGTATTTTGAAGGTAACGAATAGCACCGGTGTGCATCCGCTCAGCTTCACCGTCCCGCGCAAGTCGGACGCCTTCCAAGACGATATCTTCCCCGATACGGCCGCCGCGGTGCCATCACATTCATTCGCGGAGTGGCTGGAGGGATCGTCCAAGGAGCCGGTCAAAATGTCGCTGGACCCCAAGGATGGAGGCAAGACCGCGGCCGCCGTCTCCAAGCCCACCAAAACATTCAAACCGGCGGCGGCCGTACAGAAAGAATTGGAAGGGGCACAAAAAGATTTGGATGAAAAGACCAAGAGTCTGGAGACAGCTCAGGAAGATCTGGATAAGACTCAAAAGAGTTTGGCCGAAGCAAATGAACGAATTCAGTATTTGGAAGAGAAACTAAAGGAAGCTGGCATTGAATATTGATCATCTAAACTATTAACATATGTTTTCCATCCATCCGATTTCTGAGATATGCCGAGTACAACATAATGCCAAACACGAAAACGCAACGAACCACACGTAGTTTGGAACCGAGTCAATTCGATTTCGGGAGCTTATATTATATATTTAGCCCACATTGACACGACTCCATCTGATGTGTAGGATGGAAACGATGAAGGTAATTGTATCGAAGAAGCATAACCATCCCAAAGGTTCCACGGCGTGGGAACGACATGGGAATGTCGTACTTTCTCGTTCGTCAAAGGACACTGGTCAATAATCACTCGTCGAGCTGGTTCTTCCAGGAACGCCAAATCCAAAGGAACAATCCCATCTCCTCGAACCGACTCATCCAAGCGACCCAACAATGGCAGATACGATGACGCCGCCACAATATCTTCCACGTCCACCGAGAAAAAGTTTGCCTTCATGCTGGACGAACAGACACATGTCACAGCAATCCCTCGATCGGCCAGTGCTGGCGAACTACATTCTGGTCGACTATCAATGGATCGAATCAAACCGCGAGTTTGATCCACCAGTGCTGTTTCGGGGGCCACGTGCGGTGTTCCCAAGGTGATCAAGGACGTGCACCGCTGCTGCACCAGACGGGTCACGGACGAGGACGATTCACTCATTCCTCCCAAATACGCACGGGCCACCCAGCCTCCGATGGAATGCCCGACAAAGCAAATATTCGCATCCGGTCCCTCTTGGGCAAAAATTTCCGCCAATCCTTTTTCAATCGCTTGAAAGTACCAATCCAACGTTTTGGGTACATTGAGCCGCGCCTCAAAGAACTCGGTTGTCGGTAACTGCTTGGCCACCTTGATCCATTCGGTCCGCGGTAATGGTGCTACACGACAGGTTCCGATTTCGGCCATGGAAGGATCCGTCTGCGATAAGAGTGACAAGCGATCGAAAAAGTCGGAATAATCATCGGGAACGCAAAATTGGGCTGGACAAAGGAGAACGGAAACACGACGACGTTGTTTTGTCAGATCATCGGATTGAAGCGTAGAATCAACATTGGAACCGAGGGGCGTAACAGTTGCGGTAATAGTGGGCTCGCTAGTAGCAGCTACAACGGTACGATGGCCATGATGCTGCGATCGATCAGTCTTGACAAGGGGAGAGAAACCGATGATGGCGGGAAACACAGTCGCCAAGCTGATAAAATATACAGATGTTCTCATCGAATGAAAGTAATCTTTTCACCGTTTGAGATCCGCGTTCGCCTTAAAACTGTTGTACTCTGGCAGGCTTATTCTCATTGTCGTCATCATCATTGTCGTGTGCACGGCGGTGCACGGAAAAACGATGTTCGCCATTGATGACGTATTATTCATTCTGGAACTATCTCAAGCGGGACTCCGTCTTCAGTCTATGGTAAAGTGTACAGAGGGAATTTAGCCACGACTGCATGAGTTCAGTCATGAATTAATTGTTTTCGAGCCACGCTGCTACCGAAAGCCCGTAAGTTCTGCAAGTTTGTAAGTTAAAATGTCCTAACTTGCAAAATTAGCAACCTTGAATGGTAATTGCAATGCGGAGTCGATTCATTAAGTTGAAATGCGAAGTAAATCATTCTCCGTTATTTACTATGCACTCATAATGTATATTACTTTTTTCACGACTGCATATTTCAGTCACGGGGCAGAAACGATTTTTGTCGTCCTCGCGTCTCCTTTTATTCCAAAAAAATGACAATGACGACGATAGTGAAGGAAAAGAGAAAAGAGAAGATCTTTCTTTTACAAAAAGTTCGTATTCTAACTATCTTAATACCCATCTTGTACTCGATTTGGCTGGCGATATCCAACGCATGGGCGCTGAATCATCATCGCGAGAATGATCGCAATGAGATCATTGCTACTGTCTTCGCAAGGGCATCCTTCGCCCCAAAGGATTCACCTCGGCAGGGCAAATCTATTCCCAATGATGGTTCCGCTGCGGCTACTCCCCGCAAAAGTTGCTTGCGTTTCAACTCGGATGCTTGGCTACGTGGTCCTCGCCTCGGCAATGCCAATCATTCGTTTGGAATGGACGATTCGTTGGGGAAAAGCTTGATCCTATCCTCCGTGCACTGGAGCAACGACAATCTACCTTTACTTTTACAGCATAGCATTTGCGAGCCGAACTCGAAATTTGTGCAGCCTACCAACGAATCGGAATTGCGGCTTTGGGTCGTTCGGCTCGTTTACCTGTTTGTTCATTATCATCAGCACCGACACGCGTTTACCGAAGTACAGAACCTGGATTCGCAGTGTATACGCGAACGCCACGAAGCTGGTATCGGACCCTTTGATTTTGAATGTGCGAACGCCAAATTCCTGGTCGTGCGATTCTACAACAACGGCATTGGAGCCAACATGAGGTATGCGGCGGTCCCCGCTTTGATGGCGGGTCTCGCCACGGACCGCGTGGTGCTGTTCCTCAATCAGGCTCCGGTGGGTCCACCGTTTTTGCAACAGCCGTGGTCGCAAGTCACCTGTGAACGTCGCGATGCTCAGTGTTTCTTTTGCCGTCGAGTCCGTGTGTTTTGACGCATCATGAAATAGAAGAGGCGTATTCCTTGCAAAAGAACGAAAGGCGTCAATTGTTTCGGACGGGAACTCTTCCAGACAATCGACAGGATGACCGTGTGCTACTCTTGCAGCTTCCGTTCCGAGCGCAGCGCGTTCCGCCAAATTTGAGAGACAAAATTTACACAGACATTTTGCCTTTGATTCACCGTATGACGAACGATCCTGAACTCCAACAGACGTTGTTGCAAGCAACCGATCAACTCCGAAAGGATGACACGATACCAAAAATGAGTCCTTCACTTATTACGGGATGGACTCACCACTGTTCCATGGACTACTGCTGTATGCTTTGCGACCAAATCCACGCGCGTTGCGTCGGATGAATGAAATTGTGACGGCGGTGCTTCCGCCCTCTTTTGATTCAGGCAATAGTATCGGGCTCCCCATTCGAGGTAAGTTTCTTGTGAAGTTTGCCAATTGTCATTAAACATTATCATTCTGATTCGCTACTAATTGTCGAAAGCGTCTGATAAATGCAATGTTGAGATGGAGTGCATGTCATTTGCGAATCATTTAGATGCAGCGCAAGAATCTTGGCAAACGTTTCACCATCCTCAGAGCCAGCAACCCTTTATTATTGTTACTACAGAGTCCCAGAAGATCAAAGACGAAATGCAATTACTCAAGCGGACAAACGCTACAGAATTTGTGTCAGCACTCGTGGTCAACCATCTTGATGTCACACAGGATACTGGATACTTCAAGCCTTTCCCAAACGAAAACACATACGACAACGGTACAGATAAAGCTATTTTATCCGCAATGGCATCCTTGAGGTTACAACTCTATCCGCGATTCACGTTGGGCAACTGCTGTTCTAGTTTCCATCTCATGCTGAAAGATATCCTGTCCGAAGGTTGTGGTGCTTACCACGACCACGTTTTCCAGTGCCTCCAATCTCACGCAAACCCTCACTTCCGAACATGCTGTAGCTGGGATAAGTCATTCGATTGTATCGCACGTCGCGAGAATGCCAGCAACATCGAAAGGGCCTAGTCGGCTTTGATGAAGAGCAATCTATCCTCAAAGGAAATAACACCATTCACCGTGCGCCCTGCTTCATTTTGCTCGATCACGTCACACGCCTTTTCCAGCTCACTGTCGGAGAAGCTCGAAAAAGTACTCCAGAAACGAGCTTTCACCATATCTTTCCACCGTGCAATTGGGATTTGGCACTTGTACGCCTCGACGGTATGCTCAACATTTCGAAAACCAGCTTTCTTCAAATCGTCGACCAATTCTCCCAATGATGGCTGATTTTGAGCCCATACTTCTCTTGCATCGCTCCAGAGCGGATAATCAATATCACGTTGTGGACGGGTGATGATGAGAATAGCCGGCTTTATCTCAGAACTGCTCGACATCCCTTCCCGGATGCCGCGAAGAACGGCAACCCTGTCCGTTGTTGCAATGTGATGAATTACTTCTTTTAATAATACTTGACTGTATCCATTTCTCCATCTATCTGTACCGGGTGGTTGTTTGTAAGCTTCTGCTGCGGCTTTGACAAATTGCACCGACTGCGAGTTGCTGTCGTCCGACGAATCCTCCAAGAACGGGTCAACCACAATAGCTGTCACTTGGGTCCCATCAATGATAGCCCTAGTGAAATTTCCCGTTCCACCACCTATATCAATTAATATATGCTTCGACTCGGAAGTAAGACGAAGACTGGCTCGGACCCTGTCTCGCAAATACTCTTGATACACACCGGGTTCGTAGAAAAAGGCGTTTTCGTATGAAGTAGAGCTGTGACCTTCATAATGCGATTTCGCTTGGACGTCCCGTTTCGTCATTGTCTGCCGAGTTTGCCGGCCTTTCTAATTTACAAGTGGTGAGGGATGTTAAAAATGGATCGGCGTGGAGAACAAAACGCTTTTGTTGCCAATGAAATATTGCAAGGCATCAAAGATCAAAGTGCCAACAGTGTGGCCATTCTTGAGCAATCTCCGGGTGCCCCCTCTGTTGATAAATTTCCTTACGGGGGCCTACGTGGAACCTACGTGCATTTCCGAAGCGTTGCGTCTTTCATCCTTCTACTGTGTTCTTGTTTCAAGTTGTCGTCGACTGTGTTTACTTGACATGATTAATGCATGTTGGTGAAAGTAAGCCAGACATTGTTGTACAATTGACCCGGAAAATGGTGTGAAAGGAATTCAGCACTTCCGGGTCTCCCTGCAGAGATAAATTTCCTACGGCGGCTACGTGAGAATGACGTAGAGATTCGGAGCGTTGCATCTTTCATCCTCTTTTGCAATGATTTCAAGTATTGTCATCGATTATTGATCGATCGCTTGCATAACGCATTTTGGAAAAAGTAAACGAGACAGTGGTGCAAAATTGACCCGAGAATAAGTAGTGGCATAATGATTACCGAATATCCGGGTGCCCCCTCTGTCGATAAATTTCCCTACGGGGGCCTACGTGGAATCTACGTGCATTTCCCAAGCGTTGCGTCTTTCATCCTTCTACTGTGTTCTTGTTTCCAGTTGTCGTCGACTGTGTTTACTTGACATGATTAATGCATGTTGGTGAAAGTAAGCCAGACATTGTTGTACAATTGACCCGGAAAATGGTGTGAAAGGAATTCAGCACTTCCGGGTCTCCCTGCAGAGATAAATTTCTTACGGCGGCTACGTGAGAATGACGTAGAGATTCGGAGCGTTGCATCTTTCATCCTCTTTTGCAATGATTTCAAGTATTGTCATCGATTATTGATCGATCGCTTGCATAACGCATTTTGGAAAAAGTAAACGAGACAGTGGTGCAAAATTGACCCGAGAATAAGTAGTGGCATAATGATTACCGAATATCCGGGTGCCCCCTCTGTCGATAAATTTCCCTACGGGGGCCTACGTGGAACCTACGTGCATTTCCCAAGCGTTGCGTCTTTCATCCTTCTACTCTGTTCTTGTTTCAATTGTCGTCGACTGTATTTACTTGACATGCCTAATGCATGTTGGTGAAAGTAAACCAGACATTGTTGTACAATTGACCCGGAAAATGGTGTGAAAGGAATTCAGCACTTCCGGGTCTCCCTGCAGAGATAAATTTCTTACGGCGGCTACGTGAGAATGAAGTAGACATTCGAAGCATTGCATCTTTCATCCTCATTGCGCAATGAGTTCAAAGTATTGGTGCCGATTATTGATCTATCGCTTGCATAACGCATTTTGGAAAAAGTAAACGAGACAGTGGTGCAAAATTGACCCGAGAATAAGTAGTGGCATAATGATTACCGAATATCCGGGTGCCCCCTCTGTCGATAAATTTCCCTACGGGGGCCTACGTGGAATCTACGTGCATTTCCCAAGCGTTGCGTCTTTCATCCTTCTACTGTGTTCTTGTTTCCAGTTGTCGTCGACTGTGTTTACTTGACATGATTAATGCATGTTGGTGAAAGTAAGCCAGACATTGTTGTACAATTGACCCGGAAAATGGTGTGAAAGGAATTCAGCACTTCCGGGTCTCCCCTGCAGAGATAAATTTCTTACGGCGGCTACGTGAGAATGACGTAGAGATTCGGAGCGTTGCATCTTTCATCCTCTTTTGCAATGATTTCAAGTATTGTCATCGATTATTGATCGATCGCTTGCATAACGCATTTTGGAAAAAGTAAACGAGACAGTGGTGCAAAATTGACCCGAGAATAAGTAGTGGCATAATGATTACCGAATATCCGGGTGCCCCCTCTGTCGATAAATTTTCCCTACGGGGGCCTACGTGGAATCTACGTGCATTTCCCAAGCGTTGCGTCTTTCATCCTTCTACTGTGTTCTTGTTTCCAGTTGTCGTCGACTGTGTTTACTTGACATGACTAATGCATGTTGGTGAAAGTAAACCAGACATTGTTGTACAATTGACCCGGAAAATGGTGTGAAAGGAATTCAGCACTTCCGGGTCTCCCTGCAGAGATAAATTTCTTACGGCGGCTACGTGAGAATGAAGTAGACATTCGAAGCATTGCATCTTTCATCCTCATTGCGCAATGAGTTCAAAGTATTGGTGCCGATTATGATCTATCGCTTGCATAACGCATTTTGGAAAAAGTAAACGAGACAGTGGTGCAAAATTGACCCGAGAATAAGTAGTGGCATAATGATTACCGAATATCCGGGTGCCCCCTCTGTCGATAAATTTCCCTACGGGGGCCTACGTGGAACGTACGTGCATTTCCCAATCGTTTTGCCCAAGCGCTTATTGTCGTTTTTTGTGGCGTTCGACGAGGCACATGACATATTTTCTTTGCATTTCATACGACTACCAATGTTGTGTTTCTACCATGGCAACGCCTTCATTCGTTAAACCATATTTCTTATTGATTTTTGCCTTTCTTGTTCTTACTGATTCAACGATGGCGTTTCAAAGGGCGGGCTACTTGACACGATTGAGCCGAACCGCATTTCAAAGAGTCGAACCTTCTCCCTCCCTGCTCGCCTCATTGCAAGAAGAAGTCGACCCAGGAATTGTAGAAGGAACGGAATTGCGAATTGTTAAATACCCGCATCCCGCATTACGCAAACCGAATGAATTAGTTACAGTCGAAGAGTTGAAAGATGGATCGATTGCCAAGCTTGCGAAAGAAATGTTCATGGTCATGTACGCGGCGGCCGGAGTGGGTTTGGCAGCGCCCCAAGTTGGCGTCAATAAGCGCTTAATGGTATACAATCAGTCGGGAGACCCGAAAAAGTGGCTCGATGAAGTTATTATGGTGAATCCGACCATTGTGGAATTCAGTGAAGCGCGCAACGTGGAGACCGAAGGGTGTCTTAGTTTTCCTGGAATGGATGGGCCAGTGGAGCGATCCAAGTGGATCAAAGTAGAAGCCATGAATATGAAAGGCAAAAAGTTTAAACGGAAATTCACCGATTGGGAGGCCAGAATTTTCCAACACGAATACGATCATTTGGATGGAACCGTGTACATTGATCGACTGGACGAAGAGGGACGAAGCAAGGTGCAACATCGACTCAATGAATTAATTGCCGAATTTGGTGAAGGTGGGGCGCTTTGAATTGATTTAAATGCTTGATAAAATTATCTACATGGCATTGTATTTGGTTGCGACATAGCTAGACTATGATTATTATTACTTCTTTAAGGGAACTACTTCGGCACTCATTCGTTCATACCACGCCCGGAGCGGTCCATCGCGTGTTTCTATAACCTCCTTGTGAGCGGGTAAGCCTTCGATGGAACGCAACGTACCAAAAAGTGTTATATCACCCAAATTGGGCTTGTCGTCACCCGACACGAAATCGTAATCCTGCAGACCATCCTGTTCCAATTGGACCAGGGCTTGATGAAGCGCAGCACGTTCATCTGTAATGTTTCGTTTTTCTGAAAGAGATGACATTAGTTACAAGAACAAACGCACAACGCATGAAAGTCAACTCATGAAGACTCACTTTTCACACGACTGGCTGCCATGTACATGGCCAGAGACCCCAAGCCACGAATTAATAATTTTTCCAAGGTACGGAAGCTGTCCGTTGTTTCAACATACGCAAATGCGCGATAGGAGTCGCTGAGCGTACGACAAATATTCGGATAGAGTAAGGATGCGAGTTCATCGGTAGCGAATTTCGTCCATCTTTGACTCAACTCCGACGTTGCAAATTCTTCCATGTTCATGTTGGATCCTTTCCATTTCCTTTCCAGATTTTCCTGAACAAATGCTTGTTGCAACAGAGCTTCAACGATGGCATCAGATCCCAGGAGTAGCTTTTCATCTAATTTAACGATAGGTACCTTTTTGTAATCTTTGGACCTGTGGAACGATGAAGTCGATGAGCACTCGACCAACGACGTCTGTGGCGAGAGGGTGGGTGATGGACTCACCATTTGATTTCCTTTTTTGTGAGAGGGTTCACTTCTATATGTGAAAATTCCAACCCAGCATAATCTAGAAATGCTTTCACACGGTTGCAGAAAGGGCAGATCGCATATTTGTACAGTTCTATGTTGTGGGGTTCGGCGGAGAGGTATCGTCGTGCCAGTAACGTACTATTCTGACCAGAAAATGTAGATTGAGCAATGGCAACGCGCTTAGTGATAGTTGATGCAAACATGCTGCAGGTAGTAATAAATTTTCGTGGTGGAATGATAGATGGTGATGGTCATGATCGAATGAATATCGAATGAAGCAGAAAGAACGCGACGAGAAAAAAGGTGGACGAAAAAATGGAAGGCGACCAGTCAGTTTGAAGTGACGTCAGATTTATTCTAAAATCAGCTATACAGACGACTAACTATACGATAAATAGAGAAATTATGTTTGAGTGGCGATGCGACGCGACGGTCCATCATGTGCGGCGACCATCCGTCTCGCATTCGAATTTTGCCACTTTCATTTTATTAGCAAGAACAGATAACAAGAAAACAATTCATTTATTTCTTAAAATTTATAAACATGTGGGAAATACCATCTTTCCCCGACCTTGAAAAGTCGCTCGAATATCCCCAAAATCCCATCGGCATGCGTATGCGAGCTGCTTACTATTTGCGGCAACTCCACACCAACGAGGTCGAACTCCAGAACGATGTTGTAAGAGTCCTCGCCAAGGGCCTACATGAGATGCAACACGGATCACTCATGCGTCATGAATTTGCGTACGTCATGGGACAACTGCGCGATGAACGATGCTGCGATTGCTTGGAAAAAGTCTTACAGGATGCGAACGACTGTGTGATGGTTCGGCACGAAGCGGCCGAAGCTCTCGGCGCAATCGGAGCAGCCCGATCTGAACCCATTTTAAGAGCCGTCAAAGAAGCCAATCACGATCTTCCCGAATTGTCGGATACGTGTCAGCTCGCACTCAATATCATGGAATGGCGGGCCGAAGGTGAAGATCCGGAGAATGTGCCGGCCGTCTGTGCCTGCATGTTGAATCCCTATTCCACGGTCGATCCTGCACCACCGCATCCGGCACATCAAAATAAATCATTCGAGGAATTGGGAGATATTCTTTGCGACGCCACATTGCCTCTCTTTGAGCGCTATCGGGCCATGTTTTCGCTGCGGAATCGCGGAGGAGAAGCATCGGTACTGCAGTTGTGCCGCGCACTCACCCAAGACAACAGTTCGCCTCTGTTGCGACACGAAGTCGCTTACGTTTTGGGACAAATGCAACATCCCGCTTCGGTGGAAGCGCTCGAGGAAGCACTGAAACGACGCGACGAGCACGTCATGGTGCGACACGAAAGTGCGGAAGCTTTGGGGGCGATCGATGGACGATGGGAAGAAGTTGAGCAAATTCTACAGCGATTTGCCAACGACGAAAGTGATATTGATGCGGTTCGTGAAAGTTGTTTGGTAGCTCTGGATGCGGCTGATTATTGGGGACGAGCAGAGGAAACCGGGGACGAAGAAGGCAGGATATCGTTTGCGCAGCACAAGGCGGAAGATGGAAATATTCTTGCGAATCATTTCAATATTGCGCAGGTTTCTTAGTAAAAAGCAAATGAATAATTTATTAGTTGCAAAAGGTCGTATTCTTTAGCATGGCGTTAAGTTTTTTGCTCGTCTCTTCACTGCACGTTATTCTCATGTGCTAACCGAGGACAAATACCACAATGACGACCATGACCACCACGACGATGAGTAAAATCCAGCACTGCTTCTTTCGAATTTTTCGTTGATATTCAATGGCTTCATACACGTCCACGTTCGCCTCTTCCACGTAATCTCCGGCCTGTTTCACTTGGAACTCAATTTGATCCAACAATTCTCCTTGTTGCTCTGTCAGTAAGGCAAAATCCAAGAACATCTGGTGTAGTTCCGCAACACTTTGCTCCAAAGCCAAAACATCCTGATACTTTCCGGCCACCTTCTCATAGGTTGTTTTTACCTGGTCGTTCACTCCGCCTGCCAATATTTGCTCCCGATAAAGTGCATCTCGACCACCCTCGCTTCGCATCACTGCATCAATATCCTCGTCCGTGGCGTCGGGTTTTACTATCTGTACTTGCCTGGCTACTTTCTTCTTAATATCTGTCTTATACTTTTGTTGCGCTGCCTGGTAGGCCTTCATTTCGTCAATGAACTTACGAGTGAGTGTGTTACACAGATTCTCACGGACGCTGAAATGGAGTGGAGGTGACTTATTGAGATGAAAGCATTAATGATGCAAGAGGCACTCCGCACAGCGTGAACTCACCGAAGATCGCTTTGCTTGATTTGTTTGTTTTCCTGAAGCTTCTGTGTCTCTTCTTTCAAGAGACCTAACAAAGTTTTAGTCCGTTTTGCCTGTTTGTTGGTTTGATCTACGAGCGGGCGAAGCTTCCTACTCAATTCGTTCTCCTCTTCTGTAGTTGTGGCTTGCAAGGCTCTGTCATTGATGTTGCCGATCGATTTGGTGGCCTTTGTAATTGCTTCAATGTCTTTTTTGATCGATTCTACTTCTCGGAAGAAATGATCCATATGTTTTGCTTGTTTCGAAGTTTCTCCCATTTCAATATCACCCTTTGTCGGCTCATCTTCATCGTCACTGTCGGCTGCCCATGTGGGAAGATCACCTAATCGGTCATTCATGGTGAAAAAAGTACGGAGTAATCAATAGACGGTCTTAGGAAAATGTAGTGATAGCGAGTCAGTCCTATTTCTTATTGCTTTCGTTAGCCCGCCACTCTAACACGACCTTTCCAGCTTATTCACAATGATTCTAAAAATCTCTGTTAGACTGTAGAAGTACACGTGCTGATCAAAGCGTTTGTTTGATGATCATTGATCTTTCTTCGGCTCGTCGTCGCGTCGGTTGGGGTCGGGGAGACTTTTTCAACCTCGGTCTTCCGATTGTCAGTCATGCGTTTTCAAAGAGTCACGCGGTCATTCGTCCACTTCAGTCCCGGTTGGAGGAGAAGACGAACCAAGACCGACGAAGGAATTCATGACTATGCCGACAGCTGTAGAGGTGCGAGTACTTTTGTGGGACCCATTTTCCGCCACCTCGAGCGATGTCAGACGAACGGCGATCAAACCCCTCCACGCAAGGAGACGACGAGAAGTGCAATTTTTTACCCTGTTCCGCATCCATTAAAATTGAACTCGACTTATATGAAACTTCTGCATCAGGTAAGGCTCTATGCTGTTTTGCTTTTCAAATTATGTAACTTAAAAAGAACCAAGGTGCCGTGTTTCGCGGCTGCAAACGCTACGAATGAACAATGGCGGGAGTTTTTGTCGATGCAAAGAAACGGCTCCAGTTCCATGTTCCTGGATTCTGAGCACGTAGCGAGCTACGAATATTTAGTACGCAGTCCTGTCACTTCCAGAACCTGTTCTTTTCAAAAACAACGGTCAAATATGAAGTAAAATGAAATCCTTTGCGTTTTTGCTTTGAAGCCTGTAAAATACTGCCAGAATTAATAGTGCCTCTCACACATTGTGACTTTCCGTTCTTTGTGTCGCCCCTCGTGCGGTTTCGAATACTGCTTTTACAGAGCCCGTATTTACCAACGACGATAGAGGTGAAGAAGAATGCTCCGCTGGGGAGTAGAAAAGAGCTCTTCGGCAGACTCAAACGATAAGGCGACTCACGAAACTACATTACAAAATAGGATGCTACTCGCGTCGAACCTGGAGACGGACGACCCAGACATTCTAACGGCCACGTCTTCGTCCGTCGATGATCCCCATCATCATTTACACCATGATCGAGATGATCAGTTGCAATCGCCGTTATCGCATGAAGAAGAGAAAAAGTACGAAATTGGCAATGATTCAAATGACTTACCGGATAGTGTTTCAGGGAATTTTGACGACGACAACAATCAAAGGAGTGCGTCCACAGAGAGCGATCTAGTGGAAGACGACGACGGCGGAGACCATGCGGAAGATCCACCTATACCATGGCTGCCTCAAAATGCTCATTCTACCTGTGAATTCACATACACCATTAGAGATTATGCATCAAAGAGAGAATCCGGTTGTAAGAAAGCCGAATATTCACCTACAACGGTCGATGAGTACGGTAATCGATGGCGGTTGATCGTCTACGTTAACGGTAACGGAAGGGCAAGCAATCATCACTTGAGTTTGTTTCTGCAGGTAGCAGATGCGGAAGACTTACCGTTCGGCTGGAAAAAGGCCGTGAGTTATGTTCTGACACTAGAGCATCCGAAAGGACCGACATTATGCTATGCAAAGAGAAATCCTGATAAGACGTTCAAATTGTGCCCTAAAGCTATTGATTGGGGCTGGTCGCAGTTCATCACAGCGGATCGGATTCAACAAGAAGGTTTCGTTGCAGATGATTCGTTGATCGTCAGGGCATCGGTAACGGTGAAGTCATCATCAGTGAGTGTAGATGAAGAGGACGCTGAACTCTACTTGAAATGTGCAGTAGAAGAAGGGGACGTAGAAGCAGTGAAGCTTTGCTTAGAGCACGGAGCTTCCGTGAATTGCAAGTTCAAAGATGACCTTTACACTCCGCTCCATACGGCTTGTTCGTCGGGGAGTAGTAATGGTTCGATGGAAGTGCTCAATCTCTTGCTAGAGGAAGGTGCGGATGGAAATGCTTGCAATAAGTGGAAAGAAACTCCACTCTTGATAGCTGCTAATAATGGGCACCGTGCAGCTGTTGAAGCGTTACTTAGACATGGTGCAAATCCAAGCTTATGCAGCGAAGCAGGTTGGAGTGCGCTCACGTTCGCGGCTCATAAGGTAAGACTGCAATTGCGTGTCGCTATGTGCTGATTTGATCGACTAATGCGGCGGCTTTCCTATGCGAAGGGCTACGATGATATTGTGTCTTTACTACTTCGAGCTGGAGCCCCCGTGAACTGCCCTGTGACCGAAGATGCAAGTACACCGCTACATAAAGCGTGCGCAGGAGCAAAACCAGGACACTTAGCTTCGGTGAAAGCGTTGCTGGCCAAAGGGGCGGACGTACATGCTTTGAATAAATGGAGGGAAACGCCACTGCTGACAGCTGCTAATCATGGCCAGGCTGGAGCTGTCGACGTTCTCTTGCAAGCGGGTGCCGACCCATGTAAATGCACTGATACAGGCTGGTCGCCTTTGTCAATCGCCTCGTATAAGGGACACGACGATGTAGTAAAGCTGCTTCTTGAAGAAGGGGCACCGACTGAGGAAGAGGATCCAACCCTCAGTGCTCTTCTGCAAGCTGCGACGAAAGGACTTCCCGATACAGTTGCACTTTTGCTCAAGCACGGAGCCGATCATACTGTCACAACGAAAAGGGCGACACGGCACTTTCAATTCTTGTGGAACAAAATTTAATTGATGCCGCTGTGGAGATGGTGACTGTACACAATGCTAGCATACCGCGATGTTCGAGAGATAGAAAGAAAGTACAGCGGGCTCGGCTTTTGATCAATTTGCGCATGAAGCAACTCGAGAATGGGGTGAGAACTACAGGAAATTCGTTAGGAGATAATTCAGATGGTGATGATCAGGAGTACGATTTGAATGACAGTCATGATGGAGATAGAGAACACGCGCGTGGATCAGGCTTACAGACTCCGGTTTCCGCCACGAATAAGATAAACAAGCGAGATAAAAAGGCACTGAGCGAATCGGCTGAGGAAAAAGCTCGCGCCGCCGAGGAAGCGTTGCTTTTAGAATTAGAAATGGAAGAAAGCAAGGCGATGAGGGAGAGAGCAGAAGCCAATAACAAACGTCAAAAGAAGAAAGAGAAAAAGGAAAGGGATAGACAGGAGAAACTCAAGATTGAACAAGCTCGACGCGAGAAGGAAGAAAAAGAACGCTTAGAGCTAGATCGACAAAAGAAAGAAAAAGAGAAAAAAAGAACGTGAGCTTTTGTTGCTGAAGCAGAAACAGCAAGAGCAGAAGGAACAATTTGAACGGGAAAAAATCTTAGCCGCGAAACGCAAAGAGCGAGAAGAAAGACAGCAACGTGAACGGCAGCAACTTGAACGAGAGCAGAAGGTGAAAATGGAGAAACAGAAGAAGGAAGAGGCAGTTTCAAAGAGCGATTCTCGCATACAACGATCAAAACCGAAGCAGCTAGCTCCGGCAATTTCTACAGCTGGTGCGAAAGGGCCATTAAGCACTCCAAATCGTCGATGGGAAAAGCAGGATTTATCTGGTTCCCCGTCTAGTCAGCAAAGTATACACTCTGACCAGCCGGGAGCTTCGGCAATTCACAAAGATGATCGTCATTCCCAAGCAGAGAATGGAAAGTCGTATTCAACTCAACTTCCTTTATCTAGACCGTCGGAGAGTTCTGGACGTACCCATGGAAAGCATCAGTCCGTTACGACTGACCATAATCATCATGCAACCTCCCGATCACAGGAACTTTCATCACATATCGAGATAGAGCATCCGGCTATCTGCTTGTATAGGCGAGATAAAGTTTTGGGAATGATAACCCGATGCACTCAGCTTCTTGCTGCAGTTGACGGCTCTCTTGTCAAGAGCGTCATCTACCGCTGGATGATTCGAGCTTCACACGACTCGTCCCCGTTCTCGGATCCAATCATTCCCAGCTGGGATGATCATGACCAGGTTGTGACCTTCTTTCAAAGACAGCTTATCGCAGAAAATCGAAAATCTGGTTCAGCTCCATTGAGTATAGAAGTCCTCAAAGATTCCGGAGCTTCGATGGCCATGTACTGTATTAATCTCGCGCGTGAGCTTAATCAATTCCGACATCAGATTGAAAGCCATCTCCCTGATCACTGGACTGACGCAGAGTTGGGTATGACTGTGTCAGAGAATGGTCTTCATAGTGAAGGCCCTGTCGCAATTGTTTCTTGGGCTAACCGTGCACAAGTTCAAATTTCTCGTCACGTCTTTTCTCAGTTGAAAGAGAGATTCATTGGTCTAAAAAGTCGATTTCTTGCCGCAGTTTTTATGGCTAAGATGTGGTACGACACAAGAGCTATTATTACCGACGGCACAGCTATGGGGTATCGGTTTCCTCCACAAACAAAACAACTGGCACAGGGTATAGCTAAGGTTTCAGAAGTGTTTTCTGATCCCTTTTGTACTGAACCAGGATCTGCATTTTGGGGGACGTTCGAAGTCGTCGACAGATTGTTCGGCGGCTTTCATGTTTTTCCAAAATATCCTTCTCGCGACATCTGCCAACAGATTGGAGCGCTGACACTCTGCGTTTTTGCCACTTGACCCACCTGTAGCGGCGAAATATACACAGCACATGGTTGACATCCTCATTTGCCCAGAGGTTTCTAATATTCCCATTTCCTTTTTTGTTGTTGCGCATTCGAACTGTTTTCATGACAACGCAAATACAGCCTCCGATCTATATCATCTTGATCCCCGTCTTTATCGGGAACATCAAGATCTTGTCCGTTTGATTGAATGCCTCCCAGCCGGGCAGCACGCTTTTTATTCAAACAGCGAGTCTGGCGTTTCAAAGGTTTGCAACACACCATCGCTGCTTTTTGTATTACAGAACAGCTACGCGAGGGCAACGTCTCAATTCCCAGATGCCGCAGTTTCCAATTTGGTTGGCACATTTAAAATGTCGTCTTCAGGATTCCAGAATGAACTTTACACTGAGGGTAAATCTTCTCACTCTTTCTTACGTGGCTTAGCATCGAACGCCGTAAACCGACATTTAACAAGCCACGAGTACGGGGCGATCGGCGGTGAAAGTATACCTCAACCTTTCTCACCGCATGATATGAATGGCATTGCTTCTCGGAGAGGAAGACTATTCGAACTCGTTGATAACGGTGAAGAAGAAGTCGGGGACGACATAGTGGCCGGCGTTCTTGAAAATCTAGGTGTAGGGCTTTTCCAAGATAACTCTGTTGCTGAAGTTGATATCGAGGCAATAAGTTTAATGGGTTTTGGCGAATTACCGAATGCAGGGCTGAACAGCCAGGTTCACAAGCGATTTAACATGAGCTAATAATTTACATACTGATAGCACCATCTTATAAACAAAACTTAAGCTGCCTTTTATTTGCTCTGAGTTGGCTTCTTAGCAAGAGCCTCAGCTGACGCTGTATAACCAATTCTACAAAGTGTTACCAGGGAAGTGCAAGGTCATCTTGTGCTGCCTTTGCTTTTGCTGGCTTTGACTTATGTTCGCGATTCTTCTTTAACAGTTGCTGACATTTTGTGATAATTACTGCTTCCTCGTCTTTTCTTCTCTTCATTCCTTCTGACGAATTCTCTGCGGAGAGTGCGAGTGATTCCAAAAAAGCGGCACGCCTGACATTCATAGATTCCAAGTTATTTAAATCTGCGGTCATTTGAAGAATAACGCTTTCCACGTCGCAATCGGGTTCGCCATCTTTTCCTCCCTTCAAATAATCAGATTCAGCATCGGGTGATAGAAAGTGCGTTCTATTTAACAGGGATCCAGAAGTCGCTCTCAACCCCACCATTTCAAGATGTATCACTGATCGTTCTGCAAATGAGAGAGACGAAACGTCAAGCGAAGCTTCGTTGTTTGTAAACTCGTCATCAGACGAATGTTCCGGTTCGGAATCGTCGACTTCATCATCAGAGATATTTTCTTCGACAAGAAGTGAAGTGAGCCTATCCATGGGCGATTGGATCTTTGTATCACTTTTCTCCGACAACGGGACACGTTGTGACGATTCCTCACGAGAAAGCGGTTGTTGCGATAGTACACTAAGTCGATCCACGACGTCTTTGTGGCTAAAAGGTGCAAATAATCCAGATTTTTCCACCCAACGCCACATGCCTGCAGTGTGGACAACGGGAATTTCATCTTCGTCAACTACTTTTTTCAATTCTGTCTCTTGCCGTCGGACTAGTTGATCGCGATCGTCAATGCGACGCTGGAATCGCATCTCAAGCTCGCGGGCAGTACAAGACAAAATATCGGCAACTAACTTACGCCGCTTCAATGGCTTGCAGTCTGCGTAAGGGAGTGTCTTTTCATTGACAACAGGCAAGCCTGGCCCACTTTTCACTGGCTTGGTCGTCTCATTCGCTGCTTTCTTCTTCTTCGACTTTGAAGATGATGTATTTGTAGGCGCTTCTTGACCGGCTGGCCCAAATTGTATGGGTAGCATAGCTTGTAGCGTCGTTGTTTTGGAATCTTTGAATCCTACACATGTGACGCGGACCTTGAGGAGTCTCTTGTTGAAACTTCTCAAAATCGTTTCATCAGATATTTCATTAGCTTTCCGCTTCTTTGACTTTGGAGGAAGATACACTGACGCATAGTCTTCTTCAGCAAAATTGTTTTTGCACCATTTCTCCATATTGTCCAAGTTTTGTTTCAAAAAATCATGTTGTCGCTTCAGTAATTCACACATAGCATACAAGTCCCCCGCAAATTTCGTCTTATCAAAGCTAGCAACAGTTTGTCTAATCGCTCCGATAGCATTTCCGACTATGTCGGATCGACCTGAAGTAGTGTCTGTGGTAGCAGGATCAGTAGACTGAGCCGGTTCCCGGAAGGCTTCCTGAACCAACTTGAAAATAGCGTCGGATTCAAGAGCTGCATTAACGGTATCTGTGGAGCCTTTACCATGCATACTGACAAAAGCAGACTGTATCTTTTCCAGGAAAACATAGACCTTTCGGCTTTTCATAGCAAGTTCGGATGGTAAAGATGGCAGAAAAGGATAAAAAACAGTGCTGCTCGGTAACAGTCCACAGGATGCGTTTGGCTTCAAACCGGGATGAGACGCCAATACTTGTCTAAGAGCGGAAATAGTCGCGGAAGCCACAATTGCCGGATCTTGCATCCCGCTATGTGCTTGTGAAGACATTTTTGACTTTGGGTCGGGACGAGCGGGTGGTTTTGATTTTACCTTGGGCAGTGTAAAAGACCCTGTCCGCCTTCCAAATTGCCCAGCCGCGGCTACAGTACTCTCCACGGATCCAGTTCGTACCATCGCCCCAGGAGCAGATGATCCTTTTGCCTTTTTTACCTTCGAACCAACGTGGCTACTTCTTATAGAATCGTCATTCATTGCGACGCCATCTGATTTTCCTTTCGTCACTGACTTTGCTCCTTTCCTCTTCTTCTTTGGCGGTTCCGCTACGAGATCCTCATCATTGTCTTCGTACATCAATGGTGCTTTCGACTTTCTCTTTGTTTTTCGTGGCTGAGAAAAAGCGCCTTCCGGCGATGCAGGCTCTTCGCCGGGCATAGGCAACGGTCCTGCTATCGAATCGGCAGTCAATCGGCCACCGCTCCCCGTAATGTCATCCATGTTCCCCAGATCAATGTCAAGGCCATCAAAGAGGTCATCTCCTCCTTCATCGAACATGTCATCCAAGTTCAGATTATCAAGAGCCTGCACGCTTGCAGCTGCAGGAGTGCTTCCTTTGCTCGTTCGAGCCATGGTCACGCCGATACGTTCTTACGCGAGATCTTTACCAAAATAGAACCGATCGATCGCCTGGAGGGGCAGTTCAATACCTTATAGTGTCTCTTAATGATTGTATGACAATTAAAAAGTGAAGATGCTCGATAAAAGTGAGGCAACTAATAATAATGTCGGCTTTTTTCTCGGTCTTCAACGAGGTCGATCTTCATTGTCGTGCTGCGGAGGACTGCGAAAACTACGTCGTACCGGCATTGATTTAGGGTCGACACATACATTTTTTTAGCAAGCAACAAAATAATACTTAACAAAAGCAATATGTATGACCACAGCTTACAAAACGATCACAATTGACGGATGCTTCGTTTACAATGAAACTATAATTTATCCGAAACCACCGCCACCTCCGCGCCCGGTATTAGTCTTCTTCTTGGATGCCCTTCTCATTGCTCGATTACCTTGAGCCATTGCCGGCATCATTTCACCCTCGGCAAGAGACGGATCCATAGCTGATCCCATCGATTTTTGCATGCGACTCATCATCGTTCGCATCTTTTGAAACTCGCTCATAAATTGAAGCCCTTCTTCAAAGCGACAACCCGAGCCTTTGGTGATACGCATCAATCGGGACCGAGCAGTACTATCCGTGATCAGCAGTTCCGGGCTCATTCGTTCTTTCTTTGTCATACTATTGATCATGGCTTTGTTCTTCTTCAAACGTGCTTCGACATCGCGAATTTGATTCATGTTGAGCTGGTTTCCTACACCAGGCATCATCTTCGCAATGCCAGCCAGATTTCCCATTTTGGAGACGAGCTCGGATTGTTTCATAAAATCGTCGAAATCAAAAGTCGCTTCCCTCATTTTCTGTTGCATTTTAAGTGCATCTTCGTCCGAGACCTGTGCGGCAGCCTTTTCAACTAGACTAATCACATCTCCCATACCTAAAATTCTGCTCGCCATGCGGTCGGGATAAAACGGTTCCAGATCCGCTACCTTTTCTCCAATACCAATGAATTTGATGGGTTTGCCACTAACACCACGCACTGAGACGGCTGCACCACCTCTCGAGTCACCATCCATTTTCGTGAGAATAGCACCCGTAAGACCGACGGCATCATTGAAAGCGGCTGTGAGCGAAGCTGCCTCTTGTCCCGTCATCGCATCAACAATCAGCAACGTTTCTGACGGATTCGACACCTTTTTGATGTTTTTGAGTTCACTCATGAGGTCGACATCAATGACTTGTCGACCCGCAGTATCAACGATGACAGTATCAAAGCCCTCTGCTTTCGCTTTCGCAATAGCTTCAGTGACAATATCCACAGGGTCAGCTTCCGTACCCTTACTAAATACTTCAATTCCGATGCTTTTTCCGAGAATTTCAAGCTGCTGAATGGCAGCTGGGCGATAGACATCCGCAGCCACCAGTAATACTTTCCGATTTCGTGTTGGGAGACGACTTGCTAACATTTTTGCCGAATCAAGATCCTTATCCACCATATCATAATTAACTTCCCTTTCTTTCAAGTACAATGCAAGTTTCGCCCCAGCCGTTGTCTTTCCCGCACCCTGCAAACCGGCGAGCAAAATGACAGCTGGATATTCCGGCGTACCAACAGCCAACGTCGCGGCTGGAACGGATTTCGCTTGCTGGGATGCTAACGGAGAAAGAGTGGAATCGCCTCCCATAAGATCCAAGAGTTCATCGTACATCTGCACGTGTATCATCAGAAAACGTTCTTAACACACAAACACAACCCAACAAATAAAAGCACTATTCACTTACAGCTTTGATGAACTGTTGATCCGCAGTCACACCGTCCAAAATCTCACTTCCCAAACTTCTCTTTCGAACGCCTTCTACCAGTGTATCTGCCACTTCTACGTTCACATCGGCGTCCAGCAAAGCCCTTCGGACTTGTCGCAGAGCCGACTGAATTGACTTTTCCGAAATCCGCCGTTTCGGCCCAAAATTCTTTGCGACCTCGGAAATCGCCGACGAGAGTTGATCAAACATCATGTGTAACGAAATCGAGCTGGTGGGGATGGTTGATTGCGTCATGGGCGGAAGGAAGGAAGTCTGACGCAAGGATGATGGGCTCATCCATGCTTCCGCCGTTAAAGCCAAAGCAGCGTAGACATAGAATCTGAGCCGCATTCTACGTTCGGATATGAGAGAGGGCGAGTTCTAGTATGATTTTGTGCAAAATGGGAAAGCGAAAGTGATAGATGATTAACGGCAACAGAATAACCATCGTCCATCGTCCTCCGAATGACGCGACGTGACATGAACGCAGGTTTTGGTGGCGGAAGAACGCAAAAATAATGATTGCCGACGTACAGACGCTTGAATCAGAAAAGACAAAGAACAACACCCGGGATTCCAACGTGGTCCCCCACCGTAGTACTAACCGGGCCTGACGATGCTTAACTTCGCTGAGCAGACGGGAAGCGGTGCTGTCATCGTAGTATGGTCGTTCCTGTATAAGGGAGGAAAATTAAAGTATAAAATGTTTACAAGGACATGCCCGATGACGAATGACGATGACCAGATTGATTTTTCTTTTTCGCCTTTTTGCACGGTTCAATGTGTTTCTTTTGCGAACAAATAAATAATGAACGAACGACCATGGGCTCCGACGATGGATCCAAAGCAATGATCTGGAGAGAATACAAACTGAATCATGTAGCAATGGTCGGTTGCTTTGTGCTCGGCGTATTCGTTTCGAATCTTTACTCGACAATAACGTCTTCTCGGAACCCTTCGACTAAATGCGACATTTCATTAGGACATTATGGAGGCACAGAATACAGATCATCCTCTACGAGAGGAACACCGAAATGCTTAATAGAAAGCAAATTTATGAAAGTACAGCAGCATGCTGTGCAAGTCGAAGATTCTATCATTCCCGATTGGCTCTTTATGGACTATCACGACCAGATCAATGTTCTCGTCCAGGCACCCCACAAAGAATCCTGGACAGAACCACATTTTTATGTTTTTGAGCAGACAAAGTACGCCTTAGAAGATCGCTTATCACTCGCCGTCGTGGGAGGTATCGTGGAGCCGAACGAAAACCCGGAAACGGCGGCACGACGAGAAGTCAGTGAGGAAATGCACGTCATCTGCGACAAGTTCCATCTCCTCGGACGATTTCGAGCCGACGTGAACCGTGGGGCTGGATGGACGTTTACCTATTTGGCCTTAGATTGCAAGCCAGGAGTATTCATAGAAGAAGGATCTGGAAAAGAAAATGAAGTTGGCGCGCCTGACACAGAACACCAAGATCTAACGACTATTGGCCTTACCGACCTCCAGTCGGCTGTCTTAGAAGGCAAGTTTCTGGAAATCAAATGGACCGCCACAGTCGCAATGTCGCTTTTGCATTTGTCGAAATTATTGGATTAGAAGGAGAACGAATGATTTAGAAATACATTTTTATTTTATTTTCATTGGGTGTTAATGAAGCAAGTAGAATCGTATATGGCACTCAGGGGCACCTGTACAATAGAAAATGATATAATGTGCAATGCGGTGATCAGTTTTTGGATTGTAAAGCTGCAGTGGTAGTTTCACGGACAATGACAAGGTCAATGAACTTGTGAAAATACTTGCGATAATTCTCGTATGCTTCCGAATAAGGCTTCAGCGTTCGGCTATCCCGCGAAGCACCACTGTAAGTCGATGACTCCCGAGGAATCGACGAATAACTCTGCTTCTTGTCATGCCACTCTCGGAGCGAAGTAAGTACGGATTATCACGTTCGAAAGAGTTCTTCGATACCGCCACAGTCGAAGGAGGAATGAACGGACCGGAAGGAAGTCTCGTCGTAAAACTAACTTTCAATGATTTCGGGCTTGACGGGGGTGACAAAATCTGTCCACTATCTGTTCGCGGAGAAGGCTGTGGGCTCCAAGTGAAAGAACCATCATCAGATGGTTCGGTAGGAACGACGACAGTTCCAGGGGCCACCGTCCAAAATCCTTTCCGCGAACCGTTCGAACAATCGTCCGAAGCAACCGAACACGAACGCTCGGGGCGACCCTGATACGTTTCGACAAGATTCCCAGCTGTAGCATCTGCAATGGCATTCATAGCCCACTCTTCACATTCGTCTTGCTCAGCTACAGCATCCCCATCGGAGCTTGAATCCGACGCAGATGACTGCACCATTCCTGGCGAATCACGGCCATTGAGGCCGTCGCTTCCGTAAAAAGACCCACCAGACGCCGACTCGAGAGAATGGAAGCCGATCGACGATGCGGACTTGCGAATCTTATAGCCAGAAGCTTCAAGACGGAGCTGCGATGCCGCCATCGTAGAACGACGTGGCGTCAACTTTTCTTCAATAGCCAAGGAAGCGGCAGCATGGTGCCATCGCTCATTCTCAACTGCCTTGTGTGCCAAGTCAGAAGCCATGGAGAATAATTTCTCCATCATGGATGGTATCTCAGCAAGGTTGTCGTTGCGGCAACATAAGATGGCAATTTCATACAGATTAAGACCTGCATTCACGCCTGCTTTGAGCAAGGCAGTCGATGCGCGAAAGTAATCGATTGCTTCTTGACCAATACCAAGTCTGCTACGGAGCATTTCAGCGTCCTTCTCAATGTCCAACGCCGCAATGTACTTTTTATGGCGATCACTCAAAGGCTGGAACACGAAACGTCAGCGAAGGCAGGATTACACATTGATTCCAACCAATTGAGTCTTACCTTCTTAAGTTGAGGCCAGTCCAGCCAGCACCAGTCCATCCACGACACATCACCAACAGACCGCAAGCAGTATCCATGATCGATGGGAACGAGTTCCAAGGAATTATCCACTCGTCGACGGATCAAAAGATTGGCTGCATTTCGATCCGCGTTCATGATTCGTATGTCGAGAATCGCAATTTTGTGAACTTCTTCGACAGAAATCATGCTTGGACTGATATCATCCATTGTACACTCGCAACGAACGAACTCTTGAAATGAACCAGCTTTTTTCATCGTCGGGGAGCTGACACTTGCATTAGGGCTCAAAGAATGTCTCCCAACACTAGCTCCTCCTTCAGCGACCGTCAATCTGGCCCCGTTTGTATTGAATGCAGGATGACGTGCTTCCACCAGGGTAGTCATAGGAACCGAACTAAAATGATCGTGATCCAGAAGATAAGCTGCGACCTCGCGAAGACAAGACTCTCCGGGAACAATGCCATCACGTAGCGAGAGTTGCTGATTGCCTTGTTGTATGTACCTGCGGGGGTTATTTTCCGCATAAGGCTCTTCGTCAGCAGGCTTGAAAACGGCAAGTCGACTCTTGCGGGCATCGTGAATGAAGTACGATCCACCGGAACCATCCATGATGAATTCTGGCTTCAAACCGATGGTAAAGGCACGGCGGGCTTTCTGAACCAAAGCCCGCAAAGGTTTCGGCGTGATATCAAAAACCGAAGAAGAAACACAAATATCGTTGGATTGATGCAATGAAACGATCGAAGAGTAATGTGTTGTCGCAGTTGAATGGCTCTGTTTGATGTCAAGCAAGAGAGTCTCTCCTGATCGGTAGATTCCAGCATCGTGAAGACTTCGATGATTGGGTAGTTCTCCTTTCGAGGTAAGCAAAGGCCCATAATAGAGACGTTGCGCACTGGGTGGGACGTGAATCAGATCTTTTAAAACGTCTTTCACATCCTTGATTGTAGACCACGAGCGAACAGTCAAAGCTCGTTTTTTCTGCTCAGGGTCACGAACATCGCGAACGTAAATTTTGATGTCCGTTCCTCTTTGTGAGGCTTCGCGTTGATCCATGCTCACCATCTTGCAAGAGGTGATCGTATCAAAAGGTTAGGAAAGTGTGTGACACACGATCGGGGAATCTGATAAAATGGAAGCGGCTATGCCTTCGTTGTAAAACGTATCACCCTGATCGGGGTGATAATTGAAGAGCACGCGCAGTAGTTAGTTGATATGCCACGATATGAAAAAGTTAACGGATCGAAGAAGGCGATCTTTTGGTGTTGTTCTCGGAATAGAAGCTCAAGATCTTTGATTGCGGCGACGGCGCCCTTGACCACAGGCAAAGCAACACGATATCCGAAAGAGTCACCTCGTTTAAATAGAAACAACAAAGAACAAAAGATAACGATTTGCAGACAAGGAGTGAGCCACAATTCTTTTGAGAGTTTCGAGCAAATGGTCTCCCTTTGCGGTTTTTTTTGCCCTGCTCTCGCTCAGATCGCCGTATCATATCACGAACACGCTTTCTATGCGAGAATGTGTAGGCTGGACACGAGTAACTTTACGTAAAAAGCCTACCATACGCTCATCTTCCGCATGCCGTCAGCGATCTAAGTGGACTGTGCCTCTATGTGTAGAATTCCTTACACTAACGGCAAACAAAACAGTCGAGCAATCAGACCTTGATGGCGGTGTCACAGCGACAGACATCACCATTCACACGTGCTCTTATCTCTAAGCTAGAAGAGAAGATTCATCATTCGCTTCGCGTGGTTTCTACTTATTGGCCTATATTGCTGGCTGATGTCACGGTGTCAAGATACCTACTTATTTCTTAAGGATATGCGAGGAGTTGGGATTCCATGAGAATTTGAGAATTCCCCGCAATTTTTGCGCGGAGAAAATTCCGATGTCGGAGTGACCGCCGTTAAGGTTTACATGACGGAGACTGACGCATAAAACTCGGAAACGGTTTGGCCTTCTCTAGGTCTAGTTTGTGCTTGTCCATATACCTCTTGACTATCGTGAGAAATTTGTAATTTAAAGCCAGTTATCTATTCGTCAAACGTGAAGCGGATCATCAGCTAACCTTTGATAAATTTGAGACAAAATGGGAGATGGAAAATAGCTCCGACAATCACCTTAGCTAAAGTATAACCTTAACCCTTTCGATGTGTTAAAAAAGATCAGTATATCCAAGACGGTTTTAGTCGTGCTTCTTCGCGTGACTGCATGATGGACAAATATTTTGAACGAATGATGAATGATGCGATGATGATTGAAGGTGGATGAATGATATGACTACCAGGTATTGCGTAATTCTGCTGATTAAATTTTCCTTCTTTTGAATCATTCTTGTTTGAACACACTAAACTGGCAGTCATCACTTTCGTGACGGCAAATTGTAGTGATGGTAGGATCGAATGCTCTGCTTGACGTCATTGCTGCTCTCAATGTATCCGAACCTAACTAGTTGTTCGTCTTCTTAGGCAACTATCGCTGTTTGTTTAACCACATCCGTTTCGTGGTGCTTCTGCCAAGCATGTTCTTCGTTGTTTTCATCTTGCTGCGGGAATGATAAACTATCCACCGTTCCTCCGAGTGCAACGTCAGGACGCAAGCGATCGGTAGCGCTGCTGATTCTTTCTATTGGCTTGTCATTAGCCTTCCAATATGGAATAGCGGACCAAATAGTGAGTTCAACCTCGAATAATGTGCTCACCGATGCCTGGCTGGACGGTTGTGAGGGTCTATCTACCGATCTTGAAAAAGTTTGCGTCGGCAACAATGGGAATTTTCGAGTATCATGTGCTACTTTCCTATTCTTTTGCCTGGCTGGTGTTGCCGCAATTCTGAAGCCGACCGCTAATCGAGAAGCGTGGCCTGCAAAATATACTCTTTATCTATTCATGGTTCTCATTTCCGCTTTCATTCCGAATGAACCACTCTTTGCTTCCATCTTTCTCAATATAGCGCGCAGTAAGTTGCATGGTGTGGTGGTTACAAATTTCTTGCGAGTTCATCTGACGCTTTTAACTCAACTTAATTAGTTGGTGGTGTGATTTTCATCATTGCGCAACAGCTCATCATTTTGGATATGGCGTACAATTGGAATGACAGTTGGGTCACCAAATCGAACGAAGCGGAGGCCGAAGAAGCTGGCAGCGGAAAAAAATTGGCTAAGGGCTATCCTTTGTGCGTGTGGTATCAATTATTTGTTTTCATTGGGAATGATGATTTACATGTTTATGGAATTTACCGGCTGTGCCAGCAACAACTCGTTTATTGCGATGACGTTGATTTTATCGGTCATGGTCCACGCCGCCCAGTTGTCGGGTGATGAAGGGAGTTTACTGTCAAGTAGCCTCCTTATGGCTTGGTCTTGCTTTTTTGTGCTACAGTGCTGTGGCACGAAATCCGAATGAAGCCTGCAATCCAAATCTCGGACAGGATGAAACGCTGACAATAATCCTGGGTGTGATTGTCACTTTCATCAGCTTAGCTTGGGCGGGATGGTCCTACACGGCAGAAGATAAGTTCAATCCTGATAAGAGAAACAGTACAGATGACAAGATTGAGACGCCTGAAAAGACTGGAAACACGGGATCAGAAGGAGAGCGACGGAATGTAATGGGCGTGGTCACGGGAGACGACGAGACGGAGAAGAACAACGATGAAGGCACCTTAGCACAGAGCGACGGCGACCCAAGAAAATTCTCTAATTCTTGGCGTCTTAATTTTGTTCTTGCTTCTGTTACATGCTGGAAAAGTGTGGTCCTGACACGCTGGGGAGAAATATCAGGCGACGGAACTATAGTGGACTCGTCGACAGGGAGAATTAGCATGTGGATGATAATTGCGTCGCAATGGCTCGTTCTGTCGCTTTACGTGTGGACGCTGATGGCTCCTCGCCTATTCCCCAACAGGGACTTTAGTTGAACACGAACAAGCGAGGGCGCAGATGAAGTGTTTATCGATAGTAACGAAAAATAGACAATACATTATCAGTAGTACAAACCTCTTACTATGTTTTTGTGCAAGACATCGACATGAGGGACTCTACGGCATCGTTATTAGGTTGTTCTGACTCACTTATAAGCTTGCCTTTCTTCCCCAAGTGATCACAATCAGATGAAACTTCTTCTATTAATCGCTTCTTTTGGGAATGCGACTGCTCTCTAGACGATTCCTCTGAGCTATTGCTGGTATCTTGACTAGTTCCTTCCCCCATATTAGAATCGGAGACCGTTTTTGCCGTACCTTCACGATCGAGACGAGCCTTCTTCATTCCCTGCTTTTTACCGACACGAACGGTCCCGTCACGAATGGGTCGGATACAGAGCAAGATCTCTACGATCGGTTCCTTCGACGATGAAGATTCGCTCTTGATTTCATGGGCGGTATCTGTGTCACTTCCAGAAGGAGCTTTCTTTGACTTCATGTCGTCGTCGAGATCGTCTTCTGGAACACGGGTTTGTATAGACGAAGTCACTTCGCAACGAATTGTCGACATGTCTGCCCTGATGAGACATAAGTTACAAGTGGGAGCAACAGGCTTGCGTCGACCTAGAGGTATGGTGTGAGCTATGGTAGAACTTTGGCACAAATTTTGGCTTCACAACTACTTACCGTTTGTATCCGAAAGATCACTGGTAGAGGATGATGTTTCCTCTCGGGACTCGTTAGACTCTCTGTAACCGGAATCTTCTTCAGATGAAGATTCCCTATGATGCCGCAAGGAAGAAAGTCTCGCGGAGGCATTATTCGCTGTCACATCATCTCCCGTGACGTCGTCTTTGAATGTCCCCGCCTTCTTGTTGTCCTTGATATTTCGATTATGCCACCGTACGTTTATGATCAAGTTGTCGTTTGCACTTCGTAACTTTTTTAAGGTCGATAAGGAGCTCGTGTTAGAAATGTCACAGCTAGCTGAGTCTTTGGATGACTTGAGATTCGCACCCATGGCAGAGTCACTAGCTGGCTTGTCTTTCATCATAGACACACTATCGAATCCATTATTATCCAGGCAAGACGACGATTGAGGCCGCAGCGATGACGATCCCGATATCGTTCCGCTGTTTGTCAACGACGATGCCTGTTTGCTGTCTTTTCCCTCTGCATTACCACCGCTTTCGTCGGAATTCTCGTTTTCATCCGATCCACCACCGGAAGATGAAGATCCTCTCTGTGGAAGAGTAGCAACTTGGACTACAGATAATGGGAATGTGGACTGTCCTGCAGCACAAGCTGCTACGTCACTAGATGAGATTTCCGCAACTTCCTGCGACGCGCCTGCCGCTTCTTCAGCACAGTTCAGATCAGGGCCGGGTCTAGTGGTTTCATCGCGTTCAATAAGAGTAGTCTCCGATATTGGGTCGCGGTGACTAGATTTTGACAACGTCTTCATAAGGTTTTCCAATCTCCGTCTCGACGAAGGCACAAGAATATTTACGAGCTTTGTGCCGACCAGATCAGAACTTTTATGACTGAGAACTCGTTCAACTTGCTCATTGCAGAAAGTAACAACTCCATCAAGATTTACAACGATCACAAGATCGGGTAAGAGCGAGAGAATCAGCGCTTGTCGTTTTAGCCGAGCATTGAGCTCTGTCATTTCTTGCACAAGCGCCTTCTTTCTAGCTCTGGAAGTACTAGCCGACTTTCTGTTAGCCAATCGTTTCGCGTGCTTCTTCTCTTCTCGGCGCTTCATCTCCGAAAGCATGATCGAGATATTCGGCGGTACTGGTTGTTGCAATTGAGTGAGTAACTTCACATGTTTTTCTGTAAAAAAGAGAATAGGGATCAGCGTCGTTGATACAAGGAAACAACCTTTCACTTTGTTCAAGACCACTTACCCAGTTTTTCGACTGTCCAGTCGCGTATTGTCGTTGGCTGCGCTTGCGTGAGGGCATGAAATGGTTGGCTACCTCCGGTTAGACCTCCAGCTGTAGCTGCAGTAAGAAGGTTAGCTACAGCCTCTTCTGCAGAAGGCCGAGGAGTAGGTGCTGCATATACTTTGTTAGCAACAAAAGCTAGTAGCTGGGCCTGTAAACTAGGCGCTGGTGTATTGTTTGGAATCGGGGGGAGTAGACTCGAAACTGGAGCAGATGCAAGTCCTTGTCTATTTCCTTTATAAGACTCTCCTGTGAGACAATGTATTAGTAATCGAGCATCAAACGTAGGATTCGCTGGTGCTTTTTATCCTAAAATAATAAGCCTTCCTTACCTTTCTCAGATGGTTGATGATGATTCATCGTTCACTTTCCCACCAACGTGAACACTTCAAAAACTCGATTTCAAAAATTCTCTCGCTCAGTCACTTATCCGATGAAACGCGTCAACACGATAATATTCCAAGTATCTGGTCCACGGTCTATCTTGATAATTGTTATGAATACTTCCAGTATTTGCTGCTGTGTGATTATCATGCAATAGACTTTTTGTTTGTGTTTATTGTTGTTGATCAAGCAAACAAGTCTGATGATCACGAGGTTATCAAAACATCCTCCTCGGCCTCACCCAACCGTTTGCACGGAGTTTGCGCACAAATGTCGCATGGTAGCGAAAGTCTGTAGAAATTTGGATCGGCGAACAATAGGTGAACAGATGGCAACAGCTGGTGAATGGACACAGATTCATGACACCGTTTCCCAGAAACTTCAATGCCGGATCAACTCTAACAGTAACAATGAGTGTCCAAACCGCCAGTCGTCATTTCGTCATTCTCATCCGGTACACACAACCAAACCACAACCGTAATGAATTTGCCCTCTAGTCTTTGTCCCTCCTTCCCTACGAGCATACGACGGCCACAATAATCCATGATCAGTGATCAGTGAGCAGTGAGCAGTGTTCAGACGTCCTCATTCTGTGGTTTTCCGGTTATTTTGTTCCCAACTAGACTCTAGAGACCTTTTTGATGTCGAAAAGCTCTCCGAATAATTATCACCGTTGCATTGTAAGTCTACTGTAGCTCACAGAGTAGACGACCTTTGCCACGACCGCATTTCAGTCATGAATAATCAATATTATTTTTCCCAGCCAGAATACGATTCACCCACATACAGTTTTGCTAGAGCTTACACTTACAACACAACATAAATATCGCCACCAATGCTTACTATGCACACGTCGCTTCCTCATGCCGAAGTAAATTTACTATAGACCTTAAGTGTCGTCCGTTTTCGCCACGACTGCGTTTCAGTCATGAATCATCACCTTCCCAAGCCCGACTAAGATTTACACACCCGTTGTTTTGTTAGCCTGGAAAGCTACATGTGTCTTTAACACGACAATATTACCGCCACCAGTGTGTGTTATTTACACCTCGCTATTTTATGCTAACGTTTCTTGCAGATCGTTGCGGTCCCAACTCGGGGAACTCGCTACGGCGAAGCGCGATCCGACGTGCAAATACATCACCGATGCAGCTAAAGTGACGATAATGATTGAGCAAGCTTTGCATTCAAAAGACATTGTCGCTGTCTGAAGCATACATAAAAGCGATACATCAGTTGTCGTGCGTGTGTTGAAAAACCAACTTTTTTATTTAGGGTATATTAGGGTATGTAGGGTTGCTGAGCCGGTTCCGAGTAGCCTGCGGCAAACAATAGACGCATTGATGATGTCCGTCGCAAGTCATAACCTGGGCAAAGTAGGGTAGGTGAATCATCATCCAATAATAGTCTCTTTGTCTACTTAGCTTGAAGAGAAGCGACGGAAGGTTGAAACAAAGCAGATTCACTAAATCCCATTTCTTGAAGTTGACGTTCCGAATAACCTTTGCTTTTCAGATCCTTAATCTGGGCTCGTTCTGTTTCGATCATCTGGTGCGATAAAAGACAATAAGATAGACTCCTCACGAGACTCACGTGTTGCCCCTCAAACACGTACCTGACCCTCCCTCGCAATTTCAAATAAAAGAGGCATTAGAACAATCATAGAAGTCGTAGCCACGGAGAATGCAACCTTTCCACCGTAAACGTATCCTACTTTCGCGAACTGGTAGGCGTAAAGGCCACCGGAGTAAAAGAATTTTCCGGTTCGCTGCAGAATGCCTTTGAGGCCACCCGACTTTTTTGCGTCCACCATCTGTTCAGCAATTTAAGATGAAAGACAATCTATGTTCGACGATGGAAGTACTTTCAATCCTGTTTGGTTGCCCTCGTCGTGAAAGAAACAATGAATGCGAGCGTTGTTATGATCGAAAAAAGCAAATGGTTGCGTGTTTTGCGCGTTGCTCGTTGCGCGTAAATATCGACGTTCGACTGGCGGTCAGACACCGACGGCCCGCCTTCATTTTTTTGTCGATAAAAAGTGAGGAGCATCACACTTTCTATCACAACTAACAATGAAGCTACAACCATTTTTCTTACAATTAGAGACTGCGAAACCAACTATGTTCATTTGACGCCCGCGGCGTAACCAACAAAGCAACTGATATTTGATTTGATTTTGTACGAGCAACTTCGAATTCGCCATGTCATTCATTTCATTGCGTCACACTATTTTTCGAAGCGCCTTGGAGAAGAAATTCTGGAATCAGTCACGACACTTCGCTGTGAAAGAACTCTCCTGGTGTGCGGCATCCGAGTCACCGAACAAGAAACAACGCGAAAACGCGCGCAACAACTCGGACGATGAAACAGTAAGTAGGCCGTCAGCATCACGAGGAGGACGCTTCAACATCATTAACTCACTTTAATGGCTTAGACAAACGAAGAAAGAAAGCTCATAGACTTCCGATTCGGTATCGTGGCTGCCGCGGCACGAGAAAACAATGTGATCGGATTTGACGGGACCTTGCCTTGGAATTTGCCGGAAGAACGAGAAATGTTCAAGGCTTTGACACGCGACAAAATACTAGTCATTGGGCGACATACATTTGAAGAAGAAAAGAATCAGCGACATATATCTCATTGTGCCCACAGTATAGTTGTTTCTAACACATTGACCAACTTAGCTGGAGATTCGTTGCATGTGGCTCATTCCTTCGACCTGGCGCTGCAAATGGCCAATACTCTTGCCAAGTCACTGAAAGCGAATACCGACAACGAATGTGACGACAATTTACTTTGCTGGATTGCAGGCGGAGAGCGACTGTATCAAGAGGCGCTTCAGCATCCGTCGGCGGAACGTGTGCATTTGACATTGGTCGATAAGCCCGTGACGATTACAGGTGCCCAAAACTACGCACGATTTCCGTCCCGGTATCGATGGGATAATAAATATCGAATTATCTCGCGAGAGAAACATGTCTCGACAAAGGGTGATGTAGGAGTTGCGTACGAAACCTTAGTGTACAAAAGAATAAGGTCTAACAGATAATCGATTTAGTCAATATTCACTTCTGCCGTGGCTTCGTCCATACTATCATCGGGTAATTGCTTCACGGATGCCGCAACAACCTCTTCGCAAGTTGCACCAGACCTACCGTCATTTGCTTCCTGCAGACTGGAAAGTAACATGTAATTCGGAACAAGATTTTTGTGCAACAGCACCGAACCAGTCAGAGGACTCTTGTCACTCGCTTGAAGCCACCTCGCGATCGCACTTCTCTCGTAGGTGTGTCCGTCTGCAGCAACCACTGGTTCGCGCATGGGTTCTCCCGTGATAGGACAAGATGGCATATTCGGTAGCGGTTCAATATCTGGAGTATCAAGGACGACTTCAGCCGCTGGAAGTTTCCTATCTTCAGGCAGGGCTTCTTGCCGTCGACTTGAAGCATCGTCATCTTCCAAGGATGTGGTGGAAAGAGTATCGGCAATATCCGGATTAAAACGTCCATCCCAGTTGGTGGCGTACGCAATATCCCCAAGAGCCGTACCAAAACCATTTTCCAGCCACCGTGTCAGTAAATGAGCACCACCTCGAACTGCATCGACACCGACATTGACCAGCCCTTCATCTGGGAGGCGTTGCACGGTTTGACTCAACGTTTCCATCAGTGGTGAATGAGCTAATCTAGCGGTGATCGAGGCTAGCTCACCATGTGCCACATCAATGGCATCCACGTGACGTTCCTCACAAATCAGCATGTTCCGGTGGGCACAAAGGAAGTCATCCAGCCCTCCGGCGTGACGTGCGACACAATCACGTCGTCTCCTTCTACTTCCGCAACTTTGTACTTCTTGCCCGTCAAAAGCGGATAGATATCGGCCGGATGGCAGTAATCGGTAAATCGAACCATGTCACCGGCTTGAATTCGTCCATCGCTGGGTTCGTACTCGCAATAAATTCGGATTTCAGCACGATCCGATTTCGACCCGTTCAACGACAGCCATTCATCGTACGATCTGATTTTGCCTGTAATTAATTCAGTAAGGTCAATAGCAGTCATACCGAGAAATTTGTCATCACTGTCGCCGCTCGCTTGACTCTTGTCGGGAAATTTGAGAGTTTTGCCGCCCTCACTGGCGTGAAACACTGCCACCGTCAATATGGGTCTCGCTACTTCTCTGTGTTTTTGTACCATTTCTCGCGAACTCTTCCCATAATGTATTTTGCTAGACCGTTTTCCCAAGCTATCATCGGAAGAGGAACTCGACTTGACATCCGAACTTTCTCCCGACAATTGTTCCCATTTCGGTTGCACAACATCCATGTACATAGATTCTCCTCTCGGCCAGATCGGATCTACAGTATTATATACTTCCGAAGTGCGTTGAGTTGTTGTGCCGAAACGGACGCTCGCATAAGGATTCGGAGAGCCCGCCTTTCGCGCAGCCTGTCGTCCTCCGGAGGATCGCGGATTGCGGGCATCGCCACCAAACAAAAGCTTTCCGAATCCTCCGCCGCCAACCGATTCTAAGCCTCTAGCCGCCACCACCCTGACTATAAGTGTCCCTAATATGTAATCTTCACCCATTCCCGAATCAGCATATCCACCAAAAATCATCGAATGCTTTCTTTTCAGGTCGTCGGGTTCGTGTGTCGTCATGGGAGGATCAATACGAGCCATCAGATCTTCGCCTTCTATATCATCAAACGATAATTCTAAATTTTCGTAAGCATCCGTATCGACTTGTTCCTCATTTGGCAGTCGTGCCACACCCGGGTCTTCACCCGGGTCCGCCATGGTTTTACTGTTGTTGTTCCTTCGAAAGAGGTCGTCGAAACTGACGGCTTGCAATTTTGGAAAGGAACGAGCGAAATACTGCGACGAAGCGTTCCTTGCTGCAATACCAGATGAAACGCTGTATAAATTATAATGTACGCTGATGAATTAAGAAGCAAAAAGAAGACATACTATGATTAGAAGGATGAAAACCGCCAAGTATTGCCCTCTGTAAACCAAAAACATAAAAACATGGATGGGAATTATTGTAGCATAGAAAGTAGTCTCGCGGGCTTGAAGATTTCCGACTAAACTGAACCACAGTCCCGGATTAAACACGGCCAAATCTCTACCACCCAGTACAGTACGTGCGTGCACCGTGCCTTATTTCTTCTCCCTCCACCATTATTGCTGTCGTTCTTTATTAGCGACCTCATCATCTCATATCATTGTGGCGCAACCAGCCATTCGTTAATCATCTACACATATTCTTTCTTTATCAACAAACAAGAGAATGACAGACGGAGACTTAGCAGCCGAAGGTAGCGTCGAAATTGATGTCAAAGTGGAACAGAACAGAATAAAAGACCAAACAGAACAATTGATGGTTCCGCTGCACGAATGTATAGACGCAAATCTAGTTCGACCAGAATCAAAATTCGTCCTTCCTAAATGCGAACTTCCTCCACCAAGTGAATTCGGTCCGATTGAGTCGTTTGTATCCAAAGCCGTGCAAGAACAGCACGAACAAGGTGCAGATCTTCCTCCCAACAAGGGCTATAAAGCTTTGACCGATGCGTTTCGACTCAAAAACGATTTACCGCTACTGAAAAAGATCATGCTCGCCATGAGAACTAGTCAGAATACAGTACATTGCCTGACTAGCGTTTCGAAGAAACATGCGAGATTAATACACATGATTGTGCGATTTGATCCGTTCGCTCAGAGTGCCGAAGAAGGGGACGAGAACAACAATATCATTGATCTCACCTTAGTCGATGCTCACTTTAATTTGCTGGTTGTTCTTGTTTCAGCCAATTCGACGTTGCTGGTTCCTACTATTTCCGCTTTGTGGAAGCTTCTTATAACACAAGAAGATGCGTCGAAGGAGAGATGGTATCGCGTGCACGCGGCTTTAGCTACGATCATGTTCATGTGTCCTACGGGGAAAATGGAAATGTTTCCCATTGTATCTTCCAATACACCATTTCGGAAGAAAGAAGAGTCGTCTCTTCGATGGTACTACAAGAATTGTCTCGATGTCCTGGAGTACATTGCGTCCATGGAAGGCGAACTCATCGCACTGATGATTGATCGGTGTTTGGAAATGGATGTCGAAATCAAGATCAATGATGGAGGAGAAGTGTCGATTGATCGCGATAGCCATGATCCTGGTATCTTCCAGTTGGATTTAGAAGAAAAAGCCAAGGAGGTCCTTCCGGAAGACGCAACTGTGGATGAAATGGCGGACCGGCTGGATTCCATCATGAAAATACTGTTTGAGTACATTGAAAGTCGGTGCGAACAAGATCTTTCCAATGCGTACAATATTTTCAGTATTCTGTTGCGATCGTTTGAGAAATCAATTCTAATTACGCACAAGTCCAAGTTCGTGCAGTTTCTTATTCTGCATTTGTGCGGTTTGGAAAGCAGGCAGATGGAACATGATGCGGAGGCATCTCTTCTCTACAGAGAGTATGCGTCAAAACTCATTGAAATCATTTTAGATCCGTACCGTGCTATCGCCATCCGACAATGCGCGGCATGCTACTTGGCCTCCTTCGTCAGCCGCGCTACTTACGTTTGTGCCGAGACAATCTGTGAGGCCGTATCCGCCTTACTTCGGTGGGCGGAAGCGTATGTCGCAACCTTGCAATCGTCTGCTGTTTATGCAGTGGACATACGAAATCAGTGCAGTTTGCATTCGCTCTTTTACACGGTCTGCCAGTCTAGCTTTTACATCATGTGTTTCCGTGGTGTCGATGCGATCGAATTCCACCGCAACGCTATTTCTTCGTCGGACTCGGCGTACTACGAGCCGTCTCGAATCGATATTAGCGCCGAGCGATGGACTAGGCTGTGCGAGCATCCACTGCAGCCGCTTCGATATTGCCTTGAAAGTGTCCGATCTGAGTTCCTATTGATTTCTAAAAACTTTGATTTGATAAGCGAACAAGTGCTGAGTCAACTAGTTGCCGAAGAGAAACGTCTGGCGTCCGAGGCAGGGAAACAACGAAAGAAACGCCGCTCTACAATTTCGACTCCGGCTACTTTGGAGAAAGAGCGTCAAACAGGAGGTGTTGGAGGTATGGGTCATGGTATGAATCCCTTGGATTCGTTCTTTCCTTTGATCCATATTTGTTACACCGATCAAGTAAACACGTTGAACCTTTTTACGGTCACTGGGAAGAACCCTTGCCGTCTTCGGTTTCGGATGATGATAATAATGAAGAAAACGCTGATTTAGAGCAGGATGAAATTCTCGAAGAAGACGACTCGTCCGACACGGACGCTGAAAGCGAAGGCGACGACAGTGACAACGATTCTCTTCGCGAGCATGAAGGAGGTGACGACCGTTCTTTTGAGCCAATGAGTTATGATTCGAACGCTTCGGATATTTCAAACAAATCGGCAGAATCATCCGTTTTCAAGGAGCCAAGTATTGATGATAAACGAGCATCTTTGCACGAAACATGGGCGAACACGTTAAAGAGATCGCGCGCACTGAGCATTGAAAATGGAAGCTGGTAGATGTAAACTATAACTTGTTTTTTCTCTATCATTTTAAAATCAACATCGACTTGGAAAAAGCGACCTGCATGTAGGGTGTGTTTCATGATTTCTGGTCTGATCTTGTTAGCCGACAAAAGAAATTGGATCATTGAAATGCAGACGCTGCTCGGATTTATGGAGGAGGAATGGAGGTCCGTTTAAGACTGATGTCGTAAACGAGAGTCTGGCCGGGTTTGATTAGGCATTCGTTCTCCCCTCCCTCTTTTCGACACAAATGCCTTTGTCCTTGAAAGCCAAGGAAGCCGGGACGATAACTTGGCGCTTTTCACCAACGCCCATATCTGCGACCATTTCATTGATCCCATCAATTACTGCATTACCACCGAGTTCAAACATAAGAGCGTTCTTTTTGCCCTCGGCATGGGTAGCATCAAAAATTTGTCCGTTCGGCAAATAGCCAGTGTACTCAATGGCGATGATGTCACCCTTGATCGATTTTGGCGCTTCTTTTGGCGGCTTCGTAACCACATATTTGATTCCACTGGGTGTCGTAATCACTTCAGGGGCGGCAAAAGCGGTTTGAGCTCCCAAAAGAGCTGCCGCCGACCCGGCTGTTTGTGCGAGAAACGCCCTTCGTGAGTTGTCGCCAACCGAAAACGCCGATGTCTGGGAAAGCGTCAAAGCGATACTGATAATTGAAAGGCTAATCACGCGCATCTTAGCAGGCTCTTAAGTCTTTAGCACGATGTTTATTGGGGTGGATGTTGTTTTGTTTGATATTGTATTACCCTCGAACAGATCGACTCCAGAATTTATTGTGCGATGAGCGATGATCGATGATGCGAAATCTTGGAGAGTTGGCACGATGTGACACCTTGTTGGTGAACACGTCAGTAAAGGTAAACTGCCTTCACATCGGACCGGTACCAGGTACCAGCGGTGAGTCAGTCCTTAGTCCTTCCTTTGTGACTTGTCTAGAGGTGCTAATGCTAGATGTTGGCTAGGGAGCTCTATTTCTTTTATTTTGAAAGTAATCTGTAGAAGCAAATCAAATGGACGGAGAGTTTGTGTCTAGAGTCTTTGAAATGACACCAAATTCGATCTCACCCGAGACGACGGACAAATTTGTATGCCATCGCAGCTGCTCCAAAGCCGTTATCAATATTCACAACCCCTACTCCAGGACTACATGAATTCAACATAGTTAGCATGGCACTGATACCGCCAAAGGAAGCTCCGTATCCGATTGATGTTGGAACGGCGATTACAGGAACGCTCACTAGCCCTCCGACCACACTAGGAAGAGCACCATCCATTCCGGCACAAACAATCACACAGCCAACATCCGAATGAGTCAGAGTCGGGAGTGCCCGCAATATTCGATGCAAACCAGCAACACCGGCGTCGTTGACGCGGTCGACATGACAACCGCGGGTTGCCTCCAGGGTCACAGCCGCTTCTTCGGCCGCAGGAATGTCGGTTGTGCCGGCTGTAACGACCACTACACGTGTTTTAGGAAGGGCAGGAAGCTCTGTTGTCCCTGATGCTTTCATTGAAACAATGCTGGCGTCTTTATAGTAGTCAATAACACCGTGCCGAAATTCGTATTCGGAAAGCGCTTTGTACATTTCTGGATCGACTCTTTGAATATTTAAATCACACTTCTGAGACAGAGAACTTTCAGTGTTCAATCATGATCTTCTCTTAGCATCTTTCGTACCTTGTTGCGAGAATGGCCGTTTTCGCCACCGTCGTGGTTTCGATGGCCTCATTTTGTTGAAACGCCATATCATCCAGTATCCGAGCCACTTGCTCTGCTGTTTTGCCTTGTGCGAAAACAGCCTCAGGGAAATCCGACGCGTAAGGAGCGATGATGGTCAAGATTTGCGAATTTTTTAACGTTTCATCTTGACTTGTTGCCGAAAAAAGCTTTGCAGCCTCCTGGGGCTCGAGTTGTCCCTTGCTGACTTGCTCGAGAATATCGACAAGGTTACTTTGACATCGAACCGCGGTTCTGGAGCTAGCACGCACTCCCAAGCCTATGATGGATTGTAAAGTGAACATTTTAGTTCAAGAAATGAATCGTTTAATGCTTGTGTTAACTTGATGGTGATGGGTTTTTGTTGGTGAACAAAGCAAGCTTTTTGTCACGAGGAAGAAAAATGGGCTCTTTTTTGGCGTCAGGATGACGTCAAAATAGAAACTTGTGACGGAACAAGACGATGTCTCACCAGGTTTAAATTACTATATAAGCCAAAGTGTCTCCCAACTTTTCCATGACTGGATTTCAGTCATGAGACAGGAACATGTTTATGTTTTAAAGGCCGATGCTGGTTCGCTTTTTCGCGTTAAAGAGTAACTGAATGATCCAACGACGAGTTTCATGTATATGATGGTGGTTTCTGAGAAATGGTATTATTTATTTACGTCGATAAACCTCTCGTCATCAACTATAGGCTCAAGTGTAAGCTTCTAATTAACAAGACTTAATCTCAAGTCATGAGTTCAATCATGAAACATGACACGTGACCGAATTTCTTACTGCATCCATCATAGATCAGCTTACGTATGAGTAAGCGCTCTTGGTGGCTTTATTGCTGCCTTATATTAACTGGAAATGGAGCGATTATTCCGAGTATCTATGTTGTTTCATTTGTGGATCTAGCTAGGTGCAGTAGAACTTCAGAAGTAACAGACTTGGGGCTACTAGAGTTCAAGGCACATTTACTATTTTGCGTTCAAAAATAATGTTCACATCACTACTAGATATGGCAGTTTCATTGATGATGTGATGTTGCTTTAGCGTCGGGCTTTGAAAGGAAAAAGAATTCAAGAACGAAGGCGGAAGATATGGTGGTCAAGGAGGACCGGCGTTGCCATTAATCAATCTCTTTGATCAAAAAGTTCTTTGGAATCTTTGTAGTTGCATTGCTCTCTTTCAGTAAGTGAACGATCGGATTCGCGTCCTCTTGTTTCTGAACGGACCAAGCTAGATTTCCCATCCTTAGAAGCTCGATCGCTTCTTGCCGCAAATCAAGTGCCTCTCGACAGCGAGCTTCCGTCGCAGGGTCATATAGACGTTCACTTTCCAAGTCTTTGAGATCCTTCAGACTGTAGCAGCGAACTAGAGATGCGTGTAAGCCTTCCTCATTAGCAGCAACCATTGAGCGCGCTTCGTCTAGATCACCCCGCTCCAAAAGCCTGGAATACATTTGTCGTGCTAAAAGAGCACCAGCGCGTCTGACAGGCCGAGCTGAATCCAGGGACACGGAAAGTCTACAAGCGTCCATCACACTTCCGATGTAAGCATTCGATCGAATAGATCCCCAAAGCTCGGCTACGACCTGAAGGAAACTAGCTCGGAGAGTGTCACTTTCTTCGGTTTCGAACAGTGGGCCACCTGTGTTGAGCCGAATCAATTGCTCTTCAAAGCTTTTGCCTTCCTCTGTTTCATCATCTTCCGGCCCAATGAAATATTCGTGAGTCTGTTGCTGTATCGTTTTCGCATGCGATAGAGTTGCTGTTGTTCTGTTGCTAGGGGAGCCCCAAAGCATATACTCCATTAATAACGGGGGGATATTCATCGACAGCTGCCTTGCGTCGAATTACAGCAATCAATGCCTCCGCTACTTTAATCCGTTGTTCCTCCGACAAACTTTCATCGTTTAGTGTTCCGGTAGCAACTGCTCTACCCATCATAGGAATCACGATCCGCGGTACAACATCTGCAAAGGCAGCAAGAGTATAGATAGCGGCCAAATAAACGTACGATTCCTTGTCCGCCAAGGCGGAGACGGTCAGTTTTAAAAGCGTAGAAATTTCCGTGCGATCCGTCGAATTATCGACAGCACCAGCCGAATGGCGCAGTGTGATGACTCCGCGTGCACGAATAGGTGGCTCGGAAGATTTCAGATCTTGCTCGATTTGTGCAACCTGGTCAACAAAAGCTAGAGCAGTTGCGCTCTTCTGCTGCGGCTCTAACACCTTTCTGGAAGCGAGTAAAGCAACAGCGTGACTGGACATTTCTCCTATCTCCACCTTTGTCGACGATGAAGTGTCGTCGCTGTCAGCCGTGACCCGAGCGAACGTCTCGAGTGGTCCGATAAATGATTGCAGAACTTCTTCATCGGCGCTCGATCTCTCCTGAGCTCCTAACTCCAAAATACTGATTAGCATACCAAGAAGAAGCGACCCTACTGAGAGAAGCGTCTCTGGACTCGATTCAAAGACAGGCTCTTGGATGCTTTGCGATAATCCCAATCCTAGTCTCGTCATGTCCTTAATCAATCGCTCTTCATCGAAGCTGAGAAGCGAATCGGCCCCAATCTCCTCTTCTCCTTTGAAATGCTTAACCATGCAATCAAAAACACACTTCATCATTTCAAAAATTCCGTTTTTATCATTGCTGGTCAACAGTGGTTCAAGAGATAGCTGTTCACAGAGAAGAGGTAGCGCAACAAGGGGAACTAACCGGAAAGAGGATTTAACAAGACCCTCAGAAGAAAGATACAGCTTCAACATCAAGACAAAGAAATGAGAAGCTAGTAGTCTCACTTCTTCATCATCGCTCTTCAAAACGGTATGAATAACAACAAGAGTCCTTTTTCGACCAACCGAGCCATTTCAGAAGGATCAGCTAAAGTAGATTGTCTGTTTTCGATTAGAATACTTTGGTGATCAATATGCAGATACTTAGATTCGTCCCATGAAGTCGGAGCAAGTGCCTGCAGCAAATGGAACACTAGCCTGTGATGCCTTAGCATTGTGTCCTTCTTAGTGTGTTCAAGCCATGTAACAGTCAAGAGACGAAGCAATTGTTTTACTTTCTCAACGACTGGTACATGTAAAACGTCCGAATGAGCTGCCAGTCGCCACCACAGGCACCAGATACTGGGCTCTTCTCCGGTACTTTCCCAGAGCCATTCAATGACACGTCGAGCATCGCTCAATGGTGGTGCCGACGAAAATAGGTTGAGAAATTGTGACAGGACTAAGGGAGAAGTGGCATCGAAATTCAGTGATTTTCGCCAACAATCCATGGGGATGATGTCCAGAATCGCCCACACAGTATGTACGACGGATTGCACTTTTGATGCCTCTTGGTTCTCCAGGTGAGACAAGAAAGAAAAACATTGGTGCAACAAGGAAGAAAAATAGTGGAATTCCTCGTCGTCCCCTTTTCGACGACTGACTTGAAGTGTCTTGGCTAAACGTATGCCAGCTGCAGAAGAATTTATGTCGGGCATGACAAAGACTTGAACGATAGCTGACAAATCTTGTACTGCGAGATCGGTCAGATAGATGGAGACGGCTTGTCGTAACCACAATGGTCCTTTCGTACCAAAAAAGCAATAACGTTTGAAATGTTTTGGCTTGCAGAAGAGTAGGTACTGTAGATTGGAATAACCAGGGTAAGCCCCGCGTAGTTGTGGGCGACTCGTGGTTGGCTTGCAACAAAGCCGCGTATAAGTCAGCGACATGTCGTGGCAGCAACATGGGCTGAAAGCGATCCAGCGAAATCATATTTCCAATGGCTCGAGCAACAGCATCCAGCTCAGTCACACGAGAGTCTAATTCGACAACCACGTTCGATTGCAACAACAGTCGGCGCGGCAATCGCCCCGCCAAGGATTTGGGTAAGCTGTACCGCAATCGGTCGGGTAAGGCGAGCAGCACATTCGGTTCTAAATGGGGAGAATACCTAAAATGACTGCAAATTCCGTTGCACAAGCCACATCGGTGTAATTTCGTAACGACAGAATCCCCGGAGGTGGCTTTGGTTTGGCTCCCTTGATCACAGGAGGTTCGGGAACTCGGTCGAGAACTTGGTATGCACACGTGAGCGCCTCGAATAAAGGGACAAAAATACCGAAAACAATGATTTCGCGCACTGAATCGGAAACAATTGTTTGACCTTCATCATTTGTTGAATCGCCATGGAGTGCACGTGCTTGTTGAAGCACGTCGGCGACTTGCAGAAGAAGGTGCTCCGTCCGAAAAGCGGTGAGAACTTCTGTATCACGCAACTCGTCCAGACATTGTGTAATGATTGCTACTGCTTTTTGAGCCACATCCTCCGCGTCCTTTATTGAATGAATATCATCTACTTTCATGGCAATACAAATTCATTGGAGTATTCATCTTTTTAAAAAAAGCTTGTTGAAAGGGTGGTTGACTGCAAGTTTACCTGGTAATAATTGAACGTGAATGGCGTCGAGAAGCATCCGTATCGCATCTCGCATCGTCGACTGCCATTTTCACTATAATGGTAAAGTGTTGGTTGTACGCGATCGCGACTAAAATTCAGTCCTTGAAACGCCACCGAAGCAATGAGCAATGAGAGCACCAAAGTTGTCCACAAACAATCGCGCGAAGTCTATAATCGAATGCCATGGAAATACCAATAGATGAAATATGAACTAACAACTAGTCTAACTGTCATCTTCATTCGAAACGCAAGTATACGCGTCGAAAAGCATCCGTATCGTCGACTGCCATTTTCACTATGATGGTAGAGTGTTTGTTGTACGCGATCGCGACTAAATTTCAGTCACTATCAACATGAGGAAACGATATTGAAAAACGCCACCAAAGTTGTCCACAAACAAAAGCGCAAAGTGTATGATTTAATGTCATGGAAATACCAATAAATAAATTAACTATCATCTTCATTCGAAACGCAACTACTGTATTTGCGTCGAAAGGCATCCGTATCGTCGACTGCTATTTTCACTATGATGGTAAAATGTTGGTTGTACGCGATCGCAACTAAATTCCAGTCACTACCACAGGAGAGAAAGACATTTTTATTAAAAACGCCACCAAAGTTGTCCACAAACAATCGCGCTAAGTCTATAATCAAATACAATGGAAATACCAATAAATGAATGAACTTTTTCATCTTCATTCGAAAAGCAGCTATTTGCGTCGAAAAGCATCCGTATCGTCGACTGCTATTTTCACTATAACGGTAAAATGTTGGTTGTACGCGATCGCGACAAAATTCCAGTCACTACCAAAGAAGAGAACGACATTTTTATTAAAACGCCACCAAAGTTGTCCACCAAAAAGCACGAAGTCTATAATCAAATACAATGGAAAAACCAATAAATGAACGAACTTTCATCTTCATTCGAAACGCAAGTATATGCGCCGAAAGGCATCCGTATCGTCGACTGCTATTTTCACTATAATGGTAAAGTGTTGGTTGTACGCGATCGCAATTAAATTTCCGTCACTTGACACGCCACCGAAGCAATGAGAGCACCAAAGTTGTCCACAAACAAAATCACGAAGTCTATAATCAAATGCCATAAAAATACCAATAAATGAACTAACTATCATCTTCATTCGAAAAGCAGCTATTTGCGTCGAAAAGCATCCGTATCGTCGACTGCCATTTTCACTAACTATTATGGTAGAGTGTTGATTGTACGCGATCGCGACTAAAAAATTTCAGTCACGTGAAACATGAATCTAAACGGTAATCCCTTGAAACGCCACCGAAGCAATGAAACACCAATGCAACAACGCTTCCAGGTACTGTAGAAAAAATGCTGAAGTATTGAATGGTCTATTTCATGACTGAAATGCAGTCGTGGATAAGTAGACAACACAGCGAACGGAAATTTCAAAATGCTAAATCTGGGCGTGCGTTATTTTCAAGTTCTCACAAAATCTGTGTGAGTAACTGACCAGAGCAGATACCCAGATTGTCTATGGGAATCGAATGTACCTGGTACCGGTACTGGTACTGTACCGGTACGGTACCAGAAAAATCTGGGGGTTTTCATCGCATTGCTTTTTGCGAGAGAGCGGAGTGTTTTGCTGTTGCGTCTTGTACTGTGCTTAGTGCTTACCGTGTAAGGTTTATTGCTTTTGACCACATCGTCTACGATCTTGATATTTGATACAGCCTGTCATTTCCTAGAAAATGTCAAGCGTTCCAGGCATGAACAAAGAGAATCGAGACCAAACGGATGCGGATAGTCAGTCTCGCAAGCGTCCTCGGTTGAGCGATGACATCGAAGTACCGGCTGTCGAACTTGCTTCCAAGTTTCGCTTTGTTGAATTCCATTTCAAGATGCTAAAGTCTCTTTATGATGAAAAGTCAAACTTGTCAGATGGAGTTCAGAGTAATTGCGACATTATCGGCGACAAAGTAGACGACGGCATTTGGACCAAAATCAAAGATTTCCTCGTCAATCGCCCTCGCATAAGCAGCGCAAAGAAGGAAGCTGTTCTCTGGGATAATATTAGACGAGAGGCAATGCAACTCAAAGCGAATACTAAACCTCGATCGCCGGCGAAGCAGACACCCGGGCGAATTGGATTGACCCCTCGATCTAGCGCATTCCATTCTAAATTTGCGACCTCTAGTCCAATTTCCCCATCGGAACCGCATCCGCTTCAAGACAACTCATTTTTCATCATTGCGCAATTTCTCGGCAAGGAGGCTCGCGTTTTCAAAGATGCTTATACTCATCAGAAGCATGTTTTGAAACCTCTGCTGGCCGCAACCGAACAACTCATATCCGGTCTTGGTCAAGAAGTGGCAGTTTTGAAACAAGCAATCGCGAGCGAGGAGCAACAAAAACTCCATCTTCTTTTGAATGGTGCTAGTTACGAAGACACAAAAATCCAACGAGAAAGCAGTCAAGGTTCAGACGAATCTCGTCTTGCCGAGCTTCAGACGAAGATGAGATTGTGGCAGTTGCTTGAAGCTGATTTGAAGTCCATTCTCTAGAATTGCGACTATTACACGATTTGACGAAAGTATTTATAAGAATCAACCATTCAGTTGTACTTAGAAATATTTTAGATGAAAAGCTCAAGAGCTGTACGAGAGTAGGTATTTTCCCCCTCATCTTCGATCAGTGGGTACGCCGGAACAAGCGCGTCGGAATGATAAATGTAAAGAGAATTGTAGATCCTCCAATACACTTCACGCACTTTGCGTGCCGGGTGATACAGCCCCTGAATGGTGTACTGTAGAATTATGTTCGGTCCAAGGGCAACCATCAAACCTTGGATTGCGTCCATGACAGCTTGGATCACGTGCGGACTTTCCTCGAAAATGTTTGGCCAAACAAAGTTCAGCAGGTGGATCAATGCGTCTTCGCACCCACATCCGGCGACTCCAAGCGCAAGATGCTTGACTGTCGCACAAGCAGTTTGTCGATGGACAGGATCGCGCTCCATTAGGGCATCTTCCAAAAGTGGACAAACGGCATAGATATAATCCTTGCCCATATCTCCAATGTACTCAAACATAAAACTCATCGCCTTCAATACTCCATTTTGAATATTAAGCTCAGGAACTCTGTATTCGTTCATCAAAGCAGGAAGAACTGTAAACGGCCCACAAGTTTCAGCGACAATAGCTATTGCTACAGTAGTGCAAACACGCATCTGTCGATCTTGGACCTTCAGGTTGTTCAGAAGTGTATGCAAGACATCTTGAGGTCCGATGGCCTTGGCAATGAATCCAAACGTACTCACAGCTGCTCTGCGAATAGCCTTCTTCTGCGCTTTCAACATTTCAAGCAACTCGAAACAAATTCTCATCCATTCTTTGGCAGATACAAACTCAGCGCCCCTATCGGCTATGCGCCCCACAAGATCTATGACATTCTCCTGAACTTTCTCATGACGATTGCGAAGAATTGGTGTGAGTCGCGGCAAGAGATCTCGAATAGGAGGCTGCATCTTAGTCATTCCAATCGATGACACGATTGAACGCAAGGCTCCGAGGATGGATCCCAAAACTTCTGGATACTCTTCGCCCAGGTATTCATAGAGAACAACTCCTAAATGCCCCATCAGCTGATCTTCTCCGCATGCCTTCATAACAACTGCAATGCGGCCTATCAAATCGGCCGCTTGCATCCGGACGGTTGCGGCTTTATTGTTCAGACGCCACTTAATTGTAGCTGCAATCTGTTTCAAGTAAGGCTTGCATCGCTCTCCTAGCGCATTGACCACAGTTCCGAAGCCTTCCAACATAGTCTGACTTTCTCTGCCAAAGCTGTTCGCTCCAGTGTTGCTTGCGTCAACAGCTTGCTCTTGGAAAGCGTAGAGAATTCCGTCAATTAATCTTTCTTCCAGACGTTCATCAATATCACTTGCACCCAAGTTTTCAATTACTTTTTTAACCGTTTCCATGACCATTCTTCGGTATGGTTCGGAGTCATCTTTCAAGTCATCAACGATTCGAACGACAATGTCAGAGCACCCAACTTTATTGGCAAGCTCTTCGGTCGTTTCGACTACTTGCTTGTAGTTTCGTCGGTCCAATGCCATTCGACGAATCCAAAAGTTTTGAAGAACTCCGGAAGAATTTCTTGACGGATATAGTCGGGCTCGACACCAGCTGTTGCAACACATTGCTGTATAACTTTTAAAACAATTCGTTTCATTTCTTCGTCAGGAGAATGAAACTCTCGGAGAAGAATCGGCATAACCAGGCGAGTGTAATGGCTCGCATAATTTTCTTCCATGAGGGGGGATGATGAATCCAATAGCTTTTAAAAAAGGCAGCCAAGGATTTGCCGTTCTGCTCCATAGCTCCTTTCCAAAGGGGACGGATGGCCACATCGAAGCTTTCCGCACCAAAAGGATGAGACGCTTCGGCCAAGGCTGCGCAGGTGAGAGCCGTAATGATTCGGACTTTTAGCATGTCGTCCTCCAATCCATGACTCACAATTTCAACAAGTTCTCGGAGATACGGGAGAACAGCAATGCCCATTAAAAGCGCAATCTGTTGCACGATCTTAATACCGGTGTGGCGAGCTTGCCAGGATTTTCGTGATTGACAAACGGCTTTTAGAAAGGGAAGCAAAGCGGGTACTCCAAGCGCACTCGCAACAACCGCAAACGCTCTCGAAGTAGTGTTTCGAACATACTCATCGGGGCTGTCAATGTCGGGGCGCATAGTTGCAATCATCGTTGGGAGCCCCGCGGCCTTGGCCAGATTGCTGATGATCTCTCTTCCTTCTACTCGAGCGTAATAGTCCTCGTCAATTAGAAGAGGTTCGATAACAGCCAAAATGCGATGAACAAATGGACGCACGAGATCGTCCAATTTGTAGAGAACCCGATCAATCACTTTGACGAGTAGATGTCGCTCTTGATCTTCCAGAGAAGGACTCATGAGAAGTGGCAATATCTGATTGAAAAGTGGACCGGCACCGAAAAATCGAGCCCGATCGGTGATTTGTCGCATTGCAGTCTTGCGTTGCGGTGGGGTGCCGCTTTTGATCTTCAGCAGCAAGGCCATAATCTGGCGCTCCTTCAGCTCATCCTTAGATAATTTGTCTTCGTCGGCATCTTCAAGAAGACGCCCAAAGTATTGCATATCTTCGGGTTTGATGTTAGGCAAGGAAGAAGGAAGCCCCGACTGATCGTTTTCAGGACCGATAGGTACACCATAGGCGGCACGAATTTCCTGAATCGATGCATCCGCCCGCTGTTCGATAGGGATTTCCATCTGAAAGCCAGCCGGTGTCATGGAAAGAGGTGTGGGTGTCGCTAGCAATTTACGGCCCGGTGTCCGAAGAGGAATGTAATTAGCTGGTGGGCGCAATATAGTATACCCTTCCGAAGGCAAAATAGCATCCAATGCCGTATCAGTCCACGGTCGGTTCCTCGATTCCATTTCTTGCTGCAACGCCGCTGCCTTCGAGACGAGTCCACCGGATGGGGTTTGTGGGACCCCAGACGTCGTAGTTGTCGTTGTGAGCGGTGTCGCGTCCCATCGATTTCGACCCGCAGAGGCGCCGACAACAGGAGTGGCACCAACTTGCGCCCCGGACGCAACAAGCGGGGTCTGATCCCATTTCGATGCACCTGATGTAACCACCGGTGTCGCCGCTACACCAGAAGCACCAATAACAGGAGTCTCATCCCATCGTTTCTTTCGACGATTTGACGATCGCTCTGCGGAAGGGTCTACATCCCATTTGTTTTGCGAAGACACAATTGATTCATTATCCGAAATAAGTGCCGAATCCTCCTTATTGTCGGGAGTAGGATCTGCCCCCGTGGCATCCCATCGTCTCTTTCGTCTTCGAGAACCATTATCGCCGCCGTCGTCTGCCATATCCGCAGCTTCCGCAGCCTCTTTTTGCAGCTTGGCTAAATCTCGATGTAGTTCATCTTCTTCTTTCTCCATATTCGCCTGTTTCATCGCATCCTTGAACGAAACACCTTCTTCACGAAGTACCCTATCGTGTCTACGTCGCTGATAATCCGATTCTCGATCAGCAATTCTCGTGTTGACAAGTCCAGAACCCGAAGACCGTCCTTTGAACGGATCTGTATTTTCTCCTCCTTCCTCCGCCTGGAAGAACAGAGTGCTGTGAGAAAATGTACGGAACGGGGAAACGAAGAAGAGCAACGTGTGAGTACCTACCGACGATCGACCGATAATACTACTGGGATGGCTACGTGCATTACCTTCATCAATTTCTTCATCTTCGTCCGCATTTTCTTCCTCCGCAGTGGGCAATTCGGAGACAAACTCGTCATCGTTGTCACCGTATCCATCGTCATAGCCTACACCCTCGCCGAATCGGATGCCTCGGCCGTCTTCCTTCATGTCTTGTGTGTTCTTTCCTACTGGAGTCATTTTATTGTTATAATTTTTATGGATTGCTTTGTTGTAAATGAGCCTTTCTATCGTGCTGTTTGCTGCTTTCATCACGTTATTGCTGGTTGCTGCGCTCGCAACGAAGGTGCGAAGTGCGACGGCATGAAAATCGGACTGGCACTCCTTGACTGACTCATACTGTTGTCTCCTGTCACACCGGTCAATAATGTGTACCAATCCGAAGAACCGTCTTCTCGTCGTCCGCTTCTTTTTTTCGATGCCTTCTCGTCCTCCAATTTCTTCAACAGTGCTACTTTTGCGTACAAAATGTACCGACCGCTACGCAGAGCTGTTCATCGCTTCCTCCGCCGCAGCCTTTCATCGAAACGCTCATAACTGCAGTCTGTTCCCTTGTAATAAGGTATGTTCGATGAAGATGTTGATTTTCTCCCCCTGTTTCGTTGTTTTTCGTAAATTCAGTTTTTTGGATTAATTGTGAACTTGTTTCGTGCGTGCGGGAGGCGCTGTTGCAGCGATTGAAGCATTTCACGATTGATGTGCATGGCTTGACGCTTTCGATGCGTTGTTTTGACTTGTAATCGTGAAGGTTTCATAGCGTTGAATTACCAGAATGAGCCTTTTTATCACTTCATTTATTCTTATGAGCTTTATAAATTACCATTCATACTCGCTTTTAGGTCTGAGCAACCAGTTGTCTAAAAACAGCAATCATGCAGATTTTCGTAGGTTCTACGGCGTACAACGTGGACGCCACCGACTCGGTTGAGTCGCTTAAACTCGCCATTGAGAACAAGGAATTTGTTCCTTCTGGTCAGATCCGCCTCATGCGTGGCAGTGATATCCTCGAGGGTGGCACTTTGGCCGCCAACGGTGTCGAAGAAGAGGACGAACTCGCCATGGCTTTGGAAGTTCAGGCCGGTATGCGTCCCAAGTGGCGCAAGAAGCGCATGCGTCGTCTCAGACGCAAGCGTCGTAAGATGCGTCAACGTGCCCGTTAAGGCGCTTGACGGGAGGAACCTTTTCTGTTTACTTCTAGGGCGGAGCCCCATAATGCATAGTACCAGATGAGACCTTCTATTCATTTTTACAGTATCTATACTAGTTCTTAAGATTTCAAAATTGTAGATTCATCGAGGAAAGTAGACATCATTGGGTGGGCGACCAGGAACTACGCTTTCCACCACTTTCTTTTCAATCATCCGCCCCATTTCGTACGCGTGAACCACATGCGACATCATCGGATGACCTTTTGTGAACCTTCTCCGTCGACCATTCGCTTGTAATCATCGAACGGGACCCATTCGGCAATTTCGATTTCACATGCTTGAGCACATGGTGTAGGAATGACGAAATTACCGTTGTCGTCTTGTTCTTCGATCGGATCGAGTCGACAAACAAAATACAGATCGGATCTCCCGTGAGCCATACCATGCGTTTGACGGAACCCGAGAATACTATGAAACTTCGTACGAATTCCTGTTTCTTCAAAGACTTCTCGGATCGCGGCATCTTCGATCGATTCTCCCAATTCCGATGTGCCTGTGGGCGTTTTCCATGGCATGTAATTCTTCCTGAGTTCGCGAACACACAAAATTTGATGCTGAGTGTTCACAACAAAGGCACCGACTCCTACATTATGTGTCGAAAAGTTCGGAACTTTGCTTTCACTGTCGCGGAGCCATAAATTCAATACGGCAACGTCATTTACGGCGTGGTGAAAACGAAATCCCAACGCGTACAATTGACCTTCCTCGATGATAGAACTTCGTGTCATGGGAACGTGCACCCATATACTCGATTTATCATTCATCTTACAGGCTAGAACCGTCGATTGAAATAACATTGTAATGTTTTGTGAAAGAAAGGGGTCATTGTGGGAAATTGCGGAAGGAATGATTATTTTGGCAGAATTGTGGCTTCCTGTTTCGAACGGAATAATGTCACTCCATCGATCGTCACATTCAGCCATTGTTTCCATTTCAGAGGATGATTGAGATGACATTGTGAAGGATCTTATGAAGATGTTTGTTTTCTGTCCGTCATGTAATACAGTTGGCAGCGCAAAGGAATGAACGAAAGGCGGAAGTGCGACCAAGCTCGAAATCGTCCCCACCAACCGAAGATAACGCATCCTGTTTATCGCCGATAAATGTCTTGCTATTACCATGTATCAAACAGACACGTATAACTAAAGATGAAGGCTCTGTGTGTCGCAAAGAATTATCATGAGCAATGAATGAGAAACAATCGGCTTGCAATTTTTTTTGTGATGTGGTGAAAAGGAGAAAGAAGCAAGGAGGTTGACGTTTCCTAGTATCATAAGGAAAAAAGTAATGTACAATATATGGGAGTCTATCGGTACCGGTATGTCAAGAATAATCATCATCGCAGGTGCAATAAGGCAGTAGGTGCATTTTGGTTTTTCTCGACATACCGGTACCCGTTGGATGTTACGTACTGTAGATTACTTTTTCGTATGATACTAGGAAACGTCATCGGTTTGTGAACAGTAAAAAAGTCATCCGCAATCCGCAATAAGGCGCAACGCATGCTTTTTCGGCTTATTTCTATTCTTTCGATTCGCTGGCCTCTCGACATCGCGGATGTTTATGATCTCGGTAAAACAACAGCGACATATCGGGGACAAAAGAGCGCTTCAAAACACAACCCAGCTTTTACACAATGATCCGCGCTCTCAAACGCCAATTTTCAAAAGAAAACAGCGGCGGCAAAGTCGACAAAGACGAGAACGGGGATCTCGTTCTCCCATCGGAACAGTCTCTGGCACCCAACTCACCCAGAGCTCGTTTTACTGAAAAGAAAGCACCACGAAAGAGATGGACGAATGCTGATAACAAGAAAATGGCGGGTCTCGCTCCATTTGATGCGTGCGTGCACGCGGCCGATGCCCTCGGTGCGGCCTCTGGATTGCGCAAAGAAAATACCGTTCTGGCGGCGCGGAAAGATCCCCAATCGGGTCTCATGGATTGTTCGGTGCTCGTGTCACCGGATGGGGATCTACTTTTAGTGAACAGTCAGACAGTTGCGTCGCAATGGAAGAAAAGTGGCAATCGTAGGGAGGATACTTCAGAAAGCAACGGCGAGGATGTGAACTCTGAACGAGATGAAGATGCTTTGACCTTGTTTTCACAACTTATCGCGCAAGGAAAGGAAGACTACGAATCGGCTATCTATCTAGGGAATGATTTGCAAAAAGACCATCAATTTAATGGATTTAGTGCCAAGGGATGGTCTATACCGGCGACATCACATGCCTTGTATCAAACAGAGCAGTCCATGCAGCATCTGGGGAGCTTCTGTCATGATGTTTTGACGGCCAACAAACAGCAGATATGTGCGGATGTGAGCAAATTATGTCAGCGATGGCGACAGACGCATCCTTCTGTTGTAAGCTCCAATAGTGCCTGGTACTCCGGCCGTGGTAGGACGGTGTCGTCGGACTGGGAGCTTCTCGATCCGCGCGCTGTGGATTTTGAAGAAACGACAGATCGCGTAGGACCTCTCCTGTCACCGTCCACAAGTACGGTGTATCAAGCCATTCAGGCGTTGGAGCAATATCATTTGTCCATGGCCGAAGCGGATCTTCAACGATTACAAAAGGCATCGGCCGCTCCAGAACATGGCAAACCCCGCAACGGGTTTTCGACAGCAACCCAGAGCGATTCGTCCTATGAAGGATTTTTGACCGCATATAGAACTGCAATGGATAAGACTTCACAACGCGTTGCCGGAAGGCAACAAGCGTTGTCCGAAATATTAAAACGTGTACGGATTATGGAAGAGAGAGTCTCTCAGCTTAAGCAGAACGCTGATCGATGTTGGGAAAATGTTTACAACGCCGAGTTAAAATGTCAAAAGAAGATAGAACAAGCTTTGAAACAAAAAAGTATGGATCGGCAAAAATTGCGTCTAGATAAGTTAAAAAAAGCAAAAAGAGGGTCAGTCGGCGGCCATCCTCGGAACAACTTCAGAGGAGATTTTTGATATAGCCAAAGGTGTCGCAGATATGATGGAAGATGGTAGTTTTGAACCGATGGATCTACCCAGTGCTCCTTTCTCGCTTCCACAAGACCAAGCTACTTTCAATGGAGATGAAGTAGACGACGAAAGTAACGACCAGCTTGTCGGATCCACAGCATCACGCGAACAAATTGAACATGACGTTGGTCTACCTGATTTGAGAAAGACGGCATTACAGGCCGATGAAGATATAGAAGAAGCCGCTCGTGAATTGCTGAATCTTCTGTCTACATTAGATACTACACGTCGTTCGGCTCGAACAGCGGCTGAAGCTTGTCTTCTTGCTGCAGGTAACGCTCAGGCACGATGCTTGAAATCCTGGATTGAACTGGAACGAGCGTCTCTGGAAGATCGGTTGACGTCACTTGCTGCGGTAGAAGAGTCGATCGATGCGATCGATGTGCGACGCGACTTGGATCTGTACATAGAGAGCGACAAGAGGAGCCCCGGTGGCTCCAGTCATCTCGGTGACGATGATGATGGCGGGGTGGCTTCCGCGCTTGCCACACTTAGTAGCCACGTAGAGGCCATGACAGGTGGCTTTCGCCAGGAGTCCTCGAATCACGTTGACGGTACCAGCACCGATCAAGCACCATCGGTGATCCCGGAAGCGAATGAAGCTGTTTTGCGGCGTCAATAGAAAAAATCAACGATTTCATTCAAAAGTTGTTCGCCACCACAACAGAATTGCAGCAAGATATGTCCATGAACGACGATGAAGCGAGGAATCGTGATGAGTTTGATAGTACGGTCTCATTTTTGTGTCAATCTGCCCATCACGGAAAATCATCCCGGTCGGCTTTGTGCTATGCTTTGAACTTGAAAAGGAGCGACAATGCCCACGTGCTGACGAAACGTCTGTTCGATGGTCTTTGCGATATTTTCTCTGCTATTTTGACTGGATGCGCGAATGAGGAAGGGGGAATATCGAATGCAAAGGTCTGCATCATGTTGACGCAGACATTCTACATGATCGAATCCGATTCATGTGAACATTCCCTTGACACTAGCGTTTCGATATCTCGAAGTGAACGCATTTACATTCGGAACAAGTTACTTGATCATCCAATTTGGTCCAACGACGAGTTCTGGGACGAAGCTTTGAATCAACAAATTGACGAGGCAATGACTCAAAGCGGGGTGATGACGAATTTCGAGAAACAAAAGATATCGAGAGCCCGTCAGATCCGACAAAATAGTGAGTGGGGCCAGGTTCGAAAAACCAAATGGCACGACTTGAATTCAGTCGAGAGGGTAGAAGCCGCGTCGCAGGTTCACGCAATCGTGTTCGCCCAGCTTGGCTCCTTAGCCCATTCAATGATGGAATTCGGCTGTGGATTGGAGCGTGCAAGCGCATTTGTCCGGAGATCGTCGATTCGGAACCAGTTGCCGAGTAATCATCGAACTATGCTTCTTCAACATTTGCTTGAAGCGCAAAGAAAGCTATTGCAAGATCAAATGGATAAGTAGGTGTGTGCTTCTAGAAGAAGCTTTTTTGAAGAATGTTTTATACAAAGCGAAATTCAAACGCCGTAAGTTGAATGCAGTAATCTACCCGGAGCATTACAGCTTTGCAGCGGCATCGGGACTTTTCGTTTTGCCTTGCAATGTAATGACGTAAAGCCTTAAGTAGACCACGAATCAGGGGCAATTCCTTATGTAATATAGGCGTGAACGACTTCCGATTATTTTGGATCGGCGTAGTTACAGCACCACCAATCCAACAGAAATTCTGGAATGATTGGTGTTTGCGATCATACAGAAATTCTGTTATCGTCGATCCAGAAATTCTGGACCATCGGTGTTCGCGAACATACAGAATTTCTGTAGTCGTCGTTCCAGAATCCAGAAATTCTGGAATGGAACATTTATGTTTGCGGACACACAGAAATTCTGCTTGATTCGTCGTTCCAGAGTGGCTCTACGCGTATACCTTTTGTTTCCGTTTTTCGTCGATGAATGATGAACAACACTTGGCGGTACCTATATTTGTATTCCTCCTGTTGCCGACGAAACAGCGTTGTTAAACAATGGCGTATGTCCCGCCGCACAAGCGACGTTCACAAGAAGGGAAAGGCTGCAGCGAGGGCAGTAACACTCCATTCGTTTCCAACGATCGTACTCCTCGCAAAGAAAATTACAGTCGATTCGCCTACAATAGCACCGCACAACTACCGCCCGTTTTTGAGAAAATCGCGCTATATTATTGCATCAATTTATCGGAACGTCAGGTCAAATGGCGTGCCTTTCAGGAAAGGGCCATGCGTGTCCATAACGAATTCGCCGGGTTGGTCAAGAGATTCGATGCTGTCAATGGAAAAGCTGTTTTGAGCGAAAACAGATGCAACGAAGAAATCCTTAAAAGAGTATGGGATGCATCAATGAATGCTAAATACAGTTCAAAGGCACAACCAGGTACTAAAACGATGTCGGATGGAGAAGTTGGTTGTGCGTTGTCGCATGTCGAACTATGGAAAATTCTCACTTCGACGGAATCGTCCAGCGAAAATCCAGTAATGATGGCGTTGGAAGATGACGCCGTCTTTTCGTCGGTAGCGGGTAGATCTCGATTCGCAGATGTGTTGGCGCAAGCTATGGAGAACGTTCCGAGTGGCTGGGGCATTCTCTACTTGGGATTTTCTGGCCGAGGAGAACGGCATTACGTAGAAGTGCCGCACAATCAAAAGCGGAACAAGTCAAAATACACAGTTGAGATTTACCGACCGGAGTATGGTTACCATACGCATGCGTACTTGATCACCCGGCATGCGGCTCAGATATTACTCGATAATTTACCTGTCCAAGGCCCGATCGACGTTTGGCTGGCTGACAATCACTGGTTTGATATACCAGTTTATAGTGCCGTCATCGCCAACGAAGGATGGAAGCGAGAGGACGGAACATTTGAAGGAGCGGTCTTGGTAAGCCAAGAAAGGGGTCGTGGGCGGAAAAGTGATGTTCAGCAATCTAGCCATATGAAGGCGGGATAATGTCAAACGAAATTAGTTTGAGAATCAAAACTAAGATTACCTCGCAATAATCCATGACAAGGCAGTTTGGTTTAGGAATTACGGATTCCTCAACACGAATTTTCATTTCAGTCTTATGCTTTCATGTAACGATCGAATGAATTTCAACACATTCGCCGTAGGCAACAGCACGAAGACACACTCGTTCGCCGCCGATTCCGCTTGACCCATCCAAGATTACGCACCGTTACTAAATTCCAAACAAACTTTTTAGATCTCCGCAGGATCAACAATACCGAGGCGGCCATGGTCTGTTCTACCATAGGGTGCGGCATTTGACAAGCACCACCAGGCGAGTCATCGAGATCCGTTGCGCCGATCACGATTTAGAAGAGAGGCATGGCAACCGAGCACACCCGTCTGCGGAGAAAAGTTGAGTGCTTTGAACGCACTGTCGGAGGTGATCGTTGACGTAAGTGAGTGGGCGTGCGGTTACAAAAAGGATGGTTCAGGGTCGTTCTTTTATCACTATTTTCGAAAGATTCTCGAGTGACAATCAACTACCCGACGGTGAAACGGCCACAAAATAGGTTGAAAGCTCAGTGTACTGCCGATTCAATTTGACAGTCACAAAGAGCATCATCACTGATCGAGTCCGTCTGAGCTCTGGCATTCGTATCTTGTGTTCTCTCGAAAACAACGAATTTATCCAAAGGATCGTTTATCTTTTCATGCGGATTGAACAGTCCCGTACATATCATACAGATTTCATTTTTGAATATACCCATGGTAGCTGCAAGTTCGTCGGTTGTAGGGTGAGCGGGGCATTTGTTCTCGTTGGGCTGTTGCGGTAGCAATCACAGGTGGAGTATGCTTTGGTTTCTTTTAGCCTGCCTTCAACATCGCCGTCAACGATCCATTTCGATGGAGAAGCAACAACATGGACCCGAATAATTCAAACGCTACTCAAGATGCATTGGTCGCGGAGGCTAACTTTTGGTTCAGCCTAGCTTTCTGGTGTGCTAGTCTTTTAGGAAATGGTGTCCTCATGTGTCACGAGAGGCTGGCTATCCAAGGCAAAATGAGTTGCTCAGACATTATGCAGCTTTGGACAGCTTACTTTCGCCGAGATTCATTGTTCGATCGTCTCCTGGCTTTCGCTGCAGGAACAATTTGTGCGTTGGGAAATGTATTGCAGTTCAAGGGAGGGCAGCTTGTTGGTTACGCTACGTCTGACATGGTCCAGGCGTATCCGCTTGTTTCTACTTTGTGGGATGTGTACCTTTTTGGAGAATTCCGCAATGTTAATCTCCGATCAAAAGTCGTTTGGTTACTCATAGGCATGCACACTGCTTATTTATCGGGTGTGTTTTTGCTTGCTGGAAGTAGTGTTGTACGATAGTATTCGGTGTATTTTGATTCTCGGTACTCCGAATGAGTTAATCTTTACTCAAGTATAACATTTGATTCTAGAAAAGATGCTCGTTCTTTTCGCGATAGACTTAGTCTAGGATATTCCTGCCGGACTGTGTAATGTACCCATAGCCCATAGCTCTCTAGCTAGCATCTGGTTTCGTAGCATGCGGATGCAGGGACAAAAACGATTGACCTTACCCGTGACCGTGACCCCTATTATCCGTGACTAGTGTTCGACACCGTATTAATACCAAAATACAGAAAACCGTACTATACCGTACTAAACCGGTTTTTGGTTTTTTGATTTTGAAAAAAACGGTTTTTTTCGTTAGACGTCTGTACGCCGTAGACCCCCTAAGTTTCCGGTGGATATCTTTCTTAGCCTAGCACGCCTTTTTCCAAGCAATGGGCTATCAGAGCGCAGCAGATCAGTCACCAATCACCAGTCTTGATTAAATGTGGAGTTTTACATCCCTTGAATAGTTTCGTTACGCCAGTAAATGGGCATGGGTTTTGAGAGAACTTAATGTTTTATTTTCGCTAAGCTCCAAGTAATCCAAGAAGTTTTTATCCTGATCAATCAATTGAGGACATTGGAGGTGATCTAATTGCATACAATGATCAAATTAGGAAGCTTTTCTTCTTGAAAAGCCGGCTGTAGCTGTAGCTACAGGGACGTAATGACGGTGTTTAGATTAATACGGAATAAAACCATAAAATACGATAAAACCGGTTTAATACGGTTTAAAACCGTTTTGGTTTTTTCAATTTCAATAAAACGGTATTTTTCGAACACTATCCGTGACCAAACCGTGACCAGAATGATGACGTAAGTACGTCTGAAATGACGTAGAGGGACTGAATCATTCCATCAGTCCATCAGATCTTTTGTCCTCTCGAACAAAGTTGAAGTTAAAATTTTGAATTTGAATTCAAACAGGATTCCTAGTTAATATTACATAGAAAGTACTTATCAGCACCCGGTAATACATTCGATTTCCATTCAACACGAATGTCAGCCGTACATTTCTCTTTTCGCGTTTCGTGACGCGTAAATCGATCAAGGGAAGCAAGACCTGCGTAACTGCCCGTCAAACATCAAACGTACAAACTTCTTGCATGCGAACTGTTCACTTCACAATCAAGGCACGCATGATAGTTGCTTAATTTCACAACCAACCATGACGGCTGTAGTATCCCCTCCCCTTCTCGTTCCTTCTTTCGCTCAGGATATTGCATTCCTGAATGATTCTCCAAGCGAAGCGCGAAAGCGTCGCCGAGAGATTCTTGTCACGCAACGTAGTAGCGTTAGCAGCAGTAGCAGTGATGAATCTTCTTGTTCGAGCTCGCACGATGGCACGAAGCGGCCCAAGCTAGAAGTACTCGACAAGGCACTCAAACAATCTGAGAAGAAGCCTCAGATGAAGTACAATCCGGAAATTCCCATGACAAGGGAAGAAGCCGCTGCTTGGAGAAGGGAACAGCGACGCAAGCGCAATAGGGAAAGTGCTGCAGCCAGTCGCCAACGTCAGCGCGACCGCATCAACGAATTAGAAACTGAGTTAGAAGAGTGGAAAGAAAAATACGAAACGGTCATGAGCAAAATCAAAGCTCTCGAAGAAGGACGAGATGACGTATCGGAACCAGCAGATCTCGTCCTGCTACGAACAACACGATCGGAGACTCCTCCTCCCCAGGAAGCCAAGACGGTAACTCCCCGGTCCTCACCCACTTCAACTACGTTTCTCTCCTTTGCAGACAAGGTTATGGTAAAGAATGAAGACAGTGACGCGGAAGAAGAGCTGGGATTTGAGCCATCTAAGATGATCTCTCGACAAGCTTAGTCAAGAATCATTCACCCTAACAAGACAGGACTTGAGCACTCCCCTAGATCTGTTCCAGCCCACAGCACGTATGATTGAAGCTTTCAATCTGTTCGTCTGTTCTAAGCAAATGTCACTACGGCTATTGCACCCAACCCCTTAATGGGACAGATCTACGGCTGATCACGCTTTCGTTTTGTCGTTGCTGAAAGTGGATACCATCCATCTTTCACAACACTAAGATCACCATTCCAGCAGTGAAGATCACTGGCTCATCTCAGCTACCTCTTCTCCCCGACCCGTCTTTGTATCTTGAACCGGATCCTTGTCCGTCATCCGTAGAGACCCTCAAGTTGGATCCCATTGACAGCACTTTGTTTCCCTGTCTCGACCAGGCGGAAAGTACTGTTTTGTCGGAGTTGCAAGCTGATCCTGAATTTGGAGAGTTCCTTTTGGATGCCGTCGACTGGCTCTAAAGATGAATTTGTGATGTCGCAGAATTACATCCTCTCACCATCATTGAAAATCGTTAGGGTTACATTAGCCTAGAGAGTTTAGTCAGTATTAGTAATTGTGTTTCCTACTCTATCATACGGAGTACTATTAAAGCGGAGTACGGAATATATGCTTCATCGACTGCGCGCTTGTGCTTAGCTTGCATTTATCATCGGGAAACGACCATGCAAGTTTGGCTGATCTTTAGCAAGTGCGCACGAACGAGGAATTGCCTCTTCGACAGCCTCCTTACGTGACGCAAATGCGTATCCAAGGTCAGGTTGCCTTGATAGAGAGCACGGTCCAAAAAGTAGAGTGCGTCTGAAATGGAAGCGTTTTCGGCGGATAAGTTTAACATTTGTTCATGGTGCCGGTGGGCAGGTTGGACTGAATCGTCCACCGGAATATGCGCGTCTTCGTCCTTGTGCTCTTCGGCCTGTTCCAACCATACCTGAATATCACCGATGCTGCGGTCCACCTCCTTGATCCTCTTTTCCAAATCACCAATACTCTTTTTATAAAGTTCGATTTGTGGCTTGATCTTGTGCTCTGCCGAGTACGTCAAATTTTGCTGATCTTTCCAGTCATTCTGTAACTCTTGCTGGCACTGTTGTGATAATTCTTGAATGTAAGAGGTGATTTTCTTTGCCACGTCCTGTCTTACTTGTTGCGTTCGCCGCTCTTCCCATTCTCTCTGTGCCTGCAGTTGTCTCTCTCGCGTCTGCTCTTCCGCTACACGCTGTTCCGCGAGGCGCAATTCAGCTAATCGCTGTTCGACCAGAAGTTGCTCCTGCATTCTTTGCTCTTGTTGCATCCGTTGCAATTGATAATCATGGCTCTGCCGAGAAGCAGTCGATGTCGACGATACCGTCGAAGTGATGGAAGAAAATAACGGCGGAGGAGGATCATCCGGTGGTCTCGGCTGTTCCGTCGGTGCTCGAGTAAAAACGGGTGGGTCTGCGGAAAAGACGGAGCTCATAGCGACGACCAACTCGATAAGATTGTGTGTTTGACTAGTCCATTCATGCAAATAAGGAAGATAAACTTTTCCGTCTGTTCCCATGTGCATGTGATTCTCTTTGAAATACATATTCTCAGCAAGACGCACAAAACAAATGGGCGGACGACGAGGGTAGCCCGGCGCAAGAAACATGTCGACGAGTATATGATATGTATTTGCTCGGTAATGTGTAGCGATCGTTCCTTGCAAAACTAGGACAGTAGCTTCAGTTCCGTCGTCTTCGAAATGAGCAGCAGCAATGGGTTGTAAATGCGCCCCTACGCTGCTCCGAAGCAGAGCACTAGCATCACGGTCAACGCGCGAAGGGTCACGGTACACACCTCCCAATCGAGCAAGCGTTTGCGAAACTCGAGGGTCGTGAACCATTGCAAACGACTTGATAGTATTGATCGACGATGCTACGTTTCTACGCAAAGAAGACGAAAAGCGGTGTTTTTGTTTGGGCGGTGAGCTCATGGAAATTGACTCTTGCCACTGCGTTGTTGCGCTTGCTCGTTGTGACAACGTTGCAACACACGAACAAAAACAAAACAAAAAGGTTCGACAGCGTCGACGAACTGCTCGAGATAGCACTAACAGAATTTCCATCTGACTCAAAAGAACACAAACGAATTTACTATCATTGAAAATGTTGCGTAGCTTATCCACGACTGCACTTCCAGTCATGAATCTATATTCATTCGAGCGACAATGCTGCCTACATTTCCTTCGTTCAGCAAAATTTCTTTAGCTCCAATTGTCGTTATTGCAATGAAATAGTCCTTAGTAGTGTTTGCTTTACACGCCATTATATTATTTGACGTCGAAGAGCCTTGCGAAGCGTTGTCTTATGTATTTACTATAGACCAAAGTGTTATCCGAATTCGCCACGACTGCACTTCCAGTTTTAAATCAATATTCATTCATTCGAGCGACAATGCTGCCGTTCGTTTGGCAGAATATTTGAAATATTTATTTGTCGTTGCTCAAAAATTATGCTGTAGTAGCAGCAGCGCTTGAAATGCAGGTAATTTCAATTTACGTCCAAGAGTCTTGCTTAACGTTAACTTCCGTATTTGCTAGTTTAAAGCGGGACCCAACTCGGGAACCAAATTGCAAAGGAGGACGAATTCTTGCGAAAAAAAGACGCAATGACACCATTGTGAGTGATCGTCAATGCTGCCTGATTAGAATGATTATTTTCACTGGACGAATTTCTTCGCTTCAATCTATATCAAGCGGGAGGTAGCAAGCAGCACTCATATCTGAGAACTTGATTGATAAAGATGAATGAAGACCACCCGCGTAGACGACGCCGTCGTCGACCTGTCACGACCTCTACCGAAACATCTTCTGCTCGTAAACGATCGATCCCGCTAGTCCAAGATGTATCTTTCCGTCTTGTGCACAGCGAGAAACAAGTTCGTAGACAAAATGTACATACTGTATTGCATTTAATGCGCCGTGAACTAGGTATCTGGTCGCGGGGTGGTGTACTGGATTGGCAGGAAAAAATGTTACGTGATCAGGAAGGAGACGGATGGCGACGTTTTGCCCGTCGGACTCTCACGTTCCGTCAGCTTCAGACTCCAGCGGAAGACGCCATACTCGGAATTGATAGTACTGGTTCGTATGCAGTCGCTTTGGGAGGATATAGTGAGAGAGAGGATGAGCCTTTGTGTTTTCAAGATCATGGCTTGTTCATTCGATTGTACGGTACGAAACGAAAGAGTTCTTTAAACTATTTCCAGCCATTTGCTCATCATTCTTGTTTTTCGCCAACAGGGCTGCCAAGTAAAGCCAGAGCTCTCCCTTTTCCTGGAGTCCGATTGGGTCGCCAGTATCGCCACTGCTGCATACCATACCTGTCAGCTACGTCGTGGATGATCTGTGGTTGCACGAAATGAGTTTTCCCGCTGTGCTTGCGACATCTATTATGATTCACCGTGACGGCACGCTGGGAGTCGCTAAAGTGGGTTCCCTGAAGTCGGTACCGTCCAACGTAAGTTCTTGCCCTGCCGGCTGCTGTTGGATTGTCGAGTTCGCATTACTCTCATCCTTGCAATTCTTTCATGCAGCATCCATTTGCGAGAGCCGATGACGTAATAACTTTGTTTCCATTGCTAAGACGTCAAAATTGTACCAGCTTAGTTGTGCGGACGTTGAACTTGGGGAAACGGTACAGTAATCTTGACCTGTATTTGTTCTCATCAAATGCGAAAACTCTGCTGTCAAGTAGCCACATTTGGCAACACACGGTTCCCTGCAAAGTATTGGTAATACATCACGGGTCAATTATGCGCTTCTGTTGGATCAGGACTTTTGAAGGGACTGGGGTTCCGCAGTCAACGTCGGTGAAGACATTTGTTGGAGACTCACAAGGTGAACCTTTTGCAAATCATCTTCACACCGAACGCATTCGACTCGATATCGGCAAAGTTCGTCCGCTCGACGAAAGTGATGCATTGTGGGAGGCTAAAGTTTACAATCTGTCGAGAGAGTGGGAGGGGAATCTTGATGACTGTGAAGCTTTGTTATCCGAAACAGAAGCTGTGAACGAGAGTAATACGAACATCTTTTCGGAGCTACAATTCGATACCTTTTTTGTTTGCTTGGAAGTGCGGAGACTTGTTCAACGCGACTTGGGCTTAAGCGCTGAATGTCGAAAAGAGAATACATGGAGTTTGTTCGTGTGTACCCATGATGACTGTAGTAGGGTGGAGCTAATTGTGAGCTTCCGCGTCGATTCTGAGGTATGCGACAGTCGCTTGGCCGCTTTCGTGGTGATAAATCTGGGTGCGAATCAGCTCGATGTTGCAAAGTGGGTTTTCATGACACGCGATGAGGACGACTCTGAAAAGTGGCTCTCTTCCTTACGTTCTTTGCGGCTTGGTGACATCCGTGAGCATCGTCCTTCGTGGTCCTTCTTAGAAAAGACGAACATCGAATACGGTTCCAAAAGACATTTCTGGAAATTGAAAAAGGAATGGACGGGCACAAATTTCGTCGCTTACTCACCGCCCGAACTTAATCAAGCAGATATGCTAGACAACTTGGACGTCTTGAGACACGTTCCGGTTGACTCGTTTTGTCATCCAATGGCTCCGACTCGCATAGTCTACTCCGAGAATGCAGCTGTCCGAACGTGATACAGTCAACAACGATGCAAGCCATTATCATCATGCAACTGTAATATAGCTTACTTTACTTTAAAATTCCAATTTCAGCGCTCAGGGCATCTTGCAGTGCACTCTCTCCTTGTTCCGAGGCTTCTAGAACATTTCTAGAGTATGACGAAACACCGCTTGCCTGCTGTACTACTCCACCGACCTCCAAACTTACAACACCATCCTCTGGTCCTAGTGCCGTCATCCAAAGTTCTACCGGAACGATACACACGGCCGAAGTTGGAGACCTTCGTATGTAGTTGATAAGTCGCACTTCGTCGTCGGGCAAGTCTCGCGCGGCAGCTGTGTCACCATTGAATTGTAACATTGGTTTAAGCCACGAGATGGGTGGAATATGGCCATGGGCAGGCATATCTTCCGGAAACACAAAGTCTCGGTCGTACAGCGGATGAAAGTGCAGGAGTTCTAACGCATCATCCACTCGATACAAACAAAGACTGCGGCTGATCAGTTCGGCGATTGCCGAGAAACGCGGGAAATTCTCACTTTCAACGCCAGGTAGGAGCAACATGGAGGACCGCAGCTCTCCGGGATAAGCCAGGATTCCGCAAGCTTGATTCCAAAACGACGATAGAATATGACAGGCATCTGTATAAGGACATGCAGGGAAACTCATGGCAGGTATAGAGTTTTGCGCTGCCGATCCATTCGAAGATGGATAGCCTGAAACTTGCTTCTCGGCTACCATCCGGTCGACAAACATTTTCATGGCAGCAGCACATTTGTTTACATCCACTGGAATGGGATTTCCACATTTGGCGGCGTCCTTCTGAGCTGACGCTTCAATGAGAATAGCAGGACCCACACCCTTGCCCACCAACGACAAATCAAATCGCCGTAATTCTGGAAGCTGGGTCATGAGACGGTCTTGTGCTTTCAAAATCATAAAATCATCCACAAAGGCTCGCAGTGCTGCGATTGGGATCGCCTCAAAAATGAGACACGTTTTGTGCTCGTCCGATTGTGTGGACATTTCTGCCATGGTGGTCCAAAGGGCGGCTTGTAGAATGTGAACTCGATCCGCGTCGACTTCCAGCAAGGGGACGCCTTCTATTTGCAAATCTCTTAAAAGAAATTGAAAGAGTGACGCCTTTCGTTCTTCGCTGAGTTCATCTGTGGGATCTTCTCGAGATGAAGCTTTCTGAACTAGACTGGTTTTTGCAGGTGAGCGACAGTGGAAGAAGTTGTGCGCTGTTGACGGCGAAAAGCCGTTAGTCCACACTCTTAACAAGGAAAGTAGAAAGATTAGCTTTCGGGAAGTCCACTTTGTCATCGTAGATCATGAAACAATAATGGTCGTTGTTTTTGAAATGCAAAAGGTCGTCTCTTTATTCGTTATGTTGCCTATTGCAGTAAGGTTATTTTTTTTATTTGAGGACAATACAAGCGCATACGTAATACGTACATATACAAAGTACATATACGAAGTACATATACAAGAATATGTACCAGGTAAGTATGAAAGTATGTATGTTTCAAGTTTATGAATGCGATGACTGATGAACTGCGATGAATGATGAATGATGAATGATGAATGAAGACTGTGCGCCAATAATGAAGAATCGAATGAATCACCATCGTCATTATTTCATTACCAGGTATTCTTATTATACTACGTAATATTCATCATTTTAAAAACAAAGTTATCAAAACACACACTCAACATTACCAAATGAAGAAAAATTATTGGACGATGACGTTTGGTATACACATGACCGTGCTACAAGCGGTGTTGCAAGAGATGGAAGCACTTTCTTTCGACAGAACCCGACGCCGGTTTTTCCTATCCGGACTGGCAACTCCAGCTTTAATATCATCGTGCAACGCAGCCGAAACCATAGGAAAAGATCCCAATTGCAACGAAGGTAAATGCTTGGGCGTTTGGGACGGTTTACTTGCAGATTGTCCCCACGGAAAGATTGCTTTGGGAGGAACTGGATGTGTATCTTCACAAGATGATACACCCGGGATTTTGCCGAGCCCTGGGACTATTCGGAAAGCGATTCGCTGGACTGGGAAATGCAGATGAAGCGATTAGTACCAGCGTTACAAATAGTAACGAATCGACGGAATGAACAAATGCAAGTCGAGGTACAAGAGGGGGGATACTTGAGGGTCGTCTTTATCGATGGATTGCGTGACACTTCCGTTGGCGAGTTTTATTTCACACCGAATGACACTACGGTGCAGTTTCGTATAGCGTCGACTGCAGGATTCTCTTCCAAACTGAAAAATATAGATAGAGCAGAACTCATCCGCAAAGAGCTTCGCTATCTCAAATTACCTGTTCTGCGCAATCGAAGACGATCTCTCTTCTTTGTCGAATCAGATCTCGATACTTTTGGACCCGGCTCCACCGTATTGGGTCCACCTGCGGAAATGACTACAGGGGAACTGGAAGGTAGACAAGACGTAGATCCTAGACTCAAGATTGATCTTATGCAACAATTTCCTTTCAAGTAAATTACATCTACGCCGAGACCTAAAATGCATTATTCTTGTGGGATGGTCGGTGCTTCAGGGAGTTGTGGCAACTCTTGGGGATACAGCTCGCATAGCGTCGTTGCTAGAATCATCGTTTTGACTGCTCGAAATGTGCCGGAATTAGAAGCGCAAAAAGATCCGGATAGTTCCATGGATAGGGAATTGTAGATGCGAAGTTGTTTCCCTTTTCCAGCAGTAACTCACGGGCTGTGTCACAGGTGAAACAAATCCACGCAAAGTGGGATATCAAATGCGCTAAGCGACCGGTAGCATGATGAACAAACCCTAGCATGAGAACCTTTTGACTTTCAAGGTAGTTCATGCCCGATGTTTCGACCAATGTGACATCCAATACTGAGGTGGCTCGATTCCGAGGATCATTCATATCGAGTGACACGACGGAGAACGGATATTGTCCGCTTTGAAAACGTATTTTGTCTCCTTTAATTGTGTCCCGTATAGATTGGAGTCGTTTGCACAGACGACCCGAAAAGAGGGCTTTTGCCTTCTTACCACGTGTTCCCATGGATGACTGTAGTTGCGGTGATGACAAATGGGGCGAAGCAGTCGTGTTATCGGAGATTGGAGCGAGGTTTGAAGGGAAAGACATAAAACTGGGAGCAAAGCTGTTACGACTGACTTCACTGGGCTTGTCTTGTTCCAAATCATCGACAATGGGATCCTGACACAAAATCGCAGCAACGTTCGATGCGGGTTGCTTGGCAGGTGTAGCTAAATGTTTTCTTGTAGTAGAAAGTCTTCCCTCGCTCATACTTTGTTGAGTGAACGATGATAGCACTGCCGCTCGACTTCTTTTGGAGTTTATATCCAGGCTTCTCGATGGACGTTTGTTGGATACGGCCAGATCGCGCTGGTCCCAATGAGATGGCCTAAACTAAATTAGTGTCTTTTGCAACATAGTAACGATCGCAATTTGAATTTCTCGTTGATAACATACCTTCGCCCAATGGTGAGTAGTGTTCGATTGGGTCGCCCCTCGCTAAGCATTCGCGTCGTTCGCTCGCTTTTACTTTGCGCTGCCATCTTGCGCGATTTCTCCAGAATTGAGTTGTGATTCCGACTCGTACTATCCATTAGACTAGAAGGCATCGACTTTGGCAAATTATCTCGAAGAGTTGGGACGGACAAACCAGCGTGGTTTCTCGAGGAAGCTGGCGGATGACGCATCGATTGTCGGCTTGATAGATGCCCCATCGGATGGTTACTTGCCGCCGACGTATTATTACCGATATGAACACTGTTCAAGAGTCGGAACGCGCCTAGCTCTTCGTCATCTACAAAGCCTATCTTGGTTGTCGGCTCGTCAACTGAATTTGTTGCAGCATTCTTTTTGGAGGTGGTCGAACCCATCGGTGTGTCATCTAAAAATGCTTCCAAATTCGCAAAATCATTCTCATTTGACATGCTATTTTCCGATTCGGATCGTGGGCTATCGAGCCCGTATTGGAGTCTTTCTTTTCTATTAGGTAGCGAAAATGAAGGTGACCTGTCGTCACGTTGGCTCAAAGTGCATTGGGACGGGATAGGATCGTACGACGCTTGGTTTTGCGATGCAAGTACTATTTCTTCAAATGGTATCTCTCCTTCTTCGTTCGCCATAATAGAACGTATACACAACGATTATTTCTTTGCTATTGCAAGGGGCTGTAAGTGAGACCAATGCTTTACAAACTATTCAGGTAAATGAATGAATGAAAGCCAAATAATGAAAATGAATGACGAAAAAGGCGCACGACATTGCAGAATTTTTACTAGCACATCTATCGCTAACGCTAGTCAATGTGGGCTTTCTAACTTTGCTAAGGGTTCTCCCCCAGCCAGTAAGCTCTCATAGCTTTCATTTCAGAGAATCAGGGCTCACGTGACGAAGATGGAACAAGTTCGGCTCTAAAGACTAGATTCAACAAACCATTTAGATTATTTTATACGAAAGTCTTTTCGACCAACGGGACGTACTCCGGATAATACATTTTCTGCGCGACGAACGAATCCAAGTCAAGAGCATCTTTCTCTCGCACCCTTGTAGCCAAATTTTCCCGTATAGCCTCCTTCACAACTGCTACTGCGATTCGGTGCGAGACTTCTCGAATGCTAGTAATTGGCGGAAACACACGACCTCTTTTCAAGTCATCCTCCGACACGAATGTTGCCAACGCTTCGGCAGCTACATAGAGCATTCTATCGGTTACCCTTGTTGCTCCACAAACTGTGGCCCCTAAACCAAGACCAGGGAAAACGTACATGTTGTTGCATTGAGACGGTGAAAATATACGACCATCGTCCATTTCGACGGCATCAAATGGTGAACCAGATGCAAATATGCAGCGGCCGTGGGACCATCTGGAGATAGAAGAAAACAACAATGCATCAGCCACATTCTTTTCGGCTGTTGTCTGCAATACGGGAAGATATGTACTTACTCATAAGCTTGCTCCGCTGTACATTAGGCCTTGGCGGTCGGATTGGAAAGTGGAAAGATGATCGGCCTCTCACAATTCGCGGACATTTCAGAAATGAGTTCCCTTGTGAACAGTCCTGAATACCAAGCATTCACACTTTGAGAATCACCACGACGTCGAAACCTTCAAACTCAATACAAATCTTACCTCCAACTGCGGTGACCCCTAACAAAATTGTTGGCTTGTATTTTTTCACGACATCTAACAATGGAAGGCCGCTATCCTCGTTCCGGGCGAATTCCTGCTGTTCGGGATTTAATTCATGACTTCGTTCTTTTCCGAGAAGTCTTTCATTCAAATATTGGGTTGAGTGAGGCCAATCTCTTCGATGTAATGAACCAGAGCAGAAGTTCTTACCCTTTATGGTCGCAAATAAAGAAAGTATTGGTTGCTTCTTCCTCGCTTTTTCCTTGCTCCATCATAGCTTGTTTAAGCACCTGACCGATTCCAATACCAGCACTTCCGGCTCCGGCTATTACGATCCTTTGATCTCCAAGTGATGTTACCTCCTCGCCTCTTGCGCGCAAGGCGCTCAACAGTCCGGCCAGTGCGGTTGCGCCGGTGCCTTGAATGTCATCATTAAAGCACAAGTGATCGTTCCGATATTTGTCCAAAAGCGTTTGCGCCACGTTGCTCGAAAAATCTTCAAATTGGACAAGAACATTCGGCCAGCGGAAGCGTACAGCCTGCATGAATTCATCCACCAAGTTCCAGTAACGATCTCCTTGAAGACGGGGTTGCTGAGTTCCCATGTAGAACTCATCGTTTAAGAGCTCTTTGTTGTCAGTCCCTGCGTCGAGAACGACAGGCAATACACGATGCGGCGCAATTCCACCAGCAGCACAGTACAGCGAAAGTTTTCCGATAGGGATTCCCATTCCTAAAGAAAGACATTAGTAATGAAACTTTGACAATCTTCGTTTGTATCTCAGTACGTACCGTTTGCTCCGAGATCGCCAAGGCCCAAGATTCGACTACCATCTGTCACGACAATGACGTGCACATCCTTGTGCGGCCAATTATACACCATTGCAGCCATGTGACCTCTGTCTTCCTCTGAAAAGTACATGCCTCGCGGTCGACGAAAACGCGCCCCAAACTCGAGACAAGCTTGGCCGACCGTCGGGGTATAAATTAACGGCGCCATTTCTTCAATATGATCAACAAGTACACGATGATACAGCGTTTCATTTCGGTCATGCAGATCTTCTAGCATGATATTCTTTTGATGGCACTCGTCTCGGCTCGCAGCGCTAAAAGAAATCTCGCTTTCTGGGAGTGTATATTCATGGCCCGGCTGGGGAGTAAGCCTCGGAATCCGAGTCGATCTCGCTCTCCAGATTTAAAAGCCGTACCCTTATTGTAGAGAGGATTGTACAAGATATCAGCACCACGAGCCGCTACTCGAAGCGGAGCCATGAAACTTCGTTTACATCCGGCCCACTCTCCTTCAACGGCGATATCGTCGGATGTGCTCAGGAATCGCCGATCCCCTGAAGGAAAATTGGTTCTTCCGGCGGCAGCCAGCAGGCGACCGTTCCTGATCGAACACATCTGTTTGCTTACAAGCATCTTCACATTCAAATAGCAAATGCGCGCTTGTGGATTGACAGCGTAAGTATTCTTTTCAAAGATGAACTGAAACAAGCAATAAAAAAATCATTGTTTTTGCGGTCGTCTATGACGTAATCGAGAATATTCAGCGTACGAGTACTTTATTTATCGCAGTCGTTAAATTCCCTACCGGTACCCGTTGAAGCGGCCTTACGACGTCATCAAACATCCACTAACCTTGAGGTTGCTTGTATTTTATGAGTACTCTATTTCGCGGAATTTCTAACTAGTCTCTACTCTCTACCAGTGCTCCGTATTAGATTTAAAGCCTATTGGAAGATTTGCCGCGTTTAAAACTGAAGTATGGAAGGCTAAAGAAACAGGACAGGAATGTTTGGGGTCAATCTTTTGCGATCCCTTGGAAGCTCGGAATTGGAAGACTCGTTGCAACCTTTAATCGAGAAGTGACCTATGCAAAGAAGCTGGATGGGTCTATGCTGTCAGGTCGCAGAGGTCCCCGTAAGGATTGATATCTCTGGTCTGCCATCGCCCGTTGGCGCCAGGTTGACACAGACAACACACACATGGAGAGGAAGCTAAAAGTGTTACATTGATGAACAAATGAATCCAAATGGAAAATTTCTAGAAAGGCTGCACAACTCTCCGTAGCGTGTTGCGAGCTGCTTGAGAGCCGATGTCAAGTGGGTTATCACCTCCGACCCCAGGAGCTGATCAGTGTGCTGTTTCTGTTTGAGGTTTGAGCCGTTTCGAATTTTGGAGTTTGAAAGCCGACATCAGCAAAGCCTAGGGGTTACTTGGCATTATCCGATGCTCCATTCCCTCACTGCATTTTGCTGTTCTTGTCCTAGTCTCTAGGTCTATGCTTCTTGGATCCGGGAGCCTGGATCTTTGAGCCTCTTGCCTCTCTAGCTAGACTATAGACTATAGAGAGATACAGTAGAGAGTCGTCTTGGATCTTGGATCTTGGATGCTTGCGCGGACGAGCTTCTGATGACCTACGATACTGCACTTCTGTGTCTCATCTACGGCTGTCGCCTGTGGCTATACAGTACAGTAAACGAGTACGGAGTAATAGGTACCGTACCGGTAACCGATACTACGTAATAGGAAATAGGACTTCGTTCTTCGAATTCGTTATGCGGTCATTGGTCATTGGTTCTGGGTCGTGGATGCTCGACATTTGGATTTGCGGACATCTGCTCTATGCTCTATGTACTATGTACTGTGTTCTCCGGTCTTCTGCCTGCTGGCGGATTCTTCGTTTCCTTTGCGGTTTGCTGTTTGCTATTGCGGGCATCTGGCATTCGTCTTTGTAATGAGGCAAGGGGGAAATCACTGGGGGACTCGCTTTTGCAGTCACGAGAAAAAGGTACACTTTTGATATAGTCCATCCTTGAAGCAAATCGACCGCTTATTGCCCCCAAACGCCTGAGTGCCGCCAAAATCGAACTGTGATTTGTTTGTGTACCACGCTCGCTGCCACGAGCTCCAATGAAATTTTGAAAAAATTCATTACGACGCATCACGGCATGAATGACAACCTTTGCCATTGAATTTCATTGTATTTCAGGTTCGTTCATGGGTGACGGAAAACGGATTTCGACTAAAGTTATTATCAAGAGTCATATTCCGAATCGCGTCTACCATGAACGACCCCGCAATAAATTCCTTATTGTGAGTAAAAATAACAGGAGTTTTCATGGGGTGGGGGCAATAAGCGGTACACGTGACTGGATGAAGCGAGTCCCCCAGTGATTTCCCCCTTGTAATGAGGAGTGAAGAGAGTGAAGGTGAAGATGTATGATCAGCGAGAAAGAGGCGGAGCAGGAGGTCACGAGAACACGAGCTTGAATTTCGGCTAACTTTCTTTTCCCCGAGCGCTCATTGGCTAAGAAGCAAGAAGCCAAACGCTGAGAAGGCTTCTCTACTTCTTTGCATGAGAACTCTTCCTTGGCGCTCGGAACTTCTTTTTCTGCCGAAAAAGTAGAACAAAATGGCGTTCGTTGTTCGTCGAGTCCGAAGTCCGAATAGGAACTTGTACTCTTCTTCTATGGCAATGCCCAATCTTATCGCTTGTCGGTTCCGGTACCTGGTACCAGGTACCGGTTGCACTCCATAGAAGTGTACAACATTGAGTATGAGAGAGAATTTAGCCCGAAAGAAAGGCAGCACAGCCAAGGAGCAATAAAGTAAAGAGTAAAGTATCCTTGTGACTTGTCCTTGGTTGGGCGCCGTAAAGACCACGAACGATCTATGAGATAAGAAGCGCATCAGCGTGCTGCGCCTCTTCTTACAAAAAAAACGCACCGTCAGGTGGCAGCTTGCTTGTTGCACTTCTTTTCATCTGGTTGATTTCGTACGATACCAACAGTATGTCTATTCCAAATAAAAACCGCGATGCTCTTCGAAACTCTTTGCAGTCCTCTTTGAGCGATGTGCTATTGGATTTGGGCATGGGAAATCGCACCAATGGTGTCGATGTTCGATCATTTGCTTCATCGCTGCAGCAGCTCAATACCGGACGGGGTACTACCCCGCCTGCTGCTTTCGATGCATCCTTTCTTCCGTCCCGTAACAATGCTCTCGTCGCACAAAGTCTAGGCCTGAGCTTTCCTTCATGTGCTCCTTCCTTCGTCCCGGGAACTTCGGGCCTGGGCGCTGAAGCAATTTTGATGGCTTCGGCGACTGCCGCTAGTGAGCGAAGCAAGCTTCTCGAACTAGCGAAGGCGTCGCTTCTGCAACGAAAGATCAACGAAGAGAGCAAGCGATTGCTCCTTCAGCAATCATATCTTCATATGATCAAGGAAATGTCGAGCCAGCATACGCAGTCCCTAAAAATGCCCATCCTTTCTACGGTACCAAGCACTCAGGTACCCGCACCGGGTGCCCCGCTCCCTGTGAATGGCGAGAAAGCTCTTGAAGCTTTGGGTACATCTCTTCGCACTAAAACGGACCCGTACATCGACGTTGCAGAGATGGAGGGTCCGAGTCCCGATGATACGGCATTGCGTCGTACACGAGGAGGAGTGTCGGAGCCTTTTCCCGAGAAATTGCACAGAATGTTGAAAGAAGTGGAAGAGAAAGGATTGTCGGAGATTGTTTCGTTCTACTCGCACGGTAGAGCGTTTGGTGTTCATGATATGGATAGATTTGTGACGGAAATAATGCCCACTTACTTCAAGCAAAGCAAATGGAACTCGTTCGCTCGGTAAGAATCCGTTTCGCTGCTTTGCCCCTCTAAATTCTGTTTCACTGTCATCTCACAAAAATTTCATTTCCCTAATTTCAGACAACTAAATTTATACGGCTTTCTCCGTATAACGTCGGGACCGGATGCTGGTGGCTATTACCATGAACTGTTCTTGAAAGGAAAACCCAACCTAGCACTTCACATGAGACGTGTAGGCGTTCCACAAGGCGAGGACCGTCGAAAGTTCCGCCCAAAGAACGTTAACGTCGAACCCGACTTTTACTCCATGAAGAAAGTGACTGCGGAAGAACCTGGACAAAACTTATAACAATGTTGGATGCCCGAAATCCCATTACCACTTTATAGATGTTTCGGAATATGTAAGCTTGAGTTAATTTACTGTACTTTGTGCTCTTGCGTAGAAGTCGCGGCACTTTTACCAAGGAATACACTCCATGTTAGCAAAGGAAGGCGACGGACATTGTTTTGACCTTCTTCTGATCCCTTAGTTGTTAATTGTTGCAATACCAACAAATATGTTTGTCGTCCTAGCAAGGATGAATTGTGTTTGTGTTTTTGCAATGCGCTCCTTACGTCATGATGCCGAAAATCCTCTTAGTTTCTCCTCTTCGGCATTTCCTATACTGTAGAAACAGAGTGTAGAAACAACTTTCCACGACTACATTTCAAGTCATGAATTAATATTCCTTTGAATCGCAGACTGCCATCTAACCTTCTTTCATTCTGCAAGGTGGATGTGTTTACTTTGTCATTCTTCCATTGCATTAGCTTACATATGATTTTGCAGTGCGTTGCTTACGTTATGATGCCGGAAGGCCGCCTAGGTTGTTTTTTTTCCAGTGTTGTCTTGAAAGACTGATTTCAGTCATGAATGGTGAACTGAACCAGACTGAGTGACGGTGCGATCAGCAATGACAGATTTGATACGTTCATTCATTCGCAGACACCTCAACCTCGACATTCATTAAAAAAAAAAGGCAAAATGGCCAGTTCAAATACAAAGCGTTCATTTCTTCGTAAATGGATCTTTCGTCCTAGCATATGGGCATGCATCATAAGTGTTTTAGCGTACTGGGATCACGAAGCGCTTCACGGGAGCCTCGTCTACGATGATGCCGGTTCTTTGAAAAGTAATCCGGTGGTGACGGGCGCCGTTCCGTGGACGGAAGTAGCCACACGAGACTTTTGGGGAACGCCTATGGCGACTCCACAATCACACAAAAGTTTTCGACCGATCACTACACTCACATTTCGGCTCAACTGGCTTTTGTCGGAGCATTTGGGTACGAACGGAACAGATACACACACTTTGGGCTTCCATGTAGTCAATGTTGGTCTCCACGGAATTGTCACCGGTTTGGTCACCGAATCAGCGGCAATGGTGTTCGACTTTCACGAATCGGAAGCGAACACTTTGGCTCAGCTTTTGACGGGCTTACTTTTCGCATTGCATCCAGTGCATGCTGAAGCAGTCAGCAACATCACTAGTCGAGGGGAGCTCCTCATGTCCCTATTCTTCTTGTTGGCCTTTTTATCATTTTCGGACTTTCATCCCGACAAAAAACCAAATCAAAGTCGTTGGAAGACGTTACTCTTCGTTTACACTCTTCCATGGTTTTGTATGACGGTATCTCTTTTCTGTAAAGAACAAGGGGCAACAGCTTTGATTACGATTACCATTTGGGATTTCCTTGTTCAACATTCGTCGCTACGATTATTCTTATCAAAACTTCAACGGAGAGATCAGAGTGCGCTGAATTTCACACGAAGAACGGCTATTTTTGCGTTTCAAACTCTGCTTGTGGTAGCACTTCGGTACTGGCTCAACGGCGAAAGCAGTCCAGACTTCATTTTTGATCAGAACCCAGCAGGATTCTCAGAAGATCGATTCACAAGAGTCTTTTCTATTTGCTGGGTATACTGCTTGTATCTCTGGGATGCTGTCTATCCTAGCTCTCTTTGTCCGGACTGGTCGGGTAAAAGCATTGATTTGATTGATAACATTTGGGATCCCAGAGTCCCGCTTGTCGTGGCTCTCTGGGTCTTTGTTTTGGGCTGCCTTCTTTCTGTGGCGACCGGGCTACCGTTGACCGTTACAAGAAGGACTCAGCATGCACGCTGTGTGTTCCTGGTTGCATTTTTCGCGTTTGTTGCGAGTCCATTTCTGCTTTCGTCGAACCTCCTAGTTGTGGTGGGATTGATGAAGGCAGATCGAGTAATATATCTGCCTCTGATGGGTGTTTGTATCATGGAGACGCTCTTGATTCAACTCATTTACCACGAAGTGGCTAATGAAGGTCGGCTTCAATCGCGCGCCTACACGTTACCGGGCACAAGATTAACACTGCCTGGCTATATATTATTGATGTTCCAGCTATTTCTGTTCGCCGCGAAGGTTCATGAACGAAATGTTGCTTGGAGCCATTCATTAAACTTATGGAGGTCAGCTTTCGAAATCAATTCGAGGAGTCATCACACGCGCTACAATTGCGGTTATGAGTTGTCTCTGAAGAAACGATATGAAGAAGCAGAACAAGTTTTGCGACCTATTGCGGACCCTTATGTGGAGAGCCCCAGCACTTCCTTCGTGTATGCAATGGTTCTTTTCAACTTAGGTCATTGTGACGACTCGTTGAAACTAATCGACGAAGCCTTCTATGCCATAGATGAGCGTCGCCGCCAGGGCGGCGTGCGAAATTCTGAAGACAAACTCGTTCGCATGGAAAGCAACCTTCTTGTCGCGCAAGCTTATTGTACCAGCAACACTGCAGTTGCCGGAAAACTTATGTACGACGCCGTTCAAGTAGACCGCACTAATGCTTATGCTGTCGAACAAGCGTCTGAAATGGTAAGAAGACTTACAGCGACCCACGAAAGAAGAGGCTCCATTGCTTAAGTAAAATCACTGCGCGTAACCTCTTTTTCAAAAGTAGTTCAGTTTAGTTGATTACCAGTATGGTTTAGAGCAGTTGTTATCGAATCGTCAGCTAAGACACAGAAATTCTGGACATGTGATGTCTTCGCGTTCACAGAATTACTGGACAAGTGGTGTTTCACGTGCACGTAACTGGGGACGTTGTCTTTTCATGTCCACAAAAAAATCTGTCACTTTCACAGAAAATCTGGGTATGTCATGTTGCACGTACACAGGAAATCAGGAAAACACCGTGTCCAGAATTTCTCGAACGTGCACAGCATTTCGGTCGGACCGAAAGAAGTGGTCCAGAATTTCTGGACCACCCCAAAATTCTGTAAGTACAGAAATAACGATCCCAGAATTTCTGGAACTTGCAGTTTCTTTCGTTGTGACCAAAACACATTTTCCAGATTTTCTGGAACGCGCACTTTCTTTCCTTACGATCCAAAACACCGTGTCCAGCATTTCTCGAACGTCAACAGCAATTATTCGGTGTTTTGGTCATTCTAAAACTTGTGTCGTTCAAATATTCTGGAATCGGTGCTTTGCGTCACACAAAAATTCCAGTTATCTGAAATGAATCGGTGGTTTGCGTCACAGCTATTCTGTGTGTCTGGTCCAGAATTTCTGGACCCGTTTTATTCGTCTTACAGAAATTGTAAGGACGTGTTCCAGAAATTCTGGAATCACTGTAGTAAGGCTCATACAGCTATTCTGTGTGTCTGGTCCAGAGTTTCTGGACCGTTTTACTCGTCCAGAAATAATTGGAATTGGTATTTTGGTTCACTCAGAAATTCTGTGGAGGGGTACATTCTAGCAATGAGCTCTTCCCAGAAATTCTGGAAGACGGTGCTTCATCGACGTTCCAGAAACAACAATCTCCAGAAATTCTGGAATCGGTGCTTGCAGCTGAAACAACAACTTCATCATTCATTAACAAGGAGGCATAATCTCGTTCATAAAAACAAACGTTTGAAAATGGAACTAAGGACTTCAGAGACCCAACTTAATGATCTTCGACTTCTATATGAGTCTGTCCGTTTTAGAAGTGCAGCCTTGGGCGCAGAACTGCCTTCTCTAACGTTTCAGCAAAACCAGCTCTGTAGTGAGTTCATCGAATGGACGGACGGGGCTCAAAGAGGTGCTTCGGCCAATGACGTATTGCTCGACTTCAATGAAGTAAAGGCAAGAATGGATGTTTTGAAAGACATAATTACAAAGTTTGAGAAGAGAAAGACGGAAAAGGACCCTATTACACAACAACCACGATATGGTCAAAAACAATGACCAAAGTCGACACACTAATCGACCTGTATTACGATTTACAAACAGCTGTATTAAAGTCAACCAGTGAAGCCAGCAACGATCTCAATCAGAGAGGCATCATGCTACCCATCGACTTGCTCCGAAAAAAAAGCTGAGGAGGAAAACAACGAAAACGAGCTACGAGAACTTGAAGCTCGGAGGGCACGCGAACTTGAAGAACAAGCAAGAAAACTGGAAGAGCAACGGCGAGCTGAAGAATTGCGGCGAACTGAAGAATTGAAAAGGTTAGAGGAAGAGAGGCAGCGGGCTGAGACTGCTAGATTAATTGAAGAAGCTCGTCTTGCTAGACTGAGGGAGCAGGAGGAATTAGAGAGAATCGAAAGGGCATGGGTCGACGGTATCCAAAAAGGGCCCGATGGTGTGCGAGAGCAGCTGAGAATATTGGTTGAGAGTACAAAGGATGACCCTTTGGCACAGAGCTCAGCCGTCAATGCTCTTCATACTATTTTCTCGCAGATAGTTTCTCGACCAGAAGAAAACAATTTCAGAAGGATTCGTCGTGACCATCCAAAATTCATGCAAGGTACGTGTATTGGTACAGCGGAAGTCAATATTTGCGGTCAAAGCATCTTATGCTATCTCTTGCACCTTCAGATATTGGTCGCCATGCAGGAGGTCGAGAAATTCTAGTTGCTGCTGGTTTTACTCTCGGCGCAATCGATGATGTCCCATCTTACATTTGCAAAGAACCTAACATTGAGAAGGACCTCGATGGCTGGGCAGCATGGTTTGACGTCCTCAAAGCCACTTTAGAGGTTATAGAAGAACAAATGCTAAAGTAGGAGACAAAGGATTTGTTATATTACATCTTGAAAATACACGTCGATTGAAGCGACGAAGACCACTCTGCGCACTTTATCTGCTAACGTAGCAGGAATAACCGATCCTGAAATATTGAAGGTCGAACCGTCGCGAAGGGTGACTTGATACGAAGATGGTGCTATGCGATACAAATCCTCTGTCCCCCGCTGGTGGTAATAGGTAATGGTTGTCGACCCGAACAGCTTGAAGCTTACCCGAGGAGGTTTGCCATCGTTGTAATCCATAAACAGCCATCGAGGAAGTGCCGGGAGGAGATGCATTTCAATTGAACCTGTCGTGGGGTTGGTGAAGAAAGGAGTGGGGCCGATCATAACAAGGGTCCATATACTCAAAAATTCTGCCGTTGTTCCACTCAGCCTTGCCAAAAAGCCTCGCCCCTGCAAACCTGGGTCTTCAAATGCCGAAGACACAATGAAGGAAGAAGCTTCTATTACTGCACGTCCGTATTGCTCAGGCTTTATGAATGGAAGTATAGCCCCCGACGTCATTTCGTGAAAGAACTCCTCAAACATATCGTGGCGTAAAAGCTGGAGGTAAAACTTGTACGAGAGATGAATCCATACGGACTGATTTTCCAACCACCCCGAAGGAAAAGCAACTTCGCGGCCCAAATCAAGATTACCCTCATTTAAACTCGCTGAAATAGTGTACATACTCAATTGTTTATCATGGAGAGGAGACTGGTGAACAGCTTCGTATACCCTATAAGCGTCGACTTTTGAGACAGTTGCCAGGTATCGTGTGGGCCCCTCCAGGAAAAGCGGTAATGTATTCAGGCGAAGCTTTTTCGCCTGTACGAGCGGATGGCCCTCATGATTGGTTAGGCCAGTGTTTTTCCATTCCGTCACCGTGTAGAAAAAGTAAGTTGGCGGGACCTTCGTGTTGTTTCTACTACTGGATGTACCGAACAGAAATGATCTTGTAATACCTCCATTGAGCTCAAAAAGCCATGAGTCGATTGCAGCGACGACATCTTTTGCCGACAGTTCCACGAGAGATCCGTCGAATGTAAGTTTGGTTTTCGATCGGTATCGTTCCCTTGCCGATGAAACCCTCTCCCAGTAGCGAAAGTGAGCCTCGGGGACAACCATCCGGTCACGGTCCGAGCCTGTCGAGTTAGTGACCTGCTCTGCACGCAATTCGCTTATTGCTGCATTGACTTCTTCAAACACCTCAAAGATCTCAGTTGGTATGAGTAAGGGGCGCCCGCATTTAGCTGATAGCGATCTGATATACTTTAACAATACGATTAATTCATACGTTTCAGGCATTCCTGAACCCAGCATTCCGACAAGCCCATTGTTGGCGTCGTTCCAACCGGGCTTTCCCGCTTCATATTCTATCCCCATCCCCATGGCGTCGCGTGTAGCAAATTTCAACGTCGCGAGAAGAAATAGTTTTGCAATGGGTGCACTCTTAAATGTAGATCCATCTTTCTCACTAAGTTGCCAATAAGCTTGATAGTCGTACCAGCCAGTTGCTTTCGTAATGAACTGTTTCATGTAGCTCACTTTATCCTCGTCTTCCTTGACGCAATCGAGCTGTCTGACATGTTCACTTCTACCGTCGAACGACATGGAACGCACATATTTCTCTTCACGTGGCTTCACGAACAAAGGAGAAAAAGAAGTATGGGAGCTCGTACTCGTACATGATTCGCTCTTCCCAGTCTGGAAAAATGCTTAAAAAATTGTTGACTAGGTCCATGTAATACGTCCAGTGATCTGCCCAAAACCCGCTATCCGATACCGCCATGGGGAACTGTTTCGAAGAGGCTGCGACCACATCAATAAATTCCTTCTTTGATATCATAAGGTAAACGTCCTGCTGTTCCATCAATTCGAAAAGTTGGCCTGGTCGAAATGTACCCGAACATAAAATATTTTGAACGGCTTCGCGCTGGGCTCTGTGGCCATCCGCTTCGCCAACTGCAAGCGTCGCTAATCTCCTGCATATTCGTTCGTCTTCTATAACCAAAACTGGGGCCTCGACTGAAAGAGGCTCGTAGCCGTCTGCTTGAATGAACGACAAGAAGGTTTTTATGTTGTGGGAACCGATACTGGGGTTAAAGATCACGTCATTTCTCCTGTTTTGTATCACGTCTCGAAAATTGACAGGTCCCTACAAAACGAAAGTGAGCTACAAACGGCGAGAGATACTGTAAACACAAAGATCTTACCTCGGATAGGAAATGCGATGGAATGATGAAGTCATTGTAATCGCGTTCGAGATCACCATGATTTCGAGAAAAAAATGAAAAACTTTTATTCGGGTGTCCTCATCAACATTACGCATTCTTGCATCGTCATCGATGTCACCAAGAATGCTAGGTATTCCACCACGTAAACTATTATCGAGAAACATTTGCTCCACGTGAAGATCAAAAAGTGAACTGGCCGTCTTTGTTTCAGCTGCGGCCGTAATTTGCTGAATGATTTCGTTGGTCCTAGAAGTTTTGTACTGTCCGAAACCGGGTTGTAGCAATCTTTGAGCTATTTCTGGCACTTTCGAGATCTGGTCCGCTTTCCCGAAGAAAGTTGTTATTGTAATACTTCCTCCTGCCTCCAAACTGATATCGTTTAATGCCGCGAACGCCGATGCCGTTTTTGCTGCACCATACTGCGGTTCCTGTATGACATCTCTGATAGATTTGTCAAACAAATTAGTGGGGTACGACAGTGAGGCATCCTTTCCAAACACGGACGAGGGGTCGTAAACGATAGGAAGTAGTTGGGATCCTGTCTCTGTTTCGTGGATTGACAAACACCAATGACCCGCTGTTTCTGCAACGACGGAAGCTGAATCTCCAGGGATTGTCGAAAGACGGTAAAAAGGCATTGTGAGGGAGCCTGCCTGTGCACTGTAAACTCGCTTGTAGGCCTCTAAGGTTTGTCCCATGGTTTTAAGATAGGTGTTCATCTTTCCACCAGCTGGCTCGATTCTAGCGAGCCCATCGAAGACTGAAATTCGCAATCCTTTTTGTCTATCGAGATTACGAATAGTGGTGCGTTTCACAAAGGCTCCGAAGTTTTCTTCCGGTAAAATAAAGAATGTTACGTTCGTTTCGATGCCGTTCAAGATGTCGACTTCGTGTATCTGTAGATTGTTGGTTCCAGTATACATGAAGCGCTTCGGAAGCTCGAATGGCTTCTTGTGCGAAGCATGCGGTAGTCTCGCTCTACTGATATCAAACGGCTCAACGACTTGAAACGCATCTTTCTGTTGTGGCCTCGACAATTGAAGAAAAGTGCGAAAACCGGTAAAGGCCACTGTCTGATAGGCAACGTTCGCTGAATGATACTCCAAAATGGGATAGTCCTTCGATTCTGTTCCAAGCGATGCTATGGCTTGTCCTCGATTCACGTAAAATGCATAAAGAGGTTTCCCAAAGTAGCCTGCGACAGCAGGCAGAAAGTTCGGCAAAAACGGGTTGGACATCGTAGTCCTCCAAAATGGTACGACCTAAATCATCAAAAAGAGGTTTCCCATCTTTGCGATCAAAATTGGGAAGGCCCCCTTCTTTTGTTACGTTTTCGGTCGCAGATGAAGGTGTAGATGAAATGCTGCTCGTTGCGCCGAAAAGATTCCATCCGAACGCGATGACTGACAGAAGTAAAGAAACAAAAGCAGGTATCACTGCGAACTGAGAGACTGCGCGTCCTCGACTTTGACGTTTATCATTTAGTTTGCGGGATGTCAAAGGCGTTTCCTCATCATTGCAGTTCATGTTGTCATTGTCAACTTCATGGTGTCTCGCATCTTTGCGCGATGCGATGTAGACCTTCGCGTTCCGCGCGGTATCTTTTAATTGTTATGATGGGTGACATTGATACAAAGGGAATTTGTCTTTCCGGTACACTGGTACTACGCTTTAAGTGATACACTTAGCGGAAGAGAACTCATGACTCTTGATTTTCACTCATGACCCTGTCTTAGGAAAAAAGCTTGACACTGCTGCTATTTTTGGAGTGTCTATTTTTGATAATGATATCATTATTCTAAGATGATTTCAGCCAACTCTTCAAATTATGATGATATCAGACGGCCTTTTCGGTTTGTGATAACGGGCTTTGGGCCGTTTGGAGGGGTACCTGTGAGTCTCGTTCGAGGCACAAATAATGATGTCTCTTACAAATTTGAAACAAATACGCTGATCCTTTCCCAACTCTCTCGTCACAGGAGAATCCCACGACCGTTCTTGCGAACGGAATCGTCGATTATCTCAATCGACATGGTATGAACGACCTGGCATCTATAACGAGCACTTTCGTGTTGGAAACATCGGCAGAAGCTGCACGAGCAGCTATTGACCAATTATGGGAAGATGAACAAGCAAAATCCGATCAAACAACAACAATATTACTGCATCTTGGCGTGAATTACAAAGGGGAGAAGTTTCACTTGGAGTCGTGTGCCTACAACGAAGCCACCTTTCGAATACCGGATGAACGAGGCTATCGACCGGATAAGGAATCGATTCTAGGTGATGATATCAGTGTTGGGAGAGCGCTAGAGACTTTGTTAGACGTAAATTCTCTGGTCAAGCAACTAAATCACACCATCGCAGAACACGAAAATGAATCCGTTTCTGTTTGTTGCAAGGACTCAATCGTTAGCAACGACCCCGGACGATTTGTATGCAATTATATCTATTGCTACAGCCTTGACAAATTCAAAAGCCACAAGCAGCACGTCGTTTCTAATGACGATTCAAGGCGAGTAACGCGGTGCTTGTTCCTACACGTCCCTCCAGTGGCTGTGGTTCCCCAAGACGAGCAATTTTGGTTTGTCGCTCGACTTATGGAGACGCTTTATGAAGAGCAACTCAAATTCTAAAACTCGAGCAGCTTCAGCGATCTGTGCAAATCTAGCGATACCAGACGGTGCGATGACAGCGGATCATGATTACGGGCAAACATGCCTTCTGATGCAATCTTAAAGAGTTTCCACACGACATGCAACTAACTGCAATAATATTCCAGTGCAGCAAGGTATTTCTTGAACAAAAATGCCTATAGATCACATAGAGAGATATATGCAAAGCGTTCCTCTTCAATTGTTTTAGTACATTGAAATCGTCTTCAGTCTACACGGTGTTTTGATCATAACGAAAGAAAAGAGCACGTTCCAGAAATTCTGGAAACGTTATTTCAAATCATACAGAAATTCTGTGGCGGTCCAGAAGTTTTGGACCATTTTTTCGATCCTACCGAAATGCTGTGTACGTTTCAGAATTTTTTTTTATTAAAAAAAGTGTGTTTTGGATCATGACGAAAGAAAGTGCGCGCTCCAGAAATTCTGGAAAATGTGTTTTGGTAAAAAACGAAAGAAATTGCAAGTTCCAGAAATTCTGGAAATGTTATTTCGCAACATACAGAAATTCTGTGCTGGTCCAGAAATTCTGGACCAGTTTTTTCGATCAAAAAAGCTACTACCAGGACTATGAACGGAAGTGTAGGCGACCTTTTCTCATGACTCACGACGACTCATGACTGATTGGTTTGTTTGCGTTTTGTTCATGATGTTTTGTTCGTGTTTAACGATCACAATACCTACCTGGTACAAAAGACAACAATACATTTTTCTTAGTTTCTCCTTGCTACCAATCATTTTTAAAAAGAAAAAAATACCAATATTCGACATCCGCTATAATGAAAGATACGGAAGAAAGAAGCGAAGCGGTTCAGGATGATGATCTAGACATACCGAACTCTGCTTGCCTCGATTATACCGATCAGCGAGTTTCTTTGGTCACTACGTCTGGAACAAGAATCACAATCGGATGCGAATCTCTGCTCTCTTCCAACCGCAATCAAAGATGTCTTCTAGTAGGGCGGCAGGCATCTACTTCCGATGTACGAATTCAGCACGGAACTATCAGTCGTAAACACGCAGCAATTTTCTTCCTAGACCGCTCACTTGTCGTAAAAGATTTAGGCGGCAAACACGGAACAACTATTAATGACGCCCGACTTCCTTGCAATGGATCTGCATTCTTGAAAGACGGAGACCGTATTCTTTTCGGTAATGCGAACGAGCATTTGTTTGTCGTTCGAATCGAACCAGATGAATCGGATGCAAATGATGGAGACACGTCTACAAAACAATCATCATCCAATTACCCTCAGCGCCATGATCAAAAGCTGCTTGAACTCGCTGGAGCTGGACTTTCCGGGAGAGATAAGAGACAGGCTGAAATTTCAGCCATGATGGCGACTTTGGATAATGCTCCAGTATATCAGAAGCCCGTCCTTCCTACAGAACAGAGCTTCGACAATGTGGTACAGGATCCACAAGTCCAAGACGAGTCCCAGAAAATGGCTAGCCGAGCTAAGAAATATCAATTGCCTATTACGAACGTGCTCAAAATCCCTAGTGAAAGCGGAAGACGAAATTCTGTGACAGCGCTCGCCGTCGATCCCATGGGTGCTCGCTTTGTCATTGGAAGTACGGACAATCACCTGCGATTTTACGACTTTGCAGGAATGAATCGAGGGCGTCAAACATCATTTCGCACTGTTACACCTGAAGAAGGACACTGGCCTGTCTCATGTGCTTTCTCAAACACTGGTGACCGTTTAATAGTTGGAACAACGAGCGTGCAACCTGTAGTCCTTGATCGCGAAGGTCAAGAAGAGATCCAGTTTGTTCGCGGTGACATGTACGTGACAGACCAGTCGAAGACGTCAGGGCATACCGCGGCCGTTACGGCGGTAGATTGGCATCCTTTTGAGCGGAATAACGTTCTTACAGCCTCTGCAGATGGAAGTGTTCGGCTATGGAAATTGAACGGTCGCACGCAATTCAAGAAGCTAGTGTGCGACAAGGTATACTCAGTGAAAAGCCTGAGGGGTCAGCGTACATCAGTAACAGCGCTTTGCTTCCACCCGTCTGGTCGCGAGTTTGCAGTCGGTACAAGTTGTGGTAGTATCCAAATCTGGAATCCGCAACGGGCCTCGGGACGACCCGAGAGAACTCTAATTTTGGCTCATGGCGACGGCAAACCTGTTACATCGCTTACTTATAACATAGATGGAACCCAGTTGGCGAGTAGGAGCTCCGAAGACGATCAGGTTTATGTTTGGGACCCAATGAAAGTCTCTCGCTCATCAGATCTACTTGCAACATGCGCGGGAGCCCCAAGCCTTCACGAACACGCTAATGTCGCTTTCAATCAAGACGGCACTATTCTTTGTATCCCTACGTCAGAAAGTAGAAGCCAAACGGAAGGAATTCTTCAGATTGAAGGAAAACTGCAGTTTTACAAATTATCGGATACAGCCACAAAATCAAAATTGCTACTTTCTTACAGCACTGGTGATATCAGTCCCACTATCGTTAAATGGCATCACAAACTGAACCAGATTTTTCTTGGTTGCGCCGACGGTTGTTCTTTAGTGTTCTACGATTTGAAAATGAGCACCAACGGTGCCTTGATCCCATCATCGAAAGCTGGCAAGACCGATGACAGTTTGTCGATTCTTCTAAATTCTCGAGCACCATCTGGATCAGCTGGCGTTTCGGGTGAGATAGTGACCCCGTTCTCCCTGCCTATGTATCGTGATGAGCAGCCGAATGAAAGCAAGCGTCGACGCCTAGACAGAAAGGATCCGTTGCGAAGTAAGGAGCCGGAAAGGCCTGCTACTGGCAAGCACAAGATCGGCGGTCAAACAGGAGGTTCGAATTTTGCAATGTTTGTGGCGGATCAGAGCGTTTCCAAAACGAAACCAATCGCAGGCCGAGATCCAAGGGAAGCCTTATTTCAGTATTCAGAAGGCAAAAGCTTCATCGGCGGGGCTTATCAAGGTAACGAAAGCAAATTAGCAGAAAAAACGGCCGAAGAAGATCTCGCACGAAAAGGTGATACTTAGTAAAATGCCTTTTCGACGCTGTTAGGTAAATGAATGTTTTTTAGTATTCGACAGGAACGTAAAGTTTGGTTTCCGAACGTTGGACGCGTTAAGAGAAACATTAAACACTGTAGTAAATTGAATCGTACAATTGATCATGAGCGTTCGGCATCTCACTGAGCTGGGCTGACGCGAGGGAACTCGCTCTTTGAAGTGCGTCAATCCCAGATGAATTTTCGCAACTCTGTTCCATCCTTTCTTTCCAGTCGAAACCCATGTCATCGAGAATCCGAATCTTCTCATCGCAATACGGAGCTTCCAAGTCGTTGACTTCATGATTCTTGGCTCTAATGTCATTCGTCATTCTTATGTATGCCATGTACTGATGATACAGTTTCCGCTGCTGTTCGACCCAGGAGCTAAGTTCAGAATTTCCATGGTAGAACATCGGTACGTTACAATGCCCGTGACCTATTTGAAAGTGTTTTAATTCACGAAGTCTTTGATTCCAATCCTCGCCAAACGCCCTGGAGCGGATAGTCCACGTAAAACCAAGATTGTTGAGAAGTCTGATTCTTTCTTCGTTGAGACGCACGTTTCGCTTTTCAGATAGAGTTAGCTTTTGTAGCAATTTGTATTGCTGGCGCTGTGCACTGACCCAAATACCAAGACGTCGATTGTTTGAATAACGCGCAGGAACATTACAGTGTCCGTTTTCTTTTCTGAACTCTATGAGTTCGTCGTAGTGCTTCTGCCAATCGTCGCGAAGCGACCACACAAATCCTATGTCTTCCAGGCGTCGGATGCGTTCGTCGGTGAGTCGCCCTCCACCTTTCCCACCCGATATTCCATTGGCAACTCCTGCATCACCTTCAACCCTCTTGTTCATCTTCTTGTACTGAACGCGCTGCGTGTCAACCCATGTCCCGAGCTTGGGATTTTCCTTATATCTTTTGGGAACCAAACAGTCGCCATACTTCTCCTTGTAAGCACTCAGCAAGTTGAACATAGCATCCCATTGATCATCGTAGCTCGTTCGCACGATGCGATTAGCCTGAAAATTATGCTCTGCCTCTCGAACACTCCAAACAAAACCAATATCAACTAGCCGCTTGCGCCGGTCCTCGGTAAGTCGGAAATTAATTTCATCCTCTGACTTGTCAGAGAACTGTGACGCGTCGTCGTTGTTATCGCAAAGATTGTTCTTTTTCCCTTCTAAAAGCTTTCGATGTTGAATTCGCTGTGTGTGGACCCACGTTCCTAGTTTTATATCATCTGGGTAGCGCTTTGGTACTAGGCAATGGCCATGCTTTGCTTTGAATTCCACGAGGCGGTCAAACATCTGATCCCACTGCTTGTCATAGTAGCGCTTCATCTTATTGCGCACTTTCCACTCAAACCCAACTGATTCTAAACGCCGACGGCGCTCTTCTGTTAAACGGGGATTCGTAACTCGTTTGTTCTCGTTGCTTTCTGTTGAATCAGTGGCTGACATCCTCAGAAGTTTGGTATATTCATAGCGTTGGGTTTCAACCCACTTCCCCAATTTGAGATTTTCTTCATATCTGGAAGGCACTAAAGTAGACGAAACGACGTAAGAATAGATTGTTAACCAGAGTCGTACTCGGTACGTCGATGCACACAAGCTTACCAAGACAGTCGCCGTGTTGGTTTCTGTACTCGACGAGCTAAGGGGCCTGTGAGAAAATTTCAACACGCCAACCTCGTTCTCTTCAGAAACGCACTCTTACCTGGCCGAACATTTCATCCCAATGATCGTCAATGCGTTTGTTGCGTAGAGACCAAACGAAGCCAAGTTCGTCCAACTTCGCTTTCTTTTCCACGGAAAGACGATTTAGTTCTGTTGGGTTGTTCATGCTTTCCAGACCTTCGCTGATGGCAGCAGCAATGGACGCCTCTGTCGTGTGCTGAAGAATATTTTCCGCTCTCGCACAATCCGCAATACTATTAGGACGCTCCATAGTAGTACCAGGGTCAAAAACCGAAAAGTCCTTTTCCTCTTTGATGCCAATATCGTAATTTACTGCTTCGGGTGCGTCGTCTATTTGGCCTCCCGTTTTCGGTTCCGAAGTACCGTCCCCGGTTTCTCGAAAATCTCTACTCCATAACACGCGCTGCAGTTCCACCCACGCTCCCAAGCGTGGATCCAGGTCATATTTTCTTGGTACAAGAGTGTCCTGAAAAATTCAATGCACTGAGTCCGTTGCTTTGGCAGAAGAAGACGGGCGCCACAACGATCTACTTACGCCGTGTTCCTCCTTGTACTTGACAAGACGATCGTACATATCGAGCCACTGATCTTCCTCACGAGTAAACGAATCTTTGCCGTCGACAGTTGGTTTCTTTGGTTTCGACTTGGGAGGCATAGCAGTCGCATTCTCTTGAATGATACTGGAATCCTGGAGGGGTGAAGGCTTTCGTGGGGTTTTCGCGGACCATACAAAACCTATCGAGTTTAGCTTTTCGAGGCGCGTCTGGTCGAGTCGTTTATTGGGCTGCACTTGTTCGACTCCCATTGCCGCGTCATACTCTCGCTGCAATCGCTTGTATTGAACTCTCTGCGTTCGTATATAATTGTCAGAGAGAGGTATTCCCGGTGTCTATCCAAAGCAGGTTTACAAGACACAACACCTACCTGCGTTTCGACCCAAGTTCCACTAAATCATGAGTGAAAGCGGACGGTTATGAGTGTGACAGTGATGGCAACCCAGATCTTGTTCACTGTTGATTACTTACAGTTTCGGATCAGGTGCGTATCGCTTCGGAACCAAACAATCCTGTAGTCATGCATAGCAACGTTTAGAAACAGCAACTCGCAATTAAAAATGCTTCTGCAATTTCACTCACTCCTTTCTCCGCCTTGTAAGCTACTAATCGTAAAAACATCGTATCCCATTGATCGGACTTTCGATTGGCCGCCGTATCCGTTTTCGGTCGCTTCGCCAACAAGTCGTCTTCGGTATCGAGCACATTTCCAAGTAGCGCATTGGAATCGAAATACGATCTTTTTCTGTCGGGCGACGAATCTTTGAAGGTGTCATCGGCAGCATCGAAGAGTTCGAGGTCGTCGACCGGCATTGTTTTTGTTCTCTGTTTCGGAAAACTTGATCACAGGCTATTCTCACTTGATCGGTTCGCTTCACCAACCAGTCTTATAACGAAGAAAAGAATGCACCTTTCGAAAAGCGATCACCAAGCAGCCAGAAGACAAGAAGACAACGCAGTGAAAGAATGATAATGAGCGGCATGGGCAGCACTCTTTGTCGTCGTGTTTTGTGCGAGGTCCAGCCGCTGTCTCCTTGTCCGTGTTTTCTGGTGTCGCACAACGACTTCTTGAAGATCCGGGTGCTTAGTGAACGAGCTTTCTGACGTAAAGTATTAGGGTCGGGGTTAAGGTGAGAACATTAGCGAGAGCCGATGCTCGTCTCGCGAACCATGATGGTCATCTTGCCTTTCGTTCAACCATAATTGTTTGATGAGTGCCAAACATCACTATTTATAATGTCTTGTGCGCCATTGAAGCTTGTTGTTCCTTAATAGTCATTCAACATACTTGTCACGTGATCCGCGCCTCTCAAAATCAAACGCAATCAATATAATTCGATTTCCATTCGGGCGGTCATGTCGACACGAAAAAGTGGCAATGGTTCTGCTTCAAAGCCAAAGACTTCTTCCGAATTTTTCGCAAGCAGTCGTTCCTCCTTTTCTATGGATGACAGTTTAGATGGTTTCGATACGAGAGAACGAGGAGCAAATGATGACACGACATCGCATAAATCGGGGCATTCGGGGCAGGGACCCTATCAAATTATTGAATACGATATCAATGAAGGCGTTACCAACAATGGAATCGACGTCATGGTCGATATAGATCCTCTGCATATTGATGATGACAGTCCGGCCGCCGCGGCGCTCCGAGCCAACGCCAATGTCAAAGTATCGACCATGGGCAAAGCCGCCCGTGCGGTTCATTTACAAACCGTCCGAAAAATCGTCAAACGCGCTAGTCTTAGCAGCAAAAACGGAGTGGTACGAGGGAAACCGCCGCGGCTTCCGCCGACGGTAGAAGGTGGTATAGCGGATTATCAATCGAGTCCTTTGGATATCATTGACGAGTCGGCGGAAATGACGGATGAAAATGGAACAGATGCCAAGGAGGTCACAACGGCTACGATTACGGCTCCGGTGGTGGCTGGTACAGCCGAGGCGGGGAAGAAAGGTAAGCAAATTCTTGACCCATCAGTTTTATATATGCAAATGACTTTCTCTGACACCGGTCTTTTTCGAAATATAGTGCTCGAGCAAGTGGATACTCATGATTTGATTAAACTTTTACGCTGGAAACGAAAACGAACCGACAGTAAGAAAGTGGTGAAACAAAAATCATACGTTCGTGGTAAGGTTATAGACGGAGAGCACGAGTTATACACGCTCTCTATTGCAGTCATGATCGGAGTGCGGACTTCCATAACAAGGACGAACACGGAACTGAATAGCGGAACGGGTCACCGATGGGTTCGACCGATGGATTTTAAAGGCGACGAAAAGTACGAATTTCGTCCCAAAGGTGGATCGTTAACACCACCGCATATGCTCGCGCACACGTTCAAGTTCAAAGACTATGCCCCGGTTGTTTTCGCATACTTACGTCGCATGTTTGGGGTCAATGAGTTCGATTTTTTGCTGTCGGTTTGTGGAAACGCCAACTTTATTGAGTTTATTTCAAACGCGAAAAGCGGGCAGTTCTTTTTCTATTCGAGTGACGGGAAGTACATGATTAAGACCATGACGAATGCGGAGAGTAAATTTCTGCGTCGGAGTAAGTCATTGATGTGCTCTGAATTTTGTAACGCCTGGATACTCAGCCATTTGTTTTTTATTCAAGTACTGCCTGACTATTTCAAACATTGTGCGGAGAATCCGAATACCATGATCACACGCTTTTTCGGGATGTATCGTGTAAAGCTGTATCATTTGAGGCGCGAAATGAAATTTGTTATCATGAATTCCGTTTACCATACCGATAAGTTTTTACAATCTTTTTACGATCTGAAAGGATCCGTCACGGGTCGCGATGCAAAGCCCGGTCAAGGTGTTAAAAAGGATAATGATCTGCGGCGAGGTCTTCCTGGATCAGCAATGTCCCTCAACCCCCAGCAGCGTGCTGCAATGAGGGAGCAACTAGTTCGAGACACGACGTTTTTGACCACGATGGGGATCATGGACTATTCAATGCTCGTCGGAGTGCATCACGTCCCATTGTCACACAAAAAGGCTTCAACATTAGCTACCATGGGATTCCGACCAGCACCTTTGTCGAATGCGGCACCTAACTCAAACTTGGAAATCAACAATTCACACTCGGATGCTGGTTCTCCTGAAATCGCAGAAGCTTCAGCTGACAAGCCAGAAATTATGGACCATGCCAAATTGGTGGACGCTCTAGCGTCTCATAGTAATGACACTTACGATTCAAGAAAGGCGCGGAGTATGAGCGAGGTTGTGGGAGCTTTCTTTGACCATCACGGTTTGGAGGAGGATGACAACAGTTATTTGGAAGATACTGAAAGCAAGTTACCAGACGAACCTTCCAGCATTGAGGTTCAACAAAAGAAACAACAAACAATAGAGAAGCTATATTGGCCTTTTCAGCGATTCTTTGACCTTCACGGGCACCGAAGAGTGGGACCAGAACTGTGCGCGACATGTTCCCAAAAGCCGTGCATCTGCGCCCCAGATCGCAAGCTCTTGGAAGGTTATAACATTCCTCAGTTCGTTCCTCCACTATCAAATAGGAAAGATAAAGGCTTTGAAATGGATACGACTGGGCTGAAATTGCCGCTACGCTTTCAAGGACCTCAAGGAGAGGAGCTCTACGGCGGAAAGATTTTCTACATGGGTATAATAGACATCCTTCAGGAATACAATTCTAGAAAAGTGCTCGAAACCAGATACAGATCCTTTACCGCTCATCGATCTCAAGCGAGCTGCGTCCCTCCAAATGAATATGCTAAAAGGTTTGTTGATTTTTTCGATCAATATACGAAACCGATGCGAGATCACGAAAAGGGGACGAATAAGAGTGACGCAAGCAACAAGCAAAGTCAAGCCAAACAATCCGCAGCAAAATAAGAAATAGAAGTCGGAGTCCTTTGGATGTTAACCCTACTGCGCTGTAGTGTGGGCTGCTATACTCTAGGTATCATATCAAACATACTTGTCCTATCAGAACATGAATTGTCTATGTAATACGTATCATTTCCAAAATGAAGCAGCGTGTCCGCCTCCGTGTAATTTGGCTAACTCAAAACGGCCAGATTGTCACTACTTTCGGGAGTTGTCTCCAATAATGTTGACACAAACTCTTGCTCCTCCATAGGACTATCAAAGACCTGAAGCGCTTCAGCACTGGGATCGCCTGGAGAAATATGGAGCGAAACATCTCCCATCGCAATTGCGGTTGTATCTTTCGAAATAGTTGGCTCCTCTTCTACAACATCAGGATTGCCTTCGAAGAGAGAGGGAAGCGGAGGGACCACAGAAACCATATTCGGGTCGACGTGTGCAAGCGAAGTCACGCTAGTGTTGTTGTTCACATTGGATATGCCCATTTCGTGGTGCCCGCCTTGTCCACTGAAACTAGAGTCTTCAACATCATTCGCTTGCGGTTGATAATCTTCGTCAAGATCACCTGTGTCTGCTAACCAATCAAGAGTGTCGGAAACATCGAGAAGAGCATCAACGTCTGCTCCCTTGGCGTACCAAGAAGGGGGATCTTTGGCGTCGGTCCATGATGGATAGATGGATAAGTCCTGAACTCCAGTTGGTGAGCTCCCTGGTACTGATGTCAATGCGTGACTGTTCGTAGAGGGCAGCGTGATCGGATTCGCGCCCGCCTGACGAGCGACATCATTGACATGGTCGGATGCAATCGGGACCGGCGTCAAAAATCTGAAGCTGCGTCGAATGCAACAGGTGAGACATTGCTGTCACGCGCTTTGTGGGACTCAAATGAATGTTACTTACAGAGAATCTTCCAGGACCGGACCAGAAATATGATCGTCGGTCAACAAGTCGATATCGGGGCTTGCTGAAGACGGAGTGGGCGTGACAAAGTATGCTAGAGCAGGAGCAATGCCTGGAACAACAGGACTCTTACCCGCATCCCCAAGTTCCGTTAAATGCGCCTTCTTTGCTTGTCGTTGCGCAGATGCCACTATGGACTGTATCACTTTGCGCTTTGTTCCTGTGATATGGCGGCGGCGCTTGTTTGTCATGGCAGCTGTTGCAGTCGTGTTCGAAGTAATAGACGCGTTCCCTCCTCGCCCTTCCATTGTAATATCACCTTCTTCTCCATTCTGGCGCGCCTTTGCCAGTTTCTGGAAGTATTTTTGAGCGTGTGTTCGAATTTGCACCACCGTTCGTGATTTAATGAGAGACGCAATCTTCTTCCATCCTTTCCCATGCTGTTCGAGGCCCTGCAAGAACAAGCGGTGTTCTTCGGCAGTCCACCGACCGGTATTTTCCCCAGGTGCTAATGAAGCAGCACCTTGGCCGGACGCACCTTCTGTCGTTGCAGATTGGCCTTTTTTCTTTTTCGACTTGGAGACATTTTTCGATGAAGAGCTCGTCGCCCCTGAAGCAGGAGGTGAGGGAACAGCGGAGACTTCCTGTTTGATAGGCTGCTCAGTCTCTAATGCGTCGGCAGTTGGCTCGATTTTCTTCTCCAAAGTGCTTAGTTTTTCATCAGATTCATTCTTCCTCAATATGTGTGGTTGAGTTGTAGGCTCCGCCGCTTCACTAAGGGACGACATTTTTCAGTTTCTCAAAAGGGTCAAGCCAACCTTTGAAGGCAACAGGCACTCTCGTTAGAAAAGCGTTCGTCAAAAAAATTTGCTTCACGGTGCAACGCATAGCAAACACTTACAACCCGGTGAACGTTTCGGGTCTAAATTGATCGATTAAACAACAACTTGACAGTTCCCCTACGAAAGAGGATCCAAGCTTCCGCTTTACACTTGTTTTCCGAAACTGTATGCGCACGATGATTCGTTAACCTTTCGAGACTTTCGAATGATTACACCTCGGAGTGAATAATACTTGATCATCTCCACCCTCGCGGCTCAGTGTTGTCAATAATAACAGCCCGCGCTGCCGCGGCGGCAAGCGACGTCGAGTGTCGAGTCCCACAGACACACAACGAGAGCGAACAACGAACCCTCGTGGAAGTGGAACGGTGGAACGCACGGGTTCATTCAACATTCAAGGTCATAATTGCATTTAGAGTACACTTTAGCCCAATACTTCGCATTAGCATTTTTGCAGGCCCTTTCACAGTGATGCAGTACAAGTTAGTACCGCTCGGTGTCACATCAATCATTACTATCATATCTAGTGTAGAGTTATGACGAATTCCGAAGTCCGACCCAACCGATTCTCACTCCCGGTAACAAACGGCCAACTCTAGCTAGGCTACGCCGGATCTAAATGCCCGTATCACGACAGATCATCATCATCGCAACTTATTTACATGCTTGCTAGTTATAATTATCATTGAATCAAATCAGTTGATTGTTTCCCTCAGTGACTCAATAAAGATATCATGTTGTAACCGGGCAAATGGCTAAGGGTGCAGAGGAAAATAATACGAGTCTTGAATGTTTTGATTTTCATCCCAGCTTTCGGCACTCTCGAAACTTCCATACGTTGGTTCCAGACGCTCCACGGGAGTCAAATCAGCTTCTCTCAATCGGAAAGAGCGTACGTCCCATGCGTAAATGACAGTTGTGCAGGCGACCAAATCGTGCAATTGTCGCCGGTCGCGTCTACCCCATCCCAAAGGAGTCGCCAAAGCAACGAAAATGACGAGGGATGTAATCATAGCCCTTAGTAAAGCCTGTGTGGCATGTAAAGGTCGGCCATTGGAGCGTACAACTAACAAGCCCATGATCGCTTTTCCGGGAGTTCGTCCAACCGCTGCGAGGGCAATAAAATTGTAACAAACACCCCACCTAATATGTTGTGTGAGTGAAAAGAAACATAGCAGTGCACTTAGCTCAATCTCTGCACATTTTCCCTTACCAATATAAGATAACCGCACCCCACAATGCTTCCAATTGCTTGAAGGAAAAGTATTCTTTCTGGTTCTCATCGAGGTGAGTCGAATTGAAAAACTCTGAAAAGGTCGTTCTCAAGTTGGCGTCGCCTTCGATATACTTCAAAGCCAAATTACTTAGTTGGGTGAATAGATAGAGACCAATAGCAAAACTCCCAAGTACAATCAAAGAATCCAAGACCCAGGCAGCGAATCGGGAGACCAATCCAGCACAACGACCCTGAACAGCTTCCGCCAAAGCTGAGATATGATGCGGACAAACGACATCGTCTATTCCCTTCCCTGGCTCCGGCGGAAGAACTCGCTTCGCGCCGAAACCAAATCTACGACAGCAGTGAAACCTTCCAAGATCGTGCAAGATTTGATCGGTTCGAATACCCTGAGCTCGAAAAGCGTCGACCAAGTGCGAAAAAAGCCCAGTAGCTTTGCAAAAATGGTGTGAGATCGAATACATTGCGAAACTAATTTCAAAGTTCGATGAACGTACTGGATCGTGCCACAATCGTACGCAAATTAGATCGATCAATGAGTTCGTTAATATCGACGCGACGAACAAGTGCATCAACATCGAGTCGATTGAGATGATGATTCAGATCAATGCGGTCAATCACATCATTCAGCTCTATGCGATCAATAACCTCACTCCAGTCAATTCGTCGCACAACTTCATTCCAGTCAATGCGCTGCACGACATCGTTCCAGTTGATACGGCGAGCGACGTCGTCCACGTCGATGGCGTGTGCTACGTGATTGACAATATTGTGCATGTTGTTGAGGGCGCTACTAAGTTTCCTGACTTTTCAACCTCTTTCATACATAAATGAGGATCAACGCCGTCCTATATACTGCCTTTCTCATTCTTTGATGCCATGGTTGCAATCGAAAATCATTGTCTTCGCAAAAAATCTTCGATGCTGTTCGACAAAGACGAGGATGTGTGAGACTTATACCGGTATGACACTCATATGCGCGACAGTAGCGCAACGTGTATCCGACTTTTCGCCCGACTGGTTTTAGTCATGAGTAAGGGCACTTTTACGCTCACATCCATTCATGTTGCCATCTCTTTATTATTGAAAAAACCTTTCGTAATGTAATTAAAACGCAAAGAGTCATGAATCACTCTCAATTGATACGAAGTATAGTGCATGCGCTGGATGAGCCCGTTCGCCCAGCACCTATACGGAGTAATACGAAGTATTACTCAGTACTCCGGAAATAAAAGTCTACCCTCAACCCTACGACCTGATCTACAATGAAAAACTAGGGTAATTATGGTGGCTGCATATTATATTATAATACCTTTTAATCCTAGTAGACTTGTCGGTTTCGAACTTGTCGTGCTCCTTGTGTCGAATCATTGACGATGGCGCGTTTTACTGGGCGGGCGTCGGGAGTAATTCGTCTCTGAGACTCTATGACATCATCTTCTTCTCGGGTAAAGTACTCGGGCGAATCGGCAAAAGCACGTCCAAACTTGTCCTCTTTCGCGTCCTCGATCAAATTCGCAAGTTTATGGTGCCCCGCGGACAATTTTATTGCCAATTCGTAAGATTTCTCTAGGCGAAGACGATCGACCAAGTCGAGAGCACGATCTACTTTACCCGTTTGAACGATCTCCGCAAATAGTTTCAGCACGACCTTATCCTGTGAAACAAACGACAGAACAGTGAATTAGAGTACAACCCAGTGCACTTGAACGACCAAGGAACTCTTTTGGGACCTACCACCTGTGCAGAAAGAGCGACATACTCTTCTTCGAAATTTTCCTCGGCTGCAGAAATCTCATTCATAACCTTCTTTTGGCAAAGTGAAAAGTCAGCCCGGATCGACAACTCCTCAAGAGCGTTTCTGGAGAAGGCGTGAGATCGACAGCTCAAATAGTAAATGTTTGAATAGACGAAAGATACTTACGCGGTGGATAATTCACCTTTGACCAAAGGAAGACGAAAGCCCAGGGCAGCGGTTACCGGACGGCGAGTTGCATCTGGATATTGGACCCCACCTTTCAGTGGAACGCACACAAGTTTACCGTCGATCGCTGTTATCGGCCAGTGGCTATCATCAGAAGATTTGCGCAGCCCAACAGTATCGAGAATTGGAACCCATTCCCAGCATCCAGGATTGGAGATCGCATCACCGCATCTCGACGCTAGCATGGAAAGCATACCCGATGTATCAAAAGCCAAAAGCGAGAAGTCATTCATAAATCCAACCCAGGAAAGCGACGACCCAGTGCACAAACACGAGAGGGGTCCTTTTGCCACTGTTTTATTCGATATGGCGTCGTATACCAGATAATCAAGCTTTTGAGTTCCATCGGGAAGGGGAGCGCACCGATGATAGAAAACGGAAACGAAACGTCCCCGACCTGCCACAGTCACGGGTTCGCCATCCAGCCAAATGACTCCACCTTGATTACCACCCGAAGAAAAAATGCGGAGGAATCGACGACTAGAGCAACGTAGGCGGTTAGATGCATTTGCGAAACGAGACAGCAGCGAACCATTCCATTGCCTACCTTGTGATAACAGCAGCCCATCCTTCTCCTGTTGCACAGCCCACGGCGCGTTCACCATCTGGCAAAGTCAAGTACCAATCTTTGTCACGTAAAGAACCCAAAGACTCAAAGCGATGAAAGTAAATTGTGGATCCAGCGCCACTTTTCTTCTTCTTCAGAGTGGCCTTTGTGACATCCATCCGGAAGCCAGCTACAACTTCAGCGACCTCTTGATTGTCAGGGTCGTCGTTGTCATCGGATTGGGCGATATCTGTACAGAAGATGCCCCCGTCTTCTCCCAAGGAGCCGAGGATAAACCCAGCCGTGTCTGTAAATCGCATAGGCCTCGAAAATGCGGAATCCGTAAACGTAATATCAACGGAATCACGAATGTCATCTTCACCCCGATGCCAGACGGCAGTTCCAATGTGATTCCAGCAAAGGATTCTGTGCGCTAGATCGATTGGTGTCGCGGAAGGCCCGAACGGTGCTTGTGGTTTCGGTAATTTGGCTCCGAACATAACCGGTGCTTGCTGCAGAGGGTAGTCGCCGTCGTCCATATCGTCGACATCATCGTCATCATAATCTGCCGCCTTGCGGGGCGAGGTATCAGAGTCGTATTCGTCATCGCCATTTGCGTGTGGGTTGTTGTCCAAGCCTTCATCATCGTCATCGTCGTCCGCTGCTTCGTCATCGATAAAGGGATTTCTCGTGGGTTGGTGGGTAAAGTCGACATCATCGTCGTCGAAATCATCTGCCTTTGCAGGAGCACTTTCCGCGACAACAACCTTTGCAGTCGATTTAGCGGTAGCATTGTTCTCTCTCACGACTTCAATTTGTTGAGCGGGCATGGAGAGAACTTTGACAGCTCCATTGGACAAAGCGACGTACAGCTTGTCTCCTTCCCATAACAAATCGGTAGGTGCGGACTCGAACTGCGCTAATTTCTTCTCTAATGCAACCACAGGTCTCTGGTTCTGTTGCGCAAACAAGATAAAATTAAGTAAGGTTGTGATCTTTTTCTGACAATGGTATACATGTGTGGCTGCTTACCTCATCCAGTTTCAGGTTCCATAGTATCAATGAGCCGTCGCGACCACTCGTCACCACTTGCTGCCCGCGCACCAACGCAATAACAATGCTTTCCGTGTGCTCTACATCAATACCACTGCAGTCGTCGACGGACGTTCCGTCAACTCTTCGCAATTGCACAAAAGTCTCACCGGGCAGAACCGAAACCATGTAATTCGAGAGACTTGCGTGAGACACACGACAAGCTCGATCCCAAGGATCGGCGCCCAACACTTCCGACAAATCCTCTTTAGTAATGCAGCGCGACTTTTCGCAGTGCAGCAAACACCAGTCTTCCGGTTTTCCAGAAACATCCCAGTAGCAAAGGCGACCGTCGAGAGATAGCGTAGTCATGATAACTTTGTTGTCGGAGTGGACGTGAAATTCAATGGAGCGAGTCCCTGAACCATTTTGGGCCGTCATCACTTCGTCCTTCAAGAAAGCCTCACTTTTCACCGTCTCTTCCGTTTCGATATTGATGAGCTCCGTCTCTTGCTCGGAAGCAACGGCAAGCCAGTAGGGATAGCGAGGGTGAAACTTCAAATCGCGGAGTAACCCTTCACGATACGGTGCCGCAAAGCAAGACTTCAATGCTCCGTCCGTGTAAATGTTCACCGAACCATCATCGAAACCGACAGCAATCCGCTTCTCATCTGACGAGACAGCAATGGCACGAACAGCTCCGTCATCGAACTCGCGAATTAATTCGGTCGATCCAACATTGTAGATGGCCGAATCGTCATCGACGGCAGCAAACGCCCAAATTTCACCTTTCGTGCCCCGAACGAGTCTTCGCAAAATATTCACATCTTGAGGCCAAGCCAGGTTGATAGCTTGTTCTTCGCTTGTTGTGCTCATTCTAGGATGAGTGCAAGGAGCAAGGAGACAGTGTTTCCCTTCGAAATAATGAAAGAGAGGCGCAGTTTGTTTTTGGGGCGTCCGGTTTCGAAATGCACGCAATGCTTTTGGCGGGAGACGGGCTCGCGTTCACGATACTGTACAAATTGATGTCCAACAGAAAGCGATACCACTTCATGGCGTATAGTGATTTTCAAATTTCATGCTTATAATTATCACTAACCTTACGAGGCCTACGCGAAAATCACGTAACCATTCGCAACATTGCATCTGTTGTCTTGCTCATGTTTGTCTGGTGTTCCAACCAACGTCAATTCTTGTATAATATGTCTTTGCATGCATATCGAGGAATTTAGTAATAAAACTTATCGCTATCAGCTCAATAATTCATGAGGTCGAATGGCAGCTACGGTAGATGCCAGTTGTGCCGATTGGCAGTTGTGCCCGATGTCAGCAACGGTAGATAGCACCAATACAAAACGCTCGCTAAAAAGGAATGAGTCTAATGTTAAAGGTGTTAAAAAGATAAGAAAATAAAATGCGGGCATGAGAAAAGAAACCCTTTGTTGTTGTTCGTTGTTCGGTTCATGACTACTGTACAATCCAGTCTTGGCTGGCGTAAACCAACACACTCCGTTTCACGGAACCCTTTGTTGTTCGGTTCATGACTCATGACTACTGTTCAATCCAGTCTTGGCTGGCGTAAACCAACACTCCGTTTCATAGTAAATAATACAAGGTGTCGATCCTCGGATTTTCGACGTGAAAATAAAAGAAACTCTTAGCAAGTAGTTCAGAATCATCATTGTTGCGACTTTATTTACCAGTAATTATAACTATATAAGCAGTTGAATGACAATAGACGAATGCGAGAGACGCAAAACGGAACCCTTTGTTGTTAGGTTCATGACTGACTCATGACTACTGTACAATCCAGTCTTGGCTGGCGTAAACCAACACTCCGTTTCATAGCAAAAAATACAAGGTGTCGATCCTCGGATTTTTGACGTGAAAACAAAAGAAACTCTTAGACTAGCAAGTAGTTCAGAATCATCATTGTTGCGACTTTGTTTACCAGTAATTATAATTTTATTCGCAGTTGAATGACATTGGACTTGGACGGATGCGAGAGACGCAAAACGGAACCGTTTTTTGTTGTTCATGATTCATGACTCATGACTACTGTACAATCCAGTCTTGGCTGGCGTAAACCAACACTCCGTTTCATAGCAAAAAATACAAGGTGTCGATCCTCGGATTTTTGACGTGAAAACAAAAGAAACTCTTAGACTAGCAAGTAGTTCAGAATCATCATTGTTGCGACTTTGTTTACCAGTAATTATAATTTTATTCGCAGTTGAATGACATTGGACTTGGACGGATGCGAGAGACGCAAAACGGAACCGTTTTTTGTTGTTCATGATTCATGACTCATGACTACTGTACAATCCAGTCTTGGCTGGCGTAAACCGACACTCCGTTTCATAGTAAATAATACAAGGTGTCGATCCTCGGATTTTCGACGTGAAAACAAAAGAAACTCTTAGCAAGTAGTTCAGAATCATCATTGTTGCGACTTTATTTACCAATAATTATAACTACATAAGCAGTTGAATGACAATGACGGATGCGAGTGACGCAAAACGGAACCCTTTGTTGTTCGGTTCATGACTGACTCATGACTACTGTACAATCCAGTCTTGGCTGGCGTAAACCAACACTCCGTTTCATAGTAAATAATACAAGGTGTCGATCCTCGGATTTTCGACGTGAAAACAAAAGAAACTCTTAGCAAGTAGTTCAGAATCATCATTGTTGCGACTTTATTTACCAATAATTATAACTACATAAGCAGTTGAATGACAATGACGGATGCGAGTGACGCAAAACGGAACCCTTTGTTGTTCGGTTCATGACTGACTCATGACTACTGTACAATCCAGTCTTGGCTGGCGTAAACCAACACTCCGTTTCATAGTAAATAATACAAGGTGTCGATCCTCGGATTTTTGACGTGAAAACAAAAGAAACTCTTAGACTAGCAAGTAGTTCAGAATCATCATTGTTGCGACTTTGTTCACCAGTAATTATATTTTTATTCGCAGTTGAATGACATTGGACTTGGACGGATGCGAGAGACGCAAAATGGAACCTTTTTTTGTTGTTCATGACTCATGACTACTGTACAATCCAGTCTTGGCTGTTGTAAACCACGTTTAGATTCATGCACTGTCTCTGGCGTACAAAAGCGTAAACCAACACCCCGCGTAATAGACTAGTGAAAGTTCAAGGATTCACGAAAAATGGAAGAAATACATTTTTCTAAAGAAATGGATCTTGTAAAAATAGACTATATCCGGTTTTTCCCTGTCGATAAATTTTCCCACTGGGGCCTACTCGACAATCACGTAGACATTCGCAACATTGCATCTGTTTGTCTAATTCATGTTTGATGTTGCAAATAATATTGATCCTTGGAAAACGTCTTTGTGAATGCATGTTGAGGAATGGTACGATGAAATTCGTCGCTGTCGGACCCTTATTTACTGAGATCAGATTCAAGCTGCAATTGCTACCGCGTCGATAAAATTCCTACGGGGGCTACGTGAACACTACGTAGACATTTGAGGCGTTGTATGTTCGCTTTTTCGGTGCACTATTTGCCCTTATCATCCGTCTTTATAATCAATTGCATTCATTACTAGTACTTTGTCCTGCAAACCTTAATATATCACCAGCTTTTACAATAGAACTTCAAAATTGCATTGACAAGAACAGTAGCTGACCCGTGGTAAACTCGATATTAGATTAATTTATCAAACTCATGCACATTGATATGTATCAGGCGAGAGACTCTTCGTCAGCTGATGCGGAATAGGTGTTCCATTGGACATATTGGTGATACTCATAACCTGGAGAGGACACATTAATGTTTCCGAGCGGAACCCGACTTGCACGGGGAAGAATGCCTCGACATCGTGGCCTGGAATGCTGAATTCGAGACTACCCGTTCCGTTGCTGCTATCAATTTGATCAAAATGCCAGCACATCATACCAGCTCGAGCATCATGCTTGTACTGTCCATCAATGTTCTCGATTCTTGGTGGGTCTGTAGTTCCCAAAGGCAATAGAATATTGACGTCGTGTAAAACTAGATCCGGTCGTGTCAATTCCATCTCGATGTTTACAACAATAGATCCAGTTCCTTCATCCTCAGGCCAGCAGTTGATGGTTAAAGGGGCCACATCGTCTCCCTGGTACGACCAGCGCAAAATACCAACAGGACGATTGACGGGAAATCCTTTTCCGCCCTTGAGCGACAACGCACCATTTTGTGTCTCGTACACTTTCTTATCGATTTTGGGATGCGTAGCAAAGTTGAATTCCGCCGGTAACTGCGCTCTATTGACCGTAACAAGTGCCATTGTTCCAGCATCGGTGTTCGCAGTGACGGTAAGAGTACCTTGACTTCCCCGGAATCGACAGCCCCTTCGCGATTCATAGTCACTGTCACCTTTTCTTCGATGGATACCGAGAGCGGAGTGGACGGGGCAGCCACTTGTTTCGGTGCCGGGGCAGAGATATCAAAGGAAGACGCTGCAGCACTCAGGCCGCCCAAGCCACCACCAGCTCCACCAAACAGGTTGTCTTCTTTGGCCATCGCTGCCATGAGATTGTTGCTTTTTCCGCCTCCCACTTTCGCACCTCCGCCAAGCTTCAAACCGGACTTGGCAATTACCTTTGGCGCTTCCGCCACAGCAGGCTGCTGTTGATAGAGATGAGCATACGGGTCATTGTGCTGGTGCATAACCGGTTGTTGGGGTTGTTGGGAAAGGGATCACTGGAACCGTAACCGCCTCCGCCAAAGCCTTCCATACCACCCGACTGGAAACCTCCCCGGTACCTCCATGCAAGAAATTTTGCTTCGTCTGGTGCATCTTTTGTTCTTGAATTTTCTTGGCTTGATCCATCATTCGCTTTCTCGCTTCGGCTTCTTGTGCTTCACGCATACTGTCGGCAATGCGTTCTTCATGCGAGTCCATGACCAAGTTCGTTCGGATGGAGTTGAGCGTTGCCTCCTCTTTGTATCCTCCGGCCGTAAGAACTTCGTCAAAGGCGAAAATCAAATCAAACGCATGATCTTGAATGGCGTGCTCTTGAAAGCCGCCCGCAATATCCGGCACAACTTTAGCCAACAGTCGGAGTGTTCCTAGATCTTCGACAATGTTGGATGTTTTTGTGGTAACCAACAAAAGGTAGAGATTATTCTCGAGTGGCTGATAGACGTATCGAACGGAGTCGGTTTCAACAAATGTGTGCTGTTTGGCATGACCGACCAGTTTGGGGAATGCAGCAAACAGACCCTCTACGCGGAGACGACTCATCTCAACGAACTGACGTGAAACGAGAGCCTTTCCCTGCTGGGAACATACGGAAGCAGAAAGTACGACCTATTGATAAAAAAGGCAATCATCGGTCAGATTTAATGAGATAAACGCCGAATGCTTTTCATCAGCACGATAAAATATCCAAAGCGATAGAGATCGGTCATTCCTCTCGTCCAGTGCGAACACGCAGTCATAATCATCGCTGCTTCTTCGCTTTACTTACCATTTTTATATTGAGATATCTATTCTGGTAGGTAGAGGTCAGTGCGTTACGTTGAGATATTACAGATGCTAATAGATTCCGCTGATGAGTTCATTGTCATCGCGATGCGCTGCAACGACCGCAAGATGAAAACGAGCCAACCGACAATAAAGACCGCACGTCTACTACTAAATGCTATAGTGGAGTCGATACTTATTGTTCACTGTTACAAGAACCTGAAGGACATTTTTTTATTCCAGCCAAGGTGAATGTACCGTACGTCGTACGTTGTTCGAGCGGACGGGCAGAGAAAAATTTCTTTCTGAAAAACGTTTCGAAAAAACTCGCAGCCGACAATGGCAACTGTCTACTTACTTGTGCGTCTTTCTCACTTCCTAATTTAAAATTGAAACTCGTTTTGAACTGACCGTCACCGCAATAGTCAGCAGCATTGCCCGCATTTTTGTTGCTTGTAGAGAGGGAAACTGCGGAACATGGGCGGAGGCAAAAGAACAAGGGCAGCGCACTGCACACTCGAAAACCCAGTAATGCCGGCAATGTTTCTGCTTTTTCTCATTCGATCTCGCAACATGCTTCCATTTCCAGCTCTGAAGATGATCCCTTAATGGCTGTTTTGGTGGAAGAATATACCGTGTTTGGCGGGACGCTACTGCACTTCAGCTGGTATGAGCTCTCCTTGCTACTGGCGGTTATGTTGTCCGCCATTGTCTTTTCTGGCTTCTTGGGAGTCGTTACAATTGCATCGCTGACAATTCACTACAATTTACAAGAAGAAACCGTGGCGTCGATGGTATTAAGGAGTCAAAGTGGTGCCTTGCCTCCGCCCGCTTTAATTCTCATGAGTGCGACGTCAACGGGCAAACCGATTGGAAGCACTCTCAGTGACACGCAAATCGCCAGCGTCGATGATTCCGGCATGGAACGATATTTTATCAAAACGTCTCCGGATACGGGAAAACAAACTGTCTTGATGGTTGTGGATGAAGCGCTACACTTGAATGCTACTTTGGAAGATCATAGGAAAATGTGGGACGAGCGTCGTGAACGATTCACGAAGAATCCTCCTCCCATGGACTTTTATCAATGGACTCGCGTTCATCCTCGTGTATGTGCCGACGGAAAAACGATTGGATATAAAACTTGGAATGATCTGAAAGCCGTCATTCAAGAAGCTAACGCTTTTTCGGCCGAACGATTCGTTCGGAACTCGGTACATTTCGCGAAGGTAGACGGGGATATGGCGGCAGAAAATCCGTTTGTTCTTTATGAAGATCAGATTCTTATCACCATTTGTCCCAACGCGGTACTTAAGGCAAGTTACGGGCCGATTTTCGTCAATGCGGAAAATATTCGGATTGAATGCAGCGGATGTAGCATTGAAACTGGAGGATCGCATCTAAGCTTTGGTCATTACGCTCGAGACGTACTGATTCGGGGTATTTATTTTAAGAACGCGGTGACAAGTAGTCTTGTCTTTTATTATGATGGCGCGGAGGTGTATTTCGAAGACTGCCGATGGCTCGATAATGAAGCAGTTCATAGCAAGGTCGGATCCGTTGCCGACGTGAACTCATCCAGTATCGCTCACTTTTATCGCTGTGCCGTCGGTAAAAGAATTGATGCAGCTGCTGAGTTTGTATCTGCTTTATCCATAAGAACTTCTTAGAGTAAAAATTGCACATATTTTACAAAGCAGTCGTGATCTCATGCTAGAGTGTCAAGTAGCGTTGCACCTCTAAGATCAACGATGAGAAGAGTTGTTGAGCTTGAGCGAATTCTTGCCGTTGGAAGAGGCCGTATCAGCAGCAAGGAAATTGGCAATGCCAGGGTCTATTGACTTTGCAACGTCTCTCAGTGTCTTCTGAATCGCCTCGAAACTTGGTCTTTCGCTTAAATCACTCGACCAACTATTCTTCATCAAAGTCTTCAATGGATCGGACCATTTATCTTTCATCGCAGGGCGATACCCTTTCTGAAATACTCTTTCGAAGAACATATTCGGTAAATAGGCACCGAATGGGGGCTCTAGCGCCATTATATACCACATTATCATGGACCAGCTGTATACGTCAGCTGATAAATTATATGGCTGTCGAAGTCCAACTTCGGGTGCCATATATCTTAGTGCACCTTTTCAATCGGAAAGTTGATAGAGCAGTGTTAGTACGTTTCTACTTTGAGAGAAATCGATGCAACTTTACGGATCGGATCGTACCTGTGACACCTGTCATCCGATAGAGGCCGTTCTCATCTCGCTCTGAATCCTGTAGTTCTTTCGCGAGACCAAAATCAAACAGCTTGACAGTATCGTCTTCTCGATGGAAGCCGACATTATCAGGTTTCTTTAAAAGGGCGGTTTAGAAACGAATAAGCAGTTTCCTCGTGGACATCTTCCACCACTTACCAAATCCCGGAAGATTATTCTCTTGCTGTGCATGTACTGCATTCCATTTGCGATATCGTGAGCCACAAGAAGCTGGTCGATAAGGAGCTTCTTCACCTTTGCTTTGCTTCCTGTGATGAAGCCTGTTATTCCTTTTGTTGTGCGTTTGACGTGCATCCACTGCGTCAGCCTTTTGACAAGGTCTCCTTCAGATGGTCAAGAATCAGAAAAAAGCCGATTTCATTGAACGGGCTAGCGTCACAAATCCCTTTTAAATCAATAATGTGAGCATGATTCAAGCTTGCTAGAAAGTGCATTTCTAAAGCAAGGTCGATGACACCTTTCAAGGAGCTGACTCTATCCGTCTCCCAGAGCGACGGTTCCATGCGTTTGGTGACATACTTTCCAGACTTGGACCACACCCGTCTCGCCAAGTGTTCACGTGTTGTTGTGTCTAGTGGTTTCGTCCCGTCCATCGCATTGTGGCTCGCAAATCCCCGTAGACGAAAGTTGCTTTTCTTGTTTTTTGCCTTTTCTTTCAGCTTGATTGCGACGAGCTCGTGTACGACACAGAACCCCCACGGCCTACAACACGCCCAAATGTTAACTCTGACGTCGAGAACGACGGAATCATTGCTAAAGCATCGGGATCTAAGGACGAAGATCTGGCAAGCTCGGATGCAACTACCTCTTCGGCTTTGTTCGCTACATCCTCTCTCCTAGCGCTTCTAAAAGCTTCTGGGTTCTCAATGCGCGGCATTTCCGCAACTAATACTTGTCAGTAACGCAGACCTTTTATAAAAATCTGTCGCTTTGTGAGGGCCAAAGCAGTGAAAGGTATGGAACCAAGAGAATGAATAGCGACTTCTTGCAAACTTCGCACACGTCGCAAAGTGAGCTGCTGTCAGGTAAGTCCCGTTCCTAAGTCGCAGTTGAGTCGCGAGTTGAGCGGTCCGACATACTGAAAATTTATTTAGGTACTTCAAGTATCAACGGAAACGTAAATAGTGCAACTGGTCTAAGTAACTCTAAATTTAACGCATGGCGCGCGGCGCTCATTTTCCTTTGACCGAAAATTCGTCCAAAAAATGGACTGATACGAACATCGCAAATATCACAACAACGAACAAAGATCTTCGCTTCATAATCATCTGATCTTCTTCCATCATTCATTACAATTCTCGTCTTTACTTAATCATTTTATCACTGACATTATTCTTGGCGGCGGGATTTTCCGAACATTCTGAGCGTTTTCTGCACAAGATTCGCTGCTCATTGATTTTCAGGTGTTTCGACTATACAATACTTTGGGTCTAAACGCTCGGGTATGCCGCTGTTTTCGGATGTACCGCGGCCGCCAACTGATCAGAAAGGCGAAGAACTTAATAACTCTACCGCTTTACAATCCGCAGCCCCAACCGCGAGAGAAATGACCACTCTTTCTTCCAGTGAAGAGAACGAGTTGAACCGTGCAAGCCCGCAACATGGAGCCAACTCAGGCAGTCCCAGCGGTCGCGACTTATTGGCAAATATACCAGATTCGACAAATATTAGAGCACATCATGAAGTAAAGGAGCGAGATGTTGTTGCTAGTGGCTTGTCACCTTTGAAAGCGACGAGCGTAATTCCCGAATTAGGTGCTGCCGGAAGTATCTACCCACATGAAAATTCACACTCTGAGGAGTCGTCGGATGATGAATCGAGCTATTTTCGAGATCCCCGAAACCTTCCTCATCCACAAAGCGACAGGAGATTTTCATTTTCTGGTAGCAGTTCTGCGGCGGACATGATTCAGTCTCAAGACCCTGCAAATAGTGCAAACCGAGAACTCGATTTGAGTCTCTCATTCTCGGAAGACAGCGATGAACTTCATCAGCACCATAGTCATCATCAATATCCACAAAATACACAAAAAGACCGAGACTTGGCTCATCCAGAGCTACCTGAACAATCTCAAATAGAAACGACGCGGTCGCAGAGTTCTCCTTACACCGCTAGAGGGAATGATGACGATCAAAGTAGCGATCCGAGCATTCGAGACGAATTGAATAACGCAAACCAGCCCAACCGGTTCCCTACTTCTGTGCCGAGTGGGCGGAAATCTCCCATCATGGGTGAGCATCCACCAAGCCGGGGAAACGTGGCCTTGTCGAGCCCTTCGTCTGCAGGGTTGGATCCGTCTCCTCCCACCATTTCTAGTGTATATCAACAGAATCGAGCGTATTTACACCCTCAGGCCCAGAGCTTATCACAAGAAGAGTTGGCTCATTGGCTGGAGGCTGCATATCAACAAAACACGAATATGTTTGAATACGCAAAACGAAACAATCCGATGTCGGAAAGTATGCACTCCAACACGAATCCATCTGAATATAGCGCTGATCATTTCGAGGAAGAATTCGATGATTTGCATGTCCAACAATTTGCAGATTCTTTTGTTCGTGGATTAGGTATGCCGTCGGTAGATGATGGAACAGAACAGTTTTCACAACGCAAGGAGGGCCGCATTCCTGGGATTAGAGCGGACGAAGAATCACGCAATGTAAATGCATTTGATTCCGCCGTTGACCAGCAAGTATACAACGAGCTCACTGAACATGACGTGGGACACAACAGTGAATTTAAAGTTTATTGGAAGCGCTGGCTTATGTTGATGTATATGTCGGTGCTGAATTTACTGGTAAGTAGGGGATTCGATAATCCAAAAATATCGTTTTTTGAATTCGCGAGCTCACTGAATTGCATCATGATAGTCTGATTGGACATGCTACTCCGTCGCACCTATTGCATTATTGACGGAACAAGCATTTGGAAGCATCAATCCTGAGCTTTTGGTTACCGTTTTTCTGATTGCAAATGCAGTTGCGTCAGCATGTGAGCCAATAATTCTCTCACGTCTGGGTCTTCGTCGTACTGTACTCTTCGGGGCTCTTCTGTTGATGATTGGGAGTATAGTGAAAAGCGGTGGGATGCCGCCGATAATTGAAGCCGACTTGCAGAAGGGCCAGGGCGAGTGGCGTGTCTATGTCGGTTTCCTTCTTGTAGGCTTGTCCCAGCCTTTATACCAATGTACTCCTGCTTTGTTGTCGGCTTCTTGGTTTCCGGACGTGGAGCGCACCCTGGCTACAGGCATTGCATTGAACGCCAACCAGCTTGGGATTGGATTCGCTTTCATATTCGGTACCCTCCTCGTTGTTGATAGTGATGATATCCCTCCTTACTTTGGACTCCTTAGCATTATATCGACGGTCACCTTCTTGGGTGTTTTGATACAATTTGAGGACGCTCCTCCGACCCCGCCTTCGGACTCTGCTCGCGTGATGAAGGGAACGCTTGAAGTGCAATTACCAAGCGTCCAATCCATGTTTGACTCGATTAGAAACATTGGTACGGATCGCCCGGAACGTTTCTCTAAGTCGTCTAAATTTCGTAGTAGGAAAGAACAAGAAAGAGATCCAAAACATTCTCCACAGGGAAAGTTAGCTGTTTCTGACTCCATAGATGACTCCCATCGACGGAGTTGCAATGCTTCAGAAATGTTGAGCGATGAGAAAGATGCGGACTTTCATAACGCCGTCTCTTCCACTTACCACGGCGAAGCCTTTCATCCTGCTCCTTCTCCTTCCAATGTTGGGGCTGTTACGTCCCCCGACAAAGGTAAAAGAAGTGACGATGACGACACCCAGCACCAAACCACAGATAATCCGCTTGTGATGCACCCATACATGATGCATACAAGCCATTATCCTACGTAATACCGCCAAACCGTAACACACCTTTTCCTGTCAGTGATCCTGACGAAACATCAGGCCAAGCTGGCGCGTGGCCTAGCCTTCCCATTACAATTTTAACGGTGACGAAGTTTCATATTTCTATCCGCTCTATCCTGGCAATCCTCACCAATTGCCTTATGCGGAGCAGAGTTTCGAGAACCTTACATACTATCACACCCCGCAACCGTTTTATGGATCAAGCTTTCCCTATCAGAGCTATAACTACCCGCCGTATTCTTATTACACACGAGGCAATCAGTATGCTCCATCAAGTGATGCATTAGATGAGGGAGCCGAACCAGTTCTCATACTTACCCCACATCACCTCGATATTAACATTCGAGATGATCAAGTTCTACTATCAATAAAAGCTTGCATGGCTCGGAGAGGTTTCGTTCACTCTCTAGTCGCTTTTACAGTTTCAGGGGTAGTGATCAACACATTGTCAACATTTATGGATTATCTCGTGAGACTCAATGGTGCAGGGCGAGCGTATACGGGTATCGTTGGGGGAACTTTCCAGTTTGCCATCATGGTATCCAGTCTTGTTGTAGGAAAGATTTGTGATACTACGCGTGCATATTACTCCATCACTATTTTCATGTTGGTGATGGGGGCATTCGGTTTAGCCGAATGTGGGGTAAGCTTGGACGAAGCCAAAGGGACTGATTTGAGATTTGCGCTTGTCGTAGTTGCGTTACTAGTGGGTCCGCTGCAACCAATTTCGACCGAGTTGGGAGTTGAGGTCGCTTATCCGTTAAGTGAAAACACCGTTCTTGTGATACAACAGCTCTTTTCGAACCTATTGAGTGCTATGTTCATTCCGTGCTTTAAAGCTATGAAGACATGGGTCTCGGGCAGACCGAGACACGAATTGCAGAAAGGCCGGAATACACATTTTCTTTTATCTACTTATAGTCCTCCACGCGGGAGCGACCGTGTTCTTCGCTACGTTCAATGGACGTTACTTGCGCCATGATCACGAGCTTGAAAAGGCCGCCGCATCAAAAGACGTGCACCATACTCAGGCGCATTCCGACTTGTTGACCCTGAGACGCAATCCATTGCCAGTTATCCAAGCGAAAGCATGCCTCTCATAGCCCCAGAGCATTAATATCATAAAAGTAAAGCTATTGTAAATTACCCGCTGTATCATTTATACTAGTCCGCTTGCTGGTCGACATAGTCGCCTTTAGTATAACCTGATCAAGAATCTGATCATTAGCGCATTGGGCTAGCCACAGCAAGTTGCATGACATGCGATGAATAACAATCGACCATCCACTGTCGTCATTATCCAGCAATGACGAAATAAGTTTGTCTCCGATTGAGTTACGAGTCATTTCAAACGGAATACGGCGGAATTCCCGTTTCTGTTGCGGCCCATTTGTCCCTTCAGAACTGCCTCGAGTAAGAACCCATGAAGCTACGCTATGCAACAAAGCATTCCATGCCAAAAGGGAACGGCCGTTGTGAGTTTCTGGGTGTCCCAGGTTATATGATATGGGGTTTTGGACGGTCTTCTGGTCTTGTGTAGGTGGATAGAATATCAACTTAGCGCAGTCAGTTAGGGGGACGATGCGCCAATGTCGTGATTGAAACTGAAATGTCGATGCAACAACTAAAAGAAGCTGTGCTGCTAATGACCATGCCGTTTGGATCTCTTCCCAATGGACATCACCTTTCGGACGGTATGCTAAACGATGTTCGTTAATCAGTGGGTATCGAAGGCCGCGCTCTTGATCGACTTGCAAGTCAAACGACTGAGAGTAGAGTTGAATTTTAGTCGAGGACAGACAATCGATTTGCTCGTGTGCGGAAGCCACTGCTCGATACAAGTTCTCTTGATCCTGCTCTATACTAGTGGCAGCAAGCTCAATATCGTTTCGGGCTCTGTGAATATCTTCTGTTGCCTGATCGAGCTCCTTTGCTTTGGCGGCGAGTTCTCGACGAACCATTTTTAGTTCTTTGAATTCAGCCTCGAGTTGCTCACATGCCAGCGTGATCTCATCAATTTCTCTCGTATAAGATTCTTTTGCTTGTTCCACCAGCTGCTCGCGCGTCAGTTCGCCGTCGAGTTTTTGTTGCCACTGTTTTTGACGCAATCTGGAGGATTGTGCGTGATTCAAGTAAACATTACTTTCGTACTCTAACCGTTCCGTATCTTTCTCGAGAGCTTGTTGCAGGCGCGAAAGACAGTCCCAACAACACGATTGAGGAGTTTCACGAGTCCATTTATCTGTTTGACGCGTCCATTCTGAGCAAACAGAATTCTTCCCCACCCGGGATTCTTCTTCCAAAGGAACATTCAAGTGGACGAAGGAAGCATCCATCGTGAACGGCGATGACGTTTCTTCGACTCCATATCTGAAATTACAAGTGCATTCATTCGTCATTTTATGAAAGGAAGACAAGATCCAGTTTGTGATGGGTTTGATCCTCGTTGATCAACACTTCTTATCAAACAAAAAATGTTTTTTACAAGTGTTGTTGTCACCTACCCAGAAAATGTGAGCGCGTGATGTTTTCACGTGTCCGGAAAATGTGGGCGTGTGTTGTTTTCACGTGTCCGGAAAATGTGGGCGTGTGTTGTTTTCACGTGTCCGGAAAATGTGGGCGTGTGTTGCTTTCACGTACCCAGAAAATGTGGGGGTGTGTTGTTTTCACATACCCAGAAAATGTGGAGGTGGGTTGCTTGGACTTACCCAGAAAATGTGGGAATGTGGTGCTTTTACGTACCCAGAAAATGTGGGGATGTTTTTTTTTTAAGTGCAGCCGTGGTGAAATACGGACAACATTTTGGTCCATAGTAAGTACGGAAGACAATGACGTGTAATGCCTATGCTACTCAAGCTAAAGCATGTGGCACTGCAACAACAACAAATCAATTTCAATAATTTTTGCACAACGAACGAATTATAGGTAGACCTAGCATTCTCGCTCGAAAGAATACTGATTCATGACTGGTGCGCAGTCGTGGAATAATTGATGTACACTTTCAACTATAGTAGGCTTATTTGTTCGTACTTGGATGCAGACAGAAATTCAGGAGTGCTTTGTCTAGAGAAGTCTCGAGGATAAAAAACGCCAAGGTTTCCTAATATTAGACAAAGAAAGACATTGCAACAATAATATTTGCAGCTGAAACCAATTTGTATTTACAACATCATCTGACTGGTCTATCCCTTCTTCCACTTCTCGGCCAACGTGTTCAACAGCGGATTGGCTCCACTTTCCAACGCAATGCTCATGTTGTTCGAGGTGCTGCGGTGTCAAGTGCAATCTTCTTTCATTTTATAGTCTCACTTTAAAAAAGACAACTGCCTTTGAAAACATCTTAGCTCTTGAGCTTGACCGTATTTGTAACTGTCCTCATGACGTCCAATCCATTTTTCGACATCCTTGGAAAAGGCCGAAGTCTTTAGCCGTATCACATTGGCCGTGTTGCAGAAGCAGTGGTTTCATCAAACAATTTCAGTCTGTCCAAGAAGAATGATTTGTAGCCTAGCCCAGTAGTCTATTGAACCGCATTCGATACACCAAACATAACAAGACAAAGCGACAGATGGAAGGTATTGCCGTCACCTTCATCGACGAAATTGTGTTGATGGTCAAAACTGAACCCCGGTCCCATAGATTTTCTTCTCTATTGCAATCAAGCGTCGACTCAAAATGGATGTGAAAATGGTCTAGCTACTCGCTAGAATGGCGGACAACCTGTACCGCGGGCAGCTCGATTTCCTCTCCATCTTCATCTAGAACAGTCACGGTGATATCAACGGTGCCGTTTTCGACGAGCGAACTAGCAGGACCAAAAGCGTCCTCTCCACGAGAGTTTTCATTTTCAAAAGAATGGCTCTCATCAAGCGCATTCTTGATTACCTCCCACAATGGTTTGTCTAGTATTTCGTCGTCGTCTTCATGCAAGAAACTGGCGTAAAGAAGATAAGGTCCCAGCGATACAGAAGAAATATCTACTTTCTCGCTGTCACCGGATATTATCTCGCTTAGTCTTCGCATCATCGACCTCATCGTAATACCTCCCTTTGCCGCAGCCACTTTACTTTCCTTAATCGTCAACCGGTCCCATATTGTGTAAGAACGCCCATTGTAGATCGCAACAGGCTCAGCTGGAAGAGGAACCGTGAATGCGAAGAAAGGGAGAGCTAAATTAATAAAAGCATTTCGATAGCTTCGAAGTGGTAAATTTTGCGACAGTTTGAGTAGCTCGATACACGAGAGGCCCGACACCAGCGCTGTGGTAGTTATCATAGCGGGAACTATGTTGCCTGCGACTCGCCGAGTCTCCATTTGATCTACAGGCGGAATTCCGTAAGAAATTGCGCGCAGATTGCTGGCGGCATTGACAAATGCGACATGGCCGTTGGTTTCGTCGTCCTTTTCAAAATCGATGGCCAACATCTTTTTGTCAGAGAGAAGTGAGCTTGCATTATCCAGAGTAGCTCTCAAACTTTCTTCTGCGGATGTCTCTGACTCGACAATATCATCAGTTTCACTTCGATATTGCTCGTAATAGACTTTCAAAATTGATGAAGCATCTTCTGTGGTAAACATCGGGTCTATTCCTGCTGACACTTTGCCCGTTATCGCTTCGAATCGAAGTCGTGCCGCCTCTCGGACAAAGTCAACAAGATTGGCATTAATGACAGTTTGATCAGCTCCATTATCTTCTGGAGAGAATGACAACTCCCGCGGAGGTCTCCTGGTTCCAGTCCAGAATGCTTCACCGTCTTCATCGTGACTTCCCAAAGGGTGCTCTTTGATCAAATTCCTTGGGGCGACCAAGAAAAACTGGACAGCCATCGTAGCCGCCCATTTGAAAACAAGACTTTTCAAGTCGTTTTCAGCATCGATAGAAAGTGCCAAAAGGTCTTCCTTCACTTCGACAGCGATCTCTCGGACTGCTTCCTCACTGCTGTCACTAAGTAACTCAGTGACTATGTCATCAATTGACGTGCCTTTAGTCTTTGCAATAAGCTGGTTGGTGCGATCACACCGTCGTTGAAAAAGTCCGTCAAATAGGTCTCGTGCCCATTCAATAGTATGCGCAATAGCGTATGGGAAATTTTTCAGCGTGCAAACAGCGATCGAGGGTTCTGGAGGATCTACACTGGACGCATACGATTCACTTTGATCCGGAATCACTACCTGTACGTTTCCTTTGGAGCCCATCGTCCCAGCATCAACCAATGCTTTACTGTATTTGACACATTGTTCGTCCATAAACATCCTTGCTTCGACATTGTCCAGCGCGTTCAGGACAACGTCCACACGATTCGACCAGAACGACTCACCGAACGGAGTACTTTCCTCCGCACCTACCCGACTAGTATGAGATTCAATATTGATATCACGAAAGAAGCGGCGCGCTGCTTTTTGCGCGGCAGCACTTTTAAAATCGCCGATATCATTGTCTCTGAATAGAAGTTGTCGACTAAGATTCGATTTCTCAATTGTATCCATGTCCGTCAAACACACTTTTCCGTCGCCCTTTGTTCCAACACCCATTGAAGCCAAATTCTTCAGTAGTTCGCAGCCTATGGCTCCAGCGCCAACTATAAATAACTGTTTGGACTGTAAAATGTCGACGATATCATCTCCGAGTATATGGCGAAGCCCGGGTACCAAGCATGATGATCCTTTGCGGGCTTCATCTTGATCCAGCTTCGGTAGCACTTCGTCGCAATCATACAGCAGAAATTGCTTTACTGGAAAATACAGACTTGTAGATGCTTTCAAGGCTTCTTGTGCAGCAATCGCCCCAAAAACTGCCAAAAATGGCGTGAGTTTCGCCGCGTAGCATCGCAGAAACGATTTGAGATGTGATTTTGCTTCCTCTGGATCAACTGTTGCCAGTGAAGGGTATGCCATTAAACACATATCCCAAAATTCATTCATATCCGAAAATTGTGGGTGACAATTTTTTCCTTGACAAAATCGTGAAGAGCCTGAAAGCACGCCATGGATGCTAATTTCCTAGTCTCGTCAAAACTTTTTCCAAGTCACATGCAGCGAATAAAGAGGGATCTGAGCTAGCAGATGTAAGAGCCTCCTCCAAGGATAGAAATTCGATTGTTTGTGGGACTTTGACTCGTCGAAACGAGGCCGCTTGATTGTTGACCAACGCAACAAACTCGGAAGAGCTAGGCCGTTCCGTAAGACTCGAATCCTCTACCAACCGAATCGAAAATCGAAAGGGATTATAAACGTTGGTGACGACACATCGTTGCGCGACAGCACTACCGTTTCGTAACTGAAATTCAATCTGATCACCTTTTGAGACATCGTGCTTCTCCCCCAAAATGCAACTGACAACCAAGGTATCACCATCCTCCTCAACTTTATCCAACGGCGTTACCAGTGGAGTTTCACCATCCGCATCTTCGACTTGAAAGGAAGATCCAAAATCGCAAAAGACACGTCCAAAGACCCCCGCCGTCTCGACTGCCACGAACGCAACATACTTCTCACGAGCCAGTTGATTCAGTTGCAAATTCGACGGCGGCGGACGATCGACACTGACCAGTACGCGGCGATTGATTTCTCCATCGTGATTTGATAGTTGTTGCTGTAACTCGTTTCGATGTGCTAACGATACCTGTACACCGGGATTGAGACGACGAATGTATTGCAGTAAAAGCTCCGCTCCCGAGGGAATTTCCTCTGTTGAATGACCCAATTCTTCCAGCTCTGCTCGTATAGAACGCTGGTAAGCATTCCCTAAGTCGTCCAGTTGTTCATTGTGATAAAGAGCATCCATTTCATCGTCGGATTGTACAATGACAATATGTCGAACACCCGATAGGGCCAGATTCTTGGCAGTTTCGTAAAGCAAACCGGAAGACGGCGGTCCATCCAAATAAATAAGAGAAGATCGAATGAGACTTTGCGCTCGAGCTCCTAATGTATACAGCTGTCGACTGTATCGTTCCGCGTCGTCTTGTTGTTCACCTCCTCTTCGGATCGAAGTAATAATATCCGATGCGCCATTCCATCGGGGTGTCAAGGCCACGGGGCGGGGAAACCACGCAGACTGGCAGATTTGAGAGCCCCAGGCAACAATGAGAAATGCTAGATAAGAAATTGAGTTCCTCATTGTATTATCAATTACAAAGGTTCAATGGATAGTCTTCCTTATTTTTGATATTCGACAAAAACAACAATAAAACGATAGAGCTGTTTCATGTTTTCAATTGCGACGAGGTCGTCACCTATGCGACATCCACGTGGCACTAAGGAGTTACTGTCTTGCAGAATGTTGGTTTACGGCTTCCCCGACTCAACGTATTTCCAGTCCCGGACATGTTCGTCCGCACCGAAGTTGAATGAGTTACCAGGTACTCACTCTCTCTCTAGAGACAGGGACTGTTTTTGACACATGTTAGGACTGGCTCGGTGTCGTCTGGTAAATTGTCCCGTAGAAACTTTGTTTGTCATCCCGAATTGAGGGTGTAAATCTGACGTACACGTGGTTTTGACAATCGTGATTGGTGAGTCATGAGTGAGTGTCGAACACCGCCGTCATGATGCGCAGACTTGGCGTGATGTTTTTCATCTATCATCGTTTGTGTACTCTACGTTGGTCTCGTAGGCGTTGGACGTGATGGCGTTGTTCCATCAATAGAAAAGCCTTCCACCCATTTTCAAAAAGCTTCGCCATTGCATTACAAAGAGGAGTTGTTGATATTGCCGACGATAGAGACACCTTTTCGGTTTACAATCGCCTCATTCAATGCGAACGATTCACTCTGTAATAACAGCCGGCGGGCTGCTCTTGCTGTGTTCTTCGAATGCATTCATTGCTCCAGCCAACGCATCGCGACAGACCAAGATTTTCTCTCGATCGGCTCTTCCTAATGTGCGACAAAAGGAAACGACAAAGGCACCCAGCAAACATGCTTCTTTCACAAAACTTGCTGCAGCAGCTGAAGGGATTCCCGAGGAGTCATCGGGATCGAAATGGCGTCGACGAATACAATCACTCATCCCAGAACCGCAAGAACGCAAGAAATTGTTACCTTTGGCCATCATGTTCTTCTTTATCATTTTCAATTACACCATTTTAAGAGATACAAAAGATGTTCTGGTAAGAAATGTCAGTTTCTTTTGCAGCTTATTCATGTCCGCCAAAGTCTCACACGATTTCGTCGTCTCGTCATTCGATAGCTCGTCACTGCCCCAAAATCCGGAGCGGAAGGTACGTTGTTTCTGCCCGCATTTTGTGCGAGTGCTTGAATTACCCTAATCACGAACTCCTTTTTACTCCGTCCATACAGTTATTCCATTCATTAAAACATATGTCAACCTCCCTGTCGCCATCGGCTTCGCGACGCTGTACGTCAAACTCACCGAGTGGTTCGATCACAAAAACATTTTTTACGTTTGCGTGGCCCCTTTCTTGACGTTCTTCACCCTCTTTGCTACCGTACTCTATCCCATGCGGGATGTCTTGCACCCGCATGTCTTTATTGATGCCGTCGCCAGTCAACTGCCACTCGGATTTGCGGCGCCGTTGGCCATTGTTCGGAATTGGTCGTTTAGCATGTTTTACGTCTTGGCGGAAATGTGGGGCAGTGTGGTGGCGTCATTATTGTTCTGGGGATTCGCCAACGAGATTACAACGGTAGATGAGGCCAAAAAGTATTGTACGTTCATGGTCTTTGTTATTCAATTGACTTACATGTGCTGGACTCATCTTGTCGACTTGATTTCCGTTTTCAGACCCTTTGTTTGGACTTGGAGCCAATGTTGCCCTCATTCTCGCTGGACAGTATAACAAATGGGTTAGTCGACAGAGACTGTCATTCGGACCGGAGGTGGATGCGTGGGGTATGTCGTTGCGCTTTTTGATGGGTGCTGTGCTGGCCAGCGGCGGCATTATTGTTGGCTGCTACAAGCACATCCAAGACAACGTCGTTCCGACACTGCAATCCACAAAAGACGCTGCTAAGGCGGCTGCTTCATCGCCTCCTTCGAAAGAGCGAAAGCGAATGACGATGCGAGAATCCTTTGATTTCTTGAGGAATAGTCCTTATATTCGAAACTTGGCCGTGTTGGTGATCTCGTACGGTTTGGCTATCAATATTGTTGAAGTGAGTTGGAAATCAAAATTAAAGCAGGCCTTTCCAGACCCGAACTCGTACTCGTCTTTTATGGGAAACTTCTCCTCGGCAACTGGCGTCGTCACGTTAGTGATGATGTTGGTGGGCCGAGTGATCTTTCAAAAGTTCGGATGGCGTACGGCAGCGATGATTACTCCAACGGTAAGTTTGATTCCGAAGCCTTGGGATTTTTCATTGATATTTTACAGTGCGTTTGACTGATCCATGTTCTTTGTTTTGTGCTTCGCCTTTGAAAGGTCCTTGGCGCCACCGGTCTCGGCTTCTTCGGTCTTAGCATATTCCGTGACGCCCTGGCGCCGATTACCGCGGCCTTGGGAACCACACCGCTCATGTTAGCTGTTTTGCTAGGAGCTGTTCAAAACATTGCCTGCAAAGCGTCCAAATATTCTCTCTTCGATCCTTGCAAGGAAATGGCTTACATTCCGCTAGACAAGGATTCGAAAACGAAAGGAAAAGCGGCCATTGACGTGGCTGGTATGCCGCTGGGGAAAGGTGGCGGAGCTTTGCTCCAACAGATATTAATTTTTGGCCTTGGTAGCTTGGAAGCATCCACTCCTGTACTTGCCGTAGTCTTGGCGGCGGTAGTTTATTTCTGGCTTCGCTCGGCCCGATCTCTGGCGGACCAATTTGATGCCGCCATGTCGAGCGACAGCAAGTAAAGCGGATACTGATTATTATATAGCAACTGTAGTTGTAGTCAGTGTCAACTATTGTTTTTATTGTTATTTTGTCGTTCATTTATGGCTCTTTCTTCCAGTCCTCGTTGTCCCATACCGGGTGTTTCAGAAGACTCTTGATCAATGAAGTTCCTCGCAGGGCACTGGTCAGAGGCAAATGTCCTTCGGGTGCCTTTTTGACATCATAGATGAATTCCGACGCCCCAAACCAGCGCTTTTTGCGTTCTACTTCCCCATCTGTCGTGGTCCAGCCAATTTTTCGGCAAAAGACCTCAAAGTCTCCCTTGGATTGATTCCATTTCTTTTCTGTACCGAATATCCGAACTTTCCTTTGGAAAATTTATTCCACAGCCGCTCCATGGTAGCTAAATCGGTGCTGGGAATATTTTTGACGTCGGTAAAGTAAACAAAATTGCGGCCTTTGGCTTTGGCGCCCGAAATTTCGATCAAAGCATCGCGAGTGAACTGTGAAAATAAAAAGAAACGAAGTGTTGAGATTCCGGAGGAAGCACGGCCATTTTCAGTTATAGCAACTGCATCAACTCTATTTTGATAAAGTAGACAATTCGGGAACAAGAGACAGAGTTGAACGTCGTGTCGTCGAAAGAAAAACGTACCTGATCGGCGGCGACCAAATCTCCGGTCGCCAGCATGGTTGCCAGCGGAACATAGTCCATTCCGCAAGCAGACGGTAAGTTGGTAGGGATTTGAATTTCGGCATCTTCGGAAGAAGAAGCAGCTTCTTCGGCAGCAGAAGTCGCTTCCGCCGTCGCAGTCATGGGTCGGCATACGACACTCGTCGGTCGAGCCGCAAAAGAAGGCGTTGTAAAAGCACTCACAAGACTGGAGCTCGCCAGCACGGCGCAAGTGAAAATAGTAGCTCTTGATAGTTTCATTTTTTGAAGTCTTGAAGTGAAATGAAAGAAGATTGCAATTATAACGAGTACAAGAGAAACGACTGACGAGGTTGGCAGCCTCTTTTCTTTTTCACGTCTTTTTCTTCATGGCGCAAAAGCGATCTCGAAAACGTTTGTGCTGGAATAAGGAACTTCAACATGAAGGGAATCCGGAATCTTTAAAAGGGTGATTGTGTCTTCTTCGTTCACACTATACCCCCAAAGTGTTGTCCGTTTTTCGTTTTTCGCCACGACTGCATTTCAGTCATGAATTAGTCGACGGATGCACGGTTAGACGATAGATTCAAATACGGAGTAAATAATAGGCACACTTTCACCACCATTCATTCGTTTTTCGTTTCGACCATGATCAAGATCCTTCTTCACAAATAATCATCATGAAGCTGCTCTTTTATTAATCATTCAAGAGTCAGCTTACGCGGCTACTGATGGTCACTTAATTGTCACTATGCTGTTAGTTGAGAAACAGGTAAGCAGAGGATTACAAATTGCATTTGTTACCTGAAATGAGGAAAACATCAACTTTCGTGACGTTTTCTGAGCGTCTTTAATATCAAATAAACTTCTGATTCTATACTATCAGATACAACATTTAGTTATTTGTAATCACGGCAATCTGACTATTTCTCTTGTAATTCTCCAGGTAAGCGCCCGATTACTCGTAATCAATGATGTGGGATGTTTTAGACAATTTTCATCGAAAGGACGAAGTAGAGATTTTCGGATTCCCCTTCATGATACGTTGTCACAACGTGCTTGATGAATCAGTCTCATCAGAACGGATCGATGTATAGTACTTGCCTAGAGTGAGAATGACGACATGCTTTACGCTTTTTTCAGAAGCGCATCGACGCAGTGATTGTTTTTTATGTCATAGTTACACTGACTCGCTCGACAAACACTACACCAACAATGCACATCAACGACTGAACCGATTGACTCACAGTAACACTTTTTTTTACCAGACAATCCTTCTTTTTCATTATTTCACTTCCGAGTTCTCTTAGGTGAGTTGTGTGAGGCAAAGAAATGCTCCTTGACTGTCGAAATGATGAACCTCCTTGGATGGATGCCGCCTCAGGCTGACTGCATGTGAACGAGAAACATTCAAGTAAAGCTTCATGCTTGATCGAACATGAAAAAGAAAGGATACTTGTTGTTTTGTTGACGTGACCTATTCTAACGATACTCGTTCTTCCAAAACAGATAAGACCTGAAACAATAAGATGACTATGGGACCTCGTTACTAATGGTGAGTCTTTCCAATGGACTCCTAATTCTCTGGTGACTAATGTTCATGAACAAGTGATGACAAACACACCCAGCTCGCTACGAGAGTTTGACGATCAAAATGGTTTGTCTACAACGGCTCGATGTAGAAAACTTTTGTTCCTGTTAATATTGTTGTCTGATGTTGACCATTCCTCGTCGTTCGTGCTTTAGCATTTATATCTATCGATTCTCGTCATCTCACATGTAGTCCTTCCCATCGATCCTCAAAATGACAGTGACAGCTTATACTTTACGGCCTCCCCCTTGTTCGTGTGGCTAGCTCGAGTGTCGCCGTCGGACCAATATTTAAACTGGCTAATGTCTTCGGATTGCTCAAGAAATTTCCTGTACCAACATGCTTCAGTTGAATTTTATTTGCAGGCATGGAGTTCAAATGGATACGCGCGATTTCATCTTTCAAGTCTTTTACCGTCGACATGACATCCACGGAGATTGAAACGATTTGACCGTAAAAATTCCATGCCATTTGTGAGGGATCATTGGGTATGCGAATTTGCAAAGTCACGGTAGGCTTATCCAGCGATGCGGCAAACTCGGCTTCCGACAAAAGTCCGTCACCAGGTATACTGTTTGTCAATGTTACAGGAACAGCGGCTGTAGCAAAGGCTTCCTCAGGTCGGATCGGCGTTGGAGGCGGAGGTGGAATGGGTACCGATGGTGTTTCTTGGTCGACGCGCGGACGCTTTGGATCAGGCTGCATGGGATCATTGATTGGTGGAGCCGGTACAGGCAGCGACATTCCTTGTCTTTTCCTTGATGACGGGTCGGGCAGAGGTGCAGATGGGAGTGTCGGTCCTACTTCTTTTAAATTAGATTTATCACCAGTAAAGGCCCGCGTTTCTTCAACACTAGCTCGGTCTTTATTGTTATGTTCCTGAATGACGTCAAGTTCATTGTTAGTATACTCAAAGAGCAATCAGATTGAAACAGGGTGCTTACCTTTTGCCGAATGCATCGCCTCGGGTTTGTGACAGTCGCTCTAAATTACTAGCCACCATGTCGCTGCTAACAAGGTTGCTATCTTTCTGTTTTTCTTGAAACTTCTTTCGTTCTTCGGCCCACTTGGGATCCAATAACTGAATTCGCACATGCTCAGGCATATCTTGTACCGCAACACGCTTCCCAGTAATCGGATCAATGACGGTCTCGAGCTTATTTTGTTGATGCGTAGCGACCACCTTTGGTTGATATGATGAGACAACACGGATCTGCTCATCTCCACGATCGTCATCTTCATCGGATTCATCCATTTCATCTTGTTTATTAGCCGCCCCTAATGGATTTATGAATTGTGAAGGCGGGGGCGGTAGCATTGATAATTCCACAACCTCGTCCGGCGGAAAATCGATCGTTTCCACCACCACAAAATTATGCCAATCCACCTGGTCGACCAACGCACCCCCATCGTCTTGCTTACTTCTTTGTTCTTCTTGATCACGCTCATACTCAGCGCGATACGCCGCGACTTCTAAACATTTGGCAGTGTTGTTAGCTAGTTCTTTGTCTCCGTCAGCAGAAGTCGAACTACTCTCTGTCCAACTTTCCAGAACCCTTCGATACGAGTCCACCAAGGCAGAAAAGTAGGCAAAGTGAGGGTGTCGCGTCTGACAGAAACCGAATTCCGGATTCGTCCACTCGCGCAGCGTAAGCTGGTAAAGAAAGGAGCCACCTCGTCCATCGAGAGCAGTGAATTGTGCGACGAGCTGAATCGTTTCGATCTGCGCTAAAGATAAGGACGCCGGTGCTACGACGTTAACAAAACGCAGAGGAGGAGGTGGAGGGATAGTTGCTGCTTGCTGTTTCTCCTGCGACTCATCGTTCTCTGCGGTAGTAGCATCCGAACTATCGATTGTCGCCTTTCGAAACTGAGCAATATTCGCACGTTGGGCAAGAAGAGCCTTCGCCACGGGATCGGCAACACTAGCAACTCGATGCGCTCTTTTCTCTTTTGTCAGTTTTTCATTTTCTTTTTCAACGGGTTTTTCGCTAGCCCTGTCTTCGGCTTGCTTTTCCATTTCTTTCCCCTCTGTCTCATCTTCTCCTCCATTTTCATAAAACTGCACACGATTTTCGTAATACGCATGAAAGGGAGACGTCTCATGCAAAAACGCAAATTTGGGTTGCTTTCCTTTTCACTGGCCAGAATCTTTTTCTCGAAAGCTCTTCCGTTCTTGGAAACGTAAAGGGCCGTTCGATCGGCGACCGCACGTATCTCCGGGGGAGGTCGAATGATCCCTTGAATTACCATTTTGCTTTGTTTTGCTTATAAAATAATATGTTTTGCTGACTGACTTATTATGATCCGCGCGTTCATCACATGGTCGCTCCCCATTTATTTTCCTTCGTAAAAAATATTGACGGTTGAAAGGCAGATCGCTGCTTTTCGTTTGGCCGTCACTGACAAACGACAGACGTCGTCTTGCTCAAAGTGAGTTAGTATGGACCAAATAGTAGATTACTTTTTTTTGAACGTGCTTTTGCGCGCCTGCCCGACCTCCAACGACAAAAGGCCGGGTTAACTTTTTTATCACGACGCGATGAACGATGAACACGACCTCGAAGGGAAAAATTGAAAAGAAACCATACTCTCATTCATATTCTTCTCGATTCTTTCAAATAATAATGCGGTCAGGTGGGAGTTATGGTGATTCATCGCTGTTTCCGCGTCATGGAATTGAATTTGACCCGTTAGAGGAAGATGGCGAGGAGGTGATCGAATTCGTCACCGATACGGAATTGTCCTCTTTGAATAGAAATCGTCTACATTCTGCTTCTTCGGCTCCAAATACGAGAACTATTGCTCAAAGCAGTGGTCCATCCGTTAATATATCCAGCTTCGATCCGTTCAGTCCCGAACGACCGCCTTCGAAAGTACAGAGTTCATTGCTCGACGACGACGAGGCCATTGACGATGAAAGTCAAAACGACGACGTTGAATCGTCCATACGACAATCCTTATCCGTACCCGGGGCTGCAGGATATTTAGAAATGGAGGAAGAACCACCGAGAACCCCTCAAAGTGGCTACCAACAGAAGGGAGATTCCGAATATGAGCCTATAAGGACTTCATCGGGTTTGCTCTTGACGCATCGAAAGACACCGAATGAATACAGGCCACCGCCATCGCGCGAGTTTTCGCTGGAAAGTGAACTGTACGACGAAGATGACTTAGACGCAAAGAAACGACAGACACCAAGAGGTTTGTTTGGGTCATCCAATTTTCGAAGGGCTTTGTATCAGGAGAGATTTGACTTCGAGCGAACTTATCCGTTCCGACCAGGTTCTGTCTGGCTTCAAAGCCAAAGATTGCTTTCGTACACCAAATTGTGGCTGGTCGTATCTGTGACTGCATTTTTCATTGGAATGATGATAGTCGTCAAGCATGTGCGACACGAGAGTGCCGCTGAATCAGAATTGATTTCGTCCGGCGAAGACGTACTCATTGAAATTTCAGAAACCGTGCGACTCGTACCAATCAACAACCAGGGGCATTACCAGGTTCAAACTCAGCAACAAGATGAGCAGTATGGTCCGATTGTTTTGCTTCCATTGCCAGTGGAAGCGAGATCTAGGGGAGATTATGGACATCAACATCAACAAGAATCTCCCATGAGACGTTTATCCATGAAGAGTCTGAGGCACGAATTTGAGTCATGGGCGTCGAAATTGAACAAAAGATATCACAGCAAAGAAGAAAAAGAGAAAAAGATTCGGCATTTGGCTGCAAAACCACGAAAAAATTGCAGAAAAGAATCGTCGGCATGGTCCATGTAAGATGACGAACCAACCAGTTTTCGGGTCGAATCATTTCCAAGATTTAACGCATGAAGAATTCAAAGAGCAATATTTAACTGGTTACACTGGCCCTGCAGCAGACAAGCAGTCACCAGATTTGTCATCGGGTGTTCTCGGTCCGCACATTGAGCCAAAACGACACCCCGATGTTCATCGACTACTACAGGCTCAATGGGAGGACACGGTCACCGTGCTTCGAGGAGGATCCGATTCTGGTGCATTTGGGACCGCTTGCAAATGGTATGACGTGAGTTGCGTCTTGACGTACGTCTTTGAAACGTATGTGTACGGTTTGGGTCTTACTCTGGAACCCAGATATGATGCCCAATCGTATCCGAAATGTAAGTCAGCCCAATGAGTTTATCTCATTGTAATTTTTTTGTAGGTTTCTAACTGTGAAGAGCTTACAGCTGTGGATTGGAGAGATCTGGGAGCGGTGAACAGTCTCCGCTCACAAGGAAACTGCGGTGCCTGTTGGGCAATCACCGCAGTCGAAAACATTGAGTCAGCAATATTCATAAGCACCGGAACGATGTATACACTCTCTGAAACAGAAATCATTACATGCGCCGATGAATGTGAGATGTGCGCAGGTGGATGGCCCCAGGAGGCAGTTGAGTATGTGATGAAGCACAAGGGCGTCCCGCTTTCGTAAGTGAAGTCATCGTCAGACACCGTCCATGATTTCAATCAACATTCACTTACCGTCTCTTTGCTTGAATTCAGAGCTGATTTGCCGTATGACGCCGACTGGCTTCTATCATTGTCGAATGTTAAAACTGGAGAAGGTGGAGACCTTACGTAAGTATCTTTTCGTGAGCAACAGGTTACGCACCGTGTAATATTGTGTCTCATCAATGGTTAACCTTCTCTTTTTTGTTGTAGCGAGGATGACTTGAATGACTATAAGTCGCAAGTATGCCCCGCTGGAGATGACCGTAAGTCAGGATCGAAAGACGATGGAAACGGGTCTGGGAGCAGTTATGAACGCTTCGGTGGCGCAATCTCGGGATATGGATATGCCACCAAAAAATGTGTTTGTTACACGGACGGGACGGGTTGTGCATGCGATTCGCAAGATGAGGGCATGGCAGTTCGAAACATTGCCACGTACGGTCCCGCGGTTGTTTGTTTCGACGCTTCAACGTGGAAAGAGTATACGGGCGGAATAATTACCTCTGAATCGGGCTGCAGCTCTGGTTTCATGGATGTGAATCACTGTGCACAGGTCGTTGGTTATGCTTATGCGACTGCCGACAACGAAGACGAGCGGGAAGACACCAACAATGATAATCATAACTCGAAAGACAATGGAGGTGGGAGTCAGGATACTGAACTGTCAGTATCTCAAGGCTATTGGATTGTGCGAAATCAATGGTCTAGGTATTGGGGTATGAACGGATATGCTTATGTGGCCATGGGTGAAAACACTTGTGGCATTTTGAATGACATGCTAATCGCATACACCTAGAGATTCACAAACTTAGTTGTGAAAGCATAGTAAACATATTACTAAAGACAATCTTTCTTATTTTCGTCATAATCATCTCCGCGGCGGCTTTATTCGACCTTCTGCAATCATATCAACGACTCGGGCAGCAGCTGCGAATCCGTAGGCTCCGGTCACAAAGCAGGCCGTCCCCAAAGCGCCATCGCAACGGCGAAATGAAGATCCTAGGTCAGTACCCGCTGGCAATGATTTTTGGGGTTCAGTAGAGAATACAGCTGCGATGTTCCACTTTCGACTCTTCCTTTGACTCCTCCGCTTTTCCTGAAAGGAAAGCCCTCGTTCGAATCCATGATACTTTCTCAGCTCTTTTCGACAGGTAGCAAGTAGTTTGTCACCTTCTACTTCCGTTAAATCGCCGCATACGATCTTCGTAGGATCTTTTTCGACCGGCAGCGCCCCACACGTGACCACTGGTAACTTTAGATCGGCACATGCAGCAAGCAAAGCAGACTTTTCCCGGCTGCCGTCAATCATATCTAACAGAACGGTCGCTCCAAGGTTGCCTATGACCTCATGCACGTTCTCAGGTGATACGAACTCGTGCACTAAAGAAACATTACAATGAGGATTGATATCAAGAAGTCTCTTCTGCATCTCGTCAATTTTCAACCGTCCAATGGTGGACGATGTGGCATGCAGTTGTCGGTTTGTATTCGATATGCAAATGTCGTCGAGATCAATCAGCACCAGATTACCAATTCCACTTCGACAGAGTGCTTCTGCGGCCCAGCTTCCGACTCCCCCAAGACCGACAATCGCCACGGTTGCTTGCTGCAGTCGTTGCAAAAGTTCGATGGGAGTCGGATGATTTGCCTTCATAAAGTCTACCTACACCACCAAATCTCAGTCGATGCTCTTCTTGTCTGGAGTCAACCTCATCAGCAATGGCGGTTTCCAGTTGTGTGCTATCATGAACCTTCGCTGGTCGTCGACGTATTGTTTGTGCTTGACATTGGAACGAGTCGCTCTGACGCGGAATTCCGAGCAGAATAGAAGTGGCAAATAATACGCAACATCGAACAAAAGACCATTCTTTTCTCCGCCATTTCACCGCGAAAGCGCCTTTGCCGATCCGCATGTCTAGGTTGTCTACGGAAGAAGTAAACGAAGCGCAAAAAGCAAGAAAAAGTCACACGTTATTGGATTTCCGTCTCGTCGGAATGTGGTCGGAATGAGTGGAAGAAGTTTTGAAAAAGAAAAAACCATCACAATTGCGCGGACGCCTGTCCCCGTACGGTTCATAACATTTAACCTTACTGCATAAAATGACAAAAGCTAGGACAATTCGAGGGTAACTTTTACCTTGTTTCTCTAACATATTGTACGATATTTAATACACTATCTAGCAAGCCGGCCCAGTTTAACGCCGAAAGGCTAAGCAGACACCAAGAATGATGCTGGTCTTTGCTCGCTGGTCGCGAGGAACAGACAAGCTCGACTGATGAAGTGAACGGTTACTACACGTTCTGGACAAGGGCGGCCTGATGAGACGACTGAAAGCTACCCGAGTCATTTCCACGAACTTCGGGTATGTTACTGTAATCGCCCACAAAAGACGGCGGCCCGTTACTGGAAGCCAGATGTTGATATTGCCCTTGTAATAATTCGTTCTGACCCATCATAATTAGTAAACACACACAGGAATCGCACCAAAATATCAGTCCACTCCAGAAGCACACAGCCGAAGAGGAGCCGACTCCTTTCTGACACAAATATTCCAAAACAGGGTCATCCGTCGGGACAGTAGAGTTTCCGTGAAAGGATCGAGGATGCATGTCTTTCCCGTCTAGCTTGCAGCTCGATAGATATCGGTAAGCACTGGAGATGACAAACGCCAAAATCGCTGCCCCAATCGTGGTACCCAGTGCCACTCCAATCATCAAGGGCGTCGGGGATAGAAAGTGAAGGGCCGGAATCGAGGAATGGTTTAATGTGAAAAAGACGCTGACGCTTTGTATTGCCAAAATCAGCGATATCAATGTTACATTCAGTCCAACATTCGGGGCGCCCAACGAGACCAGAAAAAGGAAGGAAGTGAAAAGAAGTGTTGCGTAGAGTAAATGATTGATAATTTTAGGCATGGAATCCATGTGCCGTGAAACGTAATGCGTCACTGACGGCGGGCATATCGCGACACAATCTTGCTGCATTCTGATATCGCTTGATCTTAACTTTTTAAAAAATGTTTGCAGGAATGAATGAGAGTTTTAAGAGAGAAATATTTGTCAAATATAGCATTGTTTATTGTTGAGCAAATAAAGCAACGCAAAAAGGCGAAAATAGATCGGAACGGGGCGCTAAAAAATACGAGCCGGAATTCGGATAAGATTAAAGTTAGTGTCGACTATAGCGTGAAGTGTTAGGTTACGGACGATTTACTCAGGACTCACAAACATTACAGTCCCGGAAAATATTGCTCGAACTAATTACTCCATATTTTATTTTATATAAAAAAGGGGTAGGGCCGTACGTAAGACAAGCCCATCCCTAAGACACAAGTAGAAGAGCTTGTTTTGGAGGAAAGCGAATCCGTCATGCACCAAAAACTCACAAAACAAAGTAAATTCGATACGTATTGACAATGCGAATATTTCACAGCCTAATTGTAGGTAACCGAATAACAAATAGAAATATAGTTTGTTGTAGAGAACGACTGAAACACAATCAGTCCGTCCAGTCGATTCTTATCGGCCTTCCCAAAAGATTCTTCCCATTCAGAGTTGCCGCTTTGTCGCAAGCTTCAGGGCTCCAAAATTCAACATATCCGCTAGAAAGGGCAAAATTAGATAAAGATATCTTCGCAACAACAAGTTTTCAACAAATCAGCTTACCATCCCTTGAAGTCACCCGAGTCTTTGTGATGTAACCATCGTACAGAGCGAACCTCTGCATCAACGTTCGCGAAGAATTTTGTAATGCCCTCATCATCTATATCATACGAGAGATTCCCAATGAATAACTTGACACAATTCTCCGGCTTTTCGCTCATCTCCCTTTTCTGCTTATTGCCGTCGCCACTATTGCCAGTCGATGCAGTAGGTCCGCCAGTTATCACTTTCTTCTCGGGTGGCCACACGTCACCGTCGCGCGCCGGAGCAAAATTGATTTTAACAGGCCTTCCCAGCATTTTCTCCCCTGCCAATGCGACCGCCTCTGCAGCCGCACGAGAGTCCGACATTTCGATGAAAGCTGATCCGTAGAACTTTCCTGTTTCCTTATCCGTGATCCATTTGATGTGCGTCACTTTGTTCTTGAAAAACTCCCCAAGCAACGCCTCATCGACAGCAAATGGAAGGTTACCAAGGAAAAGACGAGTGACACCTTGAGGGTTACCAGGACAAGGTTTGTTTTTGTCTTTCGCTTCAGCCGACGTGTCAAATTCGCTAGTTTGATCCTCAACCCCTTCGTCCGACTCGGTCGTTTTGGTCTTTTTGTTTTTCTTTGATTTCTTTTCCTCCTTCGACTTTCGCTTCTTCGACTTTTCTGTCAGTGTCACATTTCCTTCACTATCCAAAGATATCTGACCTGTCTCTTCGAGTCGTTGAACGGTTTCTTTGAATATCTTCTTCGCCGCCTTGTCGTCTTCATCCATCTGGAGAGTGATGAGAACCTGCTTACGCAGCTTCTTCACTTTAATAGCTTCGCTCTGCGTTATGGATAGGACAGCATTCTCCCACTTCTTACTTTCGTCCTGTTCTGGCATCGCAGAAAGTCGTCTTGTTTTGTTATCTCTTCAAATGCTTTCACCGAGACAAACGAGTTTGTTCTATAAAGGCTTCTGCGATTTTCCTGGATTTTTTATTTTGAATTTGGATGGTGGCAGATCGAGGCGACTGCGCGCGGAAGCACTGAAGCAATTACTCATAACCTTACTACAGATTCGTTAGGTCTAATCATAGTCAATCTAGGGTCTCGGGACCAAAATTTATTTAACCTGGACACTCTGTCGCGCAGACGACGTTTTGTTTAAATCCAATGCAGGAGCGTTTTTCCAAACGGACCCGATAACCAACAATCCATCAGCACTTTCTCACGATGTTTCGATATTTAGAGCCTCTTATTCCGGAAGAATATCTTTCCGTTCTTGAGTTAGTACCTGCTCAGTCAAAGACAAAAAGCAACTTAACCGACAATGTCCAAGAGTCACGATTCGACCCATTGATGTGATCATAATCAAGTCCCAATGTTTCACGAGAATATTTCTAATGCTGGTAGACGAAGAGTCTCTTTTGCGAACAGACCGACTGCTATCAGTATAGGGCATACCTGGATCACATCCGCCAATCTGTAAAAATGAACTAACGACTCGTTCACTTGTTGTTTTGACTTGTTTTGTTTGCCATCAATCATCATTCTCCTTGACCTCCAAAACTGAATCATGATGTACACAGCAGTGGCCAGCGACGCGGCAGAAACGCTAGCCAAGAAGACCAATATCTCAGTACTGAGAAAGTTATCGGAAAACGACAAGAGACACAGAACGAGCGTTGTTGAAACAGAGGGAAGACCCAATAGCCTCGCAACGAAACTTGCCGCACTGCAGTAGACGAGGACATAGGATACTGAGGCTAGGTTGGCTGCCATACATGATGCTCCATTCATGTAGGCATCTACAAAAGACAACACGAAGTAGCTCGGATGAAGGCTGTAACTGATGGCAGATGAGAAAGTGTTACTGCCTTGTGGGCATGACGTGAACTGCGAGAGAAAAGAATCAGAAAAGGGAGCCGAAGGATCGCGGGTCGAAAAGAGAACTTACAAAGTTGGTGAGTTCAGAAACTAGATCACCTATTGAATGAAACTTCCATTTGATGAGCAATCCTGTTGTGATGAGAAAGGGTTTGAAGCTTAAAATCAATGCGAAAGATCTCAAGCTAGCCACTCGTAATGTAGCAAAGCATTCACGACGCGACTCCGCCAGTTTCTGTGGCCACAGTTTGTCCTCACGTATCGATGCCAATAGCTCTTTGTGTTGCCTGGCACTAATCTCCCTATCCAAGCGACTTTGCTGCGTCTGGAAAATATAACCCCGAGTTTCTGCGATTGAGGTAGCATGACAAATCGCGGCCGTTTGTTTCAATGTCATCGCTGCTTGCCATGACAACGTTGACACCATTTCTTCACTTCCTCCCATTCCCGAATTCTCAATGATCTTTCTGAATGACTGAGCCGTCTTTACGAGCTCATCCCCAAGTGCATCAGCCGTGATAGGAGGCTGAACATTTTCCCTGAACGGTAAGTTTGCAACGGATCCATGGACCAGAATATCAGCAGGCATAAAATGATCGGACTTTTCAGCTACAAGTTCCGGAGCGAGCAGATTGCCTGAGAGAGAATCGTCGACCATTTGCTTCTTCGATGACCCCTTCTTGCTGTCTTCCTTCCGACTACCTTTTGACGATCGCGAAAAAAGCGCTTCATTTCTCTTGCGTAGACAATCTTGTTTCCTCACACTTTCTTCTCGGTTAGTCTTCTTCTTCGGCTTGTAAAACTTGCAGTACGCGAGACAAGCAACACATGCACAGACGCAAGGAACCGAAGCTTTCCAAAAGAAATCGAGTGCTCGATGAGCCAAAAATACGTCGTTGCTCTCTGCTTTAACCAGAATATTGCTATTACCATAATCACTGATGCTAATTTTTTGGCCACTAATCTCAAACTCATCAGCAAAATCGTCAATATAAAAGGATTTGACAAGCTCAATGTAGTGAGCCCTGACGTCGCTGTCGGCGTCGCTGTCGCTATCTACGTCCTGCATCATTCGACTCTTTGCTTCGTATTCCTTCTTAGCGATGGAAGATAGAGAAGTATTCAATGCATAGCTTCTGGTTTTTCAAAAAATCAAAATTGTGCTGATCATTGCGTATTGCGTTGTTATGCGTCAACGCAAATAAACGGCGTTCCGTCGCTTACTGTGAAATAAATAGTAGGCTCACGGATCAAGTCCCGCAAATGGAGAAGATGCTTTAGTCACGAACTCGAAAGTGGGTCCAGTCTGTCCGTTCGTCCTTTGCGACATTATCGAAGCCCATTGTGACATGAGACAAATTCGCAATACCGTTCCAAAACAACATCTACTCTTTAGCATTAGACTAAAGAACCCTTTACTCTTTGGGTATAGTGTGATCAAACCGTGTTCTTGGGCTCAAAAATGCTGATGGGTAGCCCATGAAAAAGCATGTTGGCTCATTTCTTTTTCGCTTCATTTCATTCGATGACCTTTACATTGTTATCTTTCAATTTTCTAGCACTTTTACATCAATACTATCCGTATACATAACGTAACTAAAGAGAGAGCGGCAAAATACACAAAAGGCGCTTCATGTCGCTGTATCGTCGAAGTCGTCGATAGAGAGCAATGACGCTCAATGCAGTTCACTTCAGTCCACAAGCGGCTATTAATGTTGCTTCATCCGTGGTCAAATGGGTCCTTTGTAACTTTTGCGCTTCACTGGTTATCGAATAGATCGACTTCCCACTTCGAAGATTCGACCTTGATTGTGGTTGTCCGAGGGATACTCTTCCGTTTGGGGTCTTGGCCGCCTGTCTAATAATGAGTGATGTCTTCACTTTCTTTCAGCCCGGCATGCACTAAATCTGAATACATATGTCGCTGCATGGGTCACGTGATTTGCTTGCGTGACGACTCTTTCTTCTTTACTTTTTGATGATTTATATCCACGTTGTGCAATTATCGTGCTATGGTGCACGAGCGTTCCAACCTCCCATTACATAGTAGTACGGAACAACTACTTATAAGCTTTAAGATCCAGTTCAGACTAGTTGGAGGTACGAATCAGACCTGGGCGACAGGTAGACGTTCAAGCAAACGAACTGCTTGATTACAAAAACTGCGATAACATTTCCCTATTTAACTCAACCAATACAAACCCTTAATTTCACTAAACAGACGTTCGGCTTATAACTCGTCTTTGTCCGCATCGATGATAAGATCATTAATGTTCAACTCTTCGAAATCCTCGGCGTTTAGCCCACCCGCGGTAGTTTTTGGACTTTCTTCTTCATCCTCTTCGAACTCTGCTGGATCCAACTCCGGTTCTAACGCCAAGCTATCCAATCCGAAGCTTCCCTGTAGCACCTTCAACAACCTATTGTTATGAGCCACTGGATCACCAATTGGAAAGCCGCCATTCAACATTGCCATATCGTGAATCATCAATGCAGCATCAATCAAATCTTGTGATACGTCGTCGTCTCCGGATCCCACGCCTTCGAAAAGCTTGACGATCAAAGGGTGACGTGGATTGATTTCGAAAACTTTCATGGCCATGTATCCCCTCTCATCCACACCGTGTTGAAATGCCTGGGCTCTCAGAATGCGCTCCATATTAGCGCTGTTGCCAAAGTCCGAGCTGGAAACAACCGCTGGAATTTGACCAAGACTGCGCTTGGCAACTTGGACACGTAAGACCGACCCCTGATACAGCTTTCGAAGCCATTCAATAAGCGGCTTGAATTTCTTTCTGTAGTATTTTTCTCGTCGTGCAACAAGATCAGCGGACTCGTCTTGGAACTTGACGCCTTCACTAGACAAGTGCATGAACTTGTTGTTCTTGTAATCAACAATCTGCTTCACAAGATACTCGTCTATGGCATCCGTCAAAAACAAAACTTCAACGTCTTTTTCTTTAGCCGTTTCTAGGAAAGGTGACTTCGCAATCTCTTCAGCGCTCGTGCCTCCAAGTACGTAAATGTTCTTCTGCCAGTCTTTCATGTTCTCCACGTACTTGTCTAAAGAGATAAACTTGCCTTCCGACTTGGACGTTTGAAAACGAAGAAGCTTCGAAAGCTTGGCGCGATTCGGTTCGTCTTCAATGACACCCAGCTTGATGTTCGGGGAGAACTTTTTATACCACGTAATGTACTTCGATACGGCCTGATCGTCGGGCTCGATGGGATTGCCCTCGTCGTCAAGCTCGTCCTTGATTTCATCGTTTTCATCGGCAAAGTGTTTGATCATATCAATGGCTTTTCGAACAACTTTCTTTTGATGACTTGGAGAATTTTGCTTTCTTGCAATGTTTCGCGATTGACGTTTAATGGGAGATCGTCGGAGTCAACCACACCACGAATAAAACCCAGGTATCGTGGCAAAAGCTCAAACGAATCACTGATCAGAACCCGACGAACGAACAAGCGCATCCCCTTTTCAACATTATCGATGCTACCAAGCCTGTAATGAGCAGGGACTTCGTTCGGGAGGTACAGCAATGATTTGAAATTGATGTTTCCTTCTGCCGTAAAATGGCTGTGTCCAACATACTCCTCGGCCTGTTCACCAGCCAGTGTGTGCCAGAAAGATTTGTATTCTTCTTCCGAAATATCTTCCTTGTCACGGGTCCATAGAGCAGGATTTCCATTCAGCACTTCGTATTGATGTGTCTTGAGATCCTTGAACTTTTTCTCCTTGGGACTTTCTTCTTCCTCTTCGACGGCAATTTCCTCATCGTCTTTCTTGTCATCTTCCGTTTCCGCTTTCGTCGGATCTTCTTCTTCTTCGTCCAGAACGCGGATCGTCTTGGTGGTACGCAACGAAATCGGATAAACGACAAACTCGGAATAATGTTTTGCCAATTCTCGTAAACGGTCCGGGTCAGCATACTCGAGCGCATTCTCTTTCAAATGCAACGTAATCTCGGTACCCCGTAGCAACGTATTTCCTCGCGGATCCGGATACACATTGAAACTCGCCGAGCCGTTTTCACTTTCCCAAACGTACTGCACGCTATCGAGAGGACTCTTGGAGGCGACGGTGACCTTGTCGGCGACGAGAAACGCCGAGTAAAAGCCCACACCGAACTGACCAATTTGACTCATCGTGCTGTCAGCATTTCCACTTTCTTTCAACGCATTCATGAATTTGGTCGTTCCACTGCGTGCTACGGTTCCCAAGTTGCTGACGAGCTCGTCGTGTGTCATCCCAATACCAGTATCGCGAACGGTGAGTGTCTGTTCCTCCGCATCGTATTCAATTTTGACTTCGAGAGGGACTTCGTCTTCTCCTTCAACTTTATACTTTTCCGGTTCGGTGAGAGACATGTATCGGAACTTATCGATAGCATCGCTTCCATTGGAAATCAACTCTCGGAGGAAGACGTCATTATTCTGATAAAGGGAATTGACGACAATGTCCAACATTCGATGCACTTCGGCTTCAAACTTGTACACTTCTCCCTTTTCGACGATACCTGCTTCTTGAGCCTGAGCTAGAGTGATGCCTGTCGCGTCGTGAGTTAGAGACCGATAGGAAGAGAGCGCACGTCATCGGACCTTGTCCTCAGGTCGATCGCCACTTACCCGTCGAACGAAACGCAGGAAAAGGGAAATTGCTATGAACGAGGAGAAGCGCGAGCGCCTGCACGACAACTTTAGAGAATCTCATGCTTCAAAAATAGAGTTGATTAGAGTAAAGAACTTGACTGATACAAGCGTAATGTTGTTGTTATGATGGGCAGAAAAATGAAAATGGAAAAGCGACGCGATCTGTCCTGTTTTTGGTTTTTCGCCTTATTTTTTTAGCTCGATTGCTTGTATCAAGTAAAATGTAACAGGGGATCTTTCCTCGCTTCGCACGACCGTCAGCGGTCATAATGACACGTGGAATGTTTCAGTTAGTGCGACATTCAAAACACAAGGACCACCACAGAATTTCTGTGTGATCAGAGGTAGCCATTCCGGAAATTTGGAGAATGTACCTTCTTTCGTTATGAACGAAAACACCGTGTCCAGAACTTCTGGAAACTTCTGGAACATGCACAGCATTCCGGTAGGATCCGAAACACCGTGTCCAGTTATTCAGGAACGTTTGCAGCATTTCGGTAGGATCGAACAAAAACTTGGTCCAGAATTTCTGGACCACCACAGATTTTCTGTATGATCCGAAATACGTAGTAGCAATTCCAGAATTTCTGGAATTTACACTTTCTTTCGTTATGAACGAAAACGCCTTGTCCAGAACTTCTGGAACGTGCATAGCATTTCGTTAGGATCCGAAACACCGTGTCCAGTTATTCAGGAACGTTTGCAGCATTTCGGTAGGATCGAACAAAAACTTGGTCCAGAATTTCTGGACCACCACAGATTTTCTGTATGATCCGAAATACGTAGTAGCAATTCCAGAATTTCTGGAATTTACACTTTCTTTCGTTATGAACGAAAACGCCTTGTCCAGAACTTCTGGAACGTGCATAGCATTTCGTTAGGATCCGAAAGACCGTGTCCAAAAATTCAGGAACGTTTGCAGCATTTCGGTAGGATCGAACAAAAACTTGGTCCAGAATTTCTGGACCACCACAGATTTTCTGTATGATCCGAAATACGTAGTAGCAATTCCAGAATTTCTGGAATTTACACTTTCTTTCGTTATGAACGAAAACGCCTTGTCCAGAACTTCTGGAACGTGCACAGCATTCCGGTAGGATCCGAAACACCGTGTCCAGTTATTCAGGAACGTTTGCAGCATTTCGGTAGGATCGAACAAAAACTTGGTCCAGAATTTCTGGACCACCACAGATTTTCTGTATGATCCAAAATACGTAGTAGCAATTCCAGAATTTCTGGAATTTACACTTTCTTTCGTTATGAACGAAAACGCCTTGTCCAGAACTTCTGGAACGTGCATAGCATTTCGTTAGGATCCGAAAGACCGTGTCCAAAAATTCAGGAACGTTTGCAGCATTTCGGTAGGATCGAACAAAAACTTGATCCAGAATTTCTGGACCACCACAGATTTTCTGTATGATCCGAAATACGTAGTAGCAATTCCAGAATTTCTGGAATTTACACTTTCTTTCGTTATGAACGAAAACGCCTTGTCCAGAACTTCTGGAACGTGCATAGCATTTCGGTAGGATCCGAAACACCGTGTCCAGTTATTCAGGAACGTTTGCAGCATTTCGGTAGGATCGAACAAAAACTTGGTCCAGAATTTCTGGACCACCACAGATTTTCTGTATGATCCGAAATACGTAGTAGCAATTCCAGAATTTCTGGAATTTACACTTTCTTTCGTTATGAACGAAAACGCCTTGTCCAGAACTTCTGGAACGTGCATAGCATTTCGTTAGGATCCGAAACACCGTGTCCAAAAATTCAGGAACGTTTGCAGCATTTCGGTAGGATCGAACAAAAACTTGGTCCAGAATTTCTGGACCACCACAGATTTTCTGTATGATCCGAAATACGTAGTAGCAATTCCAGAATTTCTGGAATTTACACTTTCTTTCGTTATGAACGAAAACACCGTGTCCAGAACTTCTGGAACGTGCATAGCATTTCGTTAGGATCCGAAACACCGTGTCCAAAAATTCAGGAACGTTTGCAGCATTTCGGTAGGATCGAACAAAAACTTGGTCCAGAATTTCTGGACCACCACAGATTTTCTGTATGATCCGAAATACGTAGTAGCAATTCCAGAATTTCTGGAATTTACACTTTCTTTCGTTATGAACGAAAACGCCTTGTCCAGAACTTCTGGAACGTGCACAGCATTCCGGTAGGATCCGAAACACCGTGTCCAGTTATTCAGGAACGTTTACAGCATTTCGGTAGGATCGAACAAAAACTTGGTCCAGAATTTCTGGACCACCACAGATTTTCTGTATGATCCGAAATACCTAGTAGCAATTCCAGAATTTCTGGAATTTACACTTTCTTTCGTTATGAACGAAAACGCCTTGTCCAGAACTTCTGGAACGTGCATAGCATTTCGGTAGGATCCGAAACACCGTGTCCAGTTATTCAGGAACGTTTGCAGCATTTCGGTAGGATCGAACAAAAACTTGGTCCAGAATTTCTGGACCACCACAGAATTTCTGTAAGATTGCAAACACCGATGGTCCAGAATTTCTGAAAATCGACTTTCAAAGCCCCTTCACTCCACCCATTATTTCGTTTCTTCGCCGCAAAGATTTTTACCAAAATCTATTTTTGTTTCTTATCATCGCTGTCATCGCACTAAAACATCCTTTTTCCTTACGTATGCTTAAGCTACCGACTTGATCACAGAACAACTAGAACCAACATCTAAGGCCTCAAAAATAACGACGCGGCCATGACAAGCACACCAAAGACGCTACCGTTACCTCCGGTTGTCGAACGACTGCAGACACGAGAAAAGAACCCGATTTGCATCATCTGTGTGGGAATGGCCGGCTCCGGAAAGACGTCATTAGTCAATCGAATACAAGAGTCATTGGAAGAAGATCTGGGTCAGTCGGCCTACTGTGTGAATTTAGATCCAGCCACGTTGAGTGTTCCTTACGAAGCGTCCATCGACATTCGTGACACTATCAATTACAAGGAAGTCATGAAACAACACAAATTGGGACCAAACGGGGCAATCATGACTTCACTTAACTTGTTCACAACAAAGTTCGACCAAGTTATGGGAATACTGGAACGTAGAGCGTATCCGGATGAGCAAGAAACGACTTCGACCGAGCAAACTCCCAATCCGCCCATGGACTACATTATCATAGACACACCCGGTCAGATTGAAGCATTCACGTGGTCAGCATCCGGTTCCATTATGAGTGAATCACTCGCTTCGGCGTTTCCCACCGTTCTCTGTTTCGTCGTTGACACGGTGCGTTGTGCGTCGTCGCCCAACACCTTCATGAGCAATATGCTCTACGCGTGCAGTATGCTGTATCGAACACGTTTGCCATTGGTGGTAGTGTTCAATAAAACAGATGTCGTCTCTCACGAATTTTGTTTGGAGTGGATGAGAGATTATGAAGCATTTCAAAAGGTACTAGACGAAGTATCAGACTCGTCCGGATTTTACGGGTCTCTCACGAGAAGTCTGAGTATGGCTTTGGACGAGTTCTACTCGAGTTTTGCGAATGCTTGCGGTGTTTCGGCCATGACCGGAAACGGAATGGACGAGTTTTGGACTACTGTTAGAAAAGCGGCAGAGCAGGACTTTGCTTTGGACTATATTGACGATTTGAAGAGTAGAATTGATGAACAGCAAGCCCGCAATCAGGCTTTAGCCAGAAGTGACATCCGACGCTTGCAGCGCGATTTGGAAGAAAATTAATAATATTCCGTATATTTTATATCGATCGCGTAAAGTATAATAAGAAAGAATATAAAGCTTTTGGCGTTCATCAGCATTGCCTACCCAATGATTTTTTCTAAGGTCCTTACCTCAACTTTACCACTTTTGGGCTCGACATTGACTTGTATTCCCATGTCATTCATGACAGCACTTTGGACACCCTGCTTAGCCTCAAGCTGCTCAACCAACTCTTGGTTTGCAGTGTTATTCTCCAAGACATTACGAATAGCGACGACTGCCCATTCCCGTAAGGTGAAGCATGCGTGAGAATAGGCCGTGCATGATAAGAGTACGTGAAGTCCGCCTCTCTCCTCGCCATGTCGAGCATCTGTCACGCTTTCTGGTACCGGAACAGCAGTCTGGCGAATCGCATCCTGATTATCTTTGCAGCCGTACGCCAGATTGCCTAAAAGCCGCACTAGACCGACCATTTGTGCTTGTTCATCATCGTCGATTAAGGTTTCCCTGGCGTTGCGTCCCGTATTTCTCAATGTTATCCTATCGTACACGTCTCCAAGGGCTTTACACGCAACTGGTATCAATTCAGTATTCTGACCCATACAAATCCGGATTTGTGACGTTTCTTCGGAATCCGCGGTGAGAGTTTCCGAAAGGATGTACAAGATCGTGGACGACGCCGAGTCAACCAGCGACGTATCTTCCTTACTTGAGCTTCCGACTTGCTTTGAAACAAAACTTCTTGCCAGTAGACTAGCGAGTATTTCCGACAGAAAAAGGTGTGTCGCTAAACTGCCAAACCCATCAACTTTCGATCCCAATCTGCCATACCGATCGGTCGCTTGGCCTATGGGGTCGTCCACGATACTCCTAACACAATGAAGTAAGACCAGTTGTTCAAGAAGACACGTTTCCATGACAAAGCTTTCCCCAGAAATAGCTCTGTACAATGAAGGTAGCTTCCCTTCCTTGCAGTACTTGCTTATCAGTATAACAATCCACTCCGTCGCTGCATCTGTCATATCCTCAGAACTCTCGCCTTGTATCAAACCTTTGATCGAATTTGCGGCGATAAGCTGTCTTAGAATCGTCGACACCAGCAAAGAATTCGTCGAAAGCTCCACTCCCGAGGCAAACATGTTATGCAAGGCGGCGACGATAGCGGCGAGAGCCTCTCGATTGTTACTTTTCGACGCACAAAGCATCATGTCGACCCAATTGAAAGAGCGACTCGTACTCTCGGCGACATCATCTCCATCGAAAGAAACAACGACGTTCTGCAGCGATGAACATATTTGTGAATTAGAGGGCGCGAATGATACGAGTTTATTGATTTTTTTGAGCTGTGTGCGCGTTCTGGGTTACCAGATTACTCAGTAACTGAGCAGCAAATAAACGGCATTTGGCATCGCCTCTCTGCGAAGAAAGAATATCAAGCACACGTTCCGTCCAAATATCTATTGAATTTTTCTGAACAACCTCTCGATAGCTTGCTTCAAAATTGGAATTAAACGAAACCGCGATGCGCAAAGCGTTTCTTGTGTCACGAATCACTTCTTTTCCGTCGACGCTGGAAGAACCTTTCCTTGCCGATAAGCGCTGACAGTATATTGATAGTTGACTCGCAATATGTGTGCCGTATTGATAGAATAGATCCAGGAACGAGGCCCAATCTTCCTTCGTTCCACTACTCTCTTCCAAGCGCATTCGCTGATGACGACATTCCTGAAGAACGAAACCCCAATCGACCGTCGTTTTTTTGTGGGGTGGCCAATTTGATCGTTTTTTCACGTATCGATTCCTTACTCATGCCCAGATCTTTTGCAGCCTTCAGAATAGAGAAAAGCGCCTAAAATTTTTTCACAACTAAAGTTTGCGACCTTTGAGTTTGGATGGCAGCAATGCGACGATCATATCTGGAAAATAGAAGGACGACTCATGACTAAATTACAACACAGTCACGGTAAAGAGTCGTATACACATTAGTGCCATAGTACATTTGATTATTCAACTTTGCTGCGAGGCTGCTGCGAGGATCTTCACGCGAAGACGAATAAAATCGAATTCAAAAGAGATTTCTAGGGCGATGAAGTAGACCCCTACAGGACAACTGCGCATCGAATTTGAGTTGCACAGTTTTGATGAATTTATGATAAAAAGAGATTGGATGATGGAATTTAGCACAATTTTGTAGACGATTGACGATGGTTAGTCATTGGCGCTTGTCGAAGCTGCCCAACGATCTAACGAGATGCACAAGTTACCAATAGCGATGCTAGTTGCTAGCTGATAAAAGCTTTTATTAGCGACAGTAATTGGCCCAATGGACAGGTCATACGTAGTTCGTAATGAATGTTTGTCGAAAGCGAGAATGCTCTCTTTATTTCGCAGCGTAGAGCGCGATTAACCCAGCAATGAAAGGTATGGTAATAAACGCCACTCCAGCGATAGCAATCGGAATCTTGTCTTTGTCAGACATCTTGTCGGTGTTGCTAATGAAACAAATAATCGTTGAGATTCTCGTTAATTCTCAACAAAGATATAGCAAGATTTCGAAGCATGAACTTACGTCTTGAAGAATTCCTCTGGCTCTGATTCACGGGTCAGTTTTTCCCGTTCCGGTTCCGGGAGAAAGCTCATCTTCGCCAATGTTGCTTGGCGAGCAAAGGTACGAACGGCCGACTGTCTAGTGAATGCCATGGCCGGCGCAACAAAAGCCATAATGGCAATGAGGATTGAGAGCAAGCTAGCGACCGGTTTCATTTTATGGGCAATGATAGTTTGTTTCTAGGTTGGTGTCTCTGCTTTTGGTTATAGATGCGTCGTCTTATCCGCACTCGTCATCAGCATCTTCTTGCTGTTGTCATTCTGCAGATGTCAACGCGTTGCTGACGGCTGCGACGAAGACGAAAACTGCGAGCTTTGAAAAACGCAGCGACATGGAAACGCGAAGCCCTGGTCCCTGGAAGAATGTTACTTTACTCTTTTTCTGATAGTCGAAGTTTCCTAAGACACGGTAAATGTAGATTTGTGTACCGTTTAATTCTGAATGACTTGTATTCATACGCGCATAGAAACACACTTTTGCACATGAAAAACGAAAATCTTACATAGAGAAACATTTTTCAACATTTTTGTTATTTACCTTTCGGCGAAAGAAACTATGAGGAGCGGCGAAGTCTCGAGAAAAAGACACGAATGTTGATTTTGTCTTTTTTTCGAGACGACTCGTCTCTTTTAGAGATCTTTGAAAAGAGATGCATCTCGAAAAAAAGACATCGCAAAGAAAATGCAGATTTCCGATTAAGGATATTTTCTATTCTCAAAACAAGATCGGATAAACAGATCACGGATCGAGCATCGCGGATTGCGCGGATCGCCCATTTCCACTTATCCATCGCACCCGCATGTGATTCGTCATGATCGCATCAGCATCGGAGCGCGAATGATGCAAAATTAGTAGAAGTAGGGGTGGGGTCTCTAGTTGTTTGTGTAAGAAATGGTAGTCTCAAAAATAACCTTAATAAGAATGTCGATCTTAAAGTTTGTCTTTTTTTTCGAGACACGTCTTTTTCAAAGATCTCGAAAAAAGACGTGTCTCGAAAAAAAAGACAAAATCAACACTTGTGTCTTTTTTTCGAGATTACTTCGCCGCTGATGATGTTTCTTTTCGCGGAAAGGGAAATAGCGATAATTGTTGAAAAATATAGCTCTATGTAAAAATTTCGTTTTTCCAAGTCCAAGTGATGTTTTTATGCGCGTATGAATAAAAATCATTCAGTACTAAGCAGGACTCAAACTCATATTGATGGTGTCTTAGGACATAACGACTATGAAAAGAGAGTATATTAACATTCTTCCTGGTCCTTGGTGTGCTTGTGTGCTCTGTGTTCTGTTCAAGTAAGGTTAAGAGTTTCTCCGATTTTATTTACCCCAGACTACTATGAAGAGCTATAGTATGGAATGAGAGAAGCCACGAAAGGAAAGTTAGTCTAAGTCTAAAACGTAAAAGGGTTATTCGACTCCTCCTTAAACTCGGCCATGTAGAGCATAAAGTACCAACAGTGACAGACATTTGTCAGCTTGATGGACACTCCGCTCCTTGCTCCGCTTCCGCTCTCCTCACCTTTCAACTCCGCACCCCCCGAAAAATCTTTCATTCCATAGAAATGGACTTTGCCCATCTTGAACTTCATCAAAATTGTAAACGAAATAATTAGTATGCCACCCCTGGAAACACAGCCGCCTTCTCCTGAGGTGATTAATCGGATTGTATTGGATGATCTGAGCCAAAACGGCCGCGTAATCGAAATTCCTAAATTGAAAGCCAATGCGAACAACCATGTCTCCAAGTGCCTATCACGATACGAGGATTGTTTTCAGCGAGCAAATCACCTGGCTCGCTCTTTGTCACCGATCGAACTCACCTGCTCTCATACACAAAGAGCTTGCCGATCAGCTATCCTTATTACTCTGCCATCAATGCTTCGTCAAACTGCGACATTGGTTGAGAACCTTGCCACAGAAAACTGCGATGACTACCAGTCATCCCTTGCATTAGACTGCACTGAAAAATTCCTCGAAAATATTGAAAGCGTTCGGATTAGGGATGATATCAACTTTATGGACCAGAAACTCGGCAGCCTCATTTCTGCTTTGGGAGAGCGCGGCAATACTACTTGCTCAGTGTCCTCTGTTCGGGCATCTGAGCTAGTATTTGAAATTGGGATCGGTCCTGCCGCCTATCATGATATCGATGATTGCATCCGGGTGTCAGTAGATCCCGTCACTGAGATTCGCGCGGTTGATCTTCTGAGCGGCGCGATTTCACCAGAGTCGAATCACCCATACATAGTGACGATTACACGCTGCAAGCTCCGAACTCTTGATTTCCCTACAAAATCGGAACGCGCGGGCGAAGCTCATATATCACTCAAGCTAACACCTTTTGAGAGATTCGACAACGGAATGCGGGGCGAGTGGGAGAAGTCAACACGTTGTCAGTGTGATGAGACACATTCCATTCTCCAACAAGCTCGAGTTTTCCAGACTAATTCAGTATTTCCTCGACAAGCCATATCTGCTGATATGTTTACCTCTTGTGTCTTTAGGGAAAGCAGCCTGGATGTCAGGCTGGTGGTGAACACTTTCCGAACCGAGCAAGGAGAAGCACCTTGTCTACAGATAACACTGGTCATGAACGCGGGCGGGAGGTGACGATCTAGGAAGGCCATCAGTCGGTATGTACTTGAATGTTCCTTGAAAACTTCATAAATAATGTGGATTATCATAATAACTTATAATGTAAATGCATCAATGCGTATTGACGGCTATACGCCCGAAAAGGCAGTGACTTGCAATGCATGACAGACGCCGATTTACAGCATGCGATCATGAGCGAAATGGTTTATCTCATTAGTTCGAAACCCGAGACACGGGGATCGGATCGCATACACAGCGTGTTGTAAACGCATTAATAAAGGTGCGAGGTTCAAGTTCGCAGAAAGTGGCATCCGAACTGCATTCTTCTTCGTCTCCAATAACCGTAGCGACCACAATGAGTAAGAGTGCGGTGGGAATGAGGCACAATAGAGCGAAATGTAAAAGCTAGCTCTCTGGACGCGACGCAGTTCGCGGAGCAATACATTGCGGCGGCGTTCTTCCATTTCCGGGCCGGTCTGCTCAATCCATTCGAGCGCTCCGTGACCTTGACTCTCCGCAGTCTGGTCTAGCATGATAACGGTTACGTCGTCGTCGTCCGACTCTGCCTCCGGAAGATTCTCTCCTAAAGCGTCTGAAGCATCAGCCACCAACTGCTCCGCAGGTTGTTCTGATGCAGAATTTTCAGCATTTACCGTTGACTCCGGAACTTGCTCGCCTCTGTCCATGATAATTGTCGACAAAACTAGAGATATCGAAATAAAGTATCAGAATCTACAATTGTTTTGCGTTTCAATGCATGCAGAAGTAAATACAGACTTCGATTGAAGACGCAATGATGAAGACGTTGTTGAGATGAGCAGCGACAGCGAATGCGTTTTCAAACGACTCCGTGCTCCGTGCGAGAAAAATCGCGAAGCGTTGATGAAACTGCACCGCTTCAACACTTAAGAGTATCAAGTACCGGTAGGTCTCTGTACTTTAGAATAGAAAATCTTTGGGACGTTTCATGTTACGATAAAGAAACCCAAATGGGTACTCTGCATTTTACACTCAAAAGAGGTGCACATTACGTAGTACTCCGTATTTGAGACGGTCTTTTGGATTTTCATGAACTTTTCGAGCGGTCATCACAACACGACGTCAAGCAATTTAATCGATAAGGATCTTGGCAAACAGCTCATAGCACCCCCTCCTACATACCGTACCCATGATCTCTCTGGAAGCAGCTTTTGTTCGTTTGGCTCGCGTTAGCGGCTGTCCAGGCCAAAAAAGAGTTACTGAAAGACAATCATTCCAAGTGTGTTCTTTGGGTACGATTTTTACTTCCTGGTCGCTTTCGAAGTCTTCGTTCCATAATCTCACCTAATTGCTCGCTTGCTTCGAATAAAACAGGCTAGTCAAGGCGAATGTGAAGTGAGTCCGACTTAACTCAAACTTTTTGTGCGATGATGCATAGAGGCGAACTAACTATTTTATCATGATTTTGGATATAACTTGTGATATACTAACAGACGAATCCAGGCTACATGCATCAACACTGCCAGACAGCATGCTTGACAACCGACAACCACTCGAAATGTCTCGAATGGTACGTATTACATTCTGCCGAATTAGGTAGCCTTACTTTACACGAGGTGATTAGCATTCTAACTTGTGCTTCCGTAAATGGTTCATACATCGTATAGGGCACAACGAGGTAAGTTGGAGAGCTTTCTTCAAACTTTTCCGCTGACCTGCCTTACTTAATGCGATTATTTTCTCTCGAATCGACGAAGGCGAATGCGACATTAATCCCAAATACATGCTTCATCACTGCGCCAACAGCTGCAATCGTGTACGAAGTGAAGCAGAATTGTAAGGACTCGTCAGGTATGCGTTCTGTAAATCTCATGTTGGGAACAGGTAGCGACTAGGCAGCTGTACTTACGTTAGACTTAGTTATGATTCGTCGATGACTTGTCCTTTCATATAAGTGCGTCAAACGCGTAGACTCGTCTGGCAGCCTTCATGGCTTGCACGTTGAGTGTCTCACTAGTTTTCTGGATAATCTGACCGGAATGACCAGGCTCCGTCTGCAGGGCATGAAAAAGGCAAGATCGAAGTCGATCTACTCTCCAGGTGAGAACGTCGTAGTACGCTGCCAGTGATGGTAACGATGCAATACAATACTAGCGGCCACATAAACATTGAGACTCGCCGTCCCCTGTCCATATTGCGGTATTCGAACAAACGCATCGCATGACTTCATATGCTTCTCCAAGATACCCTGTCCTTCATTTCCCATGAGGAACGCTGTATCTTCATAGTCAAAGAACTTTTCGATCAGCTGTGCGTCTTCGTGGATCTCCACTCCGACAAGACGGATTTTGTTTTGATGGAGATAGTTAACACAGTCCTCCCATTTCGAAAATGTCTGAATCGCCATACGGCCCGAAGTCACGAGAGACACTACTGAGTCTGGCATATCCTTGCCGTCGACACTAAAATCAAACATTTTTGTCCCACCACCAGAACACTCGCGCAACCAAAGGAAGCTGCAGATTGAAGGAGGGATCGGATGTTGTTCCTTTTGGAGATATTGGTGATGACCAAATGCATAGCGGGACGTTTTTGAGATATCGTCGACTGCCGGGAAACATTCATTTGATTCATTCTGCAGTAGTCACTTTTATTTTACAAAAGAGCTTGCTGTATCTTTCTATGTTGGTTAAAAAGCGATATCAATAGCAACGCTAGGCTTGTACTTGCCATAGCCACCCTTTACAAAAGAAAGTGTCTATCATCGTCACAAAAGGCCCCGCCGTCTCATTTTTTCGAAGCTCTTGAAACGACGTTAAAATTCTGCCTCGCCGTAGGCCCTACGTAGAAGCTTGTACTGAGAGGCAGAATTTTAACGTCCTTTCTATTTCGCGCCATTTTTTGTGGCGCGACGGGTTGTCAAAGAGCGAGGTCGAGGTTGAGTGTCGGACTGAAAGATTTATTCAGTCATGAGTTGACACGTCATCGGATGTCGGAATGGTTCGAAATGACCGCCTAGTTTATTGGGAAAGCATTCTACTCGTGAAAGGAGTCTCGGAAGTGTTTCGAACTATATGTTTGGGGATTTGGGATCACGGAAGAATCCAGTATGCAATTATGGACGATGACTGTTGCTAGTTGCTAAGGAACATGCAATAATGGAGAATCTGGTGGATTGGCAGAAAGGGCTATTTTATCCTAAAGTTGTTATTGGAGAAATGGACTTGGCAAGATCGGATCATGATCAGATCAAGATCAGATCGGAGACCAGTGAAAAGAGGAAAGCGAAAGTAATCGTAGGAAATCGTCATAATTCTGTAAACGAGTGTTTGGAGCAAAAGTTCGTTGTTTCAATAGTCTTTTGTCTGGGGTGTGTGGAGTCCCCGATAGCCGAGAGCAGTTACAGACCGCGGTAGAATTTCAACACGCTTATAAGCGTGGCGTTGAGAAAAAAAGTTTACGAGACAAGACAAGATGACCGACGAGGGAGAGAAGATGAGGGCTTTGACCTTCTACCCGTTGGACGACAAGGTCGCTGAGAAGTCGTACGATGACTGGAAGTTCAAGACGATGTCGTTGATCACGAAGAGAGGTTGGACGAGTGTGTTCGATGACCTGAAGGCCGAGATCCCCACGAAGGAAGTTGCGATGGGAGCGACGGCGACGGCGAAGGACAAGGAGTTGTATCGAAGCAATCTCGAGATCATCGATTTGTTGGTGATTGCGTGCGAAGGCGTTCCTTTGGGTCTTGTCAAGAGAGCGGATGGCGATGCGAGAGACGCATTCAAGCTTTTGGATGCTAAGTACGCCCGGAACAGCGAGGAAGATTTGGCGGAAGTGTTGGCGGAGTTCGGACGGTGCAAGTTGGCGTCGAAGGAAGATGACCCTGACAAGTTCTTCCTGGAGTGCGATCGGTTGCAGAACCGTTTGAAGACAATCGGATCGCAGTATGTGAAGCCAAGTTTCGTTTTGAAGGCCCACTACTTGGCCAACCTTCCTGACGAGTATTCGGATGTGATCACGAAGTTGAGCGGAAAGATCAACGAGACCTCGATTGAAGACCTCGAGAAGGAGATCCGGAACAAGTGGAAGCGCTGTTTCAAGCCCAAGAACGATGAAGAAAACGAAGAAAAAGAAAAAAGACAAAAAAGAAAATAAAAATTTAGCATTAAACGTCGAAAAGGGCAAGGGTGGTTTTAAGAAGAAGTTCAAGGAAAGTGCCGCAACTGCGGCAAACAAGGACACAAGGCAGTGGAGTGCAAGAGCGACAAGAAGAAAGTCTGCTTCAACTGTGGCAAGGAAGGCCATTTCTCTCGCGAGTGTCCGGACAAGTCGAACGGCAAGGATCCGAAGCCGGAGAACAAGGACCTGAACATGTTCGTCGGCATGTGCTATGAGGTCGGCAAAGGCGGCGAAGAGTTCTGTGGCGTCGTTCATCAAGTTGGCGCGGTCGAAGTGTCGAGAGTCAAAGACAAGGAAAGGTTCCTTCTCGACAGTGGAGCGACGTGCCATGTTGTTGTGGATGAAACGATTTTGAGCGATGTTATTTCGACGAAGGAGTATTTGGTCGTCGGTGACGGAAAGGAAGTCCAAGTACACAAGAAGGGTACACTCATGCTCGCTACTGTGGGTGGTACTATGAAGTTGAGTGAAGTCAAGGTGGCGCCGACGTTCGCGAAGAATATTATCAGTACTGGGGCTTTAGTGAAGCAAGGGTGCAAGATTGAGATAACCAGTTGTGCGATGAAGATCACTGACCCCTCCGGAAAGAGTGTGTTGACGGTACCTCAGTCACACTATGGGTTATACTACTTGAAGGCTAGCGTTGTTAAGTCAGATGTCCATGCGGTGGAGACCAAAGTGAAGATGGACATAAATGCTGCGCACGATATGTACGGACACGCAAGCGACATTCCTTTGAAGAGTCTCATGAAACAGTTGGGAATCGAGTTAACTGGAACCAAGGAGACATGCGAGGCGTGCGCGTATGCGAAGGCGAAAGCAAAGGCGGTGTGCAAGTCGACGGCTATCAAAGCAACGGCGAAAGGAGAACGATTCTACGTGGACACGAGTGGGCCCTACAAGAAATCGTTGGGACAGAGTTGCTACTGGATCTTATTGGTGGATGATTACACGCGCAAAGCTTGGAGTTACTTCGTTACAAAGAAGTCGATGATTGGCAAAGTCATGACGCTATTTCTTGATCGCTTGAAAGGAGATCCGAACGTAATCGTAAAGTACATTCGGTGTGATAATGCAGGCGAGAACGGAACATTCAAGGAGATCTGTGAGGCGAGGGGCATAACTATGGAGTTTACTGCCCCGCATACTCCGCAGATGAACGGTGTTGTTGAGAGGAAGTTCACGACAATTCGCGATAAGGCCCTTGCGATGATGTTGGCGGCGAAGTTGTCGGATGAGCATCAAGGAAAGTTATGGCCCGAGGCTGTTCACACGGCAACGAAGTTGGATAACGCTGTCCCGAATCGGAATGTGGAATCGAGCCCTGATTATGCGTGGTACGGCGAGCATCCTAAGATACTGAAACACTTGGTTCAGTGGGGGCGGATCGGATATGTGACTTTACGAAACAAACAGCCCAAGTTGGAGAAGAAGTCAGTGAAATGCGTGATGGTTGGGTACGCGGATTCGCATGCGGGCGATACGTATCGTGTTTACAAGCCGGATGAAAATATTGTCATTCTCTCACGTGACGTCACTTGGGCAGACTGGCATGGATCGAGTGCTTCAGTTGCATCAGAGTTAAGGATGTTTGCAGCTGGAATGGAAGTCGACTTAAAGGATGACCAAATTGGGGAGGAAGTCGCAATCAAACCGGTGATGCTCGAAGATGTCGATGCTGGAGCAGGGAGGAAAGTTGTGGAAGAGAAAGCGGCAGAGGAAGTTGTCGAAGTGGCTGTGGAAGGTCCTACGGAAGCTCTGGTACCCGAGGCTACGGCGGACAATACTCCAGCACCGAATCAACGGAAAGAGACGCAATCGACGATGAAAAGACTGAATAGAGAAATGGCAAGGCTGGACACTTCATATAATCCAACAATGAACGCCAAAGGAGAGATCAATACAATCGATGTGTCGGAAGGTTATTTTCACTACGTTTTGAATACGGAGTTGGCGTCGGATCCTGGTGCGCCGAAAACTTACAAGGAAGCCTTGGTTGGTCCGGATGCAGACAAGTGGAAAGAGGCAATGAAGAAGGAGATTGAAAATTTCATTAAAAGAGATGCTTGGAAGATGGTTCCTAGAAAGCAGATGAAGGAGAGAGGACGGAAGCCTGTTACGCCGAAGTGGATTTTCAAAAAGAAGAAAGAGGCAACGGGAATTCGTTTCAAAGCTCGGACTTGTGCGCTGGGGGGTTTGTTCAAATCCCTGGTGTGGACTTCACTCTTCGCATTCACCTGTTGCATCGGACATGTCGGTTCGAATGGTTTTGGCAGTGGTACTTTACATGTGGAAGAAGATGTGGGTCACTGAAGTTATTGACGTTGAGGCTGCGTTTCTAGAAGCGAAGTTGAGAGAGGAGGTGTATCTTGAATGGCCCTTTGGGCTATATGAGTTTGGGTACATCACGCATGAAGAGTTAATTGACTACATCATCCTATTGGAGAGGGCGATGTACGGTTTGGTCCAGAGTCCACGAGAGTACTTCATGCTCTACTGTGCCCAATTGAGGAAGCTGGGGCTTATTCAGAGTGCTGCGGATCCGTGTGTCTGGTTTAAAGTGGTGAACGGCGAGACAGTACTAATCATTGTGGTGTATGTCGATGATTGTATCCTTGCCGGTCCCCAAGAAGAAATCAATTGGTTCAAGAGAGAGATCAAGAAGCGCTTCAACATTACCGAAATGGGCCCGATTCAGAAACACTTGGGAGTTTGGTACGAGAGAAAATCGGATGAAGCAGGAGAGTTCTACGAAGTGCGAATGGATGAGTACAAAGACGAGATAGTAAAGGATTGGAAGGAGCTGATTGGACCGTTGAAAGCTGAGAAGACACCGGGCTATCCAGGGGAATCGCTTGTGAAGAACGAAGGCGATCCAGTTAATAAGGATCAGTATCGGAAGTTTCTCGGACGTCTCATGTGGCTGGTGCGGAAAGTAGCTCCGGAATGTGGAAATGCAGTCAGGGAGCTTGCAATGTTTATGGATTCGCCAGGCGAAGAACATTGGAGAGCGATGAAGAGATTGGTTGGCTATCTCGAGAGTACGGACGTTCATCTGAAGTTGCGCGAGCCTGTTAATTTGAAGGTTTACGCATGGGTGGATTCAAACTTTGCTACGAACAAGGAGTCAGCGGAAAAGTGTTACTGGCTACTTTGTTACCATTGGAGGTTGTTTGTGTGGCTTTTCAAGCAAGTTGCAACCGGCGGTGACACTGTCAAGTACGGAGGCGGAATATTATGCGGCATCTACGTGTGCGACGGACATCAAGTTTTTGCAGATGTTATTCGAAGAATTGTTTCCGAAGGTGAAGATTCGACCGGCTACCTTGTTTGAAGATAACACGGGCGCAATCTTCTTGATGGAAAACCAAGTTGTGGGGAATAGGACGAAACACATTGATATTCGAATGCATTTTATAAGGGAGATGATGGCTGCAACGGAGAAGGAAGAAGCCAGGCTGGTTGTGAAGTTTATTCGATCGGAAAGGAATATTGCAGATCTGGAAACCAAGAATGTGACAGAGAAAATCCATGATCTTTTGGTGCCTGTTGTTAGAGAAGGACTCATGACGCAGTTAATCTTAGCAGCCGACAGGGAGGATGTCAAAGAGCGAGGTCGAGGTTGAGTGTCGGACTGAAAGATTTATTCAGTCATGAGTTGACACGTCATCGGATGTCGGAATGGTTCGAAATGACCGCCTAGTTTATTGGGAAAGCATTCTACTCGTGAAAGGAGTCTCGGAAGTGTTTCGAACTATATGTTTGGGGATTTGGGATCACGGAAGAATCCAGTATGCAATTATGGACGATGACTGTTGCTAGTTGCTAAGGAACATGCAATAATGGAGAATCTGGTGGATTGGCAGAAAGGGCTATTTTATCCTAAAGTTGTTATTGGAGAAATGGACTTGGCAAGATCGGATCATGATCAGATCAAGATCAGATCGGAGACCAGTGAAAAGAGGAAAGCGAAAGTAATCGTAGGAAATCGTCATAATTCTGTAAACGAGTGTTTGGAGCAAAAGTTCGTTGTTTCAATAGTCTTTTGTCTGGGGTGTGTGGAGTCCCCGATAGCCGAGAGCAGTTACAGACCGCGGTAGAAATTTCAACAACGGGTGATGCGCAGACCATTTTGTGCGTGTGTGACGTCAACAAACAATCGACTATAGCACATATAGTATATTACCTTTTTCGCACTTTTCTGAATGCCGTGCCGCTTTATTTTGATGATCTTCAACCATTGATTGCTGTTCTGTCGAAAGTCTGGTTCTACACGGACCGTAAAGAAGTAGCTATTGAGGAACGATTATAATGTCGATCTGGCCAAGAGGCTTCATTTTTGTTTATTTCTGTTGCTATCCTCGACAACTGCATTCATTCGTCGTCACAACTTGCTGTCAACGATCGTTGGTTGCTTCTGCCAATATTTACGATGATTGGCGTAGCGATGCCGTCGTACCGACACGGGAACTATCTGAAGAGAACGTTCGAGAAATGTTAGATTTATTCGTCGAGTCCGACTATGGGAAACAAATGTTCGGTGTCCACGACATGCCGGCATCGGTCGGCATTACCGGAAGTATTGCCTTTGTGGATATTGACGGCCCGGAGGTAATCCTAAGTCTATCGGGGCGTTTTTGGCATCGCAGAGAAACAGTGCTTGGTCGTGCGGCCATGTGGTTGAACGCTTGCATGCCCGAAATAATGGAAGTTCGTGTCGAGAATATGGACGCGTTGCTGGATTATGAGAATGTATACGATGACATCACCGGTGAGCTACTGTTTCAAAAAAGACAAGAAAGCTCCCGACTTTAACGGAGATCGTGAAACAATGGAATATCAGGGAATAGATCCGGATGTAAGAGGACCATTCCCTTCTGGTGTCGGTGGTCTACGGCCGGGTGGATCCATGATTAATCCAGCGTAAGCAATTATTCATTAGAATCTCCTTTCTGCTCGACAGCAAGCTTTATATGATAAGGTTCTAATCTACGTAGGTCTAGTTTCTATATGATACGGAGTACTTAATAAAAAGGCGAATCGGATGACGTAACTTGGAGTTCGTGACTAAAGCATCTTCTCCAATTTCCGGGACTAAGACGACTTCTTCTACTCCGTAAAAAAAAGGACGAATAAGACGAAAGACGACAATAGACGATGATCTCCATACCCCCATTGTTGATAAGTTAGCAGCCTATCAATTACGCTTTGATAAAAGCAAACGACTCAACAAAGTCTTTCTGTTTTGCCGCGCGGCCTTGTTTTACGACTAAGATGAACGAGCAACGAGGCCTTTATGTTTGGGAACTTCCGGACGTTTTGCTCTTTCACGTTCTCACTTATCTCGCACCACCCACACATCGCGCTGGCTCTATCTGTCATATAGCTTGTCTATGCAAGGCAGCGCAGAACGAATTACTGAAGAAGGACGACCGGCAACTATGGGAAATTCTTCTGCAACAAGACTATGGTACTGCAAAAGAGGAGGACAGGGCACGAAGAATACCCAAGCGATTACGGCGTTCTGCCTTTTATCGTGTCCAAGATGCGCATCGCCTTATGCAGGACAATACGGAAATAGTTTTTTATTATCTTTCGGAACTAAGCAGCGGGGCGACAGCCGAGAAAAAGCTCTCGAAATCACGACTGCGCCGTCTTATTCTCGACTTCGGACCAACGTTACGGATCAACAAAACGGTCTCATCGGGCGGTCTCTATCTCGTGGAAGTGTGTCGTGCTCGTAAAGTAAAGGAGGCTACAATTCTGGCATGTGTGCAAACACTAGTGGACGAATTTGGAGCATTGGTGAACATTTCCAGCGACGAATCTCAACATTCACGACAAACTGCTCTGTGTGTCGCGGCAGTGCGAGCTATGCCATCTGTCGTGAAGTACTTATTGTCCAAGGGAGCCTCACGCGAACTTCGCTCTTCTGGGAGATTTCGATTGCATACTCAGCCGAGAAAAAGTGTCGGAGCGGACAATGTGACTCCGCTCCAGTTTTGCCAGTTGATGTTGGACGCTGAAAGAGAAGCAGGAGCTGCAAACGAGGCTTTAAAAGACCTGACAAAGTGCGTAAATCTTCTCGGAAAAGATGCGATCAAGTAAGCGCTGTAAAGGCTCCTCCTCTGTATCGTTTTCTGAGAAACCAGTTCTGTAGGTATTAGCGGCTGTTCAGGTGCACAAGGACTGAACCGACATCATTTAACTCATTGAACGACCAATGTATGTCGCCCGTGCTCATTTATTTCCTTCTGTAAAAGCCTTGCTATTGCATAGCACAAACTTAGCTATCTGTCGAGCCTCAATTGCAAAGCACACAGTTCTAGATGTAGAAAAGTTCGCTAATTGACTCAACTGACACATACTTCCATTGATTTTGAGTTCTTGCTGACTAATCTTCCGTGCATTTTGAAAGCTTTGAAAACTAAAATTGTTTCGCGTAAAGTAGTGGTATTAAGCAGTATTTGTAATACACGCCTTACGCTTTTGGGTGGCTTCGAAAAGCATCGAGGATCATTAAACCCATGTTAAGTATCAACTAAAGTGTAGCATACTTTGCCACGACTACCTTTCAGTCATGAATTGGGAAGTTGCACAAACAGACATGATATAACGAGTCCCTGCTGACATCTTTCGTTTGTTAAAAGAAAAATGAGCATAAGATGTTTCAAATAATAGATGTTATCTTTTATCTTCAGCAGTAATTCCAATGGGTTGAATGTTGAATTCCGTAGTATAGTGTAATAGTGTAGTAAGGGATTGGTAACCTTAAACATAAATGCGAGATAACTACTTGTCTGTCATCATACGGTTAGGTTATGAGTTTATCATCGGCTCCATTCAAGAAACGAGAAACAAGCCCACTTTTTTTCTGCTCGAAGAACAAAAGAATAACGTCGTGCAACTTTTGAGAAGTCTTTGCCTGCTCTCTTTGTTGTAGAAAGAGTATTGCTATCATGGAAGTAATGGCTGCGCAGAAACCAACTGCCACGGCAATGATGGTGCTTTGCTGCATGTGCGGAGTTCCCATTGCGCCGAACCCGACCAATACATGCGCGACTTGTTTGGCGAGTACGTCTGACATTACGCGAGGCATTAGTACGGAAGCGACGCTGCATCAGTGTCGTGGATGCCAAAGATGGCACAAGGAAGCTGGGAAGTGGATCGCCTGTGAGCTGGAGAGTCGGGAGCTCATGTCCATCTGTCTTGGTCATGTCAGTGGCTTGCGCTCTTCAAAAGGTGGTGAGAAAGTCCGTCTGGTGGACGCTAGTTGGATCTGGACGGAGCCACATTCCATGAGACTTAAAGTCAGATTGACAGTGCAAAGGGAAGTGCACGCTGGGACTATATTGCAACAGAGTTTCACAGTTGTATTTATTGTCAGGAACCAACAATGCATCGAGTGTCAAGCGGAGTTTCGACAAGGTTCTTGGAAATCGTTGGTTCAGGTTCGACAACGTGTGAGCCACAAAAGAACGTTCCTGTACTTAGAACAGCTCATTCTTAAGCACGGAGCTCATCGCGGTTGTCTCAGCATTGAAACTTTTCGCGATGGAATGGACTTTTACTTTCCCGACAAATCGAAAGCAGCTCGCTTTATTTCCTTTCTTGAGAATGTTTGCCCAGTCAAGATCAAAACCTCTAAAAACTGATAGGAACGGATGACAAATCGAACATTTCGAACTTCAAATATACAAATCTGGTTGAGATTTGTCCCTTGTGTAAGGACGATTTGTGCTTCCTACCAGCCAAGACAGCACGTAACCTGGGAAACATCTCTCAACTGGTTCTCGTCAAGAACATTTCCAATTTGATTCACTTTATCGACCCTCTCACCGGTCAGACTGCTTCGATGACGAATGACGCGTACTGGCGCGATCCCATCCGGCCGTTGATCACAGCGGCGCGCTCGCGAATGACTCGATACGTAGTTTTGGGAAAAGAACCCGTCTTCTTGCGCAAGAATGTCTCTAAGCGTTCTACCAGTCGCAAAATGAAGACACGACTTGCAGTATTGACCATGGCACGGGAAGATGATCTCGGTATGAACGATTCTCAAGTAGAAGAACAATCGCACGTTGGTTACTTGCTCAAATCTGGGGACGTCTGCGTTGGCTACGATCTCAAGGAAACACAGTTTGTGGACGATGAAGCCGAAAGTGTCCGAAGTCAAGGGAAGCTACCGGACGTTGTTGTCATCCGCAAGTTATACGGTGGAGCTGCGACTGGCGAAGCCAACGCAAACAAGCGAAGAATTTGGCGGTTACAGCGATTGGACGTTGATGTCGCTGAAGCAAATCCTCACGCTCGGGGCGCCAAGAATGCCGCCGCTAATGATGAAATGGACGAGGAGGACTTTATGCAGGAAGTTGAAGCGGACAAGGACATGCGAATGAATATGAATTTGTACAAGAATGAGTTCACAAAGAAGCTTGCCTCCGAGGAAATGGAAGAAGGTGGACTTGGTGACCAGGACGAAGACGACGAAGACGATCAAAGAGTCAAGCTGGACGAACTTTTGGACGGCCTTGCGCTGGACGACGGTCCAGATAAAGAAGACGCCGTCGATGAAGGGCCTGCTGAGATGGAATACTACGCCGAAGGAGAAAAGGCGTCCAAGGAAGGTCTTAACTACTTTTCGCGGGAAGAAGCCCGCACTATCCGCGACAAAGACAAGGCCAAGGCAGTCACAGGCGGCTTATCGAAGGAATTCGATGGCTTTTAAAACTCTATTGTCGTTTATATTAGCCTCCGGTTCTTATCCAAAGCTAGACCACTTCTCCTACTGGTACTTATGTACGGCTTACGGCTTTGTCCAGCTTTGACGCTTTGATCGTCGATGACGAGGCAACACGCATATTCACAACAGATATCGTAGCATGATTATAAGAAACGGAGATAAATGGATACTCCGTATACTGTTTTTTAGGATACATTAACACAGTTTAGCTAACCCTCTAGCAAGATCAGTAGCCCCTAAAGCTAAAGGAGATGTAGCACTTAGCTACTTATCATTAGCATGATCGAACAACATATACTCCGTAAAACAGAAACATGCTCGTAAAATGTAGATCCCTCGTAATTGACTTATATTATAACAATGAATGAGTTTGAGGAGCATTCCTAGTAAATTACTGTTATTAAATACCAAGTGATTACACCTTGAAACCACGAGAGCGACGACGACCACGAGCACGCTCGAACTTTCGTCCTTTGGATCGCACGTAAGGCTTGACACCATTGTGCGTGTGAGGGTTGTTGACCGTGGTTCTGTGACCAAAGTGCGCCAAGGCAGCACGAGACTTGGGACCACGCAAGAGGACCGTGTTCTTTCCCTTGGGGGCACGCAACGCGAGCTGATCTAGAGTAATGCACTCACCACCGGCAGCGACAATGCGCTTGCGGGCAGTCTCCGTGAATCCCAAAGCACATACCGAGAGTTTGGGGCAGTCCAACATACGAACATCGTCTGTGACCTTTCCGACGATAACAGCCGTCTTGTCGTCCTTATTCGTCATGCATCGAGCCAATCGGTTGAGACCGATCGGTGGTTTGTTAACCTTGCTCATGTGCAGACGCTTCAAGACAGTGGCGCAGAATTTGGAGTCCGTTCGGCGAGAAAGGAATTTGTACAACTTGATCAAAAGTCTGTTGTAAGGGTTGAGGGTTTTTACCTTCTTCATGGAGCTTTTGTGCCCCACGCGGCGGCCTCCTGCTTTCAGATCGATACCCATTGTTCTATAATTGACTGTGTGAATAGAAGGAAAGAAATATTGTTAGATGACCGTTTCTTTTTGATGTTACAAAATTCAGGATTTGTCTGGTTTACTCGAAAAACAGCCTAAGTTCTCTCCACTTCGATTTCGCAGCAACAAACTACAGACAGATGTAAACTGCTACAGCAAACACACCTTCGAAATTGATAAAAGAGGAAAACGATAGACTCCTTGATCCAACAGGACGTTGTTTCTCTCTGTTGGAGTATCGGCTCGAGATGAGAGCGAGTGGAGGCAGCTCGAGAAAAGTAACTCGGTAAGCAGTAAAAGCGAACCGACAAAGCGTGTAAGGTTAGGTATAAGCTGAATGCTGGTAAGACGTCAAGACAACACTTTTGCTGACACCTTTTCTTTACAGTACGTTTAACTGTACAATGTAGGTGCTGGCATGACGTCATGCTAAACAGGCGCGTTAACTGGCCAACCGACGAAAAAATGTGTTGCCCTTTTTCCGCATCCATCATCATGAGTATAATCTAACGATCGAGAATATCGCACCCCACGGCCAAAGATAACCAAGCGCACGTTAGCAGACTTGCACAAGCGTATAATGATGACTGTTCGACTGTGGCGGCTGACTCTTGCTGCACTGTTCGTTAATCATGTTAATTCGTTCACCTCATTGTCGCGGGCGCCGCCTCGTCGCCCTTGCTTTCCTCTGTTCAGCAGCTACGGCGACGAAAATCCAGAAACTGCAGCTCTACGATCGATTACTGACTTTCATGAAGGAATATGGAAAGGAAAAGCGGTCTCTTTCGCCGTAACATCCGATGTGGCGGCAGGAATCGTGCAACGAAAAGCGTCGCCGACGTACACATCCACCATCCGGTTCGGCGTCAACTTGCAAAAGCGGCACTTTACCATGACGGAAGATTTTCAATGGGAAAGTGGTGAATTATCCACGCGCAAAGTATCGCTTACAGACTCACATATGGATGTGGATGATGTCGACGGATCGTATTCTTTGGATGCTACACTTCCTGATTTCCCCGCGACGCTCATCGGCACCGACAAGTTACAAGGATTTGTCATTGAGCACTGTATTGCTACGAGCGATCACACAAGATCTCGTTGTTTAGCGTTTTATGGAGTCGATCAGCAGCTCATGCGGGTGGTCGTTGCGGATGAAGACCGAATATCAAATGACAGCACTATAAAGGACAAAATGACTGGGAAATTAACGCCGCAAGATTTGATGGAAATGAAAGGAGACGTGGATCGTCTTGTCGAGAAACTAACACGTAACATGAACGGAACGACCAGTGTGTCGACTGAGGATGCGTACCCCCAGACGTCTACCAAATCGATGGAACAAACTACTGGTACTCAGCCCTACGAGCCGCATCTAGTTAGCTTACTTGAGCTTAGTTCTGGCGTTTGGCTCGGCGATTCAGTTATACGTGATCTCCCACAAGTGCCGATATCACCTTTGCAACGAGGAAAAGGATTTGGTACATCGCGGGAAAGTGCAACAAACGAAGTTATACCGTTCGCTAGTTGGTCGCAAGGGGTGCAAAAAGTTGCCTGGCGCTGGATGTGGAACTTTGGAGAAGAAATCCGACAAGTAAACGATTTTGGAAAAGCACTGGGTGCGTCGATTGCAGATGCTCTGAAATCGGACCTTGCTGGTACAGTCTGCGTCAATGAAGGATTATCCAGGCGGATACCTAAGGAGGAGCGAATGGTCTACATTGATTGGACGGGAGACAATGTTGGTTTTCTCGTCGGTTCAAAAATCCATTCAAGTGCCTCGCTTTTTGAACTTTGATCGAACAAGACAAATCAGACCTTTTTATACTGAGTTTTGCTGTTACCAAAAGGCAGCGCTGTCAACTCGAGAAGACGCAGCTGAGGAAATAGTGTTACCCAATATCGTCTGCTCAAAAATATCCCGCGTTTACAATTATGAAGGTCGTCTCAAACAGGGCTGTACATCGTTTTACAGTCTCAAGCGATTCGGATTGGAAGATGAGTGATCCGTCAGTTGTAGATTGCCCCGAATGTCTGAATCATGCGATTACAAACAACCCTCTGGTCAAAGCCACATCAGTGGACACGATACTCGACCGATTTCGACCTTTGGTTCATTCCGGCAGTTGTGCTATCACAAATGCTTCGCCTGCGTTATCGACGAACAATACGCGCTGACTGGTCCCAAGTGATGTGAATAAGAACATTATATAATAATCGATCGCTTAGAAAATTTATCACTCTTATTTAGCGCAAGAGCATGGATTTGTAAAATCTAGGGTGTTCGGATCTGGTGCACTTGCACTCGAGGTTAGAAGCTCCAAAGCTCCTCGACAAAAATTCTGCGTAGACTAGGCGAGCGAGTATCGAGCGGCATTCAAGTAGAACCTAGTTATGTGATTCAACTTGGCAGAATGTACAGTCTAGCCTAGAGCAAAGTCGATCTTGAACTAAGGAACAGTATCTTGTACAGTGTAGATTTTCGGCGGCTACTGTATACAGCATACAGGGAGGCAGATTGCAGCTGTCACCTGTCCCAACCAAAGACAAGATCGGCTTCATTCCAAAACGATTCCATTTTATCTTTCGGCAATAACTCTGTGTATCTTTGGAATCCTTTGCGTCTTGAAAATGGCGTTCAATCATCATTTAGAGTCCGATAGTGTCGGCGACATTGGTTTTTTCAACTTCGTACGAGCGCCGATTGGTTTGGTCTTGTGGGCGTTAGGGGCCAATCACGACGAGGATGTCTGCCGAAGAAAAGACGAAATAGAACAAGACAGCGAAGATCAAAGGCAAAGCATTGATAATCTCCGACGTTGTTCAGATAATCTGTCAGGTTCGCACTTTCACAAGGGCTCGCCTAGCATGGTTCGATCCGAAGTATCCGATATGAGCACGTACCAACAGGAATTTCTGCAGGAGCGTATGGCGGCTGTCCATCTCAATTTACAGCGAGCTTCGTCGTGCTCTGTTCTGAAGAAGAAACTGAGCTGGTCGGATGAGAACGGTGATAATCTTGCGTTCGAGGTAAGCCATCATGATCATCGTTGGTTGCACGCTTCGTACCGAACCGCACCTTTTGTTTGTCGAAAGTCGAAAGCGTTGCTCGTTGCTCGGTGTCGGTCCATGACTTAAATTGATTTCATAAAACCTGTTTTCAGTGCCGGGTAATGAAGCCATCGCGGCATTCGAATTTTGACACCACAGTTTCTTGACACCATCCTACTTGTGAAGCCTATAGTGACTGATTGACACTCTTATTTTGTTCTGTGGTCGGAACCGTGAAAAATTTTATCGTCATCGGCACGCGAACTTTTTGTCCAAGTTTTTGACTTCCTTCTTCCATCAAACATCACACCAGCCATCAACATCCACATTTTTGACCCCATGATGATTGAAACGTTGAATCTTCACAAGCAAGATTACCTCACCTGTCCTTTTTGTCCTTTCAAATCTAATCATTCGCAACAATACATCATGGGCAATCATCAGGCAACGCAAAGCACGAGCCGCGGCCCGAAATCGTTCCACAACGGTCAGCGATGAGTCGCACGAGATCAGTACAAAATAAGTTATCAGGAGACGAGAATAGCCGTTATCTACCAAAAGGACTATCGAAACAACAGCAAGATTTCGCTTCCTTGCCACAAAGGACGAGAGTTGACCCATTAGCAGAGGCGGGGAGCCTCGAAAGTCCACAATGGGGTGTAAGTTCTTTAAGAATTGCATTGCTAAAGAACCGAACCATGAATTTCTAACCTGTCATTGCTAATTTTTTCTTTGTTTTTCAGTGGTATATTCGAACGACACCTCCAACACCTGAAATGTACTACTCTCGCTCACTAGCGAAACCAGCATCGTCTTCGTCAACGGCTTCAACGATGTCTTCTACACAAAACAGTCCTTTCAGCCAGGATGTGACGCATTCGCAACCCAATCCAGTCTTTCAAGGTCTACAAGACCGACATAAAGCGACCCCGATAGGCTGGACAGGAGTCCCTTTGTAAATTTTGCTGAATGGTTTGTCATTGCTACATCGAGCCGCGTCAATCTGTAATCACCCGCCCTACGCTCAAAACTTATTCGTTTGTACTAAACAGCTGGCCATGATGAAATTATAGTAACTTTTTGAACGAAATACGGAGTATGATATTACTAGGATTAGAAAGGTGGCATTTGTTTATAGTTCGTCCGTTTGGTCATCACCAGTGCCCTTGGCGTCCTTGTCCGATTCTTTATCTAAATTCATCTCGTCAGAGCCGCCAACTTCGCTCTCCTCTTTCGCTTTCTCTTCCCATTCATCAGGATAAAGAACAGGCTCTCCGTACTTCTTTTCGAGCGTCTTCCAAAGCTTTTCCTTCTGATTGCGGTACTTCCACACCAAGTAGCGGGCATTGTTTTCATCGCCATCAGAAATACTACCCGGAATCACGTGCTTGTAGTACGCCAAAAGGCGCTTCACATCCCGCTTAAACGCGTATTCTTCGTAGTATGAACGAACCATGAAACCACCAAAGAAGAGGATTGCAACGATGATGCCAATGTAGTATCTCATTGTCGACTGAAAGGCTGACTTGGTCGCTTGCACGACAGATTGTCTGGAGACCAAAACTAATTGTTAGCACCTGGTTGCACACAGAAGTAACTCGTTCAATCACTTACCGTTCCCCGACAAGATTGCTTGTTATCATTCCGTTGACTCCCAAGCTGAGCTCAAGAGTGACACTTTCAACAGCTTCAACCTTTGAGGTGTCTGCTTTATCATCGCGTTCGGTCATTCTGACTAGCGGTTGCATTACATCGCCCACCTGTTTCCATTCGCCGTCACGAGACCACTTCTGCACAATTTGTACTCGCAAATCCAATGCTGCTTCTTCTCGCTTGGGTATACCTTTGACGCCCTCCATTTCCTTGGTCGCCTTGAGAAAGTCCTCCTCTGACAATTTGTCAGCACCATGCTCACGGTATACAGCGCATTCGGAAGCGATTAGTTCAATAGGGAACGGTCCGGCTGGTACGCGGCGATCGAAATCAAATATCGTTTTCACGGGGATATTGGACCATTTGCTAGGTGATATCTTCCCGTGATAGTACATTCGTACACCAACTGCCATGGGTGCCACATTTTGCACTTGCAGCGCCAACTCCGGCTTCGTCTTCTTGCTACCAGCTGCGCGTATCCGGGTTGAGCGCCCATGGCTGACGCCTCCTAGAACTGCCGTACCGAGGGCCACCGTATCTTGCTTGGTGTTGTACACAGGAACAGAGCTCCACTCCGATAACGACGCCTTAATATTCTCCCACTCTGATTTGAGATCGTCCTGCTCAATTTGTGATCCAAAAATACAATGCCAGTGGGACCATCGGCTTCCGGAGCGATGCGATCCACCTCCTTCTCGAGCTCCAACGCACAACGTTTCAGTTGCGAAACCGGGTCACTATCTTGATAAGAGACATTCGAGATAACTTTGAAGTCACCGAAAATCGCGCAAACATTCTGACCATTCTCCGAAGAGACTTGAACAGCTGTAGTCTCAAGACCTTCTTCGGTCATGCCAACCATGATCAAAGTTATTTCGTCGTCCCAGATAGCCTCAGGATTCTGCGCCAGCACCTTTTGAAATTCTTGTTTGCTGTTCTTTCTTACGGTCAAGATGCGTGTCAACAAAGGCGATGGACTTCCTCCGTTAGGAGGAGGTGGTAGAAGAGCACCAGCCAAGGCAGCGACACTACGAGGAACGATCACGGCACTGTTGTCCGTCGCCTCCAAAAGAGCTTCGACGGCCGCGTCATGAAACGCCCAAGTGGGCAAAGAAATTGCGAGAGGATAATCAATGATCTCCTCGCTTTCCAGATCTTCATTGCACTTCACAGCGACATGATACTGCGCTTGTCGTAGCAGAGTTTGTACGGCCTCTTCTGGTAGAATCGGAAATGCTTTCTTTGACTCACACAAACGAACCTTCCACACCACCCTATCGAAATCGTCACCCGACGATTCGGATCCGTCCAGTGTACTATTCACAAGCGCCGCACCAACCCCTCGTGGCACTTCCTCGGCAATCGCGTGTGATACCGTGTCGGAGGAAACGTTCAGCTGATCGCGGACCGATTTCGGGGCGTCGTCGATGCGGCGGAGCCCCAACCACACATGCGGCTTACTAATGACCACAGCATCTTTGTCTGAAGGAACGGATAGTGCTTCTGTCTGAAGAGAACGGAAAGTTTTGGACATAGCCAGGTACTTCTTTACGGTTTTGTGCGCTGTTTCGTTCGACTTCAAATACAACGCTGATTTCATTTTCCCAACGAGCACTGGAGTCGCCCCGCCACTCGGATCGTCGGGTTTCGGGGGGAAATACGCAACAAGGGGTTCACTGGAATGTAAATCAATTCCTACCAGAGGTAAATGCGATACATTTTTGACCTGCTTCAATGACAAGCCCTGATTCTTATCCGTGAGATCCGCTCCCATAAAAATAGGGCCCGCCCCACTCATATGAGAAGTATCTGGGGGCGGAGGAGCTGCATTATGCTGAGCCCCAGCGGCGTGATGGGCCATGGTAAGTCCTCCGCCGCCCATTCCGCCGCCGACTCCGGTAGTGGCTAACGACATGGTTGCTATCGCTTGGAAAGAAAAAGGCCAAGTGCGAAAGAACGATAATCCGAAGGCGCGAAAAGAAGCGCGGTACTCGATGCGGTAGTGTTGGGGTGTCTTTCTTCTAGAAAAGAACAGCTGTGCTACCAGTATAATGAAAGATTCCTCTTTATTTGTTTCCTTCCACCATTGTACGGCTTCAAAGCAAACAGCAAACCGGGCGAAACGGCGAAACATAACATTGCGAATAAATTCCATGTAGAAATCCTACTGGCACCATACTGGTAAGGTTACAGTACACGTGGAAGTACGCCATGAATTTCCCTTCCGCGAGAAAACACAGTAATTCAGTATTTCGGTCTGCCTGAAATGAAGAACAACCGTATTTACTATTGTTCAAAGTGTATGAAACATTATCCAAGATTGCATTTCTGTCATGAATTCTTATTCTTGAGCGACTGAGCGACACAATGCTGCCTATTACAATTGGTTCGTTCAGCGAAGCATCTTGCGCTCCTTTATCGTTGTGCAATGCAACAGACTTTACAGCAATTGAATTACATGTCATTAGCTTTTACGTCGAAGAGCCTTGCAAAACGCAGTCTTCAATGTTTACAGTACTGCAGACCCAAATCACGTGGAAATACCACACCCAGATGTTCTGGGAACGTGAAAACACCGCACTCCCAGATTTTATGGGTACGGGTACAAGCGATCACCCAGATTTTCTGAAGGCTTGATGTTTGATAACAGCACCTCGCCTTTCCGGACAATAAAAACATTCGATGTTGTGAAGATATGAAGTTATTATTCGTAAATTGTATCTCGTATTCTCTTCTCATGCAACTTCGTCGACACGTTAATAGAGTTCAGTGGCAGAAAGGAACCTATCAATGAGCAAATCAGCGATATTCTCAATAACTTCTAGAATGTGCCTGAAACGTTCATGAAATCTGAGTGCGCGACAAACACAGAATGGATCACAACAGATTTACCATTCCGCCCATTCAAAAACTTCTGATTGCGCACTGGCAGCTCGCGGAGCTTTCAACTGGACAATCTTTAAGCGATGGTGCTTCCGAAGAAACACTCCGCGAAGAAATTTTGTATTATTACAATGGATCGTCATCACTTAATCAATGGGCCGCCTCTAGTTCTGTCGAGAAAGCGAGAGAAGCTGTAACTTTCAATGGGCTTTGTAAGGCGCTATATCAGTTACCCGATTCCTTTGCTTCATCCGCGTCATCATCTTCGCTTGAAACAGACGCTACCCAAGAATTTTACTTGGGGGACTCTGTTCTCATTTTTGTTCGGGTAGAACCACAATCAGTCGTTGCGATTGTTCAGGCTAGTCAATCTCTTACACCTTCGGCTATCAGGACATCTCTTATACGCTCGCATGGTCTCTTTTGTTTGCTGCGTGGTGGTGGTATTCATCGGAGGTTGAGCTCCATTCACGAGCCCAATCAAACAAGATTGATCTACACCCAAATGGAGCCCATTTATCGCCTGTGGAAAGAGATATCGCACGAGGAGAGTCGGCATCGGCGATTTCCTCTTGATAACAATGACCGTCGAACGTTGGAGCTAATCGGCCGCATCGACGATCTTTACGAAAATCTCCCAATCATCCCTCTCCGTCGAGATTTGAGAATTCACTACGATGCATACATCGGTCAACTCAATCAACAAGCAAGCGCACCGAACATGTTTTGTAGCTTTACGGAAGAAATGCCAGCCCCAGCTTACAGAATGGATGGGGCACACACTTGCTTTTTGCTTCCTTTGCTTCAACCATTGGAGCAAGCTTCTCGAGTGCAAGATGCCATTGCTACTTTTCTGAAAGGTCAAAACCAAGATTCGTCTTACATTCTCCACGTGACTTGTATGTTTGACGGGAAAGCCATGTTTCAAATCGATATGATGAACAGCAAAATATCAGAAGATACTGTGTCTTGGACCTGGAACTATATGCAGCATATACGCTTTCAAATGCTATCGCTCCAGAGAGTCAGTCAGCCTAATAGCCGTTCATCTACTCCCAGTCGAAGAACCGGAGCTTTGACGCAATTGATGTTATCGCTGGGCAAGAGACTAGAAGATTCCATGCAACTCGCACCGGTGATAGCCTCGCGAGATGATCGATGTTATCTTCCTCCTCCGCCACTAGCCCTGCTTAGTACACTCGACAAAGCCAACGGCTTTAAAGGACCCTCAGAGGACTCTGTGGTATGGGGCCTGCCAGTTTCACTTGACTGTAATTGCGGCGATAACTCTATCGAAACTGTGGATGCCTATGCCTCGATGTACTGCTGCGGGGATTTATCCTTTCTTATCTTTTTGGAAACAGGGGATTGAGCCAGCCGCTGACCAGTCGGTGCACCTCTTTCGAGGCTTTGAGTCTATTTTGTCCGACGCATTGCATCGCTTTCCTTCTATTGGTCTTGCAGCAAACAATATGTCTGGACGTAGAGAAACACTTGGAAGGGAAGGAGCGGATATAGTTTTTATCGACCGAGCGCGAGGCAATCTGATCTTGTTTCCAGATCCTTCCAGGCAGCTCTTAGCTAAATCTGAAAGAAATAGTCGTTCTCCAGCTGCTGCAACACCGCCGAAGCCTCAATCCGAATACCGTGACCTATCTAGGCGTGTATTCGATCAATTTGATTGTCGCCATGTATTTGCTTCTGCCTTACCTCCGGATATAATCCTATGTTTTGAAGATGCTCTGGCAGAAGTAGATAAGGCTTCCGATGAAAGCTTACCAATCGAGATGTGCACATTTACGCCGCAGGGATGGGTGTTTGCGCAAAAAGACAAGACACGAAATGGCCAGTATGAGATCTACATCGTATTTGATGTCAGTAAATTTGTCACTTTGACAGACGTTGAGATAACAGCCAGAGAAACCTGCAGAAGCATCATTTCATTATATGAGGAAATCGGAAAGATATAACATGTTCTACGCGAGACGCGCCTATCTAGTTTTATTTCGTCTTTTTGTTACTCTCGTCTGCGTTTGGTGTTCTCGGTCGCTTCCCTCTACGGCCTCCCATCTGCTGTCGAATCTCCTTGAGTAAATCTTCGTCCAATTCATTGATTCCAAACACGGGGTCTAATTTAATCCCCGTTAGTAAAAAAGCCCCCTGACTGTCTCATAGTCATGTTCGGGTGTGTCCGCCCCGGTAAAATCTGATACTCCCGTGCCCACGTGTCGCTTAATCTTAAATTGACAGCAAGGTTTTTGCGCTGTAGTTCAAGAAAGCATAGAGTCAAGGGCTCAATAAATTCGCAATATACCACAAATGGGCAAGACGGTGCCAAATGTGGCAGCAGAGCAAGGAGAGTTTCGGTTGCGTCATAACGCACCGCAACAACGACGCAATCACTTTGTCGAGACAAAACCTGACTGCGCGCTTCTAGAGGAGTTCTCCGGGTCAATTTTCTCGCAAACCGGGCTGCTCGTTTCATTAAAAATTGCTCTTGCTTTGCTCGTGTTGGAAAGGTTTCAATATATTTTCGTGTATGATTCTGAAGCGGACAAGGCCACTGAATTACCTCTCGTTCCTTTTTCTCGACGTCAACTTCTTCTTCATCATCGTTCTCATCAGAATTGCTGTAGATATCGCCGCTATGAACCCAGCTGATTGAAGAAGATTCGGGGAAGGAGAGATTAAATTTGCTGAGAATTTCGTTGAACGAATGCTGCTGACCAGTGTAAATAGATAGAATCTGCCCATAACCTCCCATGCGCTGAGCCAATGTTCCAGTTATAATACCATAACACGTCTCCCAAACCAAAACCTGACATCCCGCACTAACATTCGCGTAGCTAAGAATCTGACCCAGTGTGTCGTCACGCATATTCATTATTCTCTTGGCATCCTTGAGAAACATAGCTTCGCAAATAGTCGGCCCCGTACATCTTATTAGCCGACAGCGGGGCTGATACTTCTGTTGCTTTCTCACCACATATTTTGCGCGACTATAGTCGGTTTTCTGAGCAAAAGTCGATGAGTTTTCGATAATTTTCTCAACAATTTTTGCGCCTTCTGTGCCGGAGTTTCTCAGTTCGACCAGTTCTTTCTGATCTAAGGCTTGCGAGGTGTTCGTATCAACTATGTGACGATTGTCGCGCTCGCGAGCTCCTGCTGTCCCGGCATCGTTCTCGTTGGAAATCTCTTCATCTACTTTCGTCGCAGCAAGTGGGTTCGACGGAATTAGGTCTTCTCCAGCGGGCAAAGGAAGAAGAAAATTTCTCTCCACCTCCAACACCGTTCCGTACGGAAGACCGATCAAATTGTGGGTCGGATAGGATCTCTTGTTTATCTTGACAGTAGGTGTCATCCCTTTGACCTTTGTTAAACACTGGCCGAACACTTGTCGTCCATCGCTGAAATGCAACAGGAAATGTTCGCCGACTTGCAAAGTGTTGAAAGGCAGCGTCAGCAAAGGGTCCGGAAGATCATCACTCTCGTTACGCCCATTAGAGTTGTCTTCTGCGACTTTGTTCATAGAATCGCTCATTGTATTTCTGTTGATCCTTGATTATTGTATGAACCTGTCATTATTGGCATCAAAAAATCATTTTTGTTTTGTTCGTTTCGATGGACATGGAGGAAAACAAGACGCGATCACTTACGAGAACAGACTGTACTATAGTCACATAAAGTGAAATCACTTTTGACAGGACTGGATTTCAGTCATGAGACATGATGTGTGGTACCAGTACCTGGTATTTGTCTAAGGCCTAAGACGACTCTAGTTTATAGTGATCTAGTTCGCGCCATTCCTGTTGTACCTGCCCTTGTCCCCTAGCGGATTGCAAATTTAGCGACATTCATTTGTAAAAATACATACATTATCGATATTAGCAGTACTCTTGTTGTCAATCGATACATTTTGGGAGTTTTCGACTGAATTATCTTTCATTGTCCGAAACATTGATAAACAAACATTTGACGAAGATTCATTCTTCGTCAGTTTCATCATTCGTAGATTGTCGTTGATAGTTTATGCTAGCTGGGGTCACGAGTCACGGTACGAGATGTTAGACACGACCCCGTTTGTCGAAGAATGCGCCGCTCTTTTTGCTTTTAGGATCTGTAAAGGCACTCATTGCACCATTTGAAGCTGCTCCCGAACAAGATTCTCGCGGGAGTAGGTCTGCGACAAGGTTTATCAAAGTTTAGGAACTAGAAGAAGTTGATCATAGCTATGACAAATTCTTCGTCTTACCGTTGTCATTTCGGATCCAGTTTGCGCCAGAAGTTCGTAGAAAATAGAAGGCTCGTCGCCATCCAAGGACGAGGACGATTGGTGCAACTCTCGTTCTGAGAACGAATCAAGGACTTTTGCTTCGCCATCGAGATTCCCGTGTCTCCCGTCTCATTCGTCGTCATCTCAGATATAGTTTGTTGTTTGCATTTGCCAGCCATCCACAAGTGAAGCAAAGCGTGCAAAACTAAAATACTGAACCAAGAATACAACGAGTAAAAGACGTCTACGCTGGGTTCCGGAAGGTTATCACCTTGATTCATTGTATTGACACTCGCAATAGCAATAAAGCTCAATCGGTTTCAAACTGTTTGCAGTAATCTTTCCACTGATCAAAGCGCCCTCAATCTTTGCACATTGCAAGGGAAATGCGATCTTGCTTGCCTAGCGAAGATTGATGGCTTGATGATTCACTTTGTTCTCTCCGCTTCTTGCTTGCAATGCGACAAAATCGCAAGGTGCAACCATGGCGTGAAAGACACCGCACCGACAGTCGCAGTTTGAAGATGGCACGGTGGTTTGGATCTTGAATTGGGTGACGAATGTCACACCACCATCGCATAGTTACATAGACGCTTCAACGTCTATTTAGAGGATAGTAGTTAAGCGATTTAACGGTTAACGGCTTCATAACATAAGTATTATAGCACGACACGCGCTTTTGTCTGTCACTATGGTGGTCGGTGTTCCCATTCAGCCGTCATTGGTTCGCGTTTTGAACTCCCAACTGCCTCCAACTTCCTCTTTTCCGCGCTGGCAGGCTGTTTGTGCCCCATTCGTGCCGAAAGAGACACGAGACAATCCAACCAAGAACAACCATCACGCCGACACTCCGTTCGGTCCAAGCAGTTGTGAAAGAGTCAAATTAATTGACAGGAGAGGAGGAGTGAGTCTTCTATCAACAACCTCTAGCGTCAGATTAAGTGAAAGGTAAATGACATCGCTGATTCCCTCTGCTTTGACTGATACCCAAATTTTCAACGCCTTACAATGAATTCTTCTCTTCTCTCAGACAAGATGGAATCTTCGTTAGATTCTGACAAAGAGATTGTGAGGTCAGCGCTCCGTGTATCGACTCGAGTGTGGTCGAAACTCGAGAAGAAGAGTCAACAAAAGGTATGACGGAAGCTGAGATTCTGCGCGAATATATTCTTCTTTGTCCGTATGTTGACCCTGACGGACCTATCATGCAAGCTGCTCTCAAAGGTATTGATGAGTATAAAAATGACGATAATCTTTTACGTATGACAGTGCCCGCGCTTCATTCGAGTCCTGCGGCTAGCCAGGAAGAACTGTCGGACGAAGACAAGTCGGAATCGCCTTCCGAAGTTGTATCGGCACCCGTAGAGGATCATCACACACCCGTCAAACCCAGCCCAGCGACGAAACAAGGCAGCCGATGGAGACTTGCTGGGCGTATTTTGTTTCTGGACCTCCCTTTGTTGATGCTTTGTACGACGTACGCGTTCTTCATGTGGGGACATCATGTTTACGACGAATACCTCTTGCTTCAGCTGGAGGCTGTCGTTTTACCCCGGAGAGATCCGAAACAGAAATAACTTACTACAAACGCCCTTGCACGGCGGATGATATGACGACCAAAAGTGGTGAAACCCTCTTTCTTCCGTTGGATGCAACCCCGAAGAAGCCTATCAACACCAGCTTCGTCACGGATTCACCGTTTTCCGAAGCGTGCTCGCGGAAGATACCGCCACGGAGCTTCGTAACTTTATCACCGCACGAAACCGCAACCTGACGGAGGAAGAAAGCATTTTCGTCATTGAAAACACGAACCGTTTTTCGTTTGGATTAGGTACGGAAGAGCCGTCCGTAGTCAAAGCGATGAAAGAGATTGGCAATCACGAGCGGTTGCGTCCGGCACTCGAGAAAATCATTGGCCCCAATCCGGGTAAGTCATACAAGTTGCAGATTTTCTCTGTTGATTATTTCAATTTCATACGCTAACCTGGCCTTTCCCACAGCGCTGATTGAAATGACTGCGATCACCGCTTCCTACGGCGCAGTTGCCCAGTACTGGCACGACGATGTCGTCGCGACGGCTTCGGCTATCAATTATGCGCGCACCTTTGGCCCAAGTTACAGCGTTTTCATTCAGCTACAAAATACAACCAAAGGCATGGGTGCGACAGGAGTTTGTCCGGGAACGCATTACTGTAGTGATGGTTTCTTGGATAAATTCTGCGAGAAAGAAGGATTTCAACTGGTGAATGAAGAGGGTTACTGGGCTACTGGTGATGCGCTATTGATGAATATGAACAGCTACCATCGGGGCTCTGCTCATACAGATCCCGACGCTTTAGATCGCGTAATGCTTATTCTCACTTTCGTCCCTAGGCCTGAAGAACGAGCCGAGTCTCGTCAAATGTCGCAAGGTATTACCTTTTCGCTCAGGTGGGATATGTGGGGTCACACGCTTGACGACTTGGCCCATGGTAAGTTTTAGCAACCTCTAAGTTGCTTTCTATTTGTTTCCGTCTCTAATAGCACCTCTTTTTGGAAATCAGCCGATTCTGCGATGAATCAACCATTCGCGACATTACGGGCACTTGGTTTATTCAATAAGGTTTCCAAAGATGCTTGGGGTATTGACTACATATCAGGTTCGTCGATGCGAATGGCAAACGAAGATAACGGATTTCGTCGCGATGAGCTCGATACATTCTTGGAGCGAGGCGGCTTCCCATTCCTACCGAACTTTCTCCAAGGTGAAGTATCAGACGAAGAAAACTGGCACGAATATCTTATCCGCACATTTTTGCTCTGCAAGGAATTCCTTTTCAAAACTTGTTGCTACTTTGCTGTGCTTCCTCTACTCGCAAGTCTCTTTTCGCGCTCGCAACCGCGCAGCCGAAGCTTCCTTGGTGCGATGTTTCGTAGTGCTAGTCTTGCCAGCATCGCTTACCTTTTGTTCGAAGGGGCCAGATACTACGTTGACAATACTGGATGGGCAAAGGACATCAAGGCCTCGCGTCGCTATGCTAGTATTGTTCCGCTTTATGGCTTGTCGGAGGATCTGCCCACAACTTTCCCAACTAAGTACGATGTCTTAGTCGAAACGAGATACGGAAGCAGACAACTTCACATGTACAATGACTTTATTGAAGGACACCCTGGTAACCGCAAGTTCCTCGATCTTTTGTCTGAAGCTGCTGATGCCTTTACCGACTATCCTCTTGAGTTTCAGGAAGCTGCCGCAGAGTACATTATAGGACAAATGGCCATGTCAGGGTCGCGGTTCTTATATCAAGCTCCGTATGGAGCGTGGTACTTGATGGATACTGACGCTGTCACTTCTTACGTTAAAAGCAAGCTCGCAAAGAAGTCAAGCAATGTTCTGGACTATCTTTCGAAAGAAATTCGCTTCCTGATTTCCGACCTATTGTATGGTATCTACAGGGATTACTCTATGTCATCAGTCGACATGATATCGTTCTTGGAGGATTTTGGAGAAAAATTGATGACTGGAATTAAATCGAGACCGAAGCAAATTGGTCAGATACGTCAGCAATTGGGCGACGCTTCGGATGCCTCGCCATTTATTTTCCCACGAACTTTCCATCTTCCGCCGATTAGCTCGTTTGAAGCTCCCACTCGCTGGATCACTCGACCGTTTCCGTTTAGCGCGGTTCAAGGAAAAGAGCCTTTCCAGGGAGCTTGGTTACAAGAAGGTGACCTTGTCGATGGCTTCATCGACAACTACAGATACATGGGGACTATTACACACGTGACAGCACATGGCAACTATCACATCTCCTACCCCGACGGCGACGACAACTGGAATGACACGTATGAAATCTTGCCTTTCGTGCCGTATCGACTGGGTGAAAAACTGGACGTCTTGATCAACGATGAGTACATGCTTTGCGAAATTGTGGCAGTGATGGAAGATGGAACGTACCACGTGATTACCGATCATGACGAGGAGTACTACACTGACAAGACGTTGAAAGACTTCCGCAGGTACCCATCAAAGCTCAGGAAGAAACGCATTTACCAGGCAGCCTATTGAAAGATGCAGTAGAGCTCTACATTCATAATAGATCGTC